>OW387026.1:22777500-24027500 GCA_936439885.1 Nowickia ferox
TTGTTTATCTTCATGTTTTATAGCTTTTTCTACCGTTTTCTTTGAACATGCAATAATTTCTTTGAAGCGGCATTTCCCACTCAGCATAAGGCATCATTACTTCTCTTAAAATATTTGTATAAAATTTTGCATCCATTATATCCTGTATGCGATATAAGGGTCCAACTCCATAATATGAAAAACATTCCCATACCATAATATTACCCCCTCCATGTTTAACGGTTTTAATGGTATATTGAGGACTAAATTCTTTATTTTTGGATGAAGCTTTTTTATCAATATTCGGCCCTCCACGCTACAGTGTTTTCCTCTGCCCATTCTGTTAACTAATTTTGTAATATTTTTTTTTTTTAATTACATTAGAAATAAGATAGTCTGCCTTTTTACTCACTTTTTCAGTAAAAAAATTTTAAAGTTGCTTTTTACTTTAATATTTTTTTTTTCGAACTTTAAAATTGGCTCTATTTTATTTCACACTTGTTTTCCTCATATTTACATACAAACACTGATATATTTAGAAATGTTGCTTCAATTACAGAACAAATAACGGGATTACAATAAAAAAGAGAGTAACTAATAACGCATAAAAAAAACTTGTTTTTAAAATATTTTGTACAAGGTTAAAAAAACATGCAATTTATAGAACAGTAGGTGGCTCTATTATTTTTCACAGCACTGTATGTACTTGCAAATATATATATATATGTATATGTGTTTATATCATTTCTATGTTCATCATGAGACCATGGCCCTTCTGCCGGACGTTAAGCGATATGTATCTAGATGAAATACTAGACCCTCATAAAAATAGCAGGTGCTCGATGTTATTAGATATGTTATTGTTTACTTTCTCATTATCTCTATAATTATTTAAATTTTCTTCCTACCTCATCCTTACGTTATCACCTATTATCCTTTCTTGTTTTCACTCGTTATAACACAGCTGTTCATTTTGCATGCCAAGTTCACGAGCCAAAAACAATATAAACAAAGACAAAACTTTCAGACGCTACAATATTTAGTAAAGGCCGTGATACACTATCATACAAAGTCGTGCGATCTACGAAAAAGTACAACCCTGGTGTGATGAATTGTTATTGTCTTTTGAAAATTTTCATAAACTCCATCATACCAGGGTTGCATTTTTTCGTAGAGCGCACGACTTTGTATGATAGTCTATCACGGCCTTTACTAAATATTCTAGCGTCTGAAAGTTTTGTCTTTGTTTATATTGTTTTTGGCTCGTGAACTTGGCATGCAAAATGAACAGCTGTGTTATAACGAGTGAAAACAAGAAAGGATAATAGGTGATAACGTAAGGATGAGGTAGGAAGAAAATTTAAATAATTATAGAGATAATGAGAAAGTAAACAATAACATATCTAATAACAGCGAGCACCTGCAATTTTTATGAGAGCCTTAAACAATAAACATTTACTAATCAATAAACATTAAAGTCGCACTATACATTATTTGGCACAGCCGTCTGTTATATTTTCGCCGCCGTTGTTGAAAATTTTTCAATTTTAGTAAATTTTGGTCGCCGCGGCCATTCCAAAACATCCTCCACGTTTCTAGTATTACTCTGTTGCATCAACTCATGCAGTTCCTGATAGGAAATTTTATTGTATTCCATAATTCTTCACTGTCAAAATTATAATGGAAACCACAGTGAACTTCATTGCACTTTTATACGCATAGTGGAGAAGGATAACGACGTAAAGGCCGCATTCCACCATAAAAACAAAGGGGGAGAGAGAGAGCGAAAGAGACAGAATAAAATAGTAAAACAACAGAGAGAGAGAAAGGTACCACCACAAGCTAAAAGAAAACACAATATAAAGACGGACACACACGCGGACTAATTAGTGACAAAAAAGAAAACACTGAAGATGGCGATTAGCCGAAACCGGTCTGAAAATAATAAAAATTTGACGTGGGATGACGGAAAGTCACCCGAAAACCAATATGATTAAATTATTCAATAAGTGATTCCGAGAATTTCCGTTCTATTTCTATGGAATAAATACTGAGAGTGATATACTAAAATCGCTATAACTCCCAGGAGGGCAGCTGATTTTTTCACAGTTCGTTGAAAACAAATTATGTAACATTTCTATAGTGGTTTGGAACTGGGACTCTCTGGGACTTTTTAGATATTGCTTACCTAACCCAAATTTTAAGGAAAAATGGACCTTTAGTCGGGTTTTCGCTCTAAAAAAGGTGCATATGAAAATGTCTCAAACAACATTCCTTTTTTTTACAGAAGATACTTGTCCGAAGGCAGATTTTTTTTTCCGAATCAAAATATCTGTCACCAAAATCAAATGAGATCATTTTGAATACAGCCCTGAAATCCCCTTTTCGTGAAAATTTTGTATATTTGACTTCTAAAATCAATTAGAAATCAACGGGCCAACATAAAAATAAGCTTTATGTGTTTTTTGTTTACTTGGAATGTCTGTGACAAAATTGCATCATTAAAAACACTGAAAAAAATAATCGGAAAAAAGTTACTTTTCCACTAGCCGCAACACAGTGCGCCGTCTAAAATTTGTGGTGGTGTTTCACATCACCAGAGTTACAGAACATGGGCACAGCATATACTATACACACCGGTCTTCTATATCTCTGGGAACGGCGTTTATGTAGCAGCACCATCTGCGGGTTATACATTATCCCAACTGTAAGTGGAGCAGCAGCTTCAGTATCTGGTGTAAGACCACAGCCATCAGTTCAAATTCTTCACAGCTTAAAGCCATCAGTTTCTTCTGGACAGCAAACAAAAGCGATACCAACTCAATTGATACTTCGCGAATGCCTTGTTTTTTCTCATGGTTCCAACTACTGTGAGACCATTTTGTGCTAAGTTTTTTGCAACTTAAAGGTTTGTAAAATAATTGCCAAAGGTTACGTTTCTGTTGGTACTGAAGTATGACTTGCATACATAGTCGATTGACTACATTGTATGACAAATTTTCCGTTGTATTTTGGCCTTCTTTTCAAAGATATGGTAGACCAAATAGAGAGTTGCTTGTTTTACTACACAATGCATATAGCAAAAACAACAAAAAAAAAGCTATACCATTTTTAGTGTTGTTAAATTGCAATAACGTGGCAAATGCAAATTCTGATATTATAGTGTTGGATTGCAAAGAAAAGCTACAATATTTTGCATTTGCACTTATGCAGGACCATTCGCATCAAACATTGAATACCGCCACTATGTCTCTGCATGATATATTTTACTGCTTGTTTACATAATAAGTTTATTAAACTGTAATGAACGTTACGATAAATGAGGCTGAGTTTCATTGCTACAGAGTTAAATCTCCATTTACAAACGAAAGATTGATGTGGACTTATTCATATAGCACTCCGTATTGCACTAAATATTTACAGGTTATTTATTTTACTGCTTGCATGTATATAAAGGCGTGTTTACATGGGATGTTGCCTTATTTTATAGGAATGGCGCTATATGGGAAGTAAATCTTTCTATAGTGTAACCATGTTTTATAAATGAGGGTGACTTTCATTGCTACAGAGTTAAATCTCCATTTACAAACGAAAGATTTATGTGGGTTTGATTAC
This sequence comes from Nowickia ferox, assembly GCA_936439885.1. Lineage (NCBI taxonomy): Eukaryota > Metazoa > Arthropoda > Insecta > Diptera > Tachinidae > Nowickia > Nowickia ferox. The sequence goes on from OW387026.1 coordinate 22,781,095, forward strand.
CTTTTAAATGAAACGCATATAACTCCAGTTTTAATTAAATAGTTTGTTATATATATTAACTGTTAGATTATTTAATTTATATTAAACGACTTTCTGCACAAGTTGCCGATTTCGAGACTGATTTCGTCTCGAAGTCGACACGAAAAATATATGAAGTGGTTGACACGAGTTCTTTAAGAATTGTCGGGGGAAATTCCCTTAACTTCACAGATAGATCTGTATGATATCTAAACGATGTCTGATGTTATTTCCTAGGGAAATTCTGGATTTCCTTCCGATATTTCCAATCGATGTCTGACAGAAATCGGACTTTTAGTCGTTTAAAATTCGCATAGTTTTTGGGACAGTTTGTACAAATATATATGCCAGAAATCTGACAATAAATCGTTTTTATTTCTGAAATGATTGCCGACAAATCGTGCAGATTTGTGAAAGAAATCTAGACAAAAATCGTTGAAAACTGAAACTTTTGACGATTTATCGTAGAAAAGTCTGACATAAATCTGACATTAAATCTTCAACATTTTCAGATTGAATAAATCACATATTAGTCTACACGAAAATTTTTTATATGAATTGAAACGTGTTTAATTGCCTGAATAGAAAAACTCTACCGATATTTCTATTTATGTATAAAAATATAAAATGAAAATGAATATACTACGTAAAATTTATAGTTTGAATATCTTTAATTTTAATCCTTTTTTTATTTCATTTGGTATTATTATCTTTAATTTGGGTCATTTGCAGCTGCAAGTCTTCTGTTGGTTTTATTGACTCGGTCTTTAGTCATACTAAAATATTTTTTAATAAGCCGCTCAACATCTTGATAATTTGTTTGGGGTATACCATTTACAGTAACATCTAAATAAGTAAAAATAAAAAATATATAACAAAGAAATTGTATTTAAAAATGTTAAAAATTATTACCTGTAAGGATTTTTATGACGGTTAAGTGTCGTACACTAATATTTTCATTAGCATTTGTCCATGAAAATTTTGAAGAAGTTACATCATCGCCAAAAATGAATTTTAAATTTTCAAATACAAATTGACGAAGATCGTTGCAAGGTTGTTTTTTATATCTCGATATCTGAAATGAAACCAAAGTAAAATAGAAAATAAGATGTTGATTAGTTTCTGTTTTCTATTTGCATTTTTTCATTTTAAATTAAGGACTAATAGCGTACCAGTTCAAATTTGATATCTTCATTTTTTGCGAGTTCCTTGTCAAATTTCAAAACATCTAAGACTGAGTTGAACGGCAAACTACTTAGTAAGGATATCTCATTTGGTTTTTTCATTATTTTTAAAGCTTCTTCGACACTTTTCTTCAGAGCAATAAGCTCGGCAGCAAAATGAGTATACATTTTCTTGTTTTCTTCTCTTAGCATCTTGTTTTCTTCTATCACAGTTTGTAATAAATCTGTTGGAAAAGTAGGGCATTTGTTCTCGTTAAAAAATAATCATTACATACAAATCGTTGGTATACTGCGTAAACTGATCAACTTATATTTTGATAATTTAGAGATATTTACGTAATAAATGTATTAAAAATATAGACTAAAAAGTATAATTTCTAACTGCACTTACCTTTCAACGATGTTTGTTGCTCCTCGAACATTTTATTTTAGTAATGGTATAAATGTGATAGTCGAGTTTAAATTAAAGCGAATATATTTATTCTGAATGATGTTAGCTGAAATTAAAACATCCTGCTCTGAGTATTTTTCATTATACGAGCCCCGACCACTATTAATTCGTACGGCAAGCTTTTTTAACCGTATGTAATTTTTAACAGATGATATTTTCAATACTGAAGTAGACAACACATGCAAACCTATTTTTTCTGAGAGATCATTTTATTTTCTTAATTTTAGAAAAAAAATTATTTGTTGTACTTCAACAACAATAACAACAACATTTAGTTCATTGAATGCTTTCCTTAATTGATAAGAAAAATTTGACCAGTATTAATTCGTACTGTGCACAAAATATGTACTATTTGATTAAAATTGTATTTTTTTTAAATATTAATATTGGGTAACATCGCCTTTTGCCTGTACAACACATTTACAACGATTTGGCATAGATTTTAATAAATTCTGGCATTGTTCTGTTGAAATAGAATCCCACATCTCTTGCAATTTTGTTTTTAAATCAGAAAGGGTTCTTTGAGGCTCATTTTTTAAGTTTCTTTTCATTATTCCCCATATATTCTCGATTGGGCTTAGGTCCGGACTATTTGATGGCCAATCTAAGACCCTAATTTCCTTAGACTGCAGCCATGATTTGGTTCGTTTGGCAGTATGAGATGATGCGCCATCCTGTTGAAACGTGTATTCACCACAGTCAGCCAGTTTTGGTATTGATGGCAGCAAACTTTCTTCTAGTATGTTAATGTATTTTTCAGCGTTGACCATCCCATCAATAAAGTGCAGCTGTCCTACCCCTTTGGCAGATATACAACCCCACACCATTATGCCTGCTGGGAACTTAACTGTCCTTTTAAGGCAGTCTTTATGGTACGCTTCAGTTTTGTTACGGATAACTCTCCTTCTTGCATCACCGACACTCACATCAAATTTAGATTCATCGCTAAATATGATGGAGTTCCATTGCCTTTGAGTCCAAGACATCCGTTCCCGACACCATTGTAAACGCTTCTTCTTTTGGCGAAGCGTAAGCAATGGTTTTTCCTTGGCCTAAGAGTAATTTAAGCTATTGAGTATGTAACATAGATAATCCCTATACATACCTTATAGAACTTATATCCAATATCTCGCAACTGCAGGCGCGTCCATTCACGCTTAACACTTTTTCCGATTTTATCAGACCATTCTGATGCTAGATTTCTCAAACTTTGGCGACGATCAGCCTTCACAATCGTGGCCAGGGCTCTTTTATCACGAGCTGTTATTGCCGATGTTCGGCCTCTATTTGCGATATTATTTTCAATATTGCCATTTTTCTTAAAATTTTTTACTATTCCTTGAACGGAAGACTTAGCCAGATTTAATTGCTTGGCTATTTCACCAAAAGTGTTCCCAGATTTATAATAATCTACAACTAAACTTCTTATTTCTTTGCAAATCGGCTTACCACGTGCCATCGTTGGTAAACTTTGAATAATTTGAAGCAATAACACACTTCTGACATTCTGCATTGCATAACGGTTTCTACTTTTGCTTTTGTTTTGATCTTCTTTCAATTCTAAGCTAACCTAACGCACCGTACGAATTAATACTGGTAAAATTTTTCTTATCAATTAAGGAAAGCATTCAAAGAAATAAATGTTGTTGTTGTTGTTGTTGTTGAAGTACAACAAATAAATTTTTTTCTAAAATTAAGAAAATAAAATGATCTCTCAGAAAAAATAGGTTTGCATGTGTTGTCTACTTAAGTATTGAAAATATCATCTGTTAAAAATTACATACGGGTAAAAAAGCTTGCCGTACGATGTATATACGTGGTATATATTTTCAAGCAGTTCGACATATGCCGATCAATGTGAAGAAATTGTTCAAGATTTTGTACTTCCTTACAAACAAAATAGACACCATCAGATTTTCCAATAACAGATTTTATTATGTACAACACTTCAGCGATTTTTACATAATTATCAGTCAATCGAATTGAAAATTTTTCTGATTCATTTTGTAATGTAGTATATACATTTTTACCTATTTTGCCTTTAAGGATTGGATAAGTAACAACTTTGTTTTGAGATTGAGTTGTTTTATAACTGCTTTCTTCAATTATTCGGTTTGCCAATTGAGGCAAAATGCTGTTACCATTTTTGATCTATTTTTTTTAAGCTGTAATAATGGTTAATGGTTTTCATATTTGAATGCACTAAAATTATCTAAACAACCATATTTCAAGACATCTTTGTTCAAATGAATTAAAGAATGGAAGTTATAGGTCAAACATTCCTTGCCATATAATTCAGGAACTTCACTTACAAATTCTTTTAGTAAATTTTCTGCTTCTTCATTGTATGTCAAACAAAGCTCTGAATCACACAATTATTAAATTATTGCCACATGTAATTTGCAAAAGTGCTTATAACGAATTGGATCAAGAACACGTTGAAGAACTATTACCCCACTGTAAAGCAAAAAAGAGCGAAACTCTGTGGCTTTCCACCTTTCAAACTCGTCTAAGCTTCTAGGAACTCGGTTAAATTCAAAGCAAAATTGCTTAGATAAAGCAATATTTCCATCAGAAATCTCTGCAATTTTTTCCACGCTTAAACGAAATGCACGCTCTTTAGTCTTAATCCACAATTTAAGGAGCTGTTTTGTTGCCCCTAGACAACGACGTGCATGTAGTCAAGGGGAAATTGACTGACACATCCGATATGAAGTGATTCTAAGAGCAGAGGCTCCTGTACGGTGTGATGTTCCTTTTGGCTTCTCTTTTCAAATGATTCATCTGTTCGAAGGTCGGCAAATTCACAGGGAAATATTATTCTTTTTAAATAATGCTCACCTTTCTGTTTACATTTAGTGCAGCAGTAATAACCCGAATGAAAATGGCCTACTTCCATTTGATAGTACTTTGAATTAAAATTAAAGCCTAACAATATGTATTTTTTAAATCTTCAATTAAATATTTAAGAAAAATATTAGGATCAATTGGCTTACTATATTTTTGTCTGTCGCATTGTCGCTACCGACATTGAGAAAAACTCCAACTAAAAAAACTGAAGGGTAGTTAGAAACACTCATCAGAATAGGCCACAAACATTTTTTTGAGCTTTTAAATATCGGCAGACCATCTACACCAAAATTTAAAATAAGTTTATTTGAATCCACGTAGGATCTTTCTGTTTTGTACAAAAAATCTGTCAAACAGTTTTGAAGGCCATAATGATAGTATGTGCCTTTCCCCATCTGTTTAACAGATGTACTTCTTGGAGTTTCCCGCAAGGTACGAACGTCACGAGGTAAATTAATGTCAAAGATATTAAGTTTTTGAAGCAGTTCATTCATAGCCTGCACTGATATAGAATGTTTTACAGACCATTCTCTCAAAAAACATACAAAATCAACTTGATGCACTTGCTCTACATTTTGTGGCGAACTTGTAGTTTGACTAAAACAATTACTTTCATTCAAATTTACATTTAAACTCGGCTCAGAAGCTTCACTACTTAGCATTTCCTCAGTGCCAGAATTGCAAAACAAATTTGTTCCCATTCTTGGAAAATTTTCTTCATCATTTTCATTGCTTAAAATTGAATTTATTAATTTTTCGGCTTCCTTATTAACTTTTTTTCTAATTGCCTGTCTTGACATTTTTTTTTTGTAATTATTATTACCACTTTTTTATTACTATCAATTTATATATTATTATTCAATTTAATTATTATTACCACATTTATTACTAAACACTTTATGTTTTTAGCACGTCTTCTCTTTCCAAATTCACTTGATACACTGCTGTGAACGACGATTATTAACATGTTTTCTTTTCTTCAAATTGGATAATCCCGTTAGACACATTAAACTGTTGTTGTAAACAATGATCAAGCAAAGAATTGAAAAAAAACTTCGAACTTCTGATCCGAGTTCTTTACGAAATCTTGCAGATTTTTCTGCACAAGGAAAACATAAAAACCATTGAAAAATCTATCAGCAGTCTGCAAGCTTTCGTGCAGATATTTCTTAACAAATGGATATGAAAAATTCCTCCGAGGTCTCTATCTGAAGGCTGAGCGAAATCCTGCAGACATTTCTGCATAAGCAAAATATGAAATCCCCCAAAATTTCGTTAACAATTTTCAACGAACTCTGTACGATATGTCGAAAGACTTACGAATTTGTACAGAATTGTCTTATATCAGAGAAAATCTGTAAGTTTGGTTTGCTGGGTTCGTACTTCTGTCTGGTTGTGTGTGTGTGTGTTTAGCTTTGAGAGTTGAGAGTCATGTAGGTGCTGCTAATGTAGCGATATAGAGTCAGCATCCCACATTTATATGTACTTATTGATATTGTTTATTTGTTGGTTCTTTTCTTTTTTTTCTTGCAAAGACAAAGTGTTTTTCTTACGTTTCTTTGGCATTTTTAGTCCACTTTCTTATTTTAATAAATGTTAAACCGTATGCATATACAAACACCAGAAAACTGATTTTTAAATTCTAACAACATCAACAAGATCTGTAAATCATCTATTAAAATGGGATTCCCCTTTTTACTTTGTATTTGGTTAAACTAAATTGTCAAAATTTTAGTGTTTACAATAAAAAAGTAAAATCCGCTCGGAAATTCGAATTTTGTATTCTAATTTTAGAGCGCCAAATGTAATGAAATTACTGATTCGCATTTCTGATCATAAGGCTGTCTATCGTTGTGATTCTTTTTCTAATGGAGTCTTCATCAATACTTTTCGTTGATGCCACTCTAGATATTAATTCCGCTGTATTAGCAATAGTTGTAGACAAAATAAAATCTAATTTCACATAAAAATTTGTAACAATATTTGCCGTCTTACCACATCCAGGAACACCATTGAAAAAACATATCTTTGGCATGTATTGATTATTCATATCGATTTGATTAACATTATAAAATATTTTGTCACTCAATATAATTTAAGTAGTTCTTGCCACCAAAACCACCAATTTATTTGAAAAGTATAAAGTTTTTTTCATTTACATAATTTTTGTCTGCACTTTATTAATTAAAAGTCAAAACGAGCGCAAGCAACAGTTACAATAAAATTTTTTTTAAAGGATCCTTTTGACTTTATAATAATATATGTGGTTGTTTATTAAATTAAACGCTTTGATTAGGTTAATTAATTTCACCACTTTATTTCTTAGGTAGTATATTTATTTTGTATTTGTAGATAATCTAGTAATTCACTCTAACTCCGAACACTACCAATTCTATATCGCGACCTTAGTACATAAAGGTTCTATTTGCACCAACACTACTTTTGAGGGAACTAAGGTTGAATATTGTTAATCGTTTTACTTAGTCCATTTCCACTTAACTTAAAAACTGTTCTTGAAAAATTTGAATTTAGACCTGAAATATTATTATGTTTTTAAAAATATCCAAGCTACTATATTAGTTTTCTCAAAAAACAGATAGAACTCTGATGCTCAACGATGAGGCACATGAATGTAGGACAATATGGTTATAAGTACCTAATAGAACTTTGTGTGACGGTAAGAAATATTCTCATAATCAAATGGCTTACCTTTTGCTACATATTGTTTATAAGTCTTTCTGATTATATCGTTTGCAGTCTTTCTGTCCTGCATGTTTTTAGTTGCAACTATTGCTGCACATACCGCAATATGACATTTGGAATGGCGTAAGTATTGCCCACCGCTTTGACAACTAGCAATTAGTGAACATATCACTGATGCTTTGTGGCTTGCAGGAGTCACTGTATACAGATCAGCAGTTAGCTTATCAATAAAATAAAGAGTTTTCCTATTAATTAAAAAAAAAATCAGACTTTATCACATTTTTAAATTCATAAATATTATTATTTTTAGTAAATTAAGTTAACCTATATTATGATTAGACATAAAAGGAACTTAAATTCGAATATCTCAGATATAAAACGACAGGACTATTCTGCGGTTTCGTCATCTGAAAAACACAAGAAAAATAATGTTAATTGATATAGTTAAATTTTATGAAAATCGTTAATTACAATACATACCCAATTTAAGGATGACTTTATAATATGCTTGGTCAGCAGAGCTCATGTATTTAAACATAGACAGTAGGTGTTTCGATTTTTCTTGGGATATGCCACCCGTCTTCAAAGTAACAGTCTCAATGTCCTGCAGTATTGGAACTTCCTGCTTTTCTCCTTTCTTTTTCCGAAGTCGTGTTACTGTTCGCCTTATCACGATATTGGTCATGTTCAGTGTATCATAATCCAACGAGTATTCCAATTCATACTGCATTTGCGTGAATCTCAACATTTTTAATTTGGAAAAAGGTACACTTTTGTATTCAAAGCAAATTTTTGAATATTTTCCAAAATTCTTAAAATCGATTGTGACGTGCGCTGTGTGGCATGTAGCGCCGTCTTGTTGGAACAACAACTCATCCACATTCATGCCATCCAATTCGGGAACAAAATAGTCGGTTATCATGGCTCTATACCGGTCTCCATTAACGGTAACTGACTCTCCAGCATTATTTCGGAAGAAGTATGGCCCAATGACTCCACCAGCCCATAGAGCACACCAAACAGTCAGTTTTTGTGGATGTAATGGCGTCTCAAGGGTCTCATGTGGATTCTCTTCACTCCAAATGCGGCAATTTTGCTTGTTGACGTAGCCATTCAACCAAAAATGAGCCTCATCACTGAACAAAATTTTGCGATGAAAATCAGCATCGAGATCAATCTCATTTTCGGCCCATACACCAAAATCACGACGCATAGCATGGTCTCGCGGCTTTAATTCTTGCACAAGCTGGATCTTGTAAGGTCGCAAGCCAAGATCTTTGCGCAAAATCTTCCATAAAGTTGATGGACAAAGCTTTGTGACGTCAGAGATAGTATGACGCTTATGCGCGTCGCCGGTTTATGGAACGTTGTATAAACCGCAGGTCGCACATATGCGTCACTAAAATAGTGTATACTAAATAAAACTAAACGAAAAGAAATGTTGTTTTTGCAATTTATTTATTTTCATACATATTACTTTTCAATATAAACTAAAAAAAAATAATTCATTCAAAAATAACACAAAAAATTCAAAACTATATAAAAAAAACAATGAAAAATTAAATAATTGCAAAAAAAAAAACAAAAAAATTAAGAATAATGTTAATTATTCCGTTGGATTGTGCCACAATTTAAAACATGGTTCTACACATAATCCGATAGGCTTACCCCTGATATCTACACATGTTTCGCAAATAAAATGAGTATCAGTCCTTTTTTTCTGCTTTGAACATTGTCGACACCTTTTACGGTTTTTAGTACGGATTGCATAGTGTTGCAAATTTCTTTCCTTTGTACTTTTTTTCTTCTGTGAGCTAGAAGAATCCAGTCTGGAGGAATACGGTTCATCTGAAGCATCTTGTGAATTCAATAAAGATTTTGCAAGCAATTCACGAAAACTAAGATATGATGTTTTACTTCCTTTTTGTTTATTGAATAACCAATTGCTGTTCCATACTGGAAGAAAACTTTTATGTACCATCGCAAACTCTTTCTCGGTGTGGAGTAATAAGATGTCATTTGGTCGTTTCGGTCTACACCTGACATGTGTTGAATATAATCTGCAACCATTATGGGTTTTTGTGATGTAATTCCTCTTTTATTTATGTATTCAGTCATTCCAGCTTTATGCAAAGATGATATCATTAAGACATCGCATTTATTTTTCCATTTCTGCACAGTTATATCATTTTTTCGTCTCCAAATAGTTTCATTCTTCTTTAGCTTTTTGGTAACTACGTCGCTTGGATTTTGCTTTCGGTTGGCCCTCAAGGTTCCACATACATGTGTCCGTTGTTCAAAAAGATGTTGTGTCAAAATAACACTATTGTAATAGTTATCCAAGTACAATATGTGACCTTTTCCAACGTAATCTTTCATTAGCTCTTCAACAACACCAAAAGCATGACCTTCGGCTCGAGGTTGCACAGAGTTCTGACCACTATAAATCAACATATTTAGAAGGAACCCATCGGGTGTACAAAGTTCGTAGAATTTAATTCCATATTTATGCCTTTTATTGGGAATGTACTGCCGAAAAGATAGCCTTCCACGCCACAGCATCATTGCTTCATCAAGTGCTAGGTGCTGTCCAGGATAGTACACTTTTATTATGTTGGCAAGTATATGATCAGAAACATTCGATATTTTATGAAGTCTATGAGTTGTGTCATTTGTCTCGCTGTTATAAAAACACAAGCACCTCAGAATATTTTCAAAACGATTTCTGCTCATAATTTTTCCAAAAATTGGATGGTGATACATTTCATTTTTACTCCAATAATGTCGTAAATTTGGCATATGGACATTTCCCATTATAATACACAATCCAAGAAATCGCTTAAATTCTGGTATAAATAATTGCTTCCAGTTTAACAAATTTGATTTGGGCTTTAGGTTTCCACATTGTAAATGGGTTGGGGCCCGTAAGTTGACCCATTCTGTTATTTTTGAAAGCAAACTTTCATCAAAAAATAATGAGAAAATATTTTCTGCAGTCACACTACTATCTAATGGTACTTTTATTCCTTCTTGACCAATAAATTCGAAAACATCTGGTTCAAAATCTAAATCATTCCAATCTCCATCATTTTCAGTTTGTAATAGGTTGTTATTTTTAAATAAAAAATTTTTATTTAATTTATTTAATTTATTTTTATTTAATTTATTTTTATTTAATTTACTTTAAATAAAATATAAAGATTATTTCCTGAGCTCAGCTAGGAGCTCTAGGAATGTTGTTTAATGATTCTTTTTTAAAATAAAAATACATTGTCTTATATACTAGTTATGAGAATAAAGCTTAACCTATCTTAACATAAGAGGGAAAAGAAAAGGTATATGCTTAATAAGCAAATTGTTCCCTTTAGTTTCCCACGATAGGCGTGCGGCGTGTGTCTCATAAGAAATTTGGAAAAGATGGATTTTGTATTGCTTATATTTATTATATAAACACATGTGGTTATTAATTATGATTCATTCAAGTGCATTATGATGCAGCCTTCGATCAGACTGGCGAGTGTCAAATAGCATCTGTACAAAATACATATTTACGTTGCAGTCTGTCAAATGCATTTATCTAACACTTCATGCGGCGGTATTTGCCCGATTGCATGAGTATCAAATGTCCAGTGCACAAAAATAATTTCAATGCCATTGGGTGTTATGTATGTTGCGGTCAAGTTGACTTTAAATGTTTACTACGCAATGTTAGTCGTAGTGATAGTTAGAACACGCTACAAGTTTCATTGTTATCTATTAGTTCTCCATCACCATCTTCCATTATTTCTACGTCTAATTCATCAATTGATAACGATTCATCACTAGTACTTCCCTGATTTGAGCAAAAATATTCACTACCTGAGTCAGAAAATGGTTCAGGTGTACTGCTTTCATCGCGTTCATTTAGAATTTCATTTATTGCAGATTCCGTTAATTTTTTTGAACCCATAACTAAGGAAAATAAACAAAATTTACTTTTCTTCAGAATAATAGTAATAATTTTCTCACCTTTATCGTAAAATGTACCTGATGGGAATAAAACAATTAATTGTATATATGACTTTATTACTGGAGCCACATTACTCGGGAGAAAATCAACTTGTCTGTCCAAAGGCCTACACACTAAAACACACTGTATGTACACACTAAAAGTAACACGACAAATTAACTCAATTGCAACAAAAAAAGGGGTACCGTAATTCAACAAATGAGAAACAATAATGAATACAGTGATGACCATCATTTTAGAATCAGTCGATTATGTTCATAAACAGTAGCAGTAAAAAGTTCCCTTTCTCATATAGTATGGGATACACACCAAAACCAAACACAGAAAATAACAGCTTGGTACTTCCCCTAAACCGAAAAAAAAATCAATAGAATCTGTAAAACAATATAGAAACTATAATAAATGAAGTACAATACATATTGTACGCGACGCATATAAGCGTCCTCGGTTTGTGGGAAAACCCGAATGACGCATATATGCGTCGTGTGGTCGTCAACGCGTTAATGTACATAGATTTTAATTCAGTTTCTATTCTTTTTCGGTTCATTAGATTTTCAAATATTTCTTCATTTACAGTTAACACTTTGAAGTACATTCTGTTGAAAAAGGACAAGTTTATAGTTTTTTTTTTCTGATTGGTGGAGATGAATTATTAAGAAATTTTTTGCTATGAGTAAATTTTCTTCATTAATTGTTGTGAGAACTACTTCTAAGACTTTCGTATGCTATATACAAACATACGTTATTGTTGTGTGCGCTGGCTTAGATAATCTGCTTCCATAAGATGGTCCACGCATGTGCTATGTACATGAAGGAGCTCAGTGCTCATCGTCGTAGTGTCTTTCAATTTGTGGCAGAAGCTAATCCATTTCTTTAGCAGTCTAGTGCAAAGATTAAAAAAACCAGGAAGCAGCAGAAGGGAAAGAAATTCGTTGATTTTATTGCAATTTACAACAGCGCGCTTGATTTTTATTAACCCTATACATATTTTCTAATTAATTTAAAATTTAAACACTAAATTTTTTATTTAAAATAGCACACACCACAAATAACTTTTTCACAATACAATATGTCTGACTACACTGACGTCAGCAATACCAGCTGGTTTGTGTACAAAGTTAACGGACCTGCGCAATGCGCTATCTTGTATTCTTTGTTTCAGGTGTAGCGATGTTGATCAGAGTCAGCATCCCACATATACATATAACAATTAAACTTTCGCTTAATCCTGCTCTTCAATTAAAATATCCTGCTGATTTTTTTTTTATTTTCGGATTTGGCATGATCGCCATATAATATTTGGATTAAAAGACTATTTATGTTTATTAATTATTATGGAGCAGCCGCTTGTGCGACTGCTTGGTTCTATGTTACTTTTATTAATCATCTTGTGTTCTTTCTTTATTTCTGAAGAGCTAACTTATACACTAATACATTTATAGCATTGTGTATTCCCACACCTTACGAGTGTGGACAAATATTTCAGACAATAACAAAAGTGTCGTATTACACAAGCTGTATGCGGAAGGCATACAGCGACTTAGTCAAACAGACTACAATATCACCATGAAAGTTTATGCAAGCCTCTGGATATAAGTATGTTTTACAAATAATCTTCCATCAGGCTTTAGTCCTTGCTCTATTCTACACAAACTTGCAGTGGAATGTTGACAATCAAAATAATTATTTTTCAGTCCATAGACTTTCTTCCTCAACTCTTCTTCGTTAATTTGCAAATACCGTTGGATTGCGCTTGTGGGTTTCCTATCTTGAGATGCACAATTTTAAATGCACAGGAATCATAGTCGACATACCAATCTTTAAGAATAATTTGTTATAATTATAACTAAACTATAGTAACCATATTTCGAATTCACTCAACTTATTTTATGTTTATAGGTCCAAAAAAACTACATGAACGACTTGTATACACTTTTTCAGCTTTATGCAAGAACTTTTTATAAACAAAATATTTTGTCAGCAGGTTGTTATGAAAAAAACAATTTAAAAAAATTAAATATTTAAAAAATTATATATCTGTGGAATATATTCCGTCCAATATTTCAATAGAATATTGTTCACTATTTTCATTATCTCTTTCCACCGCTTTTGCCCCTAGATTTTCTTCTTTAACTTGTTCTCTTTACCTTATTTTTATATTTACTAGTTTCAGTTGTCTTAAAAGTACCAGTCTTTGCAACTCAGGAAGCGTTAGGTTTTTTGTCTCCTCTGTCTCATCAGCCAGTTTTACTTTTTTGTTTGTTTTTGGAACTTCATTTGTCTTCTCAATCTCTTTATTTAAATTATACTTTTCTGGCTTGTCTGCTTGTCCATGGATCGTTAAATCTAAGTCCGATGATTTTTCTTCTTCAACGCCGAAGCTAACATCAATGCACCTATCGTGTGTATTGTAAAGGTAGAAGTCTATTATTTTGGTCCTAGTGTCGTGTGTAGCCCTATAGTCTCTTGTTTTGTTTTTACAGCTGTCAGAGAGACCAGCTTATCAGTAGGCGCTCAAAAGAGGTGCCAAAAGATTTGAGAGTTCAATTAAAAAAACAAGGCAAGTTATTGCCAGTTTGCGTTTAGAAATTAAATTCTGATTTTATTAACATTTTGCTCTGCTTATATAAATTAAGTATTTATAAATTTTATTTCATAAAAAAATATAATTTTATTTAGTCACTTTTTAAATTACAACTTTATTAATTCAATTTCAAATACAACTTTATTAATTCATCTTCAAAAAACTACTGAACTTATAAAATTAATTTTAGTCATACAATAGCTTAAACTAAATATTAATTTGCATGGTAATCGAAATGACACGCGCTGTAGTTATTTTGCAATACTGGTTCTTTAGAATTTCATTTACCTGTCTGCAATTTGTGTCAGCAATTTAATTATTGTGAAATATTTTGTAATAAGGGCATTCAACGTTTTCTGCGTTAACACCTCCCCTTTTAATTTCGAGCGTCCCGTTCGATTAAAAATATGGAATATTAGAGATTCTTGTTATGCTGGGTTTTTCAGGTTTGCTGATGTCCGATAGTTCTGGCATGGATGTATGCACCGATGGGATTGCTTCTAGCGTCGTTGGAATAATGATTGTTTTACCGCTTCTTTTTAGTATCTTTGTTTTAATCATCAGAATAACCATGAATACTATCGTCATTAGAGAGAGACTGAGATTAGCTGCAAATCCTTTTTTGTTTTTATCTTCAAGCAGATCAATTGCTTCGGTGTTATTTGCTCGTAATTCTTTCACCATTTCCAATGATAAAGTTTCTTCTATATTTTGGTGGAAATACTTAGTTTGTAAGATAGCTGGTAAAGGTTGTAGTCGTACTGTTTCAAAAAAATCATAAGTTCTATTGGCTATAGTCACAGATGTATTGCAGAACTGTACCACATAGGTTCCCGTAAGATTCTGTGGTTCATTATCGATAAGAATTGTTCCATTGAATTGGTTCAGAAGAATTGTTCCTGGTGCAATTTCTTCAAGAGTGGGGATGCTTCGATTGTCTATTAAGCTGCAATTTGCTACTTTACTTCTAATTAAGTTCGCTAGACACATATCGCTTTCAATATAATCCAAATTATTTCTATTGCATATTGTAATATTATTATAACCTTTGCATTCATTTTTCATACCATACATTACATTAATGGGTCTTATTAACATTTTATTACATGAATTTGTATGTGTGGTAGGTATACTTAATATATAAATAATAGAATCATGATTAGACGCTATTTTTATTTCAGAAAATTCAAAAGCTTGTTCCAGGTTTATAAAAGGTATGGAATCTGTATTTATTATGTGCTTTACGGTATCAATTTCTTCAGCTGTTAATAAGAAGGAATTAACTACACCTACTTTTGCCCAATGCATGGCATGTTGAATGTTAGTCAATTCTTCCTTAACACTGTCTAGTTTATATTTTAGTATTGTTATTAATTGTTCTTTTAAATTTTCACTTTTATTATAATTGTTCTTATAATTAAATGTTTCAATTATGCTGTTTGTTATATGAGTTAGTTCACGTAATTTATCTGGGGTGAAATCAGAGGGTATTCCACCTGTGGCATATCTACAAAATATTTTATATCTATTATAATCAAATGGTTTATTTACATTAACATATTGTTTATAAGTCTTAACAATTATAGAGTCAGCAACTTTTACATCCTTTAAATTCTTAGTAGCAGCAACAGCACATACTACTGCTATAGAACAGTCACTATGCTCCAAATATTGTCCAGCAGATTGTGCACTCTGTATTATTGCTATGGTAATTCTAGCAATATCTTTTGTAGTGATCCTATCTTTAGAATATAATTCACGTCCAATTCTAACTATATCTTCTTTAGAAAATATAGCACCTGCTAATGGTGTCATAATTGTTATAGTATGATGTAACGCCAGTTCTATGAGTCCTGATAATATTTCAGTAGCTAATAAGCTAGCCTGTTTAACTGTTAATACCATCTTACCTTCTTTAACACTCGGTGGTCCAGATGGAGGTGAACTATGCTTGAATGTTGACACCCATATAGTTCCCATACTTACTTCACCTTCATTAGTATCATTTATAAACCTTAGTCTCCAAGTAGCATCATTAGTTTTCTTTGCATCTCTGGAATGTGGGCCTATTTTATAAATGACAGCAGCTGCAAAATGTAAAGCCTTTGACATTTTATCCCATGCTAGCTCTTCACCAAAATCAGGGCATAACTTCTTGAACTCAATACGTAATGCTTTATAATCAAAACGCATTCCTCCAAATAAGTCACATGCATCTGCTGGACTAATGCCTACAATAATATAATCATTGGCAACAATGTGTCTTATTACACTTGCAGGTGGTGCTGCATGAACATTGTAGACCTCTTTTTGGGCTCCAGTTAAACTATTAATTAAGGCTACACCTGCTTGTGTAAGCTCTTCGCTCAGCCCCATTCCTCCTTGTGAATTCATTGATGGTGTGGTTTATTGGGTGAAGAATATGAACTGGTGGTAAATTATAATGTGTTGACAATTCTAAAATCAAGGTATCGTACGATGATTCTGATTTAAAATTACTATTCAATACAAAATGATTAGATACTTTGGCCTCTAACCAAAAATACCAACTGTTAGATTTCTCAGGTATCAAAAGTGGTTTAGGATATGATCTAAAGCAAGAATCACAAGTAGTAAAGTTTTGTAAATAAACAACAGGTTCAATAGACACAATATTGTAATATATTTTGGTATTATCAGAATCCAATTTAAGTCCAATTTCAAACTTTATGAACATATATATTTAATATATTTATATTTTTGTCAATTTGTTTTTATCATAAACACCGCTGCGTGCTGCTTTTCAAGTAATTCACTATATAAAATTTTTCAATTTTATTATAAAAATTTTTTTTTTTTTTTAACTTTTCACTTTTTTTAAAAATAAAAAATATCTTACATGACTAATCTTACAATCATCCTTATGAAGCTGGTAGAGGGCATTTTATCCTTATCTCAAATATACTGGGGTTACCGCACTACTCCAAGTTCCTCACTCCAAACGTCCTTATTTGGCAGATGGTTGTATTAATTACAGCCTGTGGGGTGTTGATTTTTTTTGAAAAAAGTCTTCTTCTAGCTGCAGCCTATGGGGTGTCTTTGAGATGAAGCTTCCTTCAGTTAACAGCCTATGGGGTGTTTTTTTGTTGTTGGAGTCTCCTTCTTATTACAGCCTATGGGGTGTTTATTTAGATGGAGATCCTTTTACGTTGGGCGCCAATTAAGTATTTATAAATTTTATTTCATAAAAAAAATATAATTTTATTTAGTCACTTTTTAAATTACAACTTTATTAATTCAATTTCAAATACAACTTTATTAATTCATCTTCAAAAAACTACTGAACTTATAAAATTAATTTTAGTCATACAATAGCTTAAACTAAATATTAATTTGCATGGTAATCGAAATGACACGCGCTGTAGTTATTTTGCAATACTGGTTCTTTAGAATTTCATTTACCTGTCTGCAATTTGTGTCAGCAATTTAATTATTGTGAAATATTTTGTAATAAGGGCATTCAACGTTTTCTGCGTTAACACCTCCCCTTTTAATTTCGAGCGTCCCGTTCGATTAAAAATATGGAATATTAGAGATTCTTGTTATGCTGGGTTTTTCAGGTTTGCTGATGTCCGATAGTTCTGGCATGGATGTATGCACCGATGGGATTGCTTCTAGCGTCGTTGGAATAATGATTGTTTTACCGCTTCTTTTTAGTATCTTTGTTTTAATCATCAGAATAACCATGAATACTATCGTCATTAGAGAGAGACTGAGATTAGCTGCAAATCCTTTTTTGTTTTTATCTTCAAGCAGATCAATTGCTTCGGTGTTATTTGCTCGTAATTCTTTCACCATTTCCAATGATAAAGTTTCTTCTATATTTTGGTGGAAATACTTAGTTTGTAAGATAGCTGGTAAAGGTTGTAGTCGTACTGTTTCAAAAAAATCATAAGTTCTATTGGCTATAGTCACAGATGTATTGCAGAACTGTACCACATAGGTTCCCGTAAGATTCTGTGGTTCATTATCGATAAGAATTGTTCCATTGAATTGGTTCAGAAGAATTGTTCCTGGTGCAATTTCTTCAAGAGTGGGGATGCTTCGATTGTCTATTAAGCTGCAATTTGCTACTTTACTTCTAATTAAGTTCGCTAGACACATATCGCTTTCAATATAATCCAAATTATTTCTATTGCATATTGTAATATTATTATAACCTTTGCATTCATTTTTCATACCATACATTACATTAATGGGTCTTATTAACATTTTATTACATGAATTTGTATGTGTGGTAGGTATACTTAATATATAAATAATAGAATCATGATTAGACGCTATTTTTATTTCAGAAAATTCAAAAGCTTGTTCCAGGTTTATAAAAGGTATGGAATCTGTATTTATTATGTGCTTTATACGGTATCAATTTCTTCAGCTGTTAATAAGAAGGAATTAACTACACCTACTTTTGCCCAATGCATGGCATGTTGAATGTTAGTCAATTCTTCCTTAACACTGTCTAGTTTATATTTTAGTATTGTTATTAATTGTTCTTTTAAATTTTCACTTTTATTATAATTGTTCTTATAATTAAATGTTTCAATTATGCTGTTTGTTATATGAGTTAGTTCACGTAATTTATCTGGGGTGAAATCAGAGGGTATTCCACCTGTGGCATATCTACAAAATATTTTATATCTATTATAATCAAATGGTTTATTTACATTAACATATTGTTTATAAGTCTTAACAATTATAGAGTCAGCAACTTTTACATCCTTTAAATTCTTAGTAGCAGCAACAGCACATACTACTGCTATAGAACAGTCACTATGCTCCAAATATTGTCCAGCAGATTGTGCACTCTGTATTATTGCTATGGTAATTCTAGCAATATCTTTTGTAGTGATCCTATCTTTAGAATATAATTCACGTCCAATTCTAACTATATCTTCTTTAGAAAATATAGCACCTGCTAATGGTGTCATAATTGTTATAGTATGATGTAACGCCAGTTCTATGAGTCCTGATAATATTTCAGTAGCTAATAAGCTAGCCTGTTTAACTGTTAATACCATCTTACCTTCTTTAACACTCGGTGGTCCAGATGGAGGTGAACTATGCTTGAATGTTGACACCCATATAGTTCCCATACTTACTTCACCTTCATTAGTATCATTTATAAACCTTAGTCTCCAAGTAGCATCATCAGTTTTCTTTGCATCTCTGGAATGTGGGCCTATTTTATAAATGACAGCAGCTGCAAAATGTAAAGCCTTTGACATTTTATCCCATGCTAGCTCTTCACCAAAATCAGGGCATAACTTCTTGAACTCAATACGTAATGCTTTATAATCAAAACGCATTCCTCCAAATAAGTCACATGCATCTGCTGGACTAATGCCTACAATAATATAATCATTGGCAACAATGTGTCTTATTACACTTGCAGGTGGTGCTGCATGAACATTGTAGACCTCTTTTTGGGCTCCAGTTAAACTATTAATTAAGGCTACACCTGCTTGTGTAAGCTCTTCGCTCAGCTCCATTCCTCCTTGTGAATTCATTGATGGTGTGGTTTATTGGGTGAAGAATATGAACTGGTGGTAAATTATAATGTGTTGACAATTCTAAAATCAAGGTATCGTACGATGATTCTGATTTAAAATTACTATTCAATACAAAATGATTAGATACTTTGGCCTCTAACCAAAAATACCAACTGTTAGATTTCTCAGGTATCAAAAGTGGTTTAGGATATGATCTAAAGCAAGAATCACAAGTAGTAAAGTTTTGTAAATAAACAACAGGTTCAATAGACACAATATTGTAATATATTTTGGTATTATCAGAATCCAATTTAAGTCCAATTTCAAACTTTATGAACATATATATTTAATATATTTATATTTTTGTCAATTTGTTTTTATCATAAACACCGCTGCGTGCTGCTTTTCAAGTAATTCACTATATAAAATTTTTCAATTTTATTATAAAAATTTTTTTTTTTTTTTTTTTTAACTTTTCACTTTTTTTAAAAATAAAAAATATCTTACATGACTAATCTTACAATCATCCTTATGAAGCTGGTAGAGGGCATTTTATCCTTTTCTCAAATATACTGGGGTTACCGCACTACTCCAAGTTCCTCACTCCAAACGTCCTTATTTGGCAGATGGTTGTATTAATTACAGCCTGTGGGGTGTTGATTTTTTTTGAAAAAAGTCTTCTTCTAGCTGCAGCCTATGGGGTGTCTTTGAGATGAAGCTTCCTTCAGTTAACAGCCTATGGGGTGTTTTTTTGTTGTTGGAGTCTCCTTCTTATTACAGCCTATGGGGTGTTTATTTAGATGGAGATCCTTTTACGTTGGGCGCCAATTAAGTATTTATAAATTTTATTTCATAAAAAAAATATAATTTTATTTAGTCACTTTTTAAATTACAACTTTATTAATTCAATTTCAAATACAACTTTATTAATTCATCTTCAAAAAACTACTGAACTTATAAAATTAATTTTAGTCATACAATAGCTTAAACTAAATATTAATTTGCATGGTAATCGAAATGACACGCGCTGTAGTTATTTTGCAATACTGGTTCTTTAGAATTTCATTTACCTGTCTGCAATTTGTGTCAGCAATTTAATTATTGTGAAATATTTTGTAATAAGGGCATTCAACGTTTTCTGCGTTAACACCTCCCCTTTTAATTTCGAGCGTCCCGTTCGATTAAAAATATGGAATATTAGAGATTCTTGTTATGCTGGGTTTTTCAGGTTTGCTGATGTCCGATAGTTCTGGCATGGATGTATGCACCGATGGGATTGCTTCTAGCGTCGTTGGAATAATGATTGTTTTACCGCTTCTTTTTAGTATCTTTGTTTTAATCATCAGAATAACCATGAATACTATCGTCATTAGAGAGAGACTGAGATTAGCTGCAAATCCTTTTTTGTTTTTATCTTCAAGCAGATCAATTGCTTCGGTGTTATTTGCTCGTAATTCTTTCACCATTTCCAATGATAAAGTTTCTTCTATATTTTGGTGGAAATACTTAGTTTGTAAGATAGCTGGTAAAGGTTGTAGTCGTACTGTTTCAAAAAAATCATAAGTTCTATTGGCTATAGTCACAGATGTATTGCAGAACTGTACCACATAGGTTCCCGTAAGATTCTGTGGTTCATTATCGATAAGAATTGTTCCATTGAATTGGTTCAGAAGAATTGTTCCTGGTGCAATTTCTTCAAGAGTGGGGATGCTTCGATTGTCTATTAAGCTGCAATTTGCTACTTTACTTCTAATTAAGTTCGCTAGACACATATCGCTTTCAATATAATCCAAATTATTTCTATTGCATATTGTAATATTATTATAACCTTTGCATTCATTTTTCATACCATACATTACATTATCGCAAATGAGAATATTTCGATATTTTATTTTGTTTACATATTTTCCGAACTTAATGGGTCTTATTAACATTTTATTACATGAATTTGTATGTGTGGTAGGTATACTTAATATATAAATAATAGAATCATGATTAGACGCTATTTTTATTTCAGAAAATTCAAAAGCTTGTTCCAGGTTTATAAAAGGTATGGAATCTGTATTTATTATGTGCTTTAAGGTATCAATTTCTTCAGCTGTTAATAAGAAGGAATTAACTACACCTACTTTTGCCCAATGCATGGCATGTTGAATGTTAGTCAATTCTTCCTTAACACTGTCTAGTTTATATTTTAGTATTGTTATTAATTGTTCTTTTAAATTTTCACTTTTATTATAATTGTTCTTATAATTAAATGTTTCAATTATGCTGTTTGTTATATGAGTTAGTTCACGTAATTTATCTGGGGTGAAATCAGAGGGTATTCCACCTGTGGCATATCTACAAAATATTTTATATCTATTATAATCAAATGGTTTATTTACATTAACATATTGTTTATAAGTCTTAACAATTATAGAGTCAGCAACTTTTACATCCTTTAAATTCTTAGTAGCAGCAACAGCACATACTACTGCTATAGAACAGTCACTATGCTCCAAATATTGTCCAGCAGATTGTGCACTCTGTATTATTGCTATGGTAATTCTAGCAATATCTTTTGTAGTGATCCTATCTTTAGAATATAATTCACGTCCAATTCTAACTATATCTTCTTTAGAAAATATAGCACCTGCTAATGGTGTCATAATTGTTATAGTATGATGTAACGCCAGTTCTATGAGTCCTGATAATATTTCAGTAGCTAATAAGCTAGCCTGTTTAACTGTTAATACCATCTTACCTTCTTTAACACTCGGTGGTCCAGATGGAGGTGAACTATGCTTGAATGTTGACACCCATATAGTTCCCATACTTACTTCACCTTCATTAGTATCATTTATAAACCTTAGTCTCCAAGTAGCATCATTAGTTTTCTTTGCATCTCTGGAATGTGGGCCTATTTTATAAATGACAGCAGCTGCAAAATGTAAAGCCTTTGACATTTTATCCCATGCTAGCTCTTCACCAAAATCAGGGCATAACTTCTTGAACTCAATACGTAATGCTTTATAATCAAAACGCATTCCTCCAAATAAGTCACATGCATCTGCTGGACTAATGCCTACAATAATATAATCATTGGCAACAATGTGTCTTATTACACTTGCAGGTGGTGCTGCATGAACATTGTAGACCTCTTTTTGGGCTCCAGTTAAACTATTAATTAAGGCTACACCTGCTTGTGTAAGCTCTTCGCTCAGCCCCATTCCTCCTTGTGAATTCATTGATGGTGTGGTTTATTGGGTGAAGAATATGAACTGGTGGTAAATTATAATGTGTTGACAATTCTAAAATCAAGGTATCGTACGATGATTCTGATTTAAAATTACTATTCAATACAAAATGATTAGATACTTTGGCCTCTAACCAAAAATACCAACTGTTAGATTTCTCAGGTATCAAAAGTGGTTTAGGATATGATCTAAAGCAAGAATCACAAGTAGTAAAGTTTTGTAAATAAACAACAGGTTCAATAGACACAATATTGTAATATATTTTGGTATTATCAGAATCCAATTTAAGTCCAATTTCAAACTTTATGAACATATATATTTAATATATTTATATTTTTGTCAATTTGTTTTTATCATAAACACCGCTGCGTGCTGCTTTTCAAGTAATTCACTATATAAAATTTTTCAATTTTATTATAAAAATTTTTTTTTTTTTTTAACTTTTCACTTTTTTTAAAAATAAAAAATATCTTACATGACTAATCTTACAATCATCCTTATGAAGCTGGTAGAGGGCATTTTATCCTTATCTCAAATATACTGGGGTTACCGCACTACTCCAAGTTCCTCACTCCAAACGTCCTTATTTGGCAGATGGTTGTATTAATTACAGCCTGTGGGGTGTTGATTTTTTTTGAAAAAAGTCTTCTTCTAGCTGCAGCCTATGGGGTGTCTTTGAGATGAAGCTTCCTTCAGTTAACAGCCTATGGGGTGTTTTTTTGTTGTTGGAGTCTCCTTCTTATTACAGCCTATGGGGTGTTTATTTAGATGGAGATCCTTTTACGTTGGGCGCCAATTAAGTATTTATAAATTTTATTTCATAAAAAAAATATAATTTTATTTAGTCACTTTTTAAATTACAACTTTATTAATTCAATTTCAAATACAACTTTATTAATTCATCTTCAAAAAACTACTGAACTTATAAAATTAATTTTAGTCATACAATAGCTTAAACTAAATATTAATTTGCATGGTAATCGAAATGACACGCGCTGTAGTTATTTTGCAATACTGGTTCTTTAGAATTTCATTTACCTGTCTGCAATTTGTGTCAGCAATTTAATTATTGTGAAATATTTTGTAATAAGGGCATTCAACGTTTTCTGCGTTAACACCTCCCCTTTTAATTTCGAGCGTCCCGTTCGATTAAAAATATGGAATATTAGAGATTCTTGTTATGCTGGGTTTTTCAGGTTTGCTGATGTCCGATAGTTCTGGCATGGATGTATGCACCGATGGGATTGCTTCTAGCGTCGTTGGAATAATGATTGTTTTACCGCTTCTTTTTAGTATCTTTGTTTTAATCATCAGAATAACCATGAATACTATCGTCATTAGAGAGAGACTGAGATTAGCTGCAAATCCTTTTTTGTTTTTATCTTCAAGCAGATCAATTGCTTCGGTGTTATTTGCTCGTAATTCTTTCACCATTTCCAATGATAAAGTTTCTTCTATATTTTGGTGGAAATACTTAGTTTGTAAGATAGCTGGTAAAGGTTGTAGTCGTACTGTTTCAAAAAAATCATAAGTTCTATTGGCTATAGTCACAGATGTATTGCAGAACTGTACCACATAGGTTCCCGTAAGATTCTGTGGTTCATTATCGATAAGAATTGTTCCATTGAATTGGTTCAGAAGAATTGTTCCTGGTGCAATTTCTTCAAGAGTGGGGATGCTTCGATTGTCTATTAAGCTGCAATTTGCTACTTTACTTCTAATTAAGTTCGCTAGACACATATCGCTTTCAATATAATCCAAATTATTTCTATTGCATATTGTAATATTATTATAACCTTTGCATTCATTTTTCATACCATACATTACATTATCGCAAATGAGAATATTTCGATATTTTATTTTGTTTACATATTTTCCGTACTTAATGGGTCTTATTAACATTTTATTACATGAATTTGTATGTGTGGTAGGTATACTTAATATATAAATAATAGAATCATGATTAGACGCTATTTTTATTTCAGAAAATTCAAAAGCTTGTTCCAGGTTTATAAAAGGTATGGAATCTGTATTTATTATGTGCTTTACGGTATCAATTTCTTCAGCTGTTAATAAGAAGGAATTAACTACACCTACTTTTGCCCAATGCATGGCATGTTGAATGTTAGTCAATTCTTCCTTAACACTGTCTAGTTTATATTTTAGTATTGTTATTAATTGTTCTTTTAAATTTTCACTTTTATTATAATTGTTCTTATAATTAAATGTTTCAATTATGCTGTTTGTTATATGAGTTAGTTCACGTAATTTATCTGGGGTGAAATCAGAGGGTATTCCACCTGTGGCATATCTACAAAATATTTTATATCTATTATAATCAAATGGTTTATTTACATTAACATATTGTTTATAAGTCTTAACAATTATAGAGTCAGCAACTTTTACATCCTTTAAATTCTTAGTAGCAGCAACAGCACATACTACTGCTATAGAACAGTCACTATGCTCCAAATATTGTCCAGCAGATTGTGCACTCTGTATTATTGCTATGGTAATTCTAGCAATATCTTTTGTAGTGATCCTATCTTTAGAATATAATTCACGTCCAATTCTAACTATATCTTCTTTAGAAAATATAGCACCTGCTAATGGTGTCATAATTGTTATAGTATGATGTAACGCCAGTTCTATGAGTCCTGATAATATTTCAGTAGCTAATAAGCTAGCCTGTTTAACTGTTAATACCATCTTACCTTCTTTAACACTCGGTGGTCCAGATGGAGGTGAACTATGCTTGAATGTTGACACCCATATAGTTCCCATACTTACTTCACCTTCATTAGTATCATTTATAAACCTTAGTCTCCAAGTAGCATCATTAGTTTTCTTTGCATCTCTGGAATGTGGGCCTATTTTATAAATGACAGCAGCTGCAAAATGTAAAGCCTTTGACATTTTATCCCATGCTAGCTCTTCACCAAAATCAGGGCATAACTTCTTGAACTCAATACGTAATGCTTTATAATCAAAACGCATTCCTCCAAATAAGTCACATGCATCTGCTGGACTAATGCCTACAATAATATAATCATTGGCAACAATGTGTCTTATTACACTTGCAGGTGGTGCTGCATGAACATTGTAGACCTCTTTTTGGGCTCCAGTTAAACTATTAATTAAGGCTACACCTGCTTGTGTAAGCTCTTCGCTCAGCCCCATTCCTCCTTGTGAATTCATTGATGGTGTGGTTTATTGGGTGAAGAATATGAACTGGTGGTAAATTATAATGTGTTGACAATTCTAAAATCAAGGTATCGTACGATGATTCTGATTTAAAATTACTATTCAATACAAAATGATTAGATACTTTGGCCTCTAACCAAAAATACCAACTGTTAGATTTCTCAGGTATCAAAAGTGGTTTAGGATATGATCTAAAGCAAGAATCACAAGTAGTAAAGTTTTGTAAATAAACAACAGGTTCAATAGACACAATATTGTAATATATTTTGGTATTATCAGAATCCAATTTAAGTCCAATTTCAAACTTTATGAACATATATATTTAATATATTTATATTTTTGTCAATTTGTTTTTATCATAAACACCGCTGCGTGCTGCTTTTCAAGTAATTCACTATATAAAATTTTTCAATTTTATTATAAAAATTTTTTTTTTTTTTTAACTTTTCACTTTTTTTAAAAATAAAAAATATCTTACATGACTAATCTTACAATCATCCTTATGAAGCTGGTAGAGGGCATTTTATCCTTATCTCAAATATACTGGGGTTACCGCACTACTCCAAGTTCCTCACTCCAAACGTCCTTATTTGGCAGATGGTTGTATTAATTACAGCCTGTGGGGTGTTGATTTTTTTTGAAAAAAGTCTTCTTCTAGCTGCAGCCTATGGGGTGTCTTTGAGATGAAGCTTCCTTCAGTTAACAGCCTATGGGGTGTTTTTTTGTTGTTGGAGTCTCCTTCTTATTACAGCCTATGGGGTGTTTATTTAGATGGAGATCCTTTTACGTTGGGCGCCAATTAAGTATTTATAAATTTTATTTCATAAAAAAAATATAATTTTATTTAGTCACTTTTTAAATTACAACTTTATTAATTCAATTTCAAATACAACTTTATTAATTCATCTTCAAAAAACTACTGAACTTATAAAATTAATTTTAGTCATACAATAGCTTAAACTAAATATTAATTTGCATGGTAATCGAAATGACACGCGCTGTAGTAATTTTGCAATACTGGTTCTTTAGAATTTCATTTACCTGTCTGCAATTTGTGTCAGCAATTTAATTATTGTGAAATATTTTGTAATAAGGGCATTCAACGTTTTCTGCGTTAACACCTCCCCTTTTAATTTCGAGCGTCCCGTTCGATTAAAAATATGGAATATTAGAGATTCTTGTTATGCTGGGTTTTTCAGGTTTGCTGATGTCCGATAGTTCTGGCATGGATGTATGCACCGATGGGATTGCTTCTAGCGTCGTTGGAATAATGATTGTTTTACCGCTTCTTTTTAGTATCTTTGTTTTAATCATCAGAATAACCATGAATACTATCGTCATTAGAGAGAGACTGAGATTAGCTGCAAATCCTTTTTTGTTTTTATCTTCAAGCAGATCAATTGCTTCGGTGTTATTTGCTCGTAATTCTTTCACCATTTCCAATGATAAAGTTTCTTCTATATTTTGGTGGAAATACTTAGTTTGTAAGATAGCTGGTAAAGGTTGTAGTCGTACTGTTTCAAAAAAATCATAAGTTCTATTGGCTATAGTCACAGATGTATTGCAGAACTGTACCACATAGGTTCCCGTAAGATTCTGTGGTTCATTATCGATAAGAATTGTTCCATTGAATTGGTTCAGAAGAATTGTTCCTGGTGCAATTTCTTCAAGAGTGGGGATGCTTCGATTGTCTATTAAGCTGCAATTTGCTACTTTACTTCTAATTAAGTTCGCTAGACACATATCGCTTTCAATATAATCCAAATTATTTCTATTGCATATTGTAATATTATTATAACCTTTGCATTCATTTTTCATACCATACATTACATTAATGGGTCTTATTAACATTTTATTACATGAATTTGTATGTGTGGTAGGTATACTTAATATATAAATAATAGAATCATGATTAGACGCTATTTTTATTTCAGAAAATTCAAAAGCTTGTTCCAGGTTTATAAAAGGTATGGAATCTGTATTTATTATGTGCTTTACGGTATCAATTTCTTCAGCTGTTAATAAGAAGGAATTAACTACACCTACTTTTGCCCAATGCATGGCATGTTGAATGTTAGTCAATTCTTCCTTAACACTGTCTAGTTTATATTTTAGTATTGTTATTAATTGTTCTTTTAAATTTTCACTTTTATTATAATTGTTCTTATAATTAAATGTTTCAATTATGCTGTTTGTTATATGAGTTAGTTCACGTAATTTATCTGGGGTGAAATCAGAGGGTATTCCACCTGTGGCATATCTACAAAATATTTTATATCTATTATAATCAAATGGTTTATTTACATTAACATATTGTTTATAAGTCTTAACAATTATAGAGTCAGCAACTTTTACATCCTTTAAATTCTTAGTAGCAGCAACAGCACATACTACTGCTATAGAACAGTCACTATGCTCCAAATATTGTCCAGCAGATTGTGCACTCTGTATTATTGCTATGGTAATTCTAGCAATATCTTTTGTAGTGATCCTATCTTTAGAATATAATTCACGTCCAATTCTAACTATATCTTCTTTAGAAAATATAGCACCTGCTAATGGTGTCATAATTGTTATAGTATGATGTAACGCCAGTTCTATGAGTCCTGATAATATTTCAGTAGCTAATAAGCTAGCCTG
Organism: Nowickia ferox; assembly: GCA_936439885.1. NCBI lineage: Eukaryota > Metazoa > Arthropoda > Insecta > Diptera > Tachinidae > Nowickia > Nowickia ferox. The sequence continues at coordinate 22,809,508 of OW387026.1, forward strand.
TTTAACTGTTAATACCATCTTACCTTCTTTAACACTCGGTGGTCCAGATGGAGGTGAACTATGCTTGAATGTTGACACCCATATAGTTCCCATACTTACTTCACCTTCATTAGTATCATTTATAAACCTTAGTCTCCAAGTAGCATCATCAGTTTTCTTTGCATCTCTGGAATGTGGGCCTATTTTATAAATGACAGCAGCTGCAAAATGTAAAGCCTTTGACATTTTATCCCATGCTAGCTCTTCACCAAAATCAGGGCATAACTTCTTGAACTCAATACGTAATGCTTTATAATCAAAACGCATTCCTCCAAATAAGTCACATGCATCTGCTGGACTAATGCCTACAATAATATAATCATTGGCAACAATGTGTCTTATTACACTTGCAGGTGGTGCTGCATGAACATTGTAGACCTCTTTTTGGGCTCCAGTTAAACTATTAATTAAGGCTACACCTGCTTGTGTAAGCTCTTCGCTCAGCTCCATTCCTCCTTGTGAATTCATTGATGGTGTGGTTTATTGGGTGAAGAATATGAACTGGTGGTAAATTATAATGTGTTGACAATTCTAAAATCAAGGTATCGTACGATGATTCTGATTTAAAATTACTATTCAATACAAAATGATTAGATACTTTGGCCTCTAACCAAAAATACCAACTGTTAGATTTCTCAGGTATCAAAAGTGGTTTAGGATATGATCTAAAGCAAGAATCACAAGTAGTAAAGTTTTGTAAATAAACAACAGGTTCAATAGACACAATATTGTAATATATTTTGGTATTATCAGAATCCAATTTAAGTCCAATTTCAAACTTTATGAACATATATATTTAATATATTTATATTTTTGTCAATTTGTTTTTATCATAAACACCGCTGCGTGCTGCTTTTCAAGTAATTCACTATATAAAATTTTTCAATTTTATTATAAAAATTTTTTTTTTTTTTTTTTTTTTTTAACTTTTCACTTTTTTTAAAAATAAAAAATATCTTACATGACTAATCTTACAATCATCCTTATGAAGCTGGTAGAGGGCATTTTATCCTTTTCTCAAATATACTGGGGTTACCGCACTACTCCAAGTTCCTCACTCCAAACGTCCTTATTTGGCAGATGGTTGTATTAATTACAGCCTGTGGGGTGTTGATTTTTTTTGAAAAAAGTCTTCTTCTAGCTGCAGCCCATGGGGTGTCTTTGAGATGAAGCTTCCTTCAGTTAACAGCCTATGGGGTGTTTTTTTGTTGTTGGAGTCTCCTTCTTATTACAGCCTATGGGGTGTTTATTTAGATGGAGATCCTTTTACGTTGGGCGCCAATTAAGTATTTATAAATTTTATTTCATAAAAAAAATATAATTTTATTTAGTCACTTTTTAAATTACAACTTTATTAATTCAATTTCAAATACAACTTTATTAATTCATCTTCAAAAAACTACTGAACTTATAAAATTAATTTTAGTCATACAATAGCTTAAACTAAATATTAATTTGCATGGTAATCGAAATGACACGCGCTGTAGTTATTTTGCAATACTGGTTCTTTAGAATTTCATTTACCTGTCTGCAATTTGTGTCAGCAATTTAATTATTGTGAAATATTTTGTAATAAGGGCATTCAACGTTTTCTGCGTTAACACCTCCCCTTTTAATTTCGAGCGTCCCGTTCGATTAAAAATATGGAATATTAGAGATTCTTGTTATGCTGGGTTTTTCAGGTTTGCTGATGTCCGATAGTTCTGGCAAGGATGTATGCACCGATGGGATTGCTTCTAGCGTCGTTGGAATAATGATTGTTTTACCGCTTCTTTTTAGTATCTTTGTTTTAATCATCAGAATAACCATGAATACTATCGTCATTAGAGAGAGACTGAGATTAGCTGCAAATCCTTTTTTGTTTTTATCTTCAAGCAGATCAATTGCTTCGGTGTTATTTGCTCGTAATTCTTTCACCATTTCCAATGATAAAGTTTCTTCTATATTTTGGTGGAAATACTTAGTTTGTAAGATAGCTGGTAAAGGTTGTAGTCGTACTGTTTCAAAAAAATCATAAGTTCTATTGGCTATAGTCACAGATGTATTGCAGAACTGTACCACATAGGTTCCCGTAAGATTCTGTGGTTCATTATCGATAAGAATTGTTCCATTGAATTGGTTCAGAAGAATTGTTCCTGGTGCAATTTCTTCAAGAGTGGGGATGCTTCGATTGTCTATTAAGCTGCAATTTGCTACTTTACTTCTAATTAAGTTCGCTAGACACATATCGCTTTCAATATAATCCAAATTATTTCTATTGCATATTGTAATATTATTATAACCTTTGCATTCATTTTTCATACCATACATTACATTAATGGGTCTTATTAACATTTTATTACATGAATTTGTATGTGTGGTAGGTATACTTAATATATAAATAATAGAATCATGATTAGACGCTATTTTTATTTCAGAAAATTCAAAAGCTTGTTCCAGGTTTATAAAAGGTATGGAATCTGTATTTATTATGTGCTTTACGGTATCAATTTCTTCAGCTGTTAATAAGAAGGAATTAACTACACCTACTTTTGCCCAATGCATGGCATGTTGAATGTTAGTCAATTCTTCCTTAACACTGTCTAGTTTATATTTTAGTATTGTTATTAATTGTTCTTTTAAATTTTCACTTTTATTATAATTGTTCTTATAATTAAATGTTTCAATTATGCTGTTTGTTATATGAGTTAGTTCACGTAATTTATCTGGGGTGAAATCAGAGGGTATTCCACCTGTGGCATATCTACAAAATATTTTATATCTATTATAATCAAATGGTTTATTTACATTAACATATTGTTTATAAGTCTTAACAATTATAGAGTCAGCAACTTTTACATCCTTTAAATTCTTAGTAGCAGCAACAGCACATACTACTGCTATAGAACAGTCACTATGCTCCAAATATTGTCCAGCAGATTGTGCACTCTGTATTATTGCTATGGTAATTCTAGCAATATCTTTTGTAGTGATCCTATCTTTAGAATATAATTCACGTCCAATTCTAACTATATCTTCTTTAGAAAATATAGCACCTGCTAATGGTGTCATAATTGTTATAGTATGATGTAACGCCAGTTCTATGAGTCCTGATAATATTTCAGTAGCTAATAAGCTAGCCTGTTTAACTGTTAATACCATCTTACCTTCTTTAACACTCGGTGGTCCAGATGGAGGTGAACTATGCTTGAATGTTGACACCCATATAGTTCCCATACTTACTTCACCTTCATTAGTATCATTTATAAACCTTAGTCTCCAAGTAGCATCATTAGTTTTCTTTGCATCTCTGGAATGTGGGCCTATTTTATAAATGACAGCAGCTGCAAAATGTAAAGCCTTTGACATTTTATCCCATGCTAGCTCTTCACCAAAATCAGGGCATAACTTCTTGAACTCAATACGTAATGCTTTATAATCAAAACGCATTCCTCCAAATAAGTCACATGCATCTGCTGGACTAATGCCTACAATAATATAATCATTGGCAACAATGTGTCTTATTACACTTGCAGGTGGTGCTGCATGAACATTGTAGACCTCTTTTTGGGCTCCAGTTAAACTATTAATTAAGGCTACACCTGCTTGTGTAAGCTCTTCGCTCAGCTCCATTCCTCCTTGTGAATTCATTGATGGTGTGGTTTATTGGGTGAAGAATATGAACTGGTGGTAAATTATAATGTGTTGACAATTCTAAAATCAAGGTATCGTACGATGATTCTGATTTAAAATTACTATTCAATACAAAATGATTAGATACTTTGGCCTCTAACCAAAAATACCAACTGTTAGATTTCTCAGGTATCAAAAGTGGTTTAGGATATGATCTAAAGCAAGAATCACAAGTAGTAAAGTTTTGTAAATAAACAACAGGTTCAATAGACACAATATTGTAATATATTTTGGTATTATCAGAATCCAATTTAAGTCCAATTTCAAACTTTATGAACATATATATTTAATATATTTATATTTTTGTCAATTTGTTTTTATCATAAACACCGCTGCGTGCTGCTTTTCAAGTAATTCACTATATAAAATTTTTCAATTTTATTATAAAATTTTTTTTTTTTTTTTTTTTTTTTTAACTTTTCACTTTTTTTAAAAATAAAAAATATCTTACATGACTAATCTTACAATCATCCTTATGAAGCTGGTAGAGGGCATTTTATCCTTTTCTCAAATATACTGGGGTTACCGCACTACTCCAAGTTCCTCACTCCAAACGTCCTTATTTGGCAGATGGTTGTATTAATTACAGCCTGTGGGGTGTTGATTTTTTTTGAAAAAAGTCTTCTTCTAGCTGCAGCCTATGGGGTGTCTTTGAGATGAAGCTTCCTTCAGTTAACAGCCTATGGGGTGTTTTTTTGTTGTTGGAGTCTCCTTCTTATTACAGCCTATGGGGTGTTTATTTAGATGGAGATCCTTTTACGTTGGGCGCCAATTAAGTATTTATAAATTTTATTTCATAAAAAAAATATAATTTTATTTAGTCACTTTTTAAATTACAACTTTATTAATTCAATTTCAAATACAACTTTATTAATTCATCTTCAAAAAACTACTGAACTTATAAAATTAATTTTAGTCATACAATAGCTTAAACTAAATATTAATTTGCATGGTAATCGAAATGACACGCGCTGTAGTTATTTTGCAATACTGGTTCTTTAGAATTTCATTTACCTGTCTGCAATTTGTGTCAGCAATTTAATTATTGTGAAATATTTTGTAATAAGGGCATTCAACGTTTTCTGCGTTAACACCTCCCCTTTTAATTTCGAGCGTCCCGTTCGATTAAAAATATGGAATATTATAGATTCTTGTTATGCTGGGTTTTTCAGGTTTGCTGATGTCCGATAGTTCTGGCATGGATGTATGCACCGATGGGATTGCTTCTAGCGTCGTTGGAATAATGATTGTTTTACCGCTTCTTTTTAGTATCTTTGTTTTAATCATCAGAATAACCATGAATACTATCGTCATTAGAGAGAGACTGAGATTAGCTGCAAATCCTTTTTTGTTTTTATCTTCAAGCAGATCAATTGCTTCGGTGTTATTTGCTCGTAATTCTTTCACCATTTCCAATGATAAAGTTTCTTCTATATTTTGGTGGAAATACTTAGTTTGTAAGATAGCTGGTAAAGGTTGTAGTCGTACTGTTTCAAAAAAATCATAAGTTCTATTGGCTATAGTCACAGATGTATTGCAGAACTGTACCACATAGGTTCCCGTAAGATTCTGTGGTTCATTATCGATAAGAATTGTTCCATTGAATTGGTTCAGAAGAATTGTTCCTGGTGCAATTTCTTCAAGAGTGGGGATGCTTCGATTGTCTATTAAGCTGCAATTTGCTACTTTACTTCTAATTAAGTTCGCTAGACACATATCGCTTTCAATATAATCCAAATTATTTCTATTGCATATTGTAATATTATTATAACCTTTGCATTCATTTTTCATACCATACATTACATTAATGGGTCTTATTAACATTTTATTACATGAATTTGTATGTGTGGTAGGTATACTTAATATATAAATAATAGAATCATGATTAGACGCTATTTTTATTTCAGAAAATTCAAAAGCTTGTTCCAGGTTTATAAAAGGTATGGAATCTGTATTTATTATGTGCGTTACGGTATCAATTTCTTCAGCTGTTAATAAGAAGGAATTAACTACACCTACTTTTGCCCAATGCATGGCATGTTGAATGTTAGTCAATTCTTCCTTAACACTGTCTAGTTTATATTTTAGTATTGTTATTAATTGTTCTTTTAAATTTTCACTTTTATTATAATTGTTCTTATAATTAAATGTTTCAATTATGCTGTTTGTTATATGAGTTAGTTCACGTAATTTATCTGGGGTGAAATCAGAGGGTATTCCACCTGTGGCATATCTACAAAATATTTTATATCTATTATAATCAAATGGTTTATTTACATTAACATATTGTTTATAAGTCTTAACAATTATAGAGTCAGCAACTTTTACATCCTTTAAATTCTTAGTAGCAGCAACAGCACATACTACTGCTATAGAACAGTCACTATGCTCCAAATATTGTCCAGCAGATTGTGCACTCTGTATTATTGCTATGGTAATTCTAGCAATATCTTTTGTAGTGATCCTATCTTTAGAATATAATTCACGTCCAATTCTAACTATATCTTCTTTAGAAAATATAGCACCTGCTAATGGTGTCATAATTGTTATAGTATGATGTAACGCCAGTTCTATGAGTCCTGATAATATTTCAGTAGCTAATAAGCTAGCCTGTTTAACTGTTAATACCATCTTACCTTCTTTAACACTCGGTGGTCCAGATGGAGGTGAACTATGCTTGAATGTTGACACCCATATAGTTCCCATACTTACTTCACCTTCATTAGTATCATTTATAAACCTTAGTCTCCAAGTAGCATCATTAGTTTTCTTTGCATCTCTGGAATGTGGGCCTATTTTATAAATGACAGCAGCTGCAAAATGTAAAGCCTTTGACATTTTATCCCATGCTAGCTCTTCACCAAAATCAGGGCATAACTTCTTGAACTCAATACGTAATGCTTTATAATCAAAACGCATTCCTCCAAATAAGTCACATGCATCTGCTGGACTAATGCCTACAATAATATAATCATTGGCAACAATGTGTCTTATTACACTTGCAGGTGGTGCTGCATGAACATTGTAGACCTCTTTTTGGGCTCCAGTTAAACTATTAATTAAGGCTACACCTGCTTGTGTAAGCTCTTCGCTCAGCTCCATTCCTCCTTGTGAATTCATTGATGGTGTGGTTTATTGGGTGAAGAATATGAACTGGTGGTAAATTATAATGTGTTGACAATTCTAAAATCAAGGTATCGTACGATGATTCTGATTTAAAATTACTATTCAATACAAAATGATTAGATACTTTGGCCTCTAACCAAAAATACCAACTGTTAGATTTCTCAGGTATCAAAAGTGGTTTAGGATATGATCTAAAGCAAGAATCACAAGTAGTAAAGTTTTGTAAATAAACAACAGGTTCAATAGACACAATATTGTAATATATTTTGGTATTATCAGAATCCAATTTAAGTCCAATTTCAAACTTTATGAACATATATATTTAATATATTTATATTTTTGTCAATTTGTTTTTATCATAAACACCGCTGCGTGCTGCTTTTCAAGTAATTCACTATATAAAATTTTTCAATTTTATTATAAAAATTTTTTTTTTTTTTTTAACTTTTCACTTTTTTTAAAAATAAAAAATATCTTACATGACTAATCTTACAATCATCCTTATGAAGCTGGTAGAGGGCATTTTATCCTTATCTCAAATATACTGGGGTTACCGCACTACTCCAAGTTCCTCACTCCAAACGTCCTTATTTGGCAGATGGTTGTATTAATTACAGCCTGTGGGATGTTGATTTTTTTTGAAAAAAGTCTTCTTCTAGCTGCAGCCTATGGGGTGTCTTTGAGATGAAGCTTCCTTCAGTTAACAGCCTATGGGGTGTTTTTTTGTTGTTGGAGTCTCCTTCTTATTACAGCCTATGGGGTGTTTATTTAGATGGAGATCCTTTTACGTTGGGCGCCAATTAAGTATTTATAAATTTTATTTCATAAAAAAAATATAATTTTATTTAGTCACTTTTTAAATTACAACTTTATTAATTCAATTTCAAATACAACTTTATTAATTCATCTTCAAAAAACTACTGAACTTATAAAATTAATTTTAGTCATACAATAGCTTAAACTAAATATTAATTTGCATGGTAATCGAAATGACACGCGCTGTAGTTATTTTGCAATACTGGTTCTTTAGAATTTCATTTACCTGTCTGCAATTTGTGTCAGCAATTTAATTATTGTGAAATATTTTGTAATAAGGGCATTCAACGTTTTCTGCGTTAACACCTCCCCTTTTAATTTCGAGCGTCCCGTTCGATTAAAAATATGGAATATTAGAGATTCTTGTTATGCTGGGTTTTTCAGGTTTGCTGATGTCCGATAGTTCTGGCATGGATGTATGCACCGATGGGATTGCTTCTAGCGTCGTTGGAATAATGATTGTTTTACCGCTTCTTTTTAGTATCTTTGTTTTAATCATCAGAATAACCATGAATACTATCGTCATTAGAGAGAGACTGAGATTAGCTGCAAATCCTTTTTTGTTTTTATCTTCAAGCAGATCAATTGCTTCGGTGTTATTTGCTCGTAATTCTTTCACCATTTCCAATGATAAAGTTTCTTCTATATTTTGGTGGAAATACTTAGTTTGTAAGATAGCTGGTAAAGGTTGTAGTCGTACTGTTTCAAAAAAATCATAAGTTCTATTGGCTATAGTCACAGATGTATTGCAGAACTGTACCACATAGGTTCCCGTAAGATTCTGTGGTTCATTATCGATAAGAATTGTTCCATTGAATTGGTTCAGAAGAATTGTTCCTGGTGCAATTTCTTCAAGAGTGGGGATGCTTCGATTGTCTATTAAGCTGCAATTTGCTACTTTACTTCTAATTAAGTTCGCTAGACACATATCGCTTTCAATATAATCCAAATTATTTCTATTGCATATTGTAATATTATTATAACCTTTGCATTCATTTTTCATACCATACATTACATTAATGGGTCTTATTAACATTTTATTACATGAATTTGTATGTGTGGTAGGTATACTTAATATATAAATAATAGAATCATGATTAGACGCTATTTTTATTTCAGAAAATTCAAAAGCTTGTTCCAGGTTTATAAAAGGTATGGAATCTGTATTTATTATGTGCGTTACGGTATCAATTTCTTCAGCTGTTAATAAGAAGGAATTAACTACACCTACTTTTGCCCAATGCATGGCATGTTGAATGTTAGTCAATTCTTCCTTAACACTGTCTAGTTTATATTTTAGTATTGTTATTAATTGTTCTTTTAAATTTTCACTTTTATTATAATTGTTCTTATAATTAAATGTTTCAATTATGCTGTTTGTTATATGAGTTAGTTCACGTAATTTATCTGGGGTGAAATCAGAGGGTATTCCACCTGTGGCATATCTACAAAATATTTTATATCTATTATAATCAAATGGTTTATTTACATTAACATATTGTTTATAAGTCTTAACAATTATAGAGTCAGCAACTTTTACATCCTTTAAATTCTTAGTAGCAGCAACAGCACATACTACTGCTATAGAACAGTCACTATGCTCCAAATATTGTCCAGCAGATTGTGCACTCTGTATTATTGCTATGGTAATTCTAGCAATATCTTTTGTAGTGATCCTATCTTTAGAATATAATTCACGTCCAATTCTAACTATATCTTCTTTAGAAAATATAGCACCTGCTAATGGTGTCATAATTGTTATAGTATGATGTAACGCCAGTTCTATGAGTCCTGATAATATTTCAGTAGCTAATAAGCTAGCCTGTTTAACTGTTAATACCATCTTACCTTCTTTAACACTCGGTGGTCCAGATGGAGGTGAACTATGCTTGAATGTTGACACCCATATAGTTCCCATACTTACTTCACCTTCATTAGTATCATTTATAAACCTTAGTCTCCAAGTAGCATCATTAGTTTTCTTTGCATCTCTGGAATGTGGGCCTATTTTATAAATGACAGCAGCTGCAAAATGTAAAGCCTTTGACATTTTATCCCATGCTAGCTCTTCACCAAAATCAGGGCATAACTTCTTGAACTCAATACGTAATGCTTTATAATCAAAACGCATTCCTCCAAATAAGTCACATGCATCTGCTGGACTAATGCCTACAATAATATAATCATTGGCAACAATGTGTCTTATTACACTTGCAGGTGGTGCTGCATGAACATTGTAGACCTCTTTTTGGGCTCCAGTTAAACTATTAATTAAGGCTACACCTGCTTGTGTAAGCTCTTCGCTCAGCTCCATTCCTCCTTGTGAATTCATTGATGGTGTGGTTTATTGGGTGAAGAATATGAACTGGTGGTAAATTATAATGTGTTGACAATTCTAAAATCAAGGTATCGTACGATGATTCTGATTTAAAATTACTATTCAATACAAAATGATTAGATACTTTGGCCTCTAACCAAAAATACCAACTGTTAGATTTCTCAGGTATCAAAAGTGGTTTAGGATATGATCTAAAGCAAGAATCACAAGTAGTAAAGTTTTGTAAATAAACAACAGGTTCAATAGACACAATATTGTAATATATTTTGGTATTATCAGAATCCAATTTAAGTCCAATTTCAAACTTTATGAACATATATATTTAATATATTTATATTTTTGTCAATTTGTTTTTATCATAAACACCGCTGCGTGCTGCTTTTCAAGTAATTCACTATATAAAATTTTTCAATTTTATTATAAATTTTTTTTTTTTTTTTTTTTTTTTTTAACTTTTCACTTTTTTTAAAAATAAAAAATATCTTACATGACTAATCTTACAATCATCCTTATGAAGCTGGTAGAGGGCATTTTATCCTTTTCTCAAATATACTGGGGTTACCGCACTACTCCAAGTTCCTCACTCCAAACGTCCTTATTTGGCAGATGGTTGTATTAATTACAGCCTGTGGGGTGTTGATTTTTTTTGAAAAAAGTCTTCTTCTAGCTGCAGCCTATGGGGTGTCTTTGAGATGAAGCTTCCTTCAGTTAACAGCCTATGGGGTGTTTTGTTGTTGTTGGAGTCTCCTTCTTATTACAGCCTATGGGGTGTTTATTTAGATGGAGATCCTTTTACGTTGGGCGCCAATTAAGTATTTATAAATTTTATTTCATAAAAAAAATATAATTTTATTTAGTCACTTTTTAAATTACAACTTTATTAATTCAATTTCAAATACAACTTTATTAATTCATCTTCAAAAAACTACTGAACTTATAAAATTAATTTTAGTCATACAATAGCTTAAACTAAATATTAATTTGCATGGTAATCGAAATGACACGCGCTGTAGTTATTTTGCAATACTGGTTCTTTAGAATTTCATTTACCTGTCTGCAATTTGTGTCAGCAATTTAATTATTGTGAAATATTTTGTAATAAGGGCATTCAACGTTTTCTGCGTTAACATATACTATTTTTACAATTCTTAATTAGCTCTTCTAACTTACGTTTACATATTTACAATTATGTTTTGTTCCTTTCTTCACTATTACAATAGTAAGCATATTTTTAAACAACCAATCAAAATTAAGGGAATTTGGTAAAAAGTAATTAAATTATGACTCAAAAGTATGTCACTCAATTTCTTGCATTCAGCATTCTTATTATGTTGCAATGCTTGTGCATTGAACTGCTATTAAAGCAATGCAAGTAATTTATGTTACAGTGCACCACCATAAGTGTGGTACACTACAATGTACTTACAAATAAATATATATAAAATATATTTTTAATTGAAAAGATATAATAAAACTTGTTATCACCATATTTTATTTTTTTATTAACTTTACTCTGATGAAAATTTTCGAAACAATTGGAATTTCTTTTCACGCAAAGGAAAACATTGCAAATAATGAATGAGCTTTTATCACAACTTTGCGCCTTGCAACGACCAGTGGCTTTAATTTGCACAAAAATTGGTATGTCGAGCCTCTCGCAATGTTCCCACAATTGTAAGATTATACGGTGACTTAAATAGCGATTTAGCCATAGGAACCGAAGTAAACCAGTTATCCATCGTTACATTTCTGTTTGTTCCACTAATACTTTTTGTAAGTTCCTTCACATAATATTCGGCAATAGGAAAATTTCTTGTATTTGAATCTTTTCCCAAATATGGCATGGCATTTACCATATACTTGGTGCCGCTGCACATACAGTGACTCACAGCTTATTTCGTGTGAGACATTATTTTAACTTCTTATTAAAAAAAAAACAACAACAATGAAATTTAACAAAAAAATTTTATTTGCATTTTATTCTTTATGCACTGCTTTGTGTAACAATACAAAAACAATATTTGAAAAATGTTTAAAAAGAAAAAAATATAACAAAAACAAAAACTTCATACAAAATCAAAGTCACAGCTTATTTCGTGTATATACTAATCTTAAAAACTATTCTAATCTAAAAATGAAAAAAAGGGTTAATTAATATTTGGTGGGGTAACCTTTCTGCTTAATCACACTTCTTAAACGAGAATTCATTGAAGAAACCAATTTTTTCGTGTAATCAGGGGAAATCTTGTGCCATTCAGTTCTTAGAGCCTCTTTTAGGTCGTTTACGTTGGATATGTTATGGAGTCTGACTTTTGCTTCAAGCAGATGCCATAAATTCTCAATTACATTTATGTCTGGTGATTGGGGTGGCGTTTGGAGCACATGTGGACAATTCCAAATCAACCATGTTTTGACTACACCCGACGTGTGCTTTGGGTCGTTATCTTGATAGAAGCTGAAATTCTCTCTTATGCCCAATTTTTCCGCACTCTGAAGTAAATTTGCCTTTAAAATATTTAGGTATTGGGTTTTATCCATATTCCCTTCAATGAAGTGCAAACCTCCAACTCCTGATGCCGACATGCACCCCCAAACCATCACGTGACCACCACCATGCTTAACAGTACCACGTAAATTTTGAGTTTGGAGCTCCGTATTTGGTTTCCTCCACACGCAAACCTTTCCGTCAGACCCAAACAGGTTATATTTGCTCTCATCAGAGAAAATAACGGTATCCCAGAACGAATCTGGCTTTCCGAGGTAATCTGTGGCGAACTGTATTCTGACCCTTTTATTCTTTGCGCTTATAAAAGGCTTATTTCTAGCCGTTCGACCGTGAAAATCATTGCTCCGAAGAATTCTGCGAATGGTTTCAGGATTGCTCCTTTTTCCAAGATACTTTTCCGCTTCCGCAGCTAAATAGGGAGCACTTATTTTTGGATCCTGCTTCACTCTTCTTACAATCCACCTTTCATCAGCTTCACTAAATATCTTATTGGGAGCATTTCTCCCCTTATCTGCAATACGATTCTCGCGTACGACGCGCTGTATTATATATTGGACTGTTGAAGGGCTCAAATCAACAATTTCAGCGATTTCTTTTTGGGTTTTGCCCTCTTTAAAGTGCTTAATCACGATTTCACGCCTTTCAATTGAAGTGCGTCGACCCATCCTGATAGCCACCAAAATAATAACTAAAATAATTTCTAATAGCACATGAAACAGATACAAAACATAATATAAGTCACTGGAAGTCATATATTACTCTCAAATAACGGTTAATTCCAACACACGAAATAAGCTGTGACTTTGATTTTGTATGAAGTTTTTGTTTTTGTTATATTTTTTTCTTTTTAAACATTTTTCAAATATTGTTTTTGTATTGTTACACAAAGCAGTGCATAAAGAATAAAATGCAAATAAAATTTTTTTGTTAAATTTGATTGTTGTTGTTTTTTTTTAATAAGAAGTGAAAATAATGTCTCACACGAAATAAGCTGTGAGTCACTGTACATCAATTTGAAATATTTAGGTGGCCAAAAATATTTTTGGACGTTAATGGCTTCGAAAGACTAATTTACCAATTATGTTGAGTATTGATATTGGCAAACTATGCTAAATCTCTTTATATATACGTATGTATGTATAATAGAGATGTTACTATAATCACTCGCACACGTTGATTATAATAATTGGGTATAAAGGAAAGAAGTAAAGGGATTAAAATTGTTCTTGAGAACAATAAGAGTTTATGGTGCTTACCAGTTGTACGTAAGAGAAATTGCAATTTATTTTAAGTGGTAAAATCCAGGGGTTTTATGCAGGTACGATTCTATTATTGTTTATTTCAGGCAATTAACAGGTTATAATTACAATGTAACTTGATGGTTTGAGTTATACCAAAGGAATGAAAATTTGTCTCTATATCTGAACTTAAGATACTTCGGCTTTTCCTTTTATTGGAAAACCGAAGGTAAGTATAACACTTACAATACTGAACAAGTGTTACAATTCAATTTATAACTTCATTTTCAGCGATTATTTATGTTTTAGGTTGTAGGTAAGTATGTATGTGTATTTAATCATTAAATTTTAATGAGTGACAAGTATGAGTTTAAATTTGGGATAATTTTTATTTACATATAAATATAAATGAATAGAACTTACTTGATGAGATTATTGATCAATAGCGCACAATTTAGAGTTGAGAGACTGGAGAACAAATTTTGCGATTTGGTGGTTGAAAAGAACTTAGTCTTTTTCTCTTCCTTATTTCGTATTTTTGTTTAATATTTCTTTCTTATATTTTCAGAGGTTTTATTTTATTTTTGTTAAAAATCAAATTTCGTTATTTCTGTTAGTTTTTTGTTTCTTCTTGTTTTGAGAACTTTTTGTATGTAGGTATGTATATACAATATGTACCTATGTGTGACTTGCATAAACCATTTACATATGGTTACCCAGCCAGCATTTACATATAAAAATACGCGTTTTGTAAGCGTTTAAATGTAAGCAAAACACTTATAAAACGCTGTCAAGTCATTCCCAATAAAATCACTCCGCAAAATAAAAATACCTTCTATTTTGTTTGACTGTCTCTAAGCGACTGTCTTTCTCATTTATTTATTCAGCATAATAAAACATACACAGGGATAATATAATGCAGGGATGGAAATCCCTTACACCTTCCCTTTTTTTAAAAAAAAAAGAAGAAGAAGAAGCAAACAAGTGGTACCGGCTTGTTTCGTTCTTGTTTTTTTTTCTTCTCTTACCGACTATACAATATCACTAATTATTAATTATATTTACCTTCCCTCCATCCTTTTGGGGTTTATTTATTAATCTTCTATATGAAATATTTTATTTGTTTTAATTTAATAAAAATAAAACTTAGTTGTTAAACAGAATGGTTTGACATTTTTGATATTTTTAAATGAATTTTGAGTTATTTATATTAATTTACTTTGTAGTTTTGAATTTAATTATTCATTAATTAATTTTATAATTATTTAGCGAAATTACGATTGATAAATAGTTTTCGGTTATGCAAAAATATGTTTTAAAATACTTCTAATTTTAGCATATAATTTATTCATTGTTTTGTTTTTCTGTTTTATTATTATTATTAATAAAAATTTAATTATTTTTTTTTTTGCAACATATCAAAACGAAACATATTACAAACATTTACCAATTTCATCAAAAGTAAACAAAAAAAAAGGGAAGGTGTAAGGGATTTCCATCCCTGCATTATATTATCCCTGTGTTATGTTTTAACAAGAAGAAAAAAAAAGTCTTTTTTTTCAGTGCCACTCGATTAATATTTCACTACGATTTTTCTTCTTTTTTATTCAAAACTTTTTTTTTTTTTATAAATAACTTGTAGCAACAAACAGTTTGTTAATTTTTTTTTGCAAATCTTTTTAAAAGATTCCGTTACTCTGCAAATCGGTCCTGTCACGGTCGCCATGTCAAGTCATTCCCAATAAAATCACTCCGCAAAATAAAAATACCTTCTATTTCGTTTGACTGTCTCTAAGCGACTGTCTTTCTCATTTATTTATTCAGCATAATAAAACATAACACAGGGATAATATAATGCAGGGATGGAAATCCCTTACAACGCTGCTGTGACCTTTACAAAAGACATCAAAGCAGGGGGTTTATAATCGGAAAGCACCCAACTTTATAAGCGTTAAAAAGACAATTGCAAAACATGTTTTTTAAGTAACGTAATTACACGTTTTCTAAATGCTTAAAAAACACGTTTTGAAAACGCTTAAAAAACACATATTTTTAATGAAATTAGTAAGCGTTTTAAACATTTACTTTGTTTAAGATATTTTTTTATTGATACATTTAAAAAAATTTTTAATATTACATTTTTTTTTCTTAATAGAAAAATATTAAATTAAAATATAAAAATAGGAACTTCATTGTTGTTTCATTTAAAAAATTATTGTTACTTAGTATTTCAGTTTACTTTTTTTGTTGTTTTAATTTTAATACGATTTTTTGCGTACTGGAAATATGACTTAGAGGCAAACACAAAGTCCTCTTCTTTGCCTCCGTTTTCAGCGAAAGTTTCTGCAATAGAATTTAAATATGAATATAGTAATGTAACCAGAAACCTATTAAACGTATTTCACTTACGACGAATGGCAGTGGCGACAGTGAAGGCCCTAATGCACTTCTTATCTGCAGTTCCTCGCCAAGAAAAGCTCTCAGCAACGTTGTCATTCATGATCTTCTGCCACGCTTTCGTAACAAATTTTCTCGAATTGGATGTTGACAATCTTTTTAGATCTGCCTTCTAAAAATAGAAATAAAATCGACATCAGTATACTGTCACCCGACATTTCAAATTTAAATTCTTACCAGCAAGGAAAATTTATCTATATCTTCCAGTATAGTTTTCTCAAAATTGAGGAAGTCTTCAATATTAGCAAACGGCTTGCTTGGTAAAATAGTAGCGTTATTATGTGATACCGCTTTTTTAACTTCAATGATTTCTTTGCGCATCCCCCCAACATTTTCTGTTAGGCGCAGCAATATTAGCTTATTTTTTTCCTCCACCTTTTCAACAGCCTTTTGACATGCGTCGATGATTAATGATTGAATTGCTGCCGAAAAAAATATAAAACAAATATGAGAAAAGTGTTGCGGTGTTAAGTTAAAAGTGTCCTTTAAAAATAAATATCTTACCAGACGACGTTGCACTATCCAAAGAAGTTGTTGTGCTTGGACTTGGTTGCATCACATAAATAGTTTGTGAGGATGCGATATCATCGAATAAAAATAAAAAAAATAAAAAAATAATCAATTTCCTTATGAAGCAAATTATCAACTTCTTGGAAATTAAGTTTTGCTTTGAAATCCCTGGTATCAGAATTAGCTTCATTGTTTTCTTCTTCGGCCCATAATTTTCTAACCATGCTTGTTTTCACATTTTTTTTAAAAGTATCATCGAAAAATGAAAAGGCAACCAGCTTCCGAACTGAGATACCATAGATGGTTAATTATTTTAGACAATGCCTTGTCTGCAACTTCTTTATCAATTATTCTATATTGAACTAAAGATTTTAATAATTGTAGATCGTGGTTGGGGGCCAGGGTGGGCTTGTGTGCGTTAAACCATGCTTTTACATAAATATTGATTATAAATAAGCAAATATCTTCAATGGCCTTTCTCTCTAAATCAGTTAATGAAAATTGATCCCTGAAAAGATAAATTTTGAGGCAATAAATGGCCTTTGCCATCCATCTGGCGTGATGAAAAGCTCCAGGTACTCTAAACGTAATTTTCTCCTGTGGCAGGCGTCCTAAATAAATTAAGCAGAGTTGGATGAATTCTTTATAATCATCCCTGGGTTGGCGAATTTTTAATTGTTTAAAAAGATAATTCGAAATTTGTTCCGGATTACTTATTTTATTTCTAACATGTTTATCTTCTATAACTGTTTTGTATTTATTTTTGTCTAGCTTAGACCACCCAGTCTGAAATTTTCGAAAAATTTCTGGTTGAGGAGCAGTGGACCTGCCCATCTTGCAATTAAAAACTTCTTTTGAAATAACTTCTAAAATATGGTGCCGACATGCTAAATAAAGAAGATTTTTCTCTAATAACTGCTCTAACACAATGCAGGTTCCCCTATGGCGACCAGTATTTACTGCCGTGGTATCCAAAACACATTCCTTGAATTTTACCAGCTGCTCCCCACTGCTCAATTGCTGATAATACAGCTTTGGCCTGAGTAGTCCCCGTACTATTTTCAAGGACTGGAACTCCTACTAACTGTTCTTCATCGCCACAAGTAATTAAAATCGCTAGCCTCTCTACATTTTCTTTACTCAAGATTTCTGGAAGCAATTTTCCATCCCAATGCACAACAGCACCTTCTAAATCGGAGTTTCTGAATCTACTTTTGATCAAATTAGTTCGTTGTTGTCGAAATTGTTGTCTGCGGTTTCGTATGGAACTTCTGCTTATAACAAAATTTTGTGCGTCATGCCCTAATGCTTCTGCTGTGGCTACAATAATTCGCACCGCATCTCTATCAGAAATACTACATCTATCCAACAATACAGACAATTTCTCAGTAATAATCTCTTCGGTACCTCGATAATACCTCCTCCTTTTTATTTCTGGACCTGTTTCTGAATCTGTGGCTATATTTTCTTGCATCGGCTGCTGTTCCTCTGATGTGCTGCTAAAACTGGTTGTAGATTCCAGTTCTACATATTTTTCACCTTGTAAAAATAAAATATTAGTGTTATTTAATAATGTTAATAGTTAATAAACGAATAATTTTTGAAAAACACGAACTCACCTGTATTTGTTTTTGATTTTTCAAATCTTGCCGTCTCAGCTGCTCGCCTCAAATCTTTTCGTCGTTCTGCATTAACAGATTTCATGTCGACGCCTCCCATGCAGCCAGGGCGTCCTTTTTTTCTCTGGAGTAACAGAAAATGCCTGTCTTCTTCAGCGGCATTGGCAAGGGCACCCTGATCAGCAATGTCAAATAGGTCGTCGAATCTTGACTTGAATTCCTCCTATTTTTGAGTTTGAGTACAGCTTGCTGATCTGTGAGCACTTTTTTGTAGATTTTTCCATTCATCATACAGTTTTATCAGCTTTGCGACACAATGTTGAACTTCTTTGGTTTGTATTTTAGCTTTCTCCCAAAAAAAGAAGAACCTCCTTTATTGTAAGTCTAGCAGCTTCTTTATTGTTTAATTTAACCTGGCGCATATTATAAAACAAACTACGTAAGACTTGACAATTAGAAGGTAATTTACTGCCACTTATTTGATGAGACATGTGACCAATTAAAAAAATTTTGTCTTTCTGCCTTGATGTCACCCTCATTGATACTCTGGAACTCATACTCCTTGAAGCTCTGGAACTATTAGAACAGGTTTGAAACAAAAATTATTTCGTTGTTTAAAAAACTAATGCAATAGTTAAAATAAAGCCATCGCAACAATAAAAATTTTCCAAACCTTTTTACGAAGGATTTACCGACTTGGGCTGATAAATGCCACTAAATCTATCAGTTTTAGCCAAAAAATTATTAAATTCAAAATTAATAAGAATAAAATTTCCTATTAAATAAGACTCGAGATATATTCCTAGAAAAAAATTGTTTCGACTTTATGAACGAAAAACTCGGATTTTTTTTGAAAAACCACTGTTTTTCGTAACTTTAACCTCAATGCGGTGCGGTACGTGTTAATATTGTCAGAATGAGCTGAAACTTTGTCAATCGCATTTTCTAACTAATTGGCACATTTAAAGGGGATGAGCAGGTGGAAAATCCAAAATTAATTTTTTCTAACCACCCTAATGTATACACTACACCCCTACTCTTTCAGTTAAAATTACATAATTTTGTCAATTTTGTAATTTTATAAAAACTTTTTGGTAATGTGTTGCCTGCGTGGTACAATGTTTACATTATTTTATTTTATTATTAATTTTTTTTTTTTTTTTTTATAAAAATATTAAATTCTTATTGTATTTATTTATTTAGAAAAAAAAGTAGTGTGTTGTTTAAGTGGTATAATATTGGTTCATTTTTATAGTTCTTAATTTTAGTGTTATGTTCTTATGGAACTTATGATAACTAGTAAAAATTTTTTTTTGTATTTTGTAAATAAATGTTTGCAATTCTTATGCTAAAGATATTTTTATTCTTACGTTAAATAATTTTTTATTTCTTACATTTCTTTAATAAATTTTTATGTACAGTTTTAATTTTTCCATTGATTTTTAATTCTACATTTACATTCTTTATGTTTATTATTTCGTAAGGATATTCTCTTAAAAGATTCGGTAGTATTGATAAATTTCTTACAATATAATACCGCCGCACGTGATAAATTTGGAAAATTCGTAGAGGAAAGTGTAGTATCATCAGGATGGAGTACTCGATAAAAAGCCCAAAGATTTTTCATATCAGCCTTCATATTTTCTTCTGTTCTCCTTTTTTATTAAAACTAAGTCTCCTATTCTAAGATCTATTTTGTTAGTTTTATTATATGATTATAACTGTCTCTTTTTCTTTACTGCTTCTATAAGCTTTCTAGCATTTTCTAGTGAATTTTTTATTCTAACTCTTAATTCACATGCGTAATTGTCTAGATTATAAGTCCTGTTTTCATTATTCATTATTTCTTCACCTGGCAAGGTAGGTATCTTGCCAAAAACTAACTCAAATGGTGTATAATTTGTGTCTACGTGAGGCGTTATATTGTATGCGAAAGAATAATAAGGTATCCAGTCGTGCCAGTAGTCATCATTCACGAATGACAAAAAGTATTCATTTAGAACTCTATGATTTCTTTCTACAGTACCGAGTGTTTCATGATGGTACGGTGTGGATATTTTATGTTCTATTTTTAGCAAAGTACATATTTCCTTCATTAATTAATTTACAAACTCTGTACCTCTGTCCGATTTTAGTGTTTTAAATATGCCATACTTCAATATTAAATTTTCTGTCAAACATTTTGCGATTGACTTGGCATCTTTTGTTTCCATTGGTGCAGCTATAATGTATTTGGTCAATTCACATTGCATTGTTAATATATATCGATTGTTTCCAGAAGGTCGCAAAGGGCCAACTGTATCTATGACTATAGTGGAAAAACTATTATTTGGTGTGTCCGTAATGCATAACGGTTCTTTGGTGTGTCTTACTTGTTTGTTTCTTTGACACAGATCACACTCCAAAACATACCTTTTTACCATTTTGTACATATTTTTCCATATGTATTTTTGTTTCAATTTGATTAAAGTTTTTCTTACTCCGAAATGTCCTCCGCATGGTGTGTTGTGATACAATTTAATCAATTCCTTTTTTCTGTTTTCATCTGTTATTCTTTGAGGATTGTTATATAACATTATTTTTACATCATTTTCTTTGCACGTGTTTAACTTTTCTTTAAACTTTTCTATACTTATTTTCTTAAATATTTCGTCACCCTTTTCTAGTGCGAATCTTACACAATTTGTTCTGCCTAAAACAGAGGATAGCTTCTCCAATATATTATCTAGATAATAAGGATTATCGCCACATCTGATGCGCATTTCATTTAGGACAGAATCGTTTTCGATTTTCATTTCTTTCTTTGATTTTTCAAATATAAATCTCAATTTTCTTGCTAGCTTTATATCATTTATGGATGTACAATCCCAAACTTTGAGTTGATCAGACTCATTAGGATCTGTATTACCGTTCTTTTCATTTTTCTTATATTTACCTAGGTTTTTGGTTTCCTCAATTTGTATCCTCTTTTTGTTCATATTTCTTGTTATCACCAGCGATTTTTTTACATTTTCATCAATTTTATTAGGAATCATCTCCTTTAACATTCCTGAATCTAATTCTATTCTTGATAATGCGTCTGCGTTAGTATTATTACTTCCTTTTTTGTATATTATTTCAAAATCATAGTCCGACAATCCCATACGAATTCTAGTTAATTTTGAATTTTGATTTTTATGTGAATGTAATGACAATAAACTTTCTACCATATTTATAACGTCTAAAAAATTATGTCCTAGTATATAGCTATCAGTGTTATTGCTTTTTTGTTATTTTTGCTCGATTTCTTCTATAATATTTCCAAAATATTGCAACCAATTTTTATAAATCATTTAATCTTCTAATATTTTATGCATTCTATCTATGAAATATTAGTTGTTACTTAAATTCTATTAATTGCTTAAAGATTAGTTTCAATACAACTTCATAGTTTTTATTTATCGTTACATGAAAAAAAATTTAATTTTCCCTTCAAAATAACTTTTCTTTTACACAATTTAGTGAATATTACTTAACAAAATTTAAAGAAATTTTTTTTTTTTTGATTTGAAAAATATTTTGATATTTCTGAAATTGAATTTATTATTACTTTTATTTTCTATTTTTGCTATTCGACATTATTATATGTTTGGAATTCAGTGGGTTGAAACATTCGTCATTATTTAAATTTTTCTAATTTAATAGTTTTAAGTGGGATATTGTGAAGTTGAATATACTTGTAAAAGACTCTGTATAAAATTTTAATTTAAGCATTTTTTATACTTTTTTTTTTGCATAAGAAGTTTTTAAAGACATGGTAGATGTTTTAATTAATAATTAATTTTTTTTAAGTGTCGAAAAGTTGTTTACTAGTATTAATGGAATTTAAAATTTTATAAAGGTTATGTTTTATCCTTTTCTTCTTTATCCTTTTTGCCATCATTGTTTTTGTATACAGTTGCGGTATTAACATCTGCATTGTTGTCATCATTAAAACCATCAAATCAAAAATTCTGAGATCCATCTTAAACATCTGATAATGATTTTTGTTCTTCTTTCATCCAGTTTATGTAGGAACTCATTGACTTCCACGTTATAAGGATGGTTAATGCGTTCAAGGATGGTGTCTTTATTTAAAAAAAATTTCTTGATATATTCCAGCTAAGCATAAGCTACATATGCTGGTTATAGTTATATCGTCCTGGTGCTCTTGTAACCAGATTATAGCAGATTTATTTGCTGTTTGTATCTGATTTAGAGCAGGATCGCCATGTAATGTATTTGCAATAAAACACACAAGCGTTTATTCTGTGATCAATCAAAGTGTATTGATATTTTATTTGATAATTTCTTCTGCTTATATACTAACAGTGAGAAGCTCGCTTTTCTTATTTTTAATTATTCGAATATACAAACATTCATACATTTGTATTATATTGCATAAAATATACATACATTGTATTAAATAACTATACATTGTACCAGGCATACGTTTGAAGTTCAGTGCCATTTCGCTCTACTCATAGTAACAGTTTATTCAAGTCAGCATAATTCAAATTATTTAGCAATAGCGAGCGTTGACCGAAAACTATAAGAATATTATGTTACCGAAATTCCAGCGTTTATACCTAAAGTGTGTTTGCAATTAAAAATCGTCACCGACCTATCACAACAGGACGTTGACTTTAAGTTAGTTCAATTTGTTTACATACTTTTGAATATTATTGTTTTTTTTTTATGAATATCAGATTGCTGTGACTGTTTGGTGCGGTTCATGCATATGTCATACTATGTATACACTACAGGCTGTTCAGCATTGTTAACAAAATGTAGGCTGGAAAGAATTTTTTCGAAACGATCTCGTGTCATAACTTTGGAAATAAACGGTACTGAATATATTTCCATCGTAGACCAGTGCAATTTTATTTCTGGCAATCTGTGGATACTCATTGCTATAATCATCCCAAAAAACGCTTTCAATTCTTCTTTACTTATTGAGAATATAGTTCCTTTCTGCTCACAATAAAGTTTCGTTTGGTGAAGTATGTGCTGTAATAGTGTGTCGAAATCACAAACTGCATTGAAGACTTCTAGAACAGTTGGGACCTCCTCATCAGCACTAACCTTTGGATTTAAAACCTGCCCGTATATGTAATCAGGGTCGGTATAAGCTGGCGAAACGTAATTTTTATTGGATTTTTTCCACTGAAATTTAACTAAAAGTTCTTTGGCATCTTTAGGTTTGGGAACACCTTTTACCATTGAAGCATCAGTCTTCGAATTTTTGCTCGATGAAGGTTTTTCGGCCGGCAGAATATCTTCGATTTCGGCTCCGTTCGCTAAATCTGTAAAATCGTCCAGAACAGCTCTATCCTCGATGTCTAATTCAAACACAGTTTTATAAAACCGACGTAATCTGCTCATTTTCAAGAATTACTTATATGGTTTACAATAATAAAATGGAAAATATGTTTTCAAAGCAAAACTAAAAGTACGAATTTACGCACAAATTGCAGTATGCAAACTGGTTGACAGTTTATTAAAAACTAATAGCTGGAATCGCTTGTGTGTGCTTTGCAATATAAATAAAGCAACAGTTCAAATTGTTTTTGTTTGTTTTGCAATGTAAATATACCAACACGTTCGTGCAAGACTTTCTTAAAAAAATTTATCACGTGTATCATACGGAAGTTCAAATATTGTTCTTACAAAATTTTTTATTTGCTTGTTGGTGTTTTTAGTGTGATGTTTTGTGTCTTTTATGTAGATATATATAGGTGGCTGTTGTATTTGGTACATACTTACGGTTACGGCTACCAACTGCGCCTTTGAACAAGGTGGAAAATAAAATCAACAAATATTTAATTAAATTTAACTTACAAATCCTTTATTTAAATTTACTCAAATAATTAATATATTATAATTGTGAATTTACACGTCCGTCTCGTTATTAATCATAGCCAAGACTGCCCGTTGCCTGACAAACCTGTTGGCTTGTTACATTGTTCTATCACGTTGCACCGACATGTGTGAATATGCATACGCTTGGTCAGCAAAACAGTTTTCCCACCGAATTATTGCAAGAGGGCATTGTTGTAATTGTATCGGATGCGCGTGTGAATATTACGAAATATAAAAATACATTAAATTGCTGACACTGCCAAATTAAGTTCATTGGCAGTGTGTGTTGCCGCTGTTGCTAACTTGCTTGACTTTCTTTTGTTTACTTTTTGTAACGACAAAATGCCTTTTAATATTTAATGCATTTGTTCCTTTTGACGACGAATGTGACACATATCTCCCATGATTTTTCTCGTAGAAGGAGTAACAATTTTTAAATTTTGACAACACTTTAGACTTGAAATGTTGTGTTTCCGAGTAAGAATCCGCAAAAAATTTTGAAAATTTCCAGCGGAAAATTCTTTGTCGTCAAAGGGTTAATGAAAACAAATTGAAAATTAACCGTTAACTGATCTTTATATTCAGATATTTTTATCTTTTGTTAATTTACTATTGTTGTAAGAACTGTTTATCAAGATGAGTATTCTCCTATCACCACTCTTAAGGAAGTAAATATTTAAGAGAAAGTACCATTAAAAACTCAAAAAAAGTGACCAAAGCTCTTGCACAACTTTGAAGTCCAACAATTGGCCGTGGAAATAAAAATACGTTTCGGACTATTTAGTTTAATAAATTTTAAGTGTTTTTCTTTAACAAAATATTAAAAAGGAAACGGGTTTTCAGCTTTTATTTTTTCACACGTGGTGGACATTTCTGTGGAAATAGCCATATATGCGTTTGTATTTGTCTTCATCAGAAACAATATGAGAACATCTTTTTAAGAAGTTGTATATATCTTTTAATATCATTCTAACTACTGAGTATGACTAGATGAGTGCACTAAATGATTATGAATAATCATTAATGTTGAAAGTTTTGTTATTTATACTGCTTTTAATTTTACTTGTGTTAGTTTTATTTATGTTATTTATACTGCTTTTTTATATTCTAAATACTTCTTTACTAGATTTAAAGGAGCATTTTATATAATAACTGTACGATTACTGATCAGAATTCTTTTCAATCATACAACTCTTCTTCGTTATAGTTAAGAAATTACATTTTTATTTTATGCGTAAGAATTGGTTGGTTGTTACTATCTGGTGGCCGAACTACTACTCGTCAAGTCAGTAATCTATTTCACTTTGTCCCCTGTTCATTCCTGTTTCTGTTTGCTGTATGTGTGAATGTCGTTTGTTCGTTTGTATTCAATGTGTTGCTGACTAGCATTCCTACAATAACTATAAGCAAATGGAACATGCCTTTGTGTAGATTTTACATTAGCTGAATTGTGATCGTTAACTGATTCCAGAATGCATTCAAAATCAGCGTACACTACAAAAGGCACACCCATTTGCTCTTTTAAATTCTTAAATCTTACTAAATTTTTTTATGCAGTTGGCATTCTAGTTACAATTTTGTTGCATTGCTCGTTATGAATTGTTAATGATGCCTCGTTATGGAAATGGATAAAGCAAGTGTTACATATGTATAGTATATATACACAGTTCCTTTGTTTTGTTAGTTGACTTTTAATCAATCTGTAATTAAATATTATATTTAAATATTGCTTATTTATCTTCTCTTTCCAACTTTAAACTTTTTGCAATTTCATATTTCTTTTAATTAAACATTTTTATTTTCTATTAATTTTTTATTTTCTACATTATTTATTTATCATTTTCCTTTTCGGTTTTAAATTTCTTAACTAACTTATCCTACGGCTTGAGGAGCTGTGACATCGAATCACCCCCTTTCGACGAGTACTCAGGAACCGCCTAAAGGCTTTTTTTGTTGGGACCTTTAACAAGAGTCCCTGCTCCGGCGCCTACACGTTATACTTTATTTCTTGTACAAATTAGACTGTCCAAGTAATCACCCTTATTCCGGTTGTCAACATCCAAATGACAAACTTTGTGTGAATTATTTATTTTGCTCTTCGATACATTGACCTAAATAGTTAGTGATGTACAATGTTTGCTTCATATCGAAAACGTCATTGCCGGATGTACCCCAAAGCCGAAGCTGCCCCAGTCTCCCCTACTCTGATTTTATTTCTTAGGCTGTGTTAATTATTTGTTGATATATCTAATTGACAAAAAGAAAAACTAATAATTAATTAATTAATAAAATTTTAAAGATCTTAGTCGCCTTTGGCCAAAATGGCCAAACATCTTTAAAGCGATTTCCTTAGGAATTTCAGTGTCCGAAGGACACGATCAACCGATCCTGTGCAGTGTATATCAATTAATCCTTTTATAATTTTATTATATGGCAATCCTGCCAGGAGGTTGGCAATCACATTCACTTCGGGAAAGAGCTTTATATTGAACCTTATATTCAACATCCCTCTCACTTTCATTATCAATTATATTTATAGAATTTTAAAAATCCCGGCGATTAAGCATATCATGATCATCATATCATATCATATCTTAACTTATCTAGGTTTATAACTTTTGCGACATTAATAGTAGGCTTAGTATACTTATGTTGTGCAAACCATTCACTCGGATACTCCTTATAGCACATAAGATGTAACCACTCTTTCCTATCTAGTCCAATGTATTGCTTATTTTTATAATTCAGCCATAACATTGGCTTAAAACCAAAAGCTGTTGAAAATCCACCAGCTGTTGAAATTTCCAATTGAGCAAGTATTCAAACTCAAAAACCACATCATATGTTTGAGGTTTTCGTGCTTGATTATGATGAAACATATTTTTTATAGTACGTTTATCCACCTCATTGAAAATAATATTTTAACTAATAGTATTTTCGCTCTTTAATCTACGTATATATATTGTAACGACGTGTTTTTCCAGCCGGGGTAAACTTACCGGTGTCCACGGTTGCGTCACAAAATATTTATTGATTTTGTGGACCTCAAGAAAGGAAACAGTATTTTCAAATTAAAATAGTTTTATTATAGAAATTTAATACACGATAATTCCAATTAAATTCAATACACGATAAGTTCAATTAAATTCAATACACGATAATTCCAATTATTCCCTTACTGATTTACTACGGTAGTAAAACCCCCGTAGTAAACCCCTAACGCTTAATTTATTCTTATACTGGTTTACTACAGTAGTAAAACCCCCGTAGTAAACCCTAGTATAAGCTACTACCTAATGTCTACTATTTACTACAGTAGTAAAACCCCCGTAGTAAATATCTACCTACTAATAACCACTTACCAAGTTCACAACTCGCAACCAACAGAGCTCAATTCATTCTCGAGCACTCCTTTTATACCCTATGTTGGCTGCGCTACTTTGTTGTGTCATTCAAAACAGCTGTGCTTAGTGTCTGCGTTTACATCTATCTATGTAAGACAGGGATGTTAATTTTAATGTATTTATGTTGTTCATGATCACCCTGTTCTAACTTAGCTAATTCCGTTGATTTCAAAATGGCTACTCTATTAATTAACCGCAATTAATGTAAAATGTCATTGGTTTAGCAAGATACTATAATTTACAAAAGTATTATGAAGTCCATACGAGTAATAAGTACAATGTAATAATATAAATGTACTAAAAACAATAAAAATTTACAAAGTAATACATCCATGGCAATAATAAAAAAAAAATACAAAAGGTATAGTTATATACATAGGCAAAGGTCATGTTGACGGTAGAAACAAGGCTCCGTCCGACTTCTATCGTCACACATCCTCCCCTCCTCTGCTACGGGGCGTCTTGCAAGCATGCTGAATCAGAATTAATGCTCTAATTAGTTTTAGTCCAGGTTCATTATCATGTAGGTCTTTCCTTAACAGGCCAAAAATGCCAGGGCATTTTAGACAATTTTTCATATTGCCAACACCATGAGCCAGAAGCCATGAATATCCAGGTCTTATTAGAGTTGTAATTTTGTTACAAATTTCAATAGTTGCAACCGGAAAAGAGGCTGCAACACGTGCTAAAGTTAGATCAGTATTAGCTTTAGGAGCTCCATTTAGGATATTATAAATTCTATGAAGTTCTGCTAAAGCTGCAGCTGATTCAGACGCAGTCTTCTTCAAAATGGTGGATATCTTATTACCTCGAGTGATGAAAACTGCAACCATGAGACCAATATCCTTTTTCAACTCTCTATCAGTGCCTCTTTCTCTTAGCTGCTTCATAATCATAACAGGATCAAACCCGGGGCGTCTTGCAAGGTTACCCGCACCAATCCGCTCTTCGCAATAATTATTTGATAGAGTGCTCCTCCTAGACGGTGTTTAAATTTAATGCGTGTGCCTTCTTTCCTCTGCTTGCGGGCGTTGTCTATTGCCGGCTGTAATTCTATCGGCCACTCTTCTGGACTCGCTCGGCTGGGTTGTGTCGTGGCTTGTTTCTCTTGGGGTGAGTCAGATACCGACAAGTTCACCGAAGCCATTGTCATTGGCGAAGCATGCAGTGACAGGCACGGGGCACAGTGTCGTGTTTTCATATAAACGGCGGCCAAAAATAGAAGGAGTTATCGTAGAAGAATGAAAATTGGTACACATTACTAAATAACACAAAAAAAAATAGTTTTTCCCCTTTATTCAATAATTTCAATAATTTAAATAAATGTATGAACATATGTAATTAAATGTTACACAGACTCCGTTTTATGTTGTCACGAATTTTTTCCCCAATTTTTGTTATATTTGTTTCTGTTGCATCATCGACTACAGGCACCTGGAACCTATCAGTTGTTTGTTGTACATTTTCATAATCCGGCACTGCACATGTTGTGTAATGCAGCGCATACGTTGGAAAATTGGGCGACCCTTTCGGCACTGTAACGACTTCTTTTGTCGTGGCACAAAATTTTCCAACGAGCCTTTAAAATGCCAATTGTCCTCTCAACGGTACACCTTGCTTTTGAATGTACTTCATTAAACCGCGATTCCATTGTGTTTTCCTGTGGGTTTCGGTATGGCGTTAATAACCATGGTTCACATGGATATCCTGAATCGCCTATAAATACATTTTTAAATACATAAACATTTTAATTTTAAGTTTCTGAATAACGTTTTAAATTTACTTACCTAAGAGCCAAAAGTTTCTTAAATTGTTGTGGTACTCTTGCTCAACTAGAATTCTTTCGTCAGAATTTTTCCACACAAAAGAGTCATGGGCTGCTCCTCCATATCTTGAATTAATTGCCAAGATTTTGTGCTTGTGGTCGCATATCTTTAAATTTTAAAATAAACAGTAACGCAATAATTTCAATAATATATACATATATACTCACCACCATTGAATTTATACTGTGAAAGCCCTTCCTGTTAAAGAACATATGCTCATTTTTAGGCTTCTGTAAACCGAAGTGCGTTCCATCCACACAGCCAATAACTGTAAAAAAAATAATAACTAACTTGTCAAATGTATTTCACTTGCATACATACCTCCAGGAATGTTGTATTTTGACATAAAATACTCTTTACAGTCATCACTATTTCTGGGGTTGAACTGTATAAATTGGCCACAAAGCTTACGTTCCATCTCTTCTATGACACGTTTTGTGATTTTACATATACCACTCTGACTTACTCCAATTAAAAGGTCGTTGCCAACACAATGTTGGAACCCACCTGACGCCAAAATGGAAAGTGTAGCAGCCAATTGAATTTTTGGTGGAACAGCAGTATAAAGATGCCCCTCAAACTGTAGTTCTCCAAGGGCATAATTAAATGCTTCCTTGGTAAGTCTAAAACGTTTTTCAAATCTATAAAAGAAATACTATTAGTTTTATTTAAAAAACAAAAAATACACTTACTCGTTTCTTGACAAACTTAAGGGATCCATGCTGCATCTTATTTTTTTTCTTATAATGTTTAGGTTTTCTACTTCGTCAGAATCAGAAGATTCTGAATAAAAAAAACAACACGGGATCCATTTCCTTATTTATTTAAAATTTGATTGTAATTTTTTCCTTTTTCTTGTGCATACAAACATATGTTTTTTGTTTGCATTTTACTTCAATTTATTCGGTGTTGGCAAACGTATTTCGGCACGCTTTTAACAACACTGAAGCAATAACTCGATTCGTTACGTATCGAGAGTTATCATCAGAAAAATAACTCGTATCGAAATTAATTTCGATACGAATACTATTTCGATCACGAGTGTGAGAATTAGCCCCCAGGTGACCTTATCACTAAAACAATGCAACTACACAAAAAACAACATGTAGTTTGCTATGCTACAAAACCAATCTGTCAGAAGACTTCTAAGCAAATTTTGACATATTGGTTCAAATTGAATTCACCTTGGTATTAAGTGCAGTCAGTACACTTTCAGAGTTGATTATTCATAAATTTTGTGTTTGCGATTTAAGTGGCATATACATACACTTTCAATGCAGTGTAGCATCGGCTTGCATCAAGCCGATGACATCGGCGGCGGCTTGGCTCATAAATATTTACCGGCGGCTAGGCCTGCCGCCGACCGCGCCGCTACCACTTGCTTCTCTGGCTCTAACTTTCGTTTTTTTTATAGCTTCAGCTTTAATTTTGAGCAAAAGTGGCGGAGTTAGCGTTTACTGGTTGAGCTGGAGTTAATTTGGGTTTTTGACCCATAGCCTGCTTAACGAAAGAATATACAGGACATCCTCTGTAGTTAGCGGTGTGATTACCTCCACAATTACTACATTTTTTTCTGATTGATCTTTTGGCTTAGTACAGCTAGCAGTACCATGCAATTCACCGCAGATAACACAAACTGTAGGTAATTTGCAGTAAGTTTTTGTATGGCCATATTCTTGGCAATTATGGCACTGTACGGGACCTGAACGCTTACGTGGCTCTTCAACTGTGATTTTTCGGTGTAAGAGACACTTTACGCTATAAATTGGATGGGTTTCATTTTTTTCAATTTTATGTCATTCGGCTCCAGTTCGACCCGAAATAGGGGTTGGGGGACCTTTTCTCTGTTAATTATGTTGGTAACATTTTTTACCTTAAATCCTTGGCCGACAAGTGCACATTTGACTTCATCGGGCTCAACATATGAATCTATGCCCTTTAATACTATCTGTAGGCCTTTAGCACTCTTAAGTTGGTATGTGTAGAAATTTGTTTTATTTTTTTCGAATTCACTAACAATTTTTCGAAAATCTTTTTCATCATATATTTGGATTTTAGTTTCATCAATATTACCTCGTTTAATTGGAACGATGTGAAAAGTATTTTCTCCAATGGTCGACAGTAGTTTTTTTAGAAGCGCGTTAGAATTTTTTTCTCTCATAATTGCATATAATTTCAATGTCTTGGACGTTCTCACTATTTTTCATAGCACGGATTTCCTCAATAACTATATACCTGAATCAATTCCACGCTCAAGCAATTTGGGACTTATCATATTAATAATCGCCACACACTTATCAAAATCTGTTGCAGTCAAAACTTCTTCACTTTCATTGCGTTCAGTTGTTAGTTCTTCTAAAATATTTTTAACACATTTACTGTAATCCACATTATCGGCATTAAATGGGTAAAGTCCACATTTTCGGAGCCCGTGTTTAATGGTTTCTTCTATATCGAGTTCAGAAAGAACCATGTGGAGAAGGGTACAAAAAGTAGATTTTGATAATGTTTGGTTGTGGTTTTCCGGTTTGCTTTGCCATTTTCTAACGGTTTTTTTCCACTCCGTTTTTAATGGTTTGAAAACGCTTACATCAGCCGGCTGCATTATATGCGTTGTACTGGGTGGTAGCGCATATAAAATGATTTCATTGTTGTCACAAAATTGGCTTAACTCCATAGTCATATTTGATTTGTGTCCGTCCACAAAAAGCAATACGGGCCGTTGAACATTGTGCTCGCTAAGCCAATTGTGAAAACAGTTTGCTATGTACTCATAAAACGTTTCGCATATCATCCACCCCGTCTCGGACTTCCCAAGAAACCCTTTATCGGGAAGGCTGCTTACAATGTCTTTCGGTATTCGCACATACGGAAATACAACCATTGGTTCGACAGTCTTCCCGTTTGCAGAAAAGACTAATAAAACAGTAACCGTTTCAAACAAAAACTTGTTTCATCCCCATTAAAAATGCGTGACGGATCTTCTAAAATAGCTAAATCATTCCGTTCTTTTTAATACATTCTTCTGTAATTATCGTCCGCCCTTTGCTAATCCCTTCGGCTTCTCTAATTGAAATACTAGGGTGCCGTTTCAAAAAACTGGAAAATCACTTTCTGCCAGGACGATCATTTACAAATGGTGTGGCCCGTTTCTCTTTCTTTATGATTGTTTGAACCGTGTTGAGTAAATCATCAGGTTTAAGTGGAAAACCACATTTTGCCATGTCGTGGCACCACTTTTCTAAACAATCCTCCTCAGCTTTTGTTAGTACTGTTGTTGGACCCATTCTTCTAGGACCTTCCGGAACACGACCATTAATCCTATCATAAATAGTGGTACGTGGAACATCATATTTAACGCTGGCGGCATATACTGATATCCCACCACCCCTTATTTCACTAATTGCGTTTTGTAGTGCCTGCTCAGGATATTGATGAAAATATCTTTTTCCTTTGGTGGCCATATTTTGGTTTAAATTAAGTACCTAAGAACGTTGTTCCTAGACATAGGTATACCTATTAGAACTTTAGTTAAACTAAAAAGGCAATAAAATAAATTATCATTTCTCTTAAATTTGAGTTCAATCTGAGAAAAATGCTATTGTCCCAGTTGTCGACACCCCCTGTCGACTATTGGAAAGGTATTTTTTTTTCGTTCCTAATGTCGACATGATTGAAATAAAGGGGAAAAACTATTTTTGTGTGTGTTATTTTCACATTTATTGTGTTTTTTAAAGAGGTTTCTACCCAAAAAAAACCTTTTCTAATTTAAAATTGATTATAACAATGTAAAACTTACCACAAAAAGTTAACACTTTCACTAATTTTTTATTAAGAAAAACACACTACCGCACCCGTTGCAAGACCGACACGGAATGATATCAAAATAAGCCAAAACTAATCATTTCGCATCATTTTTTTGCATCCTATAAAGAGTTGAGAATATTTATGATGCTTATGTATACTCATTTTAATACATAAACTCCGTTATTCTTATTTATTCAAGTTTAAATCAAATTAATGACGACTACATGTCGACCTTAGGTGCACTTACCCAATATGTAAAAAAAAAATTTTTTTTATGACTAAATCAGGAAAAATAAAGTACCAAGTGTCTTTCAATAAAAAATGCAGGTAATAAAATTAAAAAATTCTTACCACATATTTTTTTTAAAGAATATGGGGTTTTCCAATATACCTGCCTAAGCAAAATATATGTGCTTTAATCACAAAACTTGGGATATGCAGACAGCAGTACACACGTGCATTTTATTGCACCCGTTTTGGTAAAACCACAATTATTCTATTTTTACAAATGATTTTATGGTCTTTATTGCTAAAAACTTAATTCCCACATCCTAAAATATTTATTTTTAAGGGTTGGAAACAAGTCATGCAAGTGTGGCTGTGAAAAAAAAACACACTGCAACAGGTAAATAAATTGCAATACCGTTCATTAATAACGCAACTTTTTTATATGGTTTTCAATATAAGCAGCCAAAAATATTAAATAAAAATGAAATTTAAACCTACTAAAAGATTTTATTTGAAGCCATTATGTGGGTTTAAATAAATTCGCTTTAAAAAAAAAAATAAAAAATGAATGCAAAATTTAATAATGATATTGTTCTGTAAAAATCTTTGTTTGAGGATTTTAAATTTATTATGTTTTTATATGTGATTCGCAATAGCATATTTAGAGTCTTACCATAAATAAATTAAGTTTTCCTGGTTATATCAAAAATTTTGGGTTGAAGTCTACTTGAGCTGGAACGAAATGCATATAGACGGTGTCTAACCAATAAAACTAGCAAACTACGGTCTAATTCATAAAAAATATTTTTGGTTTATTACAGGTTTATTTGACATATTTCCCATAGAAATATGTCAAATAAGCGCTTAATAAACCTGAATTATTTTTTATGAATGAGGCAGCTAATATTTATGTACATACATACATACATTAAAGACTAACTGCCATATTTATAAAAAAATTATTTTGGCGTACAAAAAGGTTACAAAACAAATTTTAATAGAAATTTGTTTGTTAAACCTTCTCTGAACCTAAATAAATTTTTATGAGTACGGCAGTAAATGTAAAGCCAATATTTATTTCTTTTTTATTTGTAAATTTTAGTTCATCGCAGAATTTAAATATCACCTAGCCTTTTAACAGACGCCATGTATTTGCAATAGACATTTAGGGAATTCACAATGAGTATAATTAAATTTTAATGTGGCCACATTGAGCCATCTTAATTTTTTATTGTGAGCAGGCAACGATATAAATACACAAACCAAGAATGATAGAATACAGATTACGACATCACGCACACAAAATTTTATTCTTCTGCGCAGGTAGGTGAAGTGACGTCACGACTATCAAAAAATATGTAAAAATAACAGTAGGGCAAATTATTATTTTTGTTAAAAAAAATACAATGAAAAAAATACAATATTTTTTTTTATTAATATTACGTTGTTGTTTTATTTAATTTTCTTTTACGCTTATTCATATTTTGGGACATTTCTGCATTAAGAGACCGTTGTTATGTGTGTTTTTATTATATTATGGTGTATTTTCTAAGGAAACTTTTTTTGTTTGTTTTTTTATTATATATATATATATAACCTGGAGGGTCCCTTGCGAATCGCAGGTATTCTTTATTATTTAAGCTCTTGCAACTGTCACTTTACAACTCTCATTACAACTGTCCCTTGCAACTCTTAAGCTACGTTATTTATACCAAATGTGTATACAATAATATTTTAACTACAATTAATTTTATTATGCTAACTAGACAATAACTTATTTCATAAATATTATTTAGCTTTTGA
Organism: Nowickia ferox; assembly: GCA_936439885.1. Taxonomy (NCBI): domain Eukaryota; kingdom Metazoa; phylum Arthropoda; class Insecta; order Diptera; family Tachinidae; genus Nowickia; species Nowickia ferox. The sequence goes on from OW387026.1 coordinate 22,844,777, forward strand.
CCCAATTACGAAACATCGATATTGCACAATTTGTCAGCGCAAAGAAAATAAGAAGTAACCAAGTGAATGAACTGGTTACTGTTGCATCAACAAATTAGTAAAATGCACGGGTACGAGGGTTGTTCAATTATGATTCACAACATTCCTCCACCCTTGGTGAAAAAAAACATCTAGCTATGATGTTTTCTACGTATAGTAATTGGATCAAAAATGCCTGTGTCTTAAATATAAACGATTTATTATATTTGTTAATAAAAACATACATAAGTAATATTATATCTGTTAATAAAAACATACATAAGTAATATTATATTTGTTAATAAAAACATACATAAGTAATATTATATCTGTTAATAAAAACATACATAAGTAATATTATATCTGTTAATAAAAACATACATACTCGTAAGTAGACAACAGCGACTCCCCCTTTTGACCATCTGATTCCTGACATGATTTTGTTTATGTTCCTTTTGTGATGAAATTTGTGGCACCTTTAAATATTTTTGTTACTTCAGGATTTGTAACCTGATTCGATGTCAAATAAGCTAGAGCCAAATTTTTCATTTTTTTCTCAACTGATGGCAGGTTTGCTATATTCAAAGAGAAAATGTCCTCTACAAGTTTAGAATAATTCAATTGGATCCTGGGAGATGCTTTATTTAATCTTTTGGTTTCTATGTACACCCCTGGGAGTAACATCTTTAAGGTTTTTATAATAGAGATCCATAGGGTCAATTTGTCATCATAGCCTCTTATTGTGTGTGAAAAATAAGTAGATAATGAAATACCACCAAAATCAGTAGGATGATACAGGAATGCCATTTGTGTTTGATAAGAGTCTCTTGTAGTTATTATATTTTTACGCTCCAAATAGGTCAAGATCATGAATTGGTTAATTATGAAAGAGTTATCAGGAAGATAATCACATTTAGCTGTAGCTTCTGTGATAGTGTTTATAGTGGATAAAGATGACATAATTGAACAGACCCCATCATTGATATCTGGAATACATCTATTGATTTTTTTATCACTATTTGAAATAGCCTCTCCATCAAAATACCGGATTTTACCGAATTCACAGAGTCGAGAAGAGAACCATGTTTCCTCTCTTTTTAGTATTAGATTTACCGAATTTAATATAAGTGTTAACTCTTCCAAAAACAAATTTCTCTTTAGTGCTTTTTCGGATTTAGTTTGAGAACTATGGTTTAACATTACCACTTGATTGTCGCCTTGACACATAATATTTATGTTAAAATTTACCTTTTCTGCAGCATATTTTATTAAGCAGATAGTTGTGATAGTCCAATATTTCTGCCTCATCCCTTCCATCCCTCCCAAATGATTGTTATAATGAAAGGGTCCGGGTATGGGTTCTAATCTATCATTATAGTCAGGTGGTGCAAGCCTTGAATTGCAAAATACATTGGACTTTAGGAACCATAAATGATTGTTTTTATACAGATCTCCCGAATCAAACAGTTCGTCAAAGACTTCCCCATAAAAATAAACAAGAGAGTGTCGAAATCTCATATTCCATTTACTTAAATCCAAGTTGAGAATCTCAATATTAGATTGTTTTTGATTCTTCGCTGTATCTGATAGCCTTCTCATCAACTGGATCTCTCCATCTGTCATAGTCTGCTCTGGAACGTATTTCATATACTGATTCGACAAATTTGATTCCATGGATGTTTGTCCTAGTCTTTGAAAATATGGCTGCTTAACGAAAAGTCTCCCATCGGGTTTGAGTTCTTGTTCTTTTCTACAGAGGACAGCAGTCGAATCATTTATGTTAAAATAATTGTTTTTCAATTCGAAAATTTTCTTTTCAACATCTGTCTCATTCCCCTGTAAAAATCGCTGGATAACTCTGGTTGGTTTCTTATCACTTGGTACTTTTGGTTTTGGCTTGTTATATAAGATTCGGAATGCACAATTATCATATTCTGAGTACCAATGTTCGAAATTATCTGCTGCAGCGGAATCTTTTATCAATTCTGTTGTATCCAAACTCAAATCATATTCAAATACCTTTCCAAATTTGATGCTCCCCGAAAGTGCATAAAGGCCTCGTTATGCGAACGTAGATGTAAGAAAAACTTAACGTACCTTAACGTACGGTCGTATGTGCAGTTATAGAAACTTTACAAACGTAATAGACATCAATAAAATAAACAAAACATTGTGCAGCATTTGTTCGCGTGTGATTATTTTTTCCTGTTCAATTGAATTTCTTTAAAGTTTTAATTTCAAAAGCCCAAAAATATATATACAATGGATATCGATGATCTATTTGTTGATTTAAGTTTGTTAAATTTAGTGAATATAATAAAGAAAAGAAGAGCAAAACGTGGGCGTTGCTTGAGAAGATGGAGTGTACGGCCCATTAATAGAGACTATATTGTAGCAGGCTACAATAAAAAGGTTTTCAAAAATATTAAAAATTCAGACGAGGAGCAATTTTTCATACACACACGGATGACTGGTGATGTATTTGAATTGTTATTGACTCTTGTCCGTGATGAGCTAACAAGACCTAGACAAAGAATTGGTGCGGAAGAGAGGCTAGAAATAACACTTCTGTAAGTAAACAATTATTGTCCGGATTTGAAATAGCTTGCTACGTCAAACTTTAGTTATTTAGGTCATGGATGTTCCTTGCAATCAATAGCTTGGAGCCATAAGATTGGAAAATCCACGGTACGAGGCATAGTATTAGAAACTTGTGAAGTGCTTTGGCGTGTTTTATCTCCAATATACCTTAGCGAGCCAACAACGTCCCAATATGAGGATACTGAGAATGACTTTAGGTCAATATGGAATGCTCCCAATTGTGTGGGTGCCATTGATGGCAAACATGTTGCTATAAAGTGTCCCTCGAATTCAGGATCAATGTATTATAACTATAAGAAATATTTTAGTTTAGTACTACTGGGAGTATGTGATGCGCATTACACTTTTACATCCGTAAGTGTGGGAAGCTATGGTAGCCAAAGCGATGCAGGTATTGCTCCTTATTATACTTCAGTGTTTTCATATCCGAAATGTTTTGAATCATTGTTTGATTATAGGAATATTTCGTTTGTCATCATTCGGGCAGGCAGTTATGGACGGCAATATACCGGTTCCACCAAATAAGCCACTAAGTTCATTACATGGAGATCCCTTTCCGCACTACTTCATAGGCGATGCAGCGTTTCCATTGCGAAGCAACTTAATGCGCCCTTATCCAGGCTCGAACCTTGATACATTAAGAGCTATTTATAATTACAGACTCTCTCGTGCTCGAAGAGTTATAGAAAACTGTTTTGGTATCCTTTGTGCCCGCTGGAGAATATTACTGACAACAATAGAAATGTCACCGGACAATGTCGACAACATTGTGCTGGCGTGTACTGTTCTACATAATTTCATTATGTTGAACGACCAAAAACGCTGGTATTGTCCATCAAACTATGTTGACCGTGAATCTGAAGGTGGCACTATACAGGAAGGTGACTGGCGAAGCCAGCTCAGAAATAATGGTGACAGACCAATGCGTTCCTTTTCAACTCATATCCGTAGATCTACTCAGAATGCAATTGATTTAAGGAACAGGTTGGCGGAATATTTTGTAAATGAAGGAGCAATCCCATTCCAGCATCAAATGATTTAGTAGGTAATATTTTATAAAAATCATTAAACACCAACACTATTAAAGATAATCTGTTTAAAACTATATGAAGGAGATGAGGCGAAAGCGGGCCTGGCACATTCAAATTTGTATTCCTGTCTTGGCTGAACAATAAATGAACAGACAATTTGAATAATTTTAAATGATTTTACTTAAATAATTTGCTGAGATAGAGGTCACTTTGTTTTTTATATAGACTCAATTCATAAGCTCGTTTTAACATCGTAAGTATCGTCAAATCGTCCAATTATACGGTATTGTATTATTGTTGTCGGTAATTATCATTTTTGACATTCTCTTTTTTCGAAATTACGATAAAGTGACGACACAACAAATTCCCTGTTCACAAGCACATAATCAATTGTCGTCTTTTTTTGAACTATAAAGACATACGACTGAGCTTCTGAATTGAGCAATAGAAATAACTATTTAATTCTCGATATTTCGATTTCCAATGAAATCTTCTTCAGGAAATATGTTCTTGTTTGATATAAAGTTTTAATTTAAAAATTTGTATTAAACAACAAAATATTTCCTGTAGAGATTTTCATGTTCCATTTAATATGTGTACCAATAGATAAAATAGATAACAAACTAATGAAAATAAAATTCATAAAAATTTTTTCAATTTTATTATACATATGTATGTATGTATGTATGTATGTACATATATAAAAAAAAAATAAACTGAAAATAAAATTCACAAAAAAAGCTTTAACTGGAATATTAAAAAGTGAGTTATGAAATTCATATGTACAGTGCCTTGCAATGCAATTGCAACTCGTAATGTTATGGACACCTAACTTTAAAATTCAAATAGATTATCTTATTTTAGGTTTTCCATAACGTTATGAGTTGCAATTGTATTGAACGGCACTGTATATTCAGTCTTATACAGAGATCAATATTTAGCAAATTGAAAAATAATAAAATAATAAAAAAAAATTGAAGAAATCACTATTCCCGTTCCATCTTCATTTCCATCACCACTGCTGTAACCTTTTGCATAGCTCTAATTTGCTTTGCCGGTTCCATACTTCTAATTGTCGCCACTATCATTTGACCAAATCCCTGCAGTGGGTCTGAATCATCTTCCCTCAGTTTTTCCACCCTGGCTTCACATACCTTTTTAAAAGCACTGACAGCTTCCGAAAGACCATCGTCTTCTAACACTTCCTGCCTTCTTCTTTTTCCCGAATAATTTCTGGCTCGTGAAGTGCTTGATGAGTCTACGGGGGCAAACGTTTGTGAATGGCTTTCGGCTACTGGTGATGACGGAGGAACTGGTGATGGCAGCGGTGATGGAATGAAAACTGGGGATGGCAGAGGAACTGATGATAGCAGTGGTGAAGAAATTAAAATTGTGGATGACTATCACAGATGGCGATGCTGGTTGTGAATTAAACTGCTCGCAAATATTATAACTGCAGCGCGATCTACAAATTTAAAAAGAAAATATTTAAGCATTGAAACAAATATACATATTCCAAATTATTTTTAACTTACGCTCTTGGGATAATGAACCTATCAACAAACTCCATGGTGTGCATAAGAGGCCACTGTGATTTTGTTTGGAAACCACTGCCGGAAGGTAGATTCTCCTGACGCTTTTCTCTGGCATAACGATCCCGTAGGCATGACCACCTCTTCACAACCATTTCCTCTAAAAAAGGGTTTTATTATTTCTAAATAAACATTCAGTAACTTACCTGGAAGTTGCATTTCATTCGCAATTTGTCGCCAAACACCTCTTTTCCTCTCAGCCAATTTGAAACCTATGGAGCTTTTGTTGTATAGGCACTCATTTGCCTGCACGAGTAAAATTAGCTTCTCGTCGTCCATTTGTTTTTATTTTACAAACTTTAATTTAATTTAGGTAAAAAATATTTGTTCACACAAATTTAAACAATTGCAAATATTGCTGTCAGCTGTTCAGAACAGTGTTGAGCTTTTCGGCATAGTGATGGGCAAAGTTAAATCATTTCGGTACATTTGAAATTGGAAAAAGTACTAAACTGGATTAGACGGATATAAAGTCTTACATTGTAATTTATACAATCTATTTATTTGTTATTATTGTTTTATTATTTGCTGTAATTATTATTTTTATTATTAAAATTATTGCTGTCGCTGTTGTTACTATTTTTATCATTATTATTGTTTGTTTTTGCCGTTGTTATTATTTATTTCTATTATTAAAATTATTATAATTATTATCATTATTATTATTATTATTATTATTAATCAATTATTTTTATTTAATTTATTACAATTCGTACTTTTATGAACCAAAATGGTATACATTTCAATGAATCGAAAATGGGCAAATGTACCTCAATTGTATTTTATTCATATGAGTGCCATCACTGACTTACGAATGTCACTTAACGGCGCCGTCAAAATCTATTTTATACAGGTTGATACGTTCCGGCAACGTGACAGTTAATTTCAGTAAGCGTTTGCATTGTTTTGGTATACTCAAAAACGAACGTACGTACGTTAGCTTAAGTTAACGTTCGCATAATTGTACCTTAATTCTTCTCAAATTTTGGAGGGTACCTGTTTTGTTGATAATACTCTGCTAATGGTTCAGGGACAGATATGCAATGGGGCCATCTCTTTCTCTTTAGCAGGTAATTTTTTACAAAGTCTCTTCTCATAATTGCTGCTCCAACTTTAGCGACATCAAGATCTATATATACTTGTTCAGTACCATACTTCCTTACATTTTCAAAACCGCTTTGAACTGAAAGACATGGATGACCGAAATGTTTGGTGTTCCCTAAGAGTTCAATATTCATTTTTATTTCATCAACTTCTCGAGATCTCGGTAGTTAGTATTTTTTCCAAATCATAATCAATATTATATTTAGTCAATATTTCGTTCATTCCTTCCTTACTACTTAAAAATAGGTCTTCAAAACCCAAATCCTTATCAGAATCATTGATAGTATATCCGATCACTAGAGATTCCCAAGTTGCAATGAACTTAAAGAAGTCATTTTTTAATTTTGATCTTAGTTGTACAAATTCTTTTATTAGATACTCAGCTCTTTCCATTATACTCATAGGGTATTTCAACGAAAGGTCTGACAACAGCCAATACAATTTCTTTGGGAATCTTGATTGATGTATATCCATTACACATAACAAAAGGTTTGTTGGTCCTATTGTCCAAATTTTGTGCTCATTTTTTATGAAGAATATGTCTCTCTCTACCAGCAAATTGTCATTGTAATTGATCAATTCTCCAAATGGTATTCTTTTAGAGCAAATTTTATCTTTAAGGATTTCTATTTTTTTCATCATTAGAAATTCATTTCTTAATTTGTGGAAGTCCCTCTTAACTTGAACCTTTAGTTGCTCATAGTGTAACCTTGTTTGTTCTATAATTGGATCTGTTGCACTTCTACCAAAGAAATTTATTTTGTGGACATACATTGAATCTATTGCAATTGATATATGAGTTTTGTACATGGTTTCAATTTTTGTTTCATCATAATAAACATTTTGACTTATGAATTTGTAAAGAAACCCGTAAGGATCATGATTGGTTTGGTAAATGTTTTGACTTATTTGTGCGAATAAATAACTCTATTTCATAAATATTATTTAGCTTTTGACCCAATTACGAAACATCGATATTGCACAATTTGTCAGCGCAAAGAAAATAAGAAGTAACCAAGTGAATGAACTGGTTACTGTTGCATCAACAAATTAGTAAAATGCACGGGTACGAGGGTTGTTCAATTATGATTCACAACATTCCTCCACCCTTGGTGAAAAAAAACATCTAGCTATGATGTTTTCTACGTATAGTAATTGGATCAAAAATGCCTGTGTCTTAAATATAAACGATTTATTATATTTGTTAATAAAAACATACATAAGTAATATTATATCTGTTAATAAAAACATACATACTCGTAAGTAGACAACAGCGACTCCCCCTTTTGACCATCTGATTCCTGACATGATTTTGTTTATGTTCCTTTTGTGATAAAATTTGTGGCACCTTTAAATATTTTTGTTACTTCAGGATTTGTAACCTGATTCGATGTCAAATAAGCTAGAGCCAAATTTTTCATTTTTTTCTCAACTGATGGCAGGTTTGCTATATTCAAAGAGAAAATGTCCTCTACAAGTTTAGAATAATTCAATTGGATCCTGGGAGATGGTTTATTTAATCTTTTGGTTTCTATGTACACCCCTGGGAGTAACATCTTTAAGGTTTTTATAATAGAGATCCATAGGGTCAATTTGTCATCATAGCCTCTTATTGTGTGTGAAAAATAAGTAGATAATGAAATACCACCAAAATCAGTAGGATGATACAGGAATGCCATTTGTGTTTGATAAGAGTCTCTTGTAGTTATTATATTTTTACGCTCCAAATAGGTCAAGATCATGAATTGGTTAATTATGAAAGAGTTATCAGGAAGATAATCACATTTAGCTGTAGCTTCTGTGATAGTGTTTATAGTGGATAAAGATGACATAATTGAACAGACCCCATCATTGATATCTGGAATACATCTATTGATTTTTTTATCACTATTTGAAATAGCCTCTCCATCAAAATACCGGATTTTACCGAATTCACAGAGTCGAGAAGAGAACCATGTTTCCTCTCTTTTTAGTATTAGATTTACCGAATTTAATATAAGTGTTAACTCTTCCAAAAACAAATTTCTCTTTAGTGCTTTTTCGGATTTAGTTTGAGAACTATGGTTTAACATTACCACTTGATTGTCGCCTTGACACATAATATTTATGTTCAAATTTACCTTTTCTGCAGCATATTTTATTAAGCAGATAGTTGTGATAGTCCAATATTTCTGCCTCATCCCTTCCATCCCTCCCAAATGATTGTTATAATGAAAGGGTCCGGGTATGGGTTCTAATCTATCATTATAGTCAGGTGGTGCAAGCCTTGAATTGCAAAATACATTGGACTTTAGGAACCATAAATGATTGTTTTTATACAGATCTCCCGAATCAAACAGTTCGTCAAAGACTTCCCCATAAAAATAAACAAGAGAGTGTCGAAATCTCATATTCCATTTACTTAAATCCAAGTTGAGAATCTCAATATTAGATTGTTTTTGATTCTTCGCTGTATCTGATAGCCTTCTCATCAACTGGATCTCTCCATCTGTCATAGTCTGCTCTGGAACGTATTTCATATACTGATTCGACAAATTTGATTCCATGGATGTTTGTCCTAGTCTTTGAAAATATGGCTGCTTAACGAAAAGTCTCCCATCGGGTTTGAGTTCTTGTTCTTTTCTACAGAGGACAGCAGTCGAATCATTTATGTTAAAATAATTGTTTTTCAATTCGAAAATTTTCTTTTCAACATCTGTCTCATTCCCCTGTAAAAATCGCTGGATAACTCTGGTTGGTTTCTTATCACTTGGTACTTTTGGTTTTGGCTTGTTATATAAGATTCGGAATGCACAATTATCATATTCTGAGTACCAATGTTCGAAATCATCTGCTGCAGCGGAATCTTTTATCAATTCTGTTGTATCCAGACTCAAATCATATTCAAATACCTTTCCAAATTTGATGCTCCCCGAAAGTGCATAATTCTTCTCAAATTTTGGAGGGTACCTGTTTTGTTGATAATACTCTGCTAATGGTTCAGGGACAGATATGCAATGGGGCCATCTCTTTCTCTTTAGCAGGTAATTTTTTACAAAGTCTCTTCTCATAATTGCTGCTCCAACTTTAGCGACATCAAGATCTATATATACTTGTTCAGTACCATACTTCCTTACATTTTCAAAACCGCTTTGAACTGAAAGACATGGATGACCGAAATGTTTGGTGTTCCCTAAGAGTTCAATATTCATTTTTATTTCATCAACTTCTCGAGATCTCGGTAGTTAGTATTTTTTCCAAATCATAATCAATATTATATTTAGTCAATATTTCGTTCATTCCTTCCTTACTACTTAAAAATAGGTCTTCAAAACCCAAATCCTTATCAGAATCATTGATAGTATATCCGATCACTAGAGATTCCCAAGTTGCAATGAACTTAAAGAAGTCATTTTTTAATTTTGATCTTAGTTGTACAAATTCTTTTATTAGATACTCAGCTCTTTCCATCATACTCATAGGGTATTTCAACGAAAGGTCTGACAACAGCCAATACAATTTCTTTGGGAATCTTGATTGATGTATATCCATTACACATAACAAAAGGTTTGTTGGTCCTATTGTCCAAATTTTGTGCTCATTTTTTATGAAGAATATGTCTCTCTCTACCAGCAAATTGTCATTGTAATTGATCAATTCTCCAAATGGTATTCTTTTAGAGCAAATTTTATCTTTAAGGATTTCTATTTTTTTCATCATTAGAAATTCATTTCTTAATTTGTGGAAGTCCCTCTTAACTTGAACCTTTAGTTGCTCATAGTGTAACCTTGTTTGTTCTATAATTGGATCTGTTGCACTTCTACCAAAGAAATTTATTTTGTGGACATACATTGAATCTATTGCAATTGATATATGAGTTTTGTACATGGTTTCAATTTTTGTTTCATCATAATAAACATTTTGACTTATGAATTTGTAAAGAAACCCGTAAGGATCATGATTGGTTTGGTAAATGTTTTGACTTATTTGTGCGAATAAATAACTCTATTTCATAAATATTATTTAGCTTTTGACCCAATTACGAAACATCGATATTGCACAATTTGTCAGCGCAAAGAAAATAAGAAGTAACCAAGTGAATGAACTGGTTACTGTTGCATCAACAAATTAGTAAAATGCACGGGTACGAGGGTTGTTCAATTATGATTCACAACATTCCTCCACCCTTGGTGAAAAAAAACATCTAGCTATGATGTTTTCTACGTATAGTAATTGGATCAAAAATGCCTGTGTCTTAAATATAAACGATTTATTATATTTGTTAATAAAAACATACATAAGTAATATTATATCTGTTAATAAAAACATACATACTCGTAAGTAGACAACAGCGACTCCCCCTTTTGACCATCTGATTCCTGACATGATTTTGTTTATGTTCCTTTTGTGATGAAATTTGTGGCACCTTTAAATATTTTTGTTACTTCAGGATTTGTAACCTGATTCGATGTCAAATAAGCTAGAGCCAAATTTTTCATTTTTTTCTCAACTGATGGCAGGTTTGCTATATTCAAAGAGAAAATGTCCTCTACACGTTTAGAATAATTCAATTGGATCCTGGGAGATGGTTTATTTAATCTTTTGGTTTCTATGTACACCCCTGGGAGTAACATCTTTAAGGTTTTTATAATAGAGATCCATATTGTCAATTTGTCATCATAGCCTCTTATTGTGTGTGAAAAATAAGTAGATAATGAAATACCACCAAAATCAGTAGGATGATACAGGAATGCCATTTGTGTTTGATAAGAGTCTCTTGTAGTTATTATATTTTTACGCTCCAAATAGGTCAAGATCATGAATTGATTAATTATGAAAGAGTTATCAGGAAGATAATCACATTTAGCTGTAGCTTCTGTGATAGTGTTGATAGTGGATAAAGATGACATAATTGAACAGACCCCATCATTGATATCTGGAATACATCTATTGATTTTTTTATCACTATTTGAAATAGCCTCTCCATCAAAATACCGGATTTTACCGAATTCACAGAGTCGAGAAGAGAACCATGTTTCCTCTCTTTTTAGTATTAGATTTACCGAATTTAATATAAGTGTTAACTCTTCCAAAAACAAATTTCTCTTTAGTGCTTTTTCGGATTTAGTTTGAGAACTATGGTTTAACATTACCACTTGATTGTCGCCTTGACACATAATATTTATGTTCAAATTTACCTTTTCTGCAGCATATTTTATTAAGCAGATAGTTGTGATAGTCCAATATTTCTGCCTCATCCCTTCCATCCCTCCCAAATGATTGTTATAATGAAAGGGTCCGGGTATGGGTTCTAATCTATCATTATAGTCAGGTGGTGCAAGCCTTGAATTGCAAAATACATTGGACTCTTTAGGAACCATAAATGATTGTTTTTATACAGATCTCCCGAATCAAACAGTTCGTCAAAGACTTCCCCATAAAAATAAACAAGAGAGTGTCGAAATCTCATATTCCATTTACTTAAATCCAAGTTGAGAATCTCAATATTAGATTGTTTTTGATTCTTCGCTGTATCTGATAGCCTTCTCATCAACTGGATCTCTCCATCTGTCATAGTCTGCTCTGGAACGTATTTCATATACTGATTCGACAAATTTGATTCCATGGATGTTTGTCCTAGTCTTTGAAAATATGGCTGCTTAACGAAAAGTCTCCCATCGGGTTTGAGTTCTTGTTCTTTTCTACAGAGGACAGCAGTCGAATCATTTATGTTAAAATAATTGTTTTTCAATTCGAAAATTTTCTTTTCAACATCTGTCTCATTCCCCTGTAAAAATCGCTGGATAACTCTGGTTGGTTTCTTATCACTTGGTACTTTTGGTTTTGGCTTGTTATATAAGATTCGGAATGCACAATTATCATATTCTGAGTACCAATGTTCGAAATCATCTGCTGCAGCGGAATCTTTTATCAATTCTGTTGTATCCAGACTCAAATCATATTCAAATACCTTTCCAAATTTGATGCTCCCCGAAAGTGCATAATTCTTCTCAAATTTTGGAGGGTACCTGTTTTGTTGATAATACTCTGCTAATGGTTCAGGGACAGATATGCAATGGGGCCATCTCTTTCTCTTTAGCAGGTAATTTTTTACAAAGTCTCTTCTCATAATTGCTGCTCCAACTTTAGCGACATCAAGATCTATATATACTTGTTCAGTACCATACTTCCTTACATTTTCAAAACCGCTTTGAACTGAAAGACATGGATGACCGAAATGTTTGGTGTTCCCTAAGAGTTCAATATTCATTTTTATTTCATCAACTTCTCGAGATCTCGGTAGTTAGTATTTTTTCCAAATCATAATCAATATTATATTTAGTCAATATTTCGTTCATTCCTTCCTTACTACTTAAAAATAGGTCTTCAAAACCCAAATCCTTATCAGAATCATTGATAGTATATCCGATCACTAGAGATTCCCAAGTTGCAATGAACTTAAAGAAGTCATTTTTTAATTTTGATCTTAGTTGTACAAATTCTTTTATTAGATACTCAGCTCTTTCCATCATACTCATAGGGTATTTCAACGAAAGGTCTGACAACAGCCAATACAATTTCTTTGGGAATCTTGATTGATGTATATCCATTACACATAACAAAAGGTTTGTTGGTCCTATTGTCCAAATTTTGTGCTCATTTTTTATGAAGAATATGTCTCTCTCTACCAGCAAATTGTCATTGTAATTGATCAATTCTCCAAATGGTATTCTTTTAGAGCAAATTTTATCTTTAAGGATTTCTATTTTTTTCATCATTAGAAATTCATTTCTTAATTTGTGGAAGTCCCTCTTAACTTGAACCTTTAGTTGCTCATAGTGTAACCTTGTTTGTTCTATAATTGGATCTGTTGCACTTCTACCAAAGAAATTTATTTTGTGGACATACATTGAATCTATTGCAATTGATATATGAGTTTTGTACATGGTTTCAATTTTTGTTTCATCATAATAAACATTTTGACTTATGAATTTGTAAAGAAACCCGTAAGGATCATGATTGGTTTGGTAAATGTTTTGACTTATTTGTGCGAATAAATAACTCTATTTCATAAATATTATTTAGCTTTTGACCCAATTACGAAACATCGATATTGCACAATTTGTCAGCGCAAAGAAAATAAGAAGTAACCAAGTGAATGAACTGGTTACTGTTGCATCAACAAATTAGTAAAATGCACGGGTACGAGGGTTGTTCAATTATGATTCACAACATTCCTCCATTCCAAAAATGCCTGTGTCTTAAATATAAACGATTTATTATATTTGTTAATAAAAACATACATAAGTAATATTATATCTGTTAATAAAAACATACATACTCGTAAGTAGACAACAGCGACTCCCCCTTTTGACCATCTGATTCCTGACATGATTTTGTTTATGTTCCTTTTGTGATGAAATTTGTGGCACCTTTAAATATTTTTGTTACTTCAGGATTTGTAACCTGATTCGATGTCAAATAAGCTAGAGCCAAATTTTTCATTTTTTTCTCAACTGATGGCAGGTTTGCTATATTCAAAGAGAAAATGTCCTCTACACGTTTAGAATAATTCAATTGGATCCTGGGAGATGGTTTATTTAATCTTTTGGTTTCTATGTACACCCCTGGGAGTAACATCTTTAAGGTTTTTATAATAGAGATCCATAGGGTAAATTTGTCATCATAGCCTCTTATTGTGTGTGAAAAATAAGTAGATAATGAAATACCACCAAAATCAGTAGGATGATACAGGAATGCCATTTGTGTTTGATAAGAGTCTCTTGTAGTTATTATATTTTTACGCTCCAAATAGGTCAAGATCATGAATTGATTAATTATGAAAGAGTTATCAGGAAGATAATCACATTTAGCTGTAGCTTCTGTGATAGTGTTTATAGTGGATAAAGATGACATAATTGAACAGACCCCATCATTGATATCTGGAATACATCTATTGATTTTTTTTATCACTATTTGAAATAGCCTCTCCATCAAAATACCGGATTTTACCGAATTCACAGAGTCGAGAAGAGAACCATGTTTCCTCTCTTTTTAGTATTAGATTTACCGAATTTAATATAAGTGTTAACTCTTCCAAAAACAAATTTCTCTTTAGTGCTTTTTCGGATTTAGTTTGAGAACTATGGTTTAACATTACCACTTGATTGTCGCCTTGACACATAATATTTATGTTCAAATTTACCTTTTCTGCAGCATATTTTATTAAGCAGATAGTTGTGATAGTCCAATATTTCTGCCTCATCCCTTCCATTCCTCCCAAATGATTGTTATAATGAAAGGGTCCGGGTATGGGTTCTAATCTATCATTATAGTCAGGTGGTGCAAGCCTTGAATTGCAAAATACATTGGACTTTAGGAACCATAAATGATTGTTTTTATACAGATCTCCCGAATCAAACAGTTCGTCAAAGACTTCCCCATAAAAATAAACAAGAGAGTGTCGAAATCTCATATTCCATTTACTTAAATCCAAGTTGAGAATCTCAATATTAGATTGTTTTTGATTCTTCGCTGTATCTGATAGCCTTCTCATCAACTGGATCTCTCCATCTGTCATAGTCTGCTCTGGAACGTATTTCATATACTGATTCGACAAATTTGATTCCATGGATGTTTGTCCTAGTCTTTGAAAATATGGCTGCTTAACGAAAAGTCTCCCATCGGGTTTGAGTTCTTGTTCTTTTCTACAGAGGACAGCAGTCGAATCATTTATGTTAAAATAATTGTTTTTCAATTCGAAAATTTTCTTTTCAACATCTGTCTCATTCCCCTGTAAAAATCGCTGGATAACTCTGGTTGGTTTCTTATCACTTGGTACTTTTGGTTTTGGCTTGTTATATAAGATTCGGAATGCACAATTATCATATTCTGAGTACCAATGTTCGAAATCATCTGCTGCAGCGGAATCTTTTATCAATTCTGTTGTATCCAGACTCAAATCATATTCAAATACCTTTCCAAATTTGATGCTCCCCGAAAGTGCATAATTCTTCTCAAATTTTGGAGGGTACCTGTTTTGTTGATAATACTCTGCTAATGGTTCAGGGACAGATATGCAATGGGGCCATCTCTTTCTCTTTAGCAGGTAATTTTTTACAAAGTCTCTTCTCATAATTGCTGCTCCAACTTTAGCGACATCAAGATCTATATATACTTGTTCAGTACCATACTTCCTTACATTTTCAAAACCGCTTTGAACTGAAAGACATGGATGACCGAAATGTTTGGTGTTCCCTAAGAGTTCAATATTCATTTTTATTTCATCAACTTCTCGAGATCTCGGTAGTTAGTATTTTTTCCAAATCATAATCAATATTATATTTAGTCAATATTTCGTTCATTCCTTCCTTACTACTTAAAAATAGGTCTTCAAAACCCAAATCCTTATCAGAATCATTGATAGTATATCCGATCACTAGAGATTCCCAAGTTGCAATGAACTTAAAGAAGTCATTTTTTAATTTTGATCTTAGTTGTACAAATTCTTTTATTAGATACTCAGCTCTTTCCATCATACTCATAGGGTATTTCAACGAAAGGTCTGACAACAGCCAATACAATTTCTTTGGGAATCTTGATTGATGTATATCCATTACACATAACAAAAGGTTTGTTGGTCCTATTGTCCAAATTTTGTGCTCATTTTTTATGAAGAATATGTCTCTCTCTACCAGCAAATTGTCATTGTAATTGATCAATTCTCCAAATGGTATTCTTTTAGAGCAAATTTTATCTTTAAGGATTTCTATTTTTTTCATCATTAGAAATTCATTTCTTAATTTGTGGAAGTCCCTCTTAACTTGAACCTTTAGTTGCTCATAGTGTAACCTTGTTTGTTCTATAATTGGATCTGTTGCACTTCTACCAAAGAAATTTATTTTGTGGACATACATTGAATCTATTGCAATTGATATATGAGTTTTGTACATGGTTTCAATTTTTGTTTCATCATAATAAACATTTTGACTTATGAATTTGTAAAGAAACCCGTAAGGATCATGATTGGTTTGGTAAATGTTTTGACTTATTTGTGCGAATAAATAACTCTATTTCATAAATATTATTTAGCTTTTGACCCAATTACGAAACATCGATATTGCACAATTTGTCAGCGCAAAGAAAATAAGAAGTAACCAAGTGAATGAACTGGTTACTGTTGCATCAACAAATTAGTAAAATGCACGGGTACGAGGGTTGTTCAATTATGATTCACAACATTCCTCCACCCTTGGTGAAAAAAAACATCTAGCTATGATGTTTTCTACGTATAGTAATTGGATCAAAAATGCCTGTGTCTTAAATATAAACGATTTATTATATTTGTTAATAAAAACATACATAAGTAATATTATATCTGTTAATAAAAACATACATACTCGTAAGTAGACAACAGCGACTCCCCCTTTTGACCATCTGATTCCTGACATGATTTTGTTTATGTTCCTTTTGTGATGAAATTTGTGGCACCTTTAAATATTTTTGTTACTTCAGGATTTGTAACCTGATTCGATGTCAAATAAGCTAGAGCCAAATTTTTCATTTTTTTCTCAACTGATGGCAGGTTTGCTATATTCAAAGAGAAAATGTCCTCTACAAGTTTAGAATAATTCAATTGGATCCTGGGAGATGGTTTATTTAATCTTTTGGTTTCTATGTACACCCCTGGGAGTAACATCTTTAAGGTTTTTATAATAGAGATCCATATTGTCAATTTGTCATCATAGCCTCTTATTGTGTGTGAAAAATAAGTAGATAATGAAATACCACCAAAATCAGTAGGATGATACAGGAATGCCATTTGTGTTTGATAAGAGTCTCTTGTAGTTATTATATTTTTACGCTCCAAATAGGTCAAGATCATGAATTGATTAATTATGAAAGAGTTATCAGGAAGATAATCACATTTAGCTGTAGCTTCTGTGATAGTGTTTATAGTGGATAAAGATGACATAATTGAACAGACCCCATCATTGATATCTGGAATACATCTATTGATTTTTTTATCACTATTTGAAATAGCCTCTCCATCAAAATACCGGATTTTACCGAATTCACAGAGTCGAGAAGAGAACCATGTTTCCTCTCTTTTTAGTATTAGATTTACCGAATTTAATATAAGTGTTAACTCTTCCAAAAACAAATTTCTCTTTAGTGCTTTTTCGGATTTAGTTTGAGAACTATGGTTTAACATTACCACTTGATTGTCGCCTTGACACATAATATTTATGTTCAAATTTACCTTTTCTGCAGCATATTTTATTAAGCAGATAGTTGTGATAGTCCAATATTTCTGCCTCATCCCTTCCATCCCTCCCAAATGATTGTTATAATGAAAGGGTCCGGGTATGGGTTCTAATCTATCATTATAGTCAGGTGGTGCAAGCCTTGAATTGCAAAATACATTGGACTTTAGGAACCATAAATGATTGTTTTTATACAGATCTCCCGAATCAAACAGTTCGTCAAAGACTTCCCCATAAAAATAAACAAGAGAGTGTCGAAATCTCATATTCCATTTACTTAAATCCAAGTTGAGAATCTCAATATTAGATTGTTTTTGATTCTTCGCTGTATCTGATAGCCTTCTCATCAACTGGATCTCTCCATCTGTCATAGTCTGCTCTGGAACGTATTTCATATACTGATTCGACAAATTTGATTCCATGGATGTTTGTCCTAGTCTTTGAAAATATGGCTGCTTAACGAAAAGTCTCCCATCGGGTTTGAGTTCTTGTTCTTTTCTACAGAGGACAGCAGTCGAATCATTTATGTTAAAATAATTGTTTTTCAATTCGAAAATTTTCTTTTCAACATCTGTCTCATTCCCCTGTAAAAATCGCTGGATAACTCTGGTTGGTTTCTTATCACTTGGTACTTTTGGTTTTGGCTTGTTATATAAGATTCGGAATGCACAATTATCATATTCTGAGTACCAATGTTCGAAATCATCTGCTGCAGCGGAATCTTTTATCAATTCTGTTGTATCCAAACTCAAATCATATTCAAATACCTTTCCAAATTTGATGCTCCCCGAAAGTGCATAATTCTTCTCAAATTTTGGAGGGTACCTGTTTTGTTGATAATACTCTGCTAATGGTTCAGGGACAGATATGCAATGGGGCCATCTCTTTCTCTTTAGCAGGTAATTTTTTACAAAGTCTCTTCTCATAATTGCTGCTCCAACTTTAGCGACATCAAGATCTATATATACTTGTTCAGTACCATACTTCCTTACATTTTCAAAACCGCTTTGAACTGAAAGACATGGATGACCGAAATGTTTGGTGTTCCCTAAGAGTTCAATATTCATTTTTATTTCATCAACTTCTCGAGATCTCGGTAGTTAGTATTTTTTCCAAATCATAATCAATATTATATTTAGTCAATATTTCGTTCATTCCTTCCTTACTACTTAAAAATAGGTCTTCAAAACCCAAATCCTTATCAGAATCATTGATAGTATATCCGATCACTAGAGATTCCCAAGTTGCAATGAACTTAAAGAAGTCATTTTTTAATTTTGATCTTAGTTGTACAAATTCTTTTATTAGATACTCAGCTCTTTCCATCATACTCATAGGGTATTTCAACGAAAGGTCTGACAACAGCCAATACAATTTCTTTGGGAATCTTGATTGATGTATATCCATTACACATAACGAAAGGTTTGTTGGTCCTATTGTCCAAATTTTGTGCTCATTTTTTATGAAGAATATGTCTCTCTCTACCAGCAAATTGTCATTGTAATTGATCAATTCTCCAAATGGTATTCTTTTAGAGCAAATTTTATCTTTAAGGATTTCTATTTTTTTCATCATTAGAAATTCATTTCTTAATTTGTGGAAGTCCCTCTTAACTTGAACCTTTAGTTGCTCATAGTGTAACCTTGTTTGTTCTATAATTGGATCTGTTGCACTTCTACCAAAGAAATTTATTTTGTGGACATACATTGAATCTATTGCAATTGATATATGAGTTTTGTACATGGTTTCAATTTTTGTTTCATCATAATAAACATTTTGACTTATGAATTTGTAAAGAAACCCGTAAGGATCATGATTGGTTTGGTAAATGTTTTGACTTATTTGTGCGAATAAATAACTCTATTTCATAAATATTATTTAGCTTTTGACCCAATTACGAAACATCGATATTGCACAATTTGTCAGCGCAAAGAAAATAAGAAGTAACCAAGTGAATGAACTGGTTACTGTTGCATCAACAAATTAGTAAAATGCACGGGTACGAGGGTTGTTCAATTATGATTCACAACATTCCTCCATTCCAAAAATGCCTGTGTCTTAAATATAAACGATTTATTATATTTGTTAATAAAAACATACATAAGTAATATTATATCTGTTAATAAAAACATACATACTCGTAAGTAGACAACAGCGACTCCCCCTTTTGACCATCTGATTCCTGACATGATTTTGTTTATGTTCCTTTTGTGATGAAATTTGTGGCACCTTTAAATATTTTTGTTACTTCAGGATTTGTAACCTGATTCGATGTCAAATAAGCTAGAGCCAAATTTTTCATTTTTTTCTCAACTGATGGCAGGTTTGCTATATTCAAAGAGAAAATGTCCTCTACACGTTTAGAATAATTCAATTGGATCCTGGGAGATGGTTTATTTAATCTTTTGGTTTCTATGTACACCCCTGGGAGTAACATCTTTAAGGTTTTTATAATAGATATCCATAGGGTCAATTTGTCATCATAGCCTCTTATTGTGTGTGAAAAATAAGTAGATAATGAAATACCACCAAAATCAGTAGGATGATACAGGAATGCCATTTGTGTTTGATAAGAGTCTCTTGTAGTTATTATATTTTTACGCTCCAAATAGGTCAAGATCATGAATTGATTAATTATGAAAGAGTTATCAGGAAGATAATCACATTTAGCTGTAGCTTCTGTGATAGTGTTTATAGTGGATAAAGATGACATAATTGAACAGACCCCATCATTGATATCTGGAATACATCTATTGA
The DNA here is from genome assembly GCA_936439885.1 of Nowickia ferox. Taxonomy (NCBI): domain Eukaryota; kingdom Metazoa; phylum Arthropoda; class Insecta; order Diptera; family Tachinidae; genus Nowickia; species Nowickia ferox. Next base: position 22,865,126 of record OW387026.1, read on the forward strand.
TTTTTTTATCACTATTTGAAATAGCCTCTCCATCAAAATACCGGATTTTACCGAATTCACAGAGTCGAGAAGAGAACCATGTTTCCTCTCTTTTTAGTATTAGATTTACCGAATTTAATATAAGTGTTAACTCTTCCAAAAACAAATTTCTCTTTAGTGCTTTTTCGGATTTAGTTTGAGAACTATGGTTTAACATTACCACTTGATTGTCGCCTTGACACATAATATTTATGTTCAAATTTACCTTTTCTGCAGCATATTTTATTAAGCAGATAGTTGTGATAGTCCAATATTTCTGCCTCATCCCTTCCATCCCTCCCAAATGATTGTTATAATGAAAGGGTCCGGGTATGGGTTCTAATCTATCATTATAGTCAGGTGGTGCAAGCCTTGAATTGCAAAATACATTGGACTTTAGGAACCATAAATGATTGTTTTTATACAGATCTCCCGAATCAAACAGTTCGTCAAAGACTTCCCCATAAAAATAAACAAGAGAGTGTCGAAATCTCATATTCCATTTACTTAAATCCAAGTTGAGAATCTCAATATTAGATTGTTTTTGATTCTTCGCTGTATCTGATAGCCTTCTCATCAACTGGATCTCTCCATCTGTCATAGTCTGCTCTGGAACGTATTTCATATACTGATTCGACAAATTTGATTCCATGGATGTTTGTCCTAGTCTTTGAAAATATGGCTGCTTAACGAAAAGTCTCCCATCGGGTTTGAGTTCTTGTTCTTTTCTACAGAGGACAGCAGTCGAATCATTTATGTTAAAATAATTGTTTTTCAATTCGAAAATTTTCTTTTCAACATCTGTCTCATTCCCCTGTAAAAATCGCTGGATAACTCTGGTTGGTTTCTTATCACTTGGTACTTTTGGTTTTGGCTTGTTATATAAGATTCGGAATGCACAATTATCATATTCTGAGTACCAATGTTCGAAATCATCTGCTGCAGCGGAATCTTTTATCAATTCTGTTGTATCCAGACTCAAATCATATTCAAATACCTTTCCAAATTTGATGCTCCCCGAAAGTGCATAATTCTTCTCAAATTTTGGAGGGTACCTGTTTTGTTGATAATACTCTGCTAATGGTTCAGGGACAGATATGCAATGGGGCCATCTCTTTCTCTTTAGCAGGTAATTTTTTACAAAGTCTCTTCTCATAATTGCTGCTCCAACTTTAGCGACATCAAGATCTATATATACTTGTTCAGTACCATACTTCCTTACATTTTCAAAACCGCTTTGAACTGAAAGACATGGATGACCGAAATGTTTGGTGTTCCCTAAGAGTTCAATATTCATTTTTATTTCATCAACTTCTCGAGATCTCGGTAGTTAGTATTTTTTCCAAATCATAATCAATATTATATTTAGTCAATATTTCGTTCATTCCTTCCTTACTACTTAAAAATAGGTCTTCAAAACCCAAATCCTTATCAGAATCATTGATAGTATATCCGATCACTAGAGATTCCCAAGTTGCAATGAACTTAAAGAAGTCATTTTTTAATTTTGATCTTAGTTGTACAAATTCTTTTATTAGATACTCAGCTCTTTCCATCATACTCATAGGGTATTTCAACGAAAGGTCTGACAACAGCCAATACAATTTCTTTGGGAATCTTGATTGATGTATATCCATTACACATAACAAAAGGTTTGTTGGTCCTATCGTCCAAATTTTGTGCTCATTTTTTATGAAGAATATGTCTCTCTCTACCAGCAAATTGTCATTGTAATTGATCAATTCTCCAAATGGTATTCTTTTAGAGCAAATTTTATCTTTAAGGATTTCTATTTTTTTCATCATTAGAAATTCATTTCTTAATTTGTGGAAGTCCCTCTTAACTTGAACCTTTAGTTGCTCATAGTGTAACCTTGTTTGTTCTATAATTGGATCTGTTGCACTTCTACCAAAGAAATTTATTTTGTGGACATACATTGAATCTATTGCAATTGATATATGAGTTTTGTACATGGTTTCAATTTTTGTTTCATCATAATAAACATTTTGACTTATGAATTTGTAAAGAAACCCGAAAGGATCATGATTGGTTTGGTAAATGTTTTGACTTATTTGTGCGAATAAATAACTCTATTTCATAAATATTATTTAGCTTTTGACCCAATTACGAAACATCGATATTGCACAATTTGTCAGCGCAAAGAAAATAAGAAGTAACCAAGTGAATGAACTGGTTACTGTTGCATCAACAAATTAGTAAAATGCACGGGTACGAGGGTTGTTCAATTATGATTCACAACATTCCTCCATTCCAAAAATGCCTGTGTCTTAAATATAAACGATTTATTATATTTGTTAATAAAAACATACATAAGTAATATTATATCTGTTAATAAAAACATACATACTCGTAAGTAGACAACAGCGACTCCCCCTTTTGACCATCTGATTCCTGACATGATTTTGTTTATGTTCCTTTTGTGATGAAATTTGTGGCACCTTTAAATATTTTTGTTACTTCAGGATTTGTAACCTGATTCGATGTCAAATAAGCTAGAGCCAAATTTTTCATTTTTTTCTCAACTGATGGCAGGTTTGCTATATTCAAAGAGAAAATGTCCTCTACACGTTTAGAATAATTCAATTGGATCCTGGGAGATGGTTTATTTAATCTTTTGGTTTCTATGTACACCCCTGGGAGTAACATCTTTAAGGTTTTTATAATAGATATCCATAGGGTCAATTTGTCATCATAGCCTCTTATTGTGTGTGAAAAATAAGTAGATAATGAAATACCACCAAAATCAGTAGGATGATACAGGAATGCCATTTGTGTTTGATAAGAGTCTCTTGTAGTTATTATATTTTTACGCTCCAAATAGGTCAAGATCATGAATTGATTAATTATGAAAGAGTTATCAGGAAGATAATCACATTTAGCTGTAGCTTCTGTGATAGTGTTTATAGTGGATAAAGATGACATAATTGAACAGACCCCATCATTGATATCTGGAATACATCTATTGATTTTTTTATCACTATTTGAAATAGCCTCTCCATCAAAATACCGGATTTTACCGAATTCACAGAGTCGAGAAGAGAACCATGTTTCCTCTCTTTTTAGTATTAGATTTACCGAATTTAATATAAGTGTTAACTCTTCCAAAAACAAATTTCTCTTTAGTGCTTTTTCGGATTTAGTTTGAGAACTATGGTTTAACATTACCACTTGATTGTCGCCTTGACACATAATATTTATGTTCAAATTTACCTTTTCTGCAGCATATTTTATTAAGCAGATAGTTGTGATAGTCCAATATTTCTGCCTCATCCCTTCCATCCCTCCCAAATGATTGTTATAATGAAAGGGTCCGGGTATGGGTTCTAATCTATCATTATAGTCAGGTGGTGCAAGCCTTGAATTGCAAAATACATTGGACTTTAGGAACCATAAATGATTGTTTTTATACAGATCTCCCGAATCAAACAGTTCGTCAAAGACTTCCCCATAAAAATAAACAAGAGAGTGTCGAAATCTCATATTCCATTTACTTAAATCCAAGTTGAGAATCTCAATATTAGATTGTTTTTGATTCTTCGCTGTATCTGATAGCCTTCTCATCAACTGGATCTCTCCATCTGTCATAGTCTGCTCTGGAACGTATTTCATATACTGATTCGACAAATTTGATTCCATGGATGTTTGTCCTAGTCTTTGAAAATATGGCTGCTTAACGAAAAGTCTCCCATCGGGTTTGAGTTCTTGTTCTTTTCTACAGAGGACAGCAGTCGAATCATTTATGTTAAAATAATTGTTTTTCAATTCGAAAATTTTCTTTTCAACATCTGTCTCATTCCCCTGTAAAAATCGCTGGATAACTCTGGTTGGTTTCTTATCACTTGGTACTTTTGGTTTTGGCTTGTTATATAAGATTCGGAATGCACAATTATCATATTCTGAGTACCAATGTTCGAAATCATCTGCTGCAGCGGAATCTTTTATCAATTCTGTTGTATCCAGACTCAAATCATATTCAAATACCTTTCCAAATTTGATGCTCCCCGAAAGTGCATAATTCTCAAATTTTGGAGGGTACCTGTTTTGTTGATAATACTCTGCTAATGGTTCAGGGACAGATATGCAATGGGGCCATCTCTTTCTCTTTAGCAGGTAATTTTTTACAAAGTCTCTTCTCATAATTGCTGCTCCAACTTTAGCGACATCAAGATCTATATATACTTGTTCAGTACCATACTTCCTTACATTTTCAAAACCGCTTTGAACTGAAAGACATGGATGACCGAAATGTTTGGTGTTCCCTAAGAGTTCAATATTCATTTTTATTTCATCAACTTCTCGAGATCTCGGTAGTTAGTATTTTTTCCAAATCATAATCAATATTATATTTAGTCAATATTTCGTTCATTCCTTCCTTACTACTTAAAAATAGGTCTTCAAAACCCAAATCCTTATCAGAATCATTGATAGTATATCCGATCACTAGAGATTCCCAAGTTGCAATGAACTTAAAGAAGTCATTTTTTAATTTTGATCTTAGTTGTACAAATTCTTTTATTAGATACTCAGCTCTTTCCATCATACTCATAGGGTATTTCAACGAAAGGTCTGACAACAGCCAATACAATTTCTTTGGGAATCTTGATTGATGTATATCCATTACACATAACAAAAGGTTTGTTGGTCCTATTGTCCAAATTTTGTGCTCATTTTTTATGAAGAATATGTCTCTCTCTACCAGCAAATTGTCATTGTAATTGATCAATTCTCCAAATGGTATTCTTTTAGAGCAAATTTTATCTTTAAGGATTTCTATTTTTTTCATCATTAGAAATTCATTTCTTAATTTGTGGAAGTCCCTCTTAACTTGAACCTTTAGTTGCTCATAGTGTAACCTTGTTTGTTCTATAATTGGTTCTGTTGCACTTCTACCAAAGAAATTTATTTTGTGGACATACCTTGAATCTATTGCAATTGATATATGAGTTTTGTACATGGTTTCAATTTTTGTTTCATCATAATAAACATTTTGACTTATGAATTTGTAAAGAAACCCGTAAGGATCATGATTGGTTTGGTAAATGTTTTGACTTATTTGTGCGAATAAATAACTCTACCTCTTTATTTCTGGAAAACGTTGATGTAACATCAAGTAGGATAAGCAGAACAACCATGGCTAAGGCAATGTGTAGATGGACTAATAAATTTAGAATAGATAAAACAGAGGACATTAATATGGAACATCTACACCAGCTACGGGTTGTCCTACAGGAGTATAGGAAGACCTGGAAGAAGGGTCAATACCTAAGAAAGGAAGTACGAATAGAAGGTACTGACTACGTTGTTATAGTTGGTTGGAAAGGGGTAGAGAAACTAAAGAAACTGTAGGCGGATATCGAATATGCAAGCGTCCCCTAAAAGCCATCTTCTTTATTAGTTAAATACTCCGCACTATCTTCCTGTTCCATATCTTCGTTTGCATCTAATTCATCGGATAGTCCTTCGCTTCTCTTACACGGTTTTGCTCGTAGAACTCTGGCTTTCGCTCTAGTTACTGCCCCTATGTTCACTTCTTCTACTGGGAGACGACTAAGAGCATCTGCGTTCTGATTGGTTTTCCCCGGCTTATACCGTATCTCAAAATCGTATTCCAACAGTTTAAGTCTGAGGCGGCCTAATCTGCCTTCTTGGTTCCTTAAATTAGCAATGCCTTTTAAGGGCTTGTGGTCTGTGAAGACTGTAAAGTGTCGGCCTAGCAAATAAGCTCTAAACGTCTTTACCGCCCATACGATGGCAAGTAGTTCCTTTTCTATTGTAGAATATCGCTTTTCTGTGGCGCTTAGCATTCTGCTCGCGAAGTAAATTGGTAAATCACTACCTGGCTCTCCTTGAGAAAGAATAGCCCCTAAGGCTTCATTACTGGCATCAGTGGTGAGAATAAATGGTTTTGTAAAATCAGGGTATTGCAGTAGAGGGGGATTTGCGACTGCTGCCTTCAGTTTGTCCATGGCTTGTTGGCACTCCTGAGTCCATTCCAATTTCACGTCCTTTCTTAATAATTTGTTAAGTGGTAGTGCTATATTTGAGGAGTTTGGTATAAACTTCCTATAATAGTTAACTAGTCCCAGAAAAGCTTGTAGTTCTTTGATATTTTTGGGCGGCGGTATGTCCTTCACTGCTCTTGTCTTACTGGGATCCGGTAATACTCCCTTTTCTGAACATTGCTGGCCCAAATAAACTACCTCCCTTTGGAGGAAATGACACTTTTCAGGATGTAACTTGAGATTATACCTTCTTAAGACATCTAGTACATGCTTTAATCGTATCTGGTGGTCCTCTAGATTTCTTCCGTATATTACTATATCGTCTAAATATACAAAACAGTCGATACCCTGTAAACCGGTTAATATCGAATTCATAATTCTCTGGAAAGTGGCTGGGGCTCCTGTTAAACCAAAGGGCATACGATTGAACTCGAAATGGCCCAAATTCGTACTGAATGCCGTTTTCTGTCTATCGCTTGAGTCCATTAAAACTTGATGGTACCCGCTTGCTAGATCGAGAGTCGAAAAGTATCTGCTGTATCCCAGCTGGTCCAGGATCTCATCAATCCGTGGTATGGGAAAAACTTGTTTTATTGTAGCGTCATTCAATTTCCTGAAGTCGACCACTAAACGCCATTTTTTCTTTCCATCCATTCCCGCCTTTTTGGGTACTAGCAGTATTGGGGAATTCCAAGGAGAAGTACTGGGAGAAATGATTCCATCTTTGATCATCTGGCCTACTTGACTATTAATCTCATTTCGGTGGACCTCAGGTAGCCTATATTGCTTAGTATTTATTGGAGGCTGACTGGGATCAGTTGGTATTTTGTGTTTAAGTACACTGGTGTACGTAAGACTGTCTCCGGGTAGTTGAAACACATCGTCGTACGATTTCAAAGTATTTTCGATCGAAAGCCGCTCTTCGGGGTTCAAATCTGGGCTCAACGGTACTGTTTTCATGAGTAATTTACTTCTCACTGCTTTGTCTGTAGTTCCTATTGTATTTATAACTGATGTCGCTTCCAGTCTGTAGTTTTTCGGGTTCTCGTAGTTCAAACCTATTTTTTTTTTATATTTATTATAGAATCATTGGTGTTTAAGATGGGTACAAATGCGGTTCCCTTCTTGACCGTTGTAAGAGTTCCGCCCACAAAAACCCCTGGCAAAACTTCTAATTTATTTACTATAATTTCTCCTTGAGCTGTTGTAACTACGACCGATATTATTGCCTGAGAACGCCCCTTGATAGATAAATTTTCGGCTATATATACCTGGGGTGTTATTCTTTCTGTAGTAAGGGGTAAGGATGCTATTTCTTGCTTATTCTGAAAAAATTTAATATTCTTGTTAATTGTATCTGTAACAGTTCTGTTCCATAATACGTCTCTACCAAGTAATCCATCTGCTGGAAGTCGGCTACCTTCTGGTGCTACATGCATCTGTAATGCAAGTGTTTTTATGCATGCATGTTGTGCATTTATAGTTCCTTTCGTTGTAATATTTCCCCCAAATGCTCCTGACAAGTCTTTTTGATTACTTGAGTCTATCTCCACGTGTGGTGCTAAAGCTTCAGCTTTTACTAAAGTAGTGTCTGCTCCTGTATCTACCAGTAAGGATAAGTTTTTATTCAGTGCTTCATTGCATGGAAAATCAATAAATGCGTCATTTTTTTCTACTATTCTATTGTTACCACTTTGTAGATTCTGTTCTTTCTGTGACTCAGACCTGCGGTTAGAATGCGGTATGTAGGCGTGGGTGTTTTTATTCCAATGTATTTTCTTGTCAGTCTTTTTAGTTCCTACCCGCACTTGGTTTAATGATAATAAACTTTCATCTATCGACTTCATTTCAATTTTTTCGTGTATCCATGAATTTTCGGCATCCCAACCCATTAGTTTGGGCTGGGCCGCCTCGAGTTTCCCGAATTTCTTGTTGGGCAGTTAGTTCTTAGATGTCCAATTTCATTACAATTATAGCATTTTGGTGACTCGTTCCTCACATGCCCATTAGGGGTGTTCTTATTTGTATGGGAAAATTTTAAAAAGTGTTTTTTCTAGTTTGCCGGCACGATTCTTGTTCCCTTCTGTTAAAAAAGTAATCCTGTAAAATTTGGAGTCAATCCGATAATTTTTAGTGGACCCGGAAACGATTTGAAAATTTTCATGGGGTCTATATGGGCAAAATATCCATTTTTAACGAAAGTAGTTACATCAAATGAAATTTCATATTAAAAAATAATTGTATTTTATATATAATAAATTTATTAATCATTACTATTTTATTTATCATGTTATTAAAGTAGCTTTGTTATATGATGGATATTTCATTCGATAAGCCTCAACAACCTGAAGCAACAATTGTTTTTCGTCTTCATCATTTGTCAAGATTCTATTATAGTCTTGAATAAACTTAACGCCTCTCTCTGCAATATCATTGACGACAAATAAGTCCTTACATGCGGTCCAACCTTCTTCAAATGCGTATGATGTTTCCCAACTTGAAGGCTCTAACAGTAAAAACTCCATTGGCAAACAAAATTTACTAAAGAAACATTTTGTTTTCTCTGACACGAAATCACACAACGAAATATTTTTAAAATCCAATAAATTCGAACATCTTCGACCATTTTCTAATTTTACTACTGGTTCCTTTAATTTGAGGTTTTTAAGCATTTTCTGTTTCTCTTCTATGGGTATTTTCGAATCATAAAAAGTCAGAGCTACTACTTGCTCTGAAATGTACCATAAATGGTTGCTCATTTTTTTTAGAATTATTGCTGATATGTCCGTGTCTATTTCAGTATACTTTATGGCATCTTGAATAAAAGTTAAATCTTGAAGCGGTGCGTCTATAGCATTAGTGCATTTGAACCAAACTTTGATATAAAGAGTCACTATAAAAACGCAAATATCGCGTAAACCATTCAATTCCTTCTTCGTTAGTTTGAATTGATCACGGAACATAAATATTTTCAAGGAATATATAGCCTTTGCCATCCAGCGTGCATGGCTAGTTGGTCCAGGCGTTCGGAAATTATACTGCTCTGCACCGACAAACATCAAAGCCAACTGTAGTAATTCTTTATAGTCTTCTCGATTTTGAGATTTAGCCAGTTGAGCATAGCAAAAAGTTTTACAGTGTTCTAGTTCAGCTGCACTTATTTTTTCACAAATGGTCGAATCTTCAATGCCACTTTTGAAAGCTTGTTTATTTATATTTGGCCAAAATTTTCCAAATCTTTCAAAGATGGGAACTTCTGGTGCAGAGGTTGAAGAAAGTTTTGTTTCGAAAACACTTCGCAAAACGACCTCATAAATATGGTGGCGGCAAGGTAGATTGATAAGACTACGGCCAATTTTTTTTTCTAAAAGAACTGCAGCACCTGTTTTTATGCCAGTATTTGTTGACGTTGTATCATATGACAAGCCTTTGACTTGATCAACAATTTTCCATTCACGTAATTTTTCATACACTATATCAGCAATATTTTCACCACTCGAAGATGCTACTTTTGGTGCGCCGAGAAATTTTGATGTGCCGTTGAAACTAACAGAAATTGCGATTCGCTCAACCTTCGTGGGGCCGATCAAGTCTTTCATGAATTTTCCATCAAAATGAGCTACCAGCGATCTAGTTTTACTCACCTATAAATGATGAAAAGATTGTTACAATATCAAAAACCAACTCTTGCTGAAAATCACAATTTACATTATCAGTGAAATTAGCTGAAATTTCTTCAGATTCCCTTAAACGGTTCTCTTGGCGTAAACGATGAATAGTTGAACGATTGATTGCAAGTTCTTCTACACGTAGTCCAAATGCTTCACCTGCTGTTATGAGAATATGAACTGCCATTCCATCAGACACTTTGGCATTGTCAAGAGCTGCTAGCAACCTTGCTGTTAAAAAATTTTTGCGCCCTCGTTTTTGACCATGATTACTTTTTGAGGTTACATGTGTTTCATCATTATGCATCTCGTTGCTTGATATGTCACTAATATCACCTTCATCATTACACTCCATTAATTGAGAAACATCTATAAAATATGAAAAATAAAACATTACAATATTGAAGTTCGTCACCCTTACCTGTGCGGCTCATTTCCTCCTCATGCTTTCTTTTCCTTGCAGCTTCCTTATCTTTTCGTACTTGTGCTCTATTTTCCCGATCCCACAAAACCTTGTCAACACCAGCCATACAACCGGGACGTCCTTTTTTTCTTTGCATTTCAAGAAACTCTATCTTCTGCAATCCGAATTTTTTCTAGTGCATCAGCGGTAGCAATATCAAATAAGTCGTCTAGACTATTAAAAAATGACTCAGCAGCTTCTTTTTGGGAACTCGACCTTTTACCAGGAACTGTTTTCTGAATGATTTTCCATTTGTCGTATAATTTTACAAGCTTTTCAACGCATTTGTGCTCTTCTCGAATAGGTATACGTGCTTGCTGCCAAAATATTTCCACTGCACTAATTGCTAGCTTCGCACCAAGCATCGCAGTCATTTGTACAAACCGCATGTTGTAAAATAAAACTTGCAAGACCTGACGATTAGACGGTAGTTTTGCACCAGTAATTTGATGAGAAACATTTCCAATTAGATCGATTTTCTTCAAATTTTCAATGGCTTTACGCGTTCCAATAACTGAAGCACTCGACATTATTAATTTCTTTTATTATATAACAATAATTAAATAACAAATTAATCTAGAAAAATCTATTATTATTAAATTATTAATTCTTTTCGATTTCACTGATAAGAACTCACTCCACTGCGATCACAAATTACGATTTTAAGTAGAACTATGAACTGTTTGCTTCCAAAGCCAAAAATAAAGCGAAAATTAAAAACACAAGAGAAAATGTTCTCGAAAATGTCCCGTTATCAGCAGTATATGCAATTATTATTAGTAGCTCAAGAGTACACAATTTCTTGGAATATGTTCTGCGCCAAAAGTAAAGCGTGCGCAAATAAATTTATGTTTTTTTAAGTAGGTAACTGTTATTGCGACTTTAGAGAACTAAACAGTCAATATCATGCATTTGATATTTATTTTTTATAATTTTAAGAGAAGAAAACCAAAAACAGTTATTGTTTCATTTCCTTTTGTGATGGATAAAATAAAGTTCAAAATTAAAATGTAACTACTTTCGTTAAAAATGGATATTTTGCCCATATAGACCCCATGAAAATTTTCAAATCGTTTCCGGGTCCACTAAAAATTATCGGATTGACTCCAAATTTTACAGGATTACATTTTTAACAGAAGGGAACAAGAATCGGGCCGGCGGTTGATAAATTTCAAAATAAGAACACCCTTAATGCCCATGGCGTATTTGATTCCTGTTGGCATTTGTGGACCTTTGGGACGTAGACTGAGAACTACTTTGCATGTTATTATGTTGTCGCATCTGGTCATTGTCATTTCTTCTAAAGTAATTACCGTTTGGTGTTTGACAGTTTGTGTTCAGCGGTGGGTTTGGGCTGCCTGAATATCTTTGCTGTGGTTTTCTACAGAACTGATTTTCTGCGTGTCCGGCCGTTTTGCATACCCTACAGAATAATGCTCTTAAACGTTTTCTGCATTCTACTTCCTTATGTCCCTTATTGTTGCAGTAATTACACTTGTCAATTCTAGTGTCTCGGGTTGATTCACATGCTGGCCCAATTTCATGTCCATACTCTCCACATTTTATGCAATATGGTGTGTTAAGCCTCTGTTCACAATTTGTTCTGTTGTGACCTTGTTGCTTACAGAAACTGCATTGAGTAGTCAGGGTAATAGTGTTTATTGCAATATGGTTTTCTCCAAAAAGTTGCTCAGCTTCCTCTACTATTTGAGTTAGTTTCTGTAAGCCCTCGCTTTCTTGGCCAATAAATCTAGTCCTTAATGCTTGGTCCCTAAGACCTTTGATAAAGCTTCTTACTGCTATTCTTTTGAAGTCTTCCAGTATAGTTTGTCTACTGCCTTCCACGCTCCATTCGTTTGTTACTATGCTCCCTGCTTCATTTAGTAAAGCCTCGAGTCGGCTACCAAATCTGCTTGCTGACTCTTGATTTCCTTGCTTGCACGAAACTATGAGTTCTCTTATTTGATCTAAAGTTTTCCTTTTCAAATACACCTTTTTTATTGAATCACAAAAAGCATCTATGGTGCCGAATGTTTGTGGTGCTATTTGAACGTAAGCTGGCCCCATTAATCGCAGTTTCAGGCATTCTATAATATCTTGTGTTGGGACTCTATTTTCTTCAGAGGACAGCTCTCGTTCTACTAGTTTACATCCTTGAATGAATCGAAACACTTCCGATGTTAAATCTGGTCCCTCGGTGCCGAAAAATGTGGGGACTATATTGTTTACTATTTTGGTAATTATCGAGATTGCAGGCATCTTGTATGTTTTTGTATTTATGCTACTGGAATCTTCTTCGGTGGTTATAGGGGATGACGGGTACTTCTTTAGTGAATTCCTAGTTTCTTGTAGGTACTTATAAAATTCTTTTTTAATCTGAACTTCTAGTCTCAGCTCTTTAAATTCCTTCTCGTATTCTGCTAAATCTGCTAGTTTTCTTTTTATAGTATCTGTTGTGTATCCTCTGTTAACAGTTTTTCTCGCGTTCGATAGTAAATTTTTCACTTTATTCAATAATCTATTTCCTTCTTCCTCCTCGAAAACAGTTGTATTCGTATCTTCTTGTTCTATACTTTCTTGTTGTGTATGAATTAATATTGATGGAAGTCCTTGGGTAGTATGTGATGAGTCTGTGACTGTGGGCTTTTCTGGCAAACTAATTGAAGGAGTTGGTGAACGAGATCTGTAGGCAATATTTAGTTCTCTCTTTGCGTTTGACAATGCTACCGATAATCTTTGTATCGAGTTGTCTTTCTCGCTAATCAAGTATTTTAATTTTAAGTGTTTTTCAATCTCCTTTTCACTCAGTCCTTTCTGTCGTAACTGTAATCTTAGTTCTTCGTTCTCTTTCACCTGCAGTTCTAACAATTCATTTGTATAATCTATATCACTTCTTAGTTTTTTGCTAAACTTCTCCAAACCTAATTTCGACTTTTCTAGCTCTTCGATACGTTTTCCGAGTTCCTTTGACTTATTTCCGTTCAATTCACTTATCACTCCTAGTATATATCCTACCTCATCTAACTTAGTAAATTTGTTATTCCTTACAATTTCCTTACGAGTACTTAGGAATGTTCTATCAGAATTAAAGGCTTTCAATTCTGACCATACATGCACTTGAAGACTACCAACGTTAATGTTGTAGTCATTTAATTGTAATATTAGTTTGTCCGTTTGTTTTTGTGGACTGTCCATTTAATTAAATTTATACTTACCATCCTTACGACTCGACCAATCCCGGACTTTGTAGTGTTTCGTGGCAGAAAAATTTAAAAAATGTTCTACAGTGCAAGGTTTAATTTTTTATTCTTAGAAAGAAATACACTTTTATTTTTATTATATTATTATGGTAATATGGATCGATTTGCGTCCACAAAGTCGACTGCACTTTCTTCTCACTGCCTCTAAGGCGAGCTTTAAAAGCTGTACCAACAGAGACTTTCAAAGTCAGAAACAGACGAAATTATATGGTAGCAAGGATCAATTTGCGGCCACTAAACCGACTGCACTTGCTTTTCACTGCTTCTAAGGCGAGTTATAAAAGCTGTACCAACAGAAACTTTCCAAGTCAGAAACAGGCGGAATAATAGCATGCAAAGCTTTACCGGCTGCGCCAAATTATGTTATGTGTGTTTTTATTATATTATGGTGTATTTTCTAAGGAAACTTTTTTTGTTTGTTTTTTTATTATATATATAACCTGGAGGGTCCCTTGGGAATCGCAGGTATTCTTTATTATTTAAGCTCTTGCAACTGTCACTTTACAACTCTCATTACAACTGTCCCTTGCAACTCTTAAGCTACGTTATTTATACCAAATGTGAATACAATAATATTTTAACTACAATTAATTTTATTATGCTAACTAGACAATAACTTATTTCATAAATATTATTTAGCTTTTGACCCAATTACGAAACATCGATATTGCACAATTTGTCAGCGCAAAGAAAATAAGAAGTAACCAAGTGAATGAACTGGTTACTGTTGCATCAACAAATTAGTAAAATGCACGGGTACGAGGGTTGTTCAATTATGATTCACAACACCAACCAACATTTTATATCAAATCAATTAAATTCATCATTATTTGATTTTTATTATTTAATTTTTTATAAAATGCAAAAAGGAAAATTAAATACTTTACTACTATAATAATAATACTAATACTATTTTATTTAAGTAAGAATTGTTTATATATATAAAAAAATTAAACAAAAAGACAAATCGTTACAAGATTTTATGAAGCGCTTGTTGGGTTGCACAAAAATACTAACATTTCGAAGTTTTGCATTTTAAGCAAGAGTGTTTTAGTGCCTATGTATGCAATTTTTTTTTTCAACATGTAATCCAAACCAATGCTTTGCTAATACCAGTTTGGTTGTCTCTGTGAAAATGTCACTTTCGGTTTTGTCAAACAACCCGAATGAGATTATTTGGAAATTATAATGGTCTTACCGTACCATTCCCCTGTCTGTCAACAGTCAATCGGTAAGTAATGTCATTCACTTCTATATCTTTCCCTTTGTCCATCTTACCTCCATGTTTCGCAGAACCACCTGGACTGTGTTGTTGACGTTTGGGTTAATATTGTCGCTGGCCCCCATATTCCGTTTAGACCACTTCCCCATGATTCTAGACAACAACTGTCTATCAATTGTTGCAGATTTGGGTTGTGAGTTCGAGTCGTATGTTTGACGCCAATCCAAAGGTTGAGCACTGAAAAATTGTCTGATACAGAAATCCGCATTCCTTACTACATGTAACCCGCAATCCGCCAGGTTTTTCTGTTGCGGGCATTCCGCGTAGTTCAGCGATAAGAATGTTTCTGTAGCCATGATCCCAAGTTCAGGCAAAACGGCGTACATACTCATTATTTCTGCGGCTTTCTCTAAATTATGAGGTTTCAAGGAGTCGTACATTATTATTGCTTCCTTTGTTACCGCTGCGAGGGTCCAGTGGAACTTTTCGTTAACTGGTATTAGAATTAAGCGTTTTCCCATTGGGGTTATTCCTTTGAAGGCCCTACGGACCCTATTCTGGTTATTAATCTCACTTGAATCACGGTGGTACTGTTGTAGTGCCTGATAGAATGAAACACTGCAAATGTGAATCTGCGATGCTTGATCCACAGGAATTGCCGTTTTGGACACCCAGCCTTTGACTGAACTTTTGAGTTTATTTATGATTGCCGAAATTGTGCTTTCTTGGTCAATTAAATTTCTAGCATTACCTTTTAGCTTTGTTTTGATGATGGAAATGGCTATGGCCTCGTGTGTGTTTTTTATTGTGTCTATTAATAGTAAGGAATCAATAAATGCTCTTAAATTTTCTGGTTTGCCATCAAAGTCTATAATTAGTTTTGAGGCTGTATTGAGGAATTCGATTGCTGTCTGTGCCATTGTTGTGTTTGGTTTTTCTTCTAATTGCGAAAGGTAACTGTCAACTTCTATTATTGTATGAAGACTATCTGTTATGTTGAGTGAAATATTTTTCTTAATTAGCAAGTTTGAAAGTTTATTTCTAATATCCTGATAGAAAGCGTCTGCAGCTATTTTATGTGGAGTAGCTAGTTTTTCATAATTTTCATTTAAAGTTTTTCTTATTTTTTCTAAAATCTGTAAGAGAATTTTTAGGTGTTTTATTAGAGTTTCTTGGCTAATTTGTCTGTCTATATTGAGACATTTATAGGATTTATCAAAGTTTATTTGGATTTCTCTACAGTATTTTATGACAGTTAACCAATCCATAAGTTATATAAAAAAAATATTAAAGTTTTCTTTTTTCTTTCTCAATGCGTTCAGACCATCTTATTGCTGCTATTGTTTCCTCTTCTAATCTTGGAGCATTTATAATATCTTCTTCAGTAGGTGTACCTTCTAAACCTATTAGTTTCATAGTTCAGCTAACCAGTTAATTTTTTCTTCTATACTCATTTCATTTTCATCTATGGTTTCGGCCCATTCTATTGGGTTTTTAGATTTATTTTTGTTTTTGTTCCTATTCATTATAAAGAACCATTTACAATTTATTTTGCCAGAAATAATTTAAGGATAAAAATATTATAAAAATTTTATATACATATATTTTGAAGATTTTGCAGATTTCATGTACTTTTACAGTGATTTTGTTATGAAACAAGTTTTACTGTTAATTAAATATTATTTTGTTAAAAATATTTTGTAGATATTTTTTTTTTTCATTAGTATTTTTGAACAATCACAATTTATTAAAACTTAATTAAAAATATTTATTTTTTTTTATTTGTTTGGATTTTTATTTTTATTTTTAATCTCTTTTAATGTCTGTTTAATATTTGTAATTTTATTTTTAATGATTTGGAGTTCTCCTTTTGTATAAAGTTCTTGATGTAGGGGTACCCTCAGCTCTACCTTCAGTTTATTTCTGCGGCCTTCTCTTGATTTATGGACGTTTTGAATCGGAAATATAGGATATGTCGGCTCCTCCGGCCTTTTCTTCTTGATTATAAGCGGTTTTGGTCCTTTATTTAAAATTGCTGGTTTCTCATTAGGATGAGCGCCCTCTTTTAGTAGCTGCTTCCAACGGACTTCCGCCTCTTCTAGATTCTTGAGGATCTCTTCTAAAGATTGTTCCATGTATGGTTTCCACCCAGTTTAAAAAATTTTTTTTTTTCACAGAATACGACTGAGCATAAGCTATGTATGCCGTATTCTAGTATTTTTTTCTTCAAAACTTACAGCAAGAAGGATAAGCAATAATTGCTACGTAGTCCTTTTGCTTTACCGTTTTTAAAATGGCAGGATCGCCATGAAGCATTTATAATAAAAGGATTTTTTGTTTTTAATATTAAAATTAATTTATTTGCTGAGCGACTATAACTACGCTCTGAAATTATAATTTAAAATGCCTACTTACTACAAAAATATTAAGGTTTATATACTACTTATGAGAAGATTCTAGATTTAGAATTAATACAAAATAAATGGAAAATTACAAACCAATTGAAATATGATAAACGTCTTAAAAACTAAATGCTTAAAATTAGTATAAACATATGGTGGGAAATTAAAGTGTAATACGATCCACCCTTTAAATATTATTTCATTCCCACAGCGGGGATTGTTTTGGTGCAGCAAATCGTGTGTGGCTATTTCAAGTGCCATACCCTTCACAGCAATGTTAGTTCTTTCTATTATGCCGACATTCCACATTTATACTTGGCCTTGAATATTTCTTAAGTGCGGTAAAACTGCATAACGGGAAATTGTCAAATAATCACCGCTAGTATGAGTTCAAGGTTAGTACGATATTTGACTCTTGAAATTATGCATGCAGGCACTTAAAATAATGAAAACAATTAGTGCTGTATTTAAAAGAATGTGATAATGCTACAATAGTGTTCGTTTAACCATTCTCCCTTTTCAACCAATTGATAATGTTTCTTTGTGAGTTCTCTGAATCTCTTTCCTATCTTGTATTTGCAATGGAGATTGGCCATAGTGATACCTTCCCTTTGTATGTGTTGCAACTTGTCTTCCTTATGAGCTTAAGCTGCCATAAGATGAATTTTTAAAACTTGAAATCTTTTAGAAAAATGCTGCTTGGCGAAATCATACAAATGTATAATTAATCCGAAAGATGAGTTTGAACTTTTTTCAACTAATTTGGAGTAAATGCTTTCGTAGAAATAAATAACACACGAGACTGTGGCATAGTTTTGACGTTGCATGTATAATGTAGCTTCCACAAAAATTTCAAGAAACTCGGCAAATTCCTTCACAAGTTCTTCCTCCATTGATGGAATAAGCAAATGTTCTTTTTTAATTTTTAAAAGAATTATGTTCACTACATCGAAATTTTCGGAGAAGCTTCTTATCATTTTAGCGATAGAGTTCCATCTGGTTTCTACAGAATTTTTAATTGTTGGTAGGCGAGAACCTTTTAGAGCTGCCTCTAGTACTTCTTCAATATCGCCAAAAGATATGTTTTCGTCGCTGTCAATACATTTTGTTATGTCTTGAATAGCCAAAAAGATGTCATATACGTTTTCGTTTAGTTTAAGTTTTTGAATTTCTACAATTTCTTCTCCTCTGTACGTTAAAGCCCGAAATGTTTGTTTCAGTTTAAGAATTATATTATTCAAATCGTTATTTAAAATGTCATGAGATACAAATCTATGAAGAGAGTGTGCCATGCAATTAAGCCGCTGTATATTTTTTATTTTCATAGCAGCAACAATATTCGAACCACCATCTGATATTGCTTTGATATTTTTATTTTGAAGGCCGAAAAACGCTAAAGCTTCATTAACCTTTTCCCCAACAGCTCTTCCCGTATGCGGATGTGGAAAGTGTTCCGTTTTAAGGGAAATACAAATAAGATTAAAGTTTTCAGAGTAATGAACTTTTATGTTGATGTATGAAATTTTTTTATATTTGTCAGTCCACATATCCAGTACCAAATTTATATCATGCGGACATTTACTAAGCACATTTTTTACAGATGAAAGATATACATTATAAACGTCATTCAGTGCTAATGTAGCTACCGTTGTCGACGAGGGAAATGCTATGTCCGATTTAATGTGTCTTACATATTTTGAAATCCGGTCCTTTGACATATATTAAATGGCTGTAGGTCAATACAGCACATTTCGGCTAACTTTCTTGCGTGTGTGAATTTACAACTTTTTGAAGAGGATGACGCTGTAAAATCACGGTTTTTGAAGCTCTGACATTTTATTTCAACATCGTGAGAGGCTTTAAGATGATTTGTGTAATTGGTGGTAGACGTTGTCAGACTAAATCTGTTTCAAAAATTAAATTATCAGAAATATTTTAACTGTGTGATTTTATAAAATTTTATATTTTCAGGAACATTTATTTCATTAAAAAAATATTTAAAATTATAGAAAACTTAATTCTAAGCCTAGATCCTACCATTCGGCACATTGTACAGATTTTCGTCGGCTCACCGCAATGAATTCGTTTAAAGCGAGCCGAAATGTCCGAGCCGACGAAAATCGGTCAATGTGCCGATATTGGGATTTAGGCTTAAGAAAAAAGTGAAATACATTCCAGAATACGCTTATCTTTGGAGTTATAATTAAACAATTTTTGTACCCTTCACCAGAGGTGTAAAATGGTATGTATAGGCTTATACATATATTTCAAATCCTTATTAATAAAAAAGTAGATGTAGTGATGTCCGTCTGTCTGTAACACAAATCTAGTTTACGGACGATGCTCAAAATTAAAAAAAATTACATAGGGTGATAGAACATTGCAAAATATGAAGAAAATATAATATAAAAAAGTTGGTGCAAACGCATCGTTTCCGAGTTATGGGCCTTGAAAGTTTTCAAATATATACATACGTATGCGATTTCCCATTAAATTTTTTAATTTATATGAGTAATATTGGTGTCATTTGAGAGCTGTTGCGTAGATCTTTATATCTATTTAAAAATTAAATAAAAATTCCTTTTTTTGGCTCTAACGTAAAAATATTTCGAAAATGAATGTGTGCACATATGTAGGTATGTATCATTTCATTCAAATAAGTGCAAGAAAAATGTTATCAAATAAGAAACACCGGCTTCGCTAAGTAAAGTATTCCTGCATAGCCTTTGGCCAGGCGCAATGATTTCCTGCTCTATAGTATAACAAACACCACCATATATGTTCAAAAATGTAGTGGAAATTCATACACATACATAAGTGTATATGAACCTTTCCGAGGCCCATAACTAGGAAATGATGTGTTTGCGCCAACTTTTTTATTTAACATTTTCTTCTTATTTTTTAATTTTCTGCCACGCTATGTAATTTTTTTTTTAATTTTCATCTCCGTCCGTAAACTAGATTTAAGTAAAAATTCGGCACAGACGAATATAGCCCTCTCACTTGTTGATGCTGTATTTGAGCTGTATTTTTTACAACACTGCTTTTTTTAACTTACCCCTTTAAAGCTGAATCGGACTCAAAATAAATTTTACAAAATTTGTATTTTTCCAATACCTTTCTATTCGACACGTAGAGGTGTCTTTGCTGGTAATATTTTTTATATCTTTATGCACACCAGCAAATTCCTCGTCAGAACTGGATGAATCTGATTCAGGCAGTTCTTTTTCTTTTTTTATTAAAATAAAAATTTAAACCTCTGCATTTTTCAATCACACTTTCTTCTACTTATTAAAATGGCTTCTTGAAAAATGGAATAAAAACTAACGGCACTTTCATAGTTGGCTTTATTTTTACATACAATAGAGATGCAAAAATTAGTATGTACAAACATTTATGCCAGTCTCATTCAAAAAATTATCGGCTGAGCTGATAACAACTGCGGCTCTGATCAAGCCGGCTGAGCTTTTGAGCCGATTTTGGTCGGCGGCGGCGCAGTTTATTAGAAATTCACCGGCGGCGGTTAGCCGCCGAATTCGAGCTGGTCGGCTTGTTTCTCTGCTCGACGCAGGTCTCTGATGCCACCTCTGCAATTGTACTTTAATAGCCCTGTAATTGTTGTTTTTAAAAACAAAAGACATCTGTTTTTAACACATTTCTGTTTGTTTCTATCAACAAAATGGTGTTACCTTGTTAATTGTGCCATGTTTCCGTCGTAATTTTGTCATTGGTACATATTTTTTTTTTATTAAATTTACTTCGTGGGTGCGTAAAAAATACTTCGTTACAAACGAGTATGTATTCGTAATAAATAAGTTTTCTCTATTACGAAAGATTTCTGATATAAAAATGGCAACCAAAACTTCAGGACTGTTAGTTTGCGGCAACCAAGAATTCGTTAACGATAACCGAGTAAGTTATGTTCGGATTTTTTCTGCATGTATTATGTGGGCTGACTTTGTCTTCGAACAAAGTTCGGCAGTACATCACCCTTTTAAAACGTCGTCGGCAAGTATTAAAAACATCGCAAAAACAATCAGCGCATCGGTTTTAAAGTTGATGCTCACGATTGCAATGTTCCGCAACTTTGTATCTGCACACGATATAAATACCGCATCGGACAAGTAGACAAATTTTGTATTCATACATTATTGAAGACAGCCGCATATTTAATTGCTTTTGGATAACCTGACCCATTATGGTTTTGCTTAACTTAATTGCTTTTTAAGCAAAAATTCTTTTGCTTTTTGATTAATTTAATTTGGTACTATTATTTCCCTCATATACTGATGGATTACAAATTTAAGATCTTCATACAATAAATAAGGTACAAAATATTCAACATAATGGTATGTTAATACTAAAAATGTGGATGATAGATTTTTTTAGTGTAAAAGAACATGTTCCTCTGCGCATGAAATCATCAATACGTAGATTGAAATTTAAAAAATACAGATTGACTTGCAAACTTATAACATTAAAATACATCAATACATAGATCAATCTATAAATTATTGAAAATTACCCTAACTTATATAGAATGAATTATATTAAATCTTTTTTTAACATATAAGACAAATCAACTTACTATATGCTTTATCTGTTAATCGTCTATGTATTAATAAAATTATTTTAAGATATGCCACAAAATCAATGTCATTTTTAGGTCAATTATACATAAAATGGGCAGCCAAATAATACACCTTAAAGAAAATTTGAAAATTAGAGTAAAAAACATTTTCATTAACGAAATTATAAGAGATATCAATTTAATGACCAGTAACAATAATAAATAAATAAAAAAAAAAATATTTAAATATGTATTTGTTATGCACAGATAAAAAATAAATTGCCATTTACATAATTCGTAAAAGAAAAATTTGCAAGATTTTTAAAACTAAAAATAATTGTTAACAGTACACACAATGCTTTAAAGTAATCCTGTTTTTATTTTGTAAATATATTTCGATATGTAATACTTTATGTAAAATAAGAATTGATTAAAATTATAATTGAAACTAAGATAGCATTTTTAAACTTAAGTATTTATAAAAAAGAAATCTAATGTTTGTTGAAGAAAAACAAAGAAAACAAATTAGCATTTAAAAACTTATTAAAATAAAAAGATGAAAACTAAAAGTAATTGATGTGCATTTTTAAAGACAAGACATATGGCAATATTAAAACCAAGTTTTGACTAAAGATTCAATCAGACGTGCCATACCATAATGCCATAACCATAAATATATTTGCTTCAACTATTAGTGCTGTCATAACCATAAACAGCTGTTTATTAGGGAGTTCACAATAGCATTTTAAAATGTGTCTTAATATTGCAACGTTTCAACTTTAACACTTTAATATGGTCTGGCAAGTTTGTTGTTTTTGTTTGTGTGTAAATGAAATTTATTACCAGGTGGCAAATTTAAAAGTATAAAAAATCATGTCATTATCTATATGGCAATGTTAAACTAAACATTTAAAAACTGTCAGCGCAGCTGTAGTTGGTGAAAAAATATTTGTATTTTTCGCAGAACAAAAGTTATTTTGAAAAATTTATCCAACAATAATTTCTAGTTTAACAAATTTTGTTATTTTTTTTTGCGCGTTACGCTTTCTATGCATCTGTCAAAAAAGTAGAATCAATGCAATAGTATGTGACAAGTTACATTGCAAAAAGCGCAGAACGCGTAGGCGCGTTCAAAGCAAAAATTAGTTATACTTTTGTACGCGTTACAAGCACCATGAAAGAAAAAACAAAAATAAAATGGCGCATGAAAAGCTGTGCATGTAACTCAACGCGAACAAAGTATAGAATGAAACAAGAGGATGAAACGCGTGTAAAGCATAACGCGCAAAAAGCGAGCTATGGACCTCTACCTTTAAGCATTCGTATAAACATGCATTTTACTCTCCCTCTCTCATATTATAAACTAATATGTAAATAATATAAAGATGTATCTGTGTTTGCCTGACTTTGATATACAACACAGTGTGTATTTATATCGTTGCCTGCTCAGAATAAAAAATTAAGATGGCTCAATGTTGCCACATTAAAATTTTAATATACTCATTGTGAATTCCCCTATGTTTTCATTTGTTTAAAAATTTAAAAATTGCAACAACAAATATGTGTAACCAGCAAACAGCTGTTTTTATAGTTACGGCGAAAAACCAAAATTCAATTGGTTTCCATTGTTACCATAGCTATGGCGTAATCAAATACAGTGTTGCCCATATGTTTGGTTCGAACAGCTGTTTTGTATGTTTATGGTTATGGCACATTTAAATGAACTTTAAAGGGGCAAATAAACAACACAAACAGTTGTTCAAACAAGATAGAATTTACACTTCTACAAGTTTATGATACTCGTACATAATAATAAAAAAATCATTTTCCCTCTCTCATGTCATTTATGTGGTTTATTTAGCCCTTTATTCTGTTAAAAAAATATTATTGATAGACATTTTTGGCCTCGTCGATGATACATTAATGTTTGCCACAGTGAAAATCTTGTAAATGCTTTGACATATTATTTTGAAATGCACTTAAAAAGGCCTCAATTTCACTAAATGTCGTCTTAAAGAAACACATTGATTGCTAACAAAATTTGTTTCCTATTTTATTTATAAAAGTTCTTCATAGTTATTTTATGTTAATCAATTATATTGATGATGTATAAATTTTAAATTCATAGAAAATTATCTAAACCAAAACTATTGAAAACTCATAAATAAAACCTCTTTATGTTAATTTATTGTTTCTTTTTCCTCCATTTCACTCCATTTTTATTAAGTAGTTGAATCAATTTAAAACATCTATAGTTACATTATTAAATATAACAATAGATTATTTCATATAATATTAAGTGTTAAACATGTTTAACTAAAATCTTAGATAAACAAACAATATTTCCTTAAATAATTTTTATCCTTCTAATATAAGGATCTCTCTATGATTAATTTAATAAAGTGTTCAACGAAAAATTAAGATACAAAAAAATAAAACTAAAAATCCTATTTAACTCTATGTACTTCTATATTATAATCAATCCTTCAGAAAATAATATTTATTGTTAGCAGCATCTTTAAAAAGATGCTAAATAATTTAAAATAAAAAAATTAAAAAACTGTTTTAAACAAATACATTTTTTTGCTTGAAAAGTTAGTGGTCACAACACCCACGGAAATATGACATATGCATCTCTTAGAAAACCACTTGAATTACAGATTCACCACGTCGCGGAAGAAAACATTCCTTCGACAATTTATATTGATAATTGAAGCAACAATAAAATTCTATTTACGAAAATTAAAGTGCTTTTAATGATGTACACACAAGCGTCCAAGTAACACCTTAAGAAAAGTGTAAAGGAAAATATGTTTTTGCGGTATTTCAACTGTCTTTAGACTTCTTTCAGTTGCCATTTGATTTAAATATGTTAGGTTTATTATTATAAGGGCTACTTTTTGAGTTCAAGATTAGAGATTAAATTAACCTTAATCTTCATTTGAGATTTTTGGGTGGTCGATTATATGGTTTTACTTGCTAGTTTAAGTCTTAGATATTGAAATCAGACGGCAACTCAGATAGTGGAGAGACTGCTTTGCTATTGACTGGTAAAATAAACGGTTTCGAGAAGAAAATTTCGGGTTTTGGTTGTTTTTTTTAGATTCAGGGTGCTATATACAGACATTTCAAATAATAACAGCTGTACCTTGCAGCCAGTTTTGACATATGCGTTGCGTTTGAGGAAAAACTGCCCATGCCAATGAAAAAATATGTGCATGTCGATGGTTGGTTATTAGTTTGCGGCACAGTATATTCAAAATACATTATGAATGCAGCAAACCAATAACCAAGCGAAGAAAAAACTGCCCAAAGTTTATAACATAATAAATAATATAATATAATTTTGTAACATATTTTTTTTATTAGAATCAGTGTTGTCAGATATGGCGATATCTCGCCAAACGTGGCGACGAAAATTTGTTTTTGGCGATGAAAATTTTGAAATGGCGATTGTCGATTTACTTGGCGATATTTGAACTCCTTGGAGATATTTTTGGCTATATTTTTACGATTTCAATAAAATATATAGAATAATGTTAAAAATATGAAATTTTTTTTGTAAGGAATTTTTTCTACAACATAAAATATTTCGTGCATGAACTTCTATATGTTGTGAATCTTAATCTCAAACAAAATTTTCTGAAATTCAAGAAGCTTAAAAGAATATGGCCCACAAAATCTCATTTGGTGTTTATGAAACACACACACAAAAAGCCTGCGCGAGTTCTCGCCTAGAGTATATGAATACGACATGCTGCTGGTACTTACCACTTCAAGGATATGATATGTGTACTTAAATACACATTTAAGTAAATGTTACTTCAGTTTTATCACAAGATTTAAATAATAATTTTTATCTTGGTGTTCAAGTTCAATTTATCCTATTTGGATTGATCTTTTGGAATAAGTTATTTTTAAGTATTTTAAGTACTTTTGTACTCTCCAGTATTTATATCTTAATGTAAATACTTTTCTTAATTTTTCTTAAATAATATAATTTTTATGTTTTACGATAGACGTTACCTACTGAATTTAAAATTTAACAATATTTGTAATGTAATTACAAAATAAAAAAATATTTTTGTAGCTATAATTTAATGTTTTATTATATTGGCGATATTCGACAAGTCATTTGGCGAGAAGGCTCAAAATAAATCTGACAACACTGATTATAATGTAAAACTGTCATAACATCGCTACGTACAGGCTGCGGCAATAAGTTACACACAGTTACAAAATTTTCAATATCGCTTTTCTTGAGACATTGTTTCTTGATATTCCTAAAATTTTGTTTTCGAATGATATGATACTTTTTGACGAGGTGTTTTTATGTTAAAATGTTTTTGTGACTGACTGTACCCGACCTATGTCTTCACATAATATGTAGCAACGTGGTTGTCAACGAAATTCCAGAATTCGTAAATCAGTCAACCAGTGCGAGAGAGATGAAAAACTCTCGAAGGCCAAACATCACACACAAGCCTGACCGCACTTAAGAAATAATTACGATGACGGGAGAGCTGTTCATCAGCCCATAGCTGCTTAACGACTGAAAAACAATTATATTTCGGGTATGTTCTGTATTCCATGTGTAACAACAATGATATGGCAATTCCGAACGATTTAATTTCATGCGGAATACAGAACATATCCGATTAAATTAAATTAAAACATGACATGGCCTTTACATAGTGTCCACACCTGATGAATGTCAAATTTATATCAGCACGTATAGACTCAATTTATTAATATTATGGCAGCGTTATGATATAATCATCAGAGCTCACGGCCTGATAAATTCATCTTGGTATCAAAAGTCATTTTATGTGTCACTGTGTATTTGATTTGTATTTATTACACATATTTTTTTTTTTTAACAATTATTTGTAACCAAAAAATTAAACAACATGCAAATTAGATATTTTTGGCAAGCATTTAAAAATATTTCTTTGATTCATCGTGATATAAAATCATCAACGTTTACCCCTTTGTGTTGATATTAATCAAAAAATGACAGTTGATCTGCCGGCGTAATATTACGAGTTATGTTATGTTATGACTACCGTTTGAACCCCCCAATTCTTTATAAACAAGTACGGTAAGCTTCACGACAAGCTAATTACGCTATAATTTCGAATATGGTGACGTATTGTGTGTTATATGACCATTTTTATGTTGTTTTTAATTTATTAAAGAAAAACTAAATCCTTTCCTAAAGCGTCTATTCGGGAATACATCTTTGGTTGTACTGCTTGTCTGATTCTTGAAAACAGCTGTTTTCAAGTCGTTGTTTCATTCATATTTTCCAATTATCATCTAATACCAGATTTTGCATTTACAAATTCGATGGACGTGAGTGCTGCTTCTATGCAAAAATGTAATCGGAAATAATATACAAATACTTTTTTTAATATATTACCAATACATTATACATTAATAAATATTTAAATTATAAAAGAAAACAATTAAAAATTGTATGACACAAACCATGCGTATCAATATTAAAAACTAACCATTATTAATAAATGAAAAGATAAAAATGTTTAAATAAAAAGATATTAAGAATTAAATCACTTCAGTTTTTGGTTTGATTTAATGACAAGGGAACCCCATCATTGGATTTATAAGTAAGTACAATCAATTGTAAACGGTTTAACATAAAGTAGTTTGTACATATCGCACACTAAATCATAAACAGCCACAAATCAAAAAACCCTAGATGTTGAGGAGTGACAAAAAACTGTTTATACCAGGGATCGCAAATAACGATTATTTTCCAAATTTAAACTGAAAAAAATCACACTAATTGAAAAGTACTACGTGCACAAGAAATACACCAAGATACTCCACATTATATGGACTACCTATAGATGCATTGATTTTTATTAAAAACTCAACTTTACCGATATTTTTATTTATTCGTCAGAAAATAAAAGTTATGTCTTGATTTTTATTTATTCCCCACAAAATAAAAGTTATTTTGTTAGTTTTATTTATTCCTAAAGAAATAACAGTTACTTTTTGATTTTTATTTTTTTGCTCAAAAAATTTAATGTGTAGTTTCCACAAGTCATACAGACGACCCGTCTAGAATATTTGTATGAAAATCACTCAAAGAAATTAATGCTTTCTATATTAATTTTAATACTCAAGTCGACAGTCTGAATTGTAGAAACAGGGTGTTAATTTTTAAACGGAATAAAATTCAATTAAACAAATTTTTTGAGCTTTAGGTCTATTTATATTAAAAAAAAGAACTAATAAAATAATAATATAAATAGACCTAAAGCTCAAAAAATTAGTTTAATTGAATATATTGAAAAAGGGCAAAAAATTAGATAAAAGAAACTGAATAAAATATAAAAAGTTAATTCAATTTCAAATCGGTTAATATTAATTTTAACGCAAAATCGCGCTTTCTACAGTTTAAAAATTAAGGCAAAAATAAAAATCAAAAAGTAACTGTTATTTTATGAGGGATAAATAAAAATCAAGAAATAACTTTTATTTTCTGAGGAATAAATAAAAATCTAGAAATAATGATTAAAGTAATTTTTAAAATAAATAAAAAAGTTTATACTGTACAAACGAAGCAAGTATATAACATAAAAACAAGCATAACGGTATTTTATATTGCTCAGGAAGACTGTTGCAAAATAAATTTTCCAAGTCTGGAAATTTGTTCAGTGAACTGTTTTATGAAAAACGAAAACCATTTTGCTAATTCTGAGTTGTGACTGTTTATGATTTAGTGTTGTCAGGTGGTAGCACTGCTGCAGGTGACTATTGTGTAATTGGCAAATTATGCTTATTGTTTACAGGTCGCATAGCGGTATTTGTCTACTTTAGTCCTAGTTTACACTATGCAAGTCTTATTGCTAAACTGATTAGTTTGTTAGGAGAGATGAGGGGAAAAGAAACGATTCTGTTCCCCTCGTCTCACACCCTCAAATTAATCAGCTGAGCAATAAGACTTGCATAGTGTAAACTAGGACTTATTCAAAAAATATTTTTATGTACATAAAAAATAGTACAAATTTAAAATTAAAAATGAAGGTATTGAGAAAAGTGAAATGTTTGGCAATTAAATATAAAATAAAACAGTTGCAAGTTGAAAATTGTTATAGAATAACTATGAAATAACACAAATTTGCTGTAAGACAGTTCATACATACATATGTACATACATACATACAGTGTTGGACTAAGTATAGGCACAAACTGCAATCGCAAATCATAGCTTAATTGCTTTTGGACGCCCCATATCATATAGTACCAAGTTGATGGATGTTTTTTCAACTAACGGTTGATTTATTTGCATTTACTCCTGCCTGTCAAATGCTTAATTTTAGAGGTACATAGATTGCGCTGCGTTTGATGAATTCCGATGAATTTTTCGCTTGTTTTGTAGCTTCAGAGCTGTGTAAGTACCTCCATTGTAATTTTTGTTGTATGTTTCAAGCTTTGTAATCATTAAAAATTTAATGCGGTAAGCTTAAACTAGAATGTCTAAATAAAAAATAGAATTTTAAGAATGCAATTTTTCGAGAAAATTGGCTGGAAACACTTAAGGTTAAGTTTGACCTCTGAAGGCCATTTTCTGCTCTTTACCATGACACCACAACGGAATATCTAAGTTAAGTAGATTTAAATATACATAATTTTATAAAGTCGTTTTTTGCTAAATTTTCTCATTTTGAAGTCGCTATATTTCGTAAACTAGACCGTATAATGATTTTGCACTAACGGTAATTATGCCAGAGGCATCATTCGTACAAAATTTCATAGAAAATCAGAAGCCAAAATGTTCAGTGTTACTTTTGTTACTTGGCTATAATGTTTTTACCCAACGAAGAGCTTGAATTTTGGTGCCTCTCGGCGGGAGCCTGCCTGTTGACAAAAAAAAAAATTACCCAAATTACTCGATTTTTTCTTTTTCCCTTGAAATATGACAGAAAGTGGTTATGTGATTATGTGAAAAAATCATATTATTATTATAAAATAATATTAGAATTAGAGGTTAAGGGTTTCTAATTTTTTTATATTTCAGTTAAAATTTTAAAATAATAATACAATACAAAAATTATTTCATTACATAAATAATTACAAACAAGAAAACCTAAAATAGTTGTAAAAAAGTTATAAATACTTATAGAATGTCTTGTGTCATGGAAATAAGTTGGAGTTTTTAACCCAATACTATTTTAGCCTCTTTGCCATCGACTATTATTTTCTGGCCATTGAACAAACAAAATTCGCGCTTAACATAGGCAAACAACAAGTCAGTGACTAGGAATATCTGTTAAAAAAATATAGATACATACATATTTGAAATAGTCAAAAATTAAAAAAAAATACCTGTCCAGTTGAAAAAGCTAATGTAGCACCAAAATAGAAATTGGCATTTGCTGAACCGGAATAAATCCATAAATGCCACAAAGTCGGCAGCATGCATAAAGAAACTAAAAAGAAGCAAAACACAATGAAATTGTGGGCCATAACTGAAAATAAATAAAAAATGATAGTGCTATTAATCATAAAGGTCCTTCTTGTGAGAAGAAGAGAAAACTTACATTTCCAAGATCTTTTCCAAAATGGCAATAGAGCCAGGTAGAAAGCCACATCTCCTACACAGGGATATGCTCTAAAAATTGACATTAAACTTATTAAAATAGTGGCCAATAATATGGGTTCCTTGCGTAATTTTAGTGATAAGGGCACTAAATATAGAACTGTAGCATTCATTTGAAATGTTACTAGGAACATGGTGCGGAAATGATCAAACATTTCTGTAAAGAAGTACCAAAATAAACCAATATTGGGCTGCAAATCGCGATAAAAGAATCTGTGTATAAAAATAATTGTTATATTACTTGCTGAAAAAAGAATTAATATGTAATTATCTTACATAAAGCCTAAAGTGCCATCTATAAAACTCCAATTTGCGCTTCCCATTAGTTTATAGTTCAAAGCAAACAAAGATATTGTTAGCAGAACAAATAATGCTATGGTGTGAAATATTCTTTTTATATTTTTATCCTGATTGGATATAAGTACAACGGGAGCCAGTAATACAACAGGGTACAAATTGCGCTGAAACTCTATGGCAACACATATGAAAAATATGAAAACCCTGAAATCCACTAAACCATATAAAGCCATGGACAGAAAGAAATTGCTGAATACAGTAGAAGTTAGACCGGCACAATTAAAAATTGCCATGGGATTAAACAGGTAAGCCATAAGCACTAAAAATGGTATATTGCTTTCATCGATGTGCTGATATTGCAACTCCTCTGTGTCTTTGGCATACAGTTTGAGTTCACGTGCTTGCTGATGCAATTTTTTGCGCACAAATATTTTGCTAGTTTTGTACAACACTAAAGCAGTGCAAATATCAATCACTACATACAACAAGGGCAATAGACCCTGTAGAAGTTCGGAGGCATATAAAAGAAACCAAAGCATCATAGGAATTTCGTGCACCATATCGCCGTCGTAAGGGTCTACGCCTTGCTTAAGTAAATAAATGCCTTCTTGCACTAAAAAGAGAATAAAACTTTTTTAAGTTTGAAAAAAAACTATAGTAGCCGCTCACCTCTTTTAAAGGAATTCAAGGGAGTTGCAATCTCTACACGATTCGCTAATATTTGACCGTAGTTGCTTTTTGTCAAATAAAAACGTATGGCACTACCCAATATCAACCATTTCACAGTATGTTTTTCCATTTTGGTAATTTTTAAGATTTTTCCTTAAATTTTTTTTTACAAGTCCATTGAACTATGTATTGTTGAAACTGGCAAGGAAAAACAAGAGTCTAACAGCTGATATGTTGTTGATAATTAGCAATGTTAATGTTAACATTCCAGGTAAGGGCTAACACACATATAATAATTTATATGTCCAATGCATTCAAAAGTGTAGAAGCAGGAACCCAGTGACGTGACGTAATATACATTTAATAATTTATACAGCAGAGTCCCGATAATTTGTAGCCATTTAAATCGAAAATATCAATAATTCGTAACAAACTGTTGGTCCTTGAAGAAAAGCGCATTAAATCATAATAGTTCCACACATTTCTGTTACCTCGCTAATTCGTGTATAATCCTTACTAATATATATGTATGTGCAAGTAATGGTATGATCACACTTGGGCAAACATTTGCCCAAAAAACTTAACTACTAAAGGCCGTGATACACTATCATACAAAGTCGTGCGATCTATGAAAAAATACAACCCTGGTATGATGGAGTTTATGAAAATTTTCAAAAGACAATAACAATTCATCACACCAGGGTTGTACTTTTTCGTAGATCGCACGACTTTGTATGATAGTGAGTCATGGCCTTAAATATTGGTGAAAAGCATTTTGATTTAGACACGTGTTTCTTAAGTTAAACAATTTCGTAAACATTTAATATACAATGTCATAGAATCCAACATTATTGGAAACTATTTAACTTAACAAACACGTCTTAGAGTTGAAGGCTTCTTCATTAATATTTAGGGGTTACTTTTTTTTTGGGCAAATGTTGCTACGCTTTCCACTAAATCAATTTTTAAAATTCTTTCACATATTTATTTATCAGGTTCGGAACCGGATGTATATATTTCGTCGGTTTGTAATTGGTTTTCTGCAGTCATAATGTATTTTAAATATACTGTGCCTCAAACCAATAACCAACCGACGATTTGGTACGAATTTTCAAACCGCTAAACCGATTTGAAATTTCTTTCACCAACGGAAAGCTACATTACCAGCGTCAAACATAGCCTAATTTTTATTCTGTTCGGAACTGGTTTTTATATTTGATTCGAATTTTTTCTGATAAGGGTAATTTCTGTTTGGGGTTTGATTGTTTAACCATTTTTTTTTCTATTTTTTATTACCTTTTTTTTTGGTTTTTATCGTTTTTTT
The DNA here is from genome assembly GCA_936439885.1 of Nowickia ferox. Lineage (NCBI taxonomy): Eukaryota > Metazoa > Arthropoda > Insecta > Diptera > Tachinidae > Nowickia > Nowickia ferox. The sequence goes on from OW387026.1 coordinate 22,897,677, forward strand.
TCATTATCAATAAGTAACAAATAATAAAACATTCATAAATTCTAACAGTAATTCATAAAAAATATTTTAGGTTTATTGCAGGTTTATTTGAAAAATTTCCCATAGAAATATGTCAAACTAGCGCTTAATAAGCCTGAAATACTTTTTATGAATATTGCAGTAAGTATATTTTCCAAAATATTAGATCAACGCGATTTTGTATGTATACGTAAACATAAATTTTGTGTTTTGACTTTGTACGTGTACGCCATATCTTAAAATATGTGTTAAGACGAAATTTTTGGTTGCGTTATTAATCTGACAATGCTATTGCTTATGTTAAAATATCATTCATAGATAAAAAAACCTCGATAAAAATATTATTTCTTGTATATCGACGTTGGCTTTTGTTACACCAAAAATTTTTAATTAAAAGCATTTCACGTTTAATGTAGGGGACAGCCAAAGTGTAGTAATACCAGCACAGCTGATCGTCAGCTGACTATCAAATCCGTTAAAGTCCATATAAAATTGCGTTCATATAAAATAAACCTACAATTTTGTATGTAGTATTGTAATGATAAGGCCACTTGGGAGACAGCACATCAGTGATGCCATTAGGATACGAAAGATACATTTTTCGTATCTTTTGATGACTTCACGTACCATGTGTAATCCCGACATTTTTCGTATCTTTTGAATCTGTATATAAAATGTACAGAAAATATGAACTTTTTTTTTGAGGAAATATGGACATCTTTTTTATTTTCAGGAAATTTATATGAACTTTTTGAGTATAAGCGCCTTAAGTCGTATATCAATTTTTACGAAAATGAATTTGTTTTGATAACATCCAAAGGTAATTATGTACATATAATTAATTTTAAAGTTTGCTTACTGTATTTTTAAGAATTACATGCCTAATATTTATGACTTAAATATATATAAAAATGAATTAATATAATATAATTTTCTTTACAATATTCATTAAATATGAAATAAAAATGTAATGTTAATAAATGTTAAACGTTAAAAATTGAATTTCAAATTTTTTACAAAATGTATCTTTTTGGGAACAAATGTATCTTTTTGGGAACAAATGTATCTTTTTGGAAACTAAAATGTATCTTTCTCGAAATTTCACTGGCAACACTGCAGCACATGCATAACTGCTTATGTTAACATATCTGAAACATCCTGTTCTAGTTTGAGAGTAACTGCTTGAAAAATAAACATGTGTTGAACTGTCAATTTTATTTTTGTTTACAAACTGAAGAAGGGTATACGCGTGTTTGTAATATAGAAGGTGTTTAACTTTAAAGCGAAGAAAATGCTAACAAAAAACACTTTACCCACAATGGAAGATAAATTAGCCAACGTAAATAAAAAGCTATTAAAATTAACATCAGAACCCGAGAAATTTCTCATGTAAGTTTTGTGTACATCGACAAGTATGTAATTTGATTTTAATGACTGCAAAAAATTTATTTTGAATTTTTAGAGCGCAACCAGAGAAATGTAAAGATATTGAGCAGATGCTGCTGGAAATATATAGCGCCACCATTGAAAGTGATCGAGATAATGTAAATAATGCAGAAATATTACCTGAGCTAGTGGTGGACGACATGGATGCTGAACAAATATGGCAACAGTTGGAACTGCGTAATAATCAAGTATTAAATGACCTGATTGTGAAAACCTCCACATTATTGGCGTTAAGGGAAACAAAGTTGGAAGTGCATTTGAAAGAGGACGATGATGGGGCTGAGCAAAATCAGTTAGATGGAGACAGTAGTGATGACCATGAATTAGATGATTTAGAACAAGAAGAAGACGAAGATGAGGACAGTGACGAAGAAGAAGATCATGATAACTATAAGAAAATTTCAAAGACTAAACCTAAACGTAAATCCATAGTTGATGATAAATTCTTCAAGTTGGACGAAATGCAGGAATTTTTAGAGGCTGAAGAGGCCAAAGACGAAAGAAAGCAAAGAGGTAAAACATTGGCCGAAGATGAAGGCATAAACTACTTTGCAGAAGATTTTGGGGCAGGAGATACTTCCGAGGAAGAGGTTTCAAATCCTGCTTATAAAGACTTCTTTGATGTGGAAGACGAACCTGATGAAGTTGAGACCGCTAAAAAGAAAGATAAAAATAAAGTAAAACAGAGAGATCTCTTTGCTAAGTATGAAACTGATGAAAAGGCAACGAAAAATAGCGTCGAAAATGATGAACAAGATGATGAAAATGTACAAAATGGGGAAAAAATAAAATTCGGTTTGGAAGTGGACTCCAATGATTCAGAAGACAATGAATTAAATAGCGAACAAAAACCAAAATCATCGTTTGAGTTAAGACAAACACGTTTAGAACAACGTATACGTGAATATGAATCAGAAGTGTTGGGTGAAAAGCCTTGGCAACTTAAGGGTGAAATACAAGCCACATCACGTCCACAAAATTCTTTACTGGAAGAAGTATTGGAGTTTGATTCAACAGTACGACCAGCCCCCGTTGTCACAGAGGAAACAACGCGCTGCTTGGAAGACATTATTAAGCAACGTATTCGAAATAAAGCCTGGGATGATGTGGTACGTGTTGTGAAGCCCGTAAGCACGCCACAGGATTATCGCAAAAAATTAGTTTTGGATCAGGAAAAATCTAAAGAATCCTTGGCTCATATTTATGAAAAAGAATATCAACGGGAACTAGAAAAACTTGATCCCAATCGTGAATCCAATGAAGCTGAAGAGCCTAAGGAACATCAAGAAATACGTAAATTAATGCGTGATTTATTTATTAAACTCGATGCTTTGTCCAACTTCCACTTTACACCGAAGCCCGTTGCACCTGAACCCAAAATTATTACAAATACTCCTGCTGTAGCTATGGAAGAGGTGGCTCCAGTCGCTGTTAGCGACGCTAAGCTATTGGCACCCGAAGAAGTATTTCGTGGTCCTAAATATGAGCTGGTTGGTAAATCGGAACGTACTAAAACCGATAAGAATCGTGCTTTACGTAAAAAGAAATCCAAACAAAGAGCCATACACAATGCCTTGGAGGCCAAGGACTTGGAACGACAAAAGAAGGGCATACCACTTACAAAGAAGGAAGAAAGTGCTAAACTTATGAAAAAATTAACAAAACAGAGAAATGTCGAAAAGGTAGGAAAACTTTTTTACAGATGCATACATACGAGCACATACATATGTATGTATGTATGGACCTTTGTATGTTTGTTTGTATACAAAGGAAAATGCGATTTTAAATAAACAAGTTTCCGATTGCAAAATCTTTTTTGGTATCTGTCAAAGTTTACAATTTGATTGCATGTTTAGAAATAAATTGTTGAGTAAATAGTTACTACACCGCTAATATTCATTTAATTTTTGCTTTTATTTTTTCTTTAATTTAAATTTAATAATTGTTAAATATGTATGATTGTATACATATTGCATTTCTTATAACAGAATCTTGAATAAAAGGTCAAAATGTTATTAAATTTCTCAACATATATTTCTTACTTCTCTTTTACAGATTACTTCCAGCAATGATCACAGTGCTTTAAAATCCTCAAAGGCCTTCTTCTCCAAACTGCAAGATCAAGCTACAAGCAACGTAAAGCCGATAAAAAGGAAACAAGATGCCAAATCTTTGTCGGCGAAAAAGTTAAAATTGTAATCAAACTTATTTTAAATTTTATGTAATTAAGTAAAGATCATACATACACTTATGTATGGACATGTGTACATAAAGAAAAACTATAATGTTTTAAATAAAAAAAAAAATGTGTGGCACTCGGGGACTGCCGCGGTAAAGCTATTGCATAGCATTTTTTTTTTATCAACTTATGCAATTATAATTATTTATTTATTTTTTATTTATGCAGTATTTTTTTTGCTTTGATATTAATTCAAGTTTTTTTTCTTTGATATTAATTCAAGTTACACTTTTTGAGCGTGTTGACCGATAAGAAAACAAATTTTTTTCTTTTATTGAATAAATGAGAAGTTAATAATAAAACTATAAAGATATGATAGATACCTATACACCTGTATACTTTCTCACAAACAGCTGATTACGTATTCGTCCGATTTCGGAGCAGTTCGTCTCTATCCGTGCGAGCTTCGTACAGTCGTACATACACGTTAAGCGAACGCTCGACCTAGCTGCATGTTAGGCTGAGTGGGGGGTGTTAGGTTTTATTTTCGTTACGGAATTTCTTGATTCGGTCGCCGCGCTCAAAGCCCGCGATAAAAGCTATGCAATAGCTTAAAATTTTAATATGTATGTATCTTGAAAAAGATATGGAAATATTGGAAAAATAATAAATAGATAATTTGTTAATTGTTCAAAAGTGTTTTAAAGTCTTAAGTTTCAATAGAAAGCCCTTGCAAGTGTGGTTATATCAAAACAATTGCTCCTGGTTAATCAAACGATACAGTTAGTCGAGAACGACCCTTAAAACAATTATAGGTCAGCCACTAAATGCACCAATAAAAGAACGTTAGATATATAATTTTTGAAGCCTAGATATGACATAAAAATTAATTATTTTCGCTTTTAACATGTTTTCCATAAAAAACAACAAGCTGGAATGTGATATTGAATGATATTTTCAAACTAAATAATAAATTTTAAATGAAAATTTTTAAATTTCGTTTTTTATTGAATAATCCCGTTTGTGTACAATTAAAATCAAGAGTTTAAAAAACGCTCGCTTGTATACTTGTAAATATATTTATTTATTTCATAAATACTTTACAAAGCAAATTTGCAAAGTATTGTTGCACAAATATGGGCGGGGTAACTAGACCATATGACCAAGATGGTATTAACAGTATTTAAAAAAGTTTTGTGACTGACTTCAGATAGGAAGTAGCAACGTGGTTGTTAAAGAAATTCCACAAAAGAACCGCAAGAATATACGGTTATCCGTGGCAGATCAGTCAACCAGTGCGAGCGAGACGAAAAACTCTCGAAGGCCAAACAACACACAAAAGCCTGACCGCACTTAAGAAATAATTACGATGACGCGAGAGCTGTTCTTCAGACGACTGACCTAGACTTGTATATATGTACATATTTATTTTGTGTAACCTTGTGTTTACTTAATAGCGCGCTTGGCAATGCCCAAAGCATATTTATATAAAGTATATGCAGGTCTACAACAACTAAGAAAGTACAAAAACAACAGGCGATTTGTTTGTGTAAGAATAATGGATGAATGTCAAAAACAGATGAATACAACCAGACCTGGGCAACTTGCATCACTTTTGCATAAGCACTGATTGAAAAACAAAAATTTTAGTGCAAATTTAAATTTAATGCTTGTAGTGCACTATTATTTTTCACTTCAATAAAATCTCTTAAAAGTAATGGATTAATATTGCATTAGCATGGCGAAAAATGCACTGATTTTGTATTGATGTGCTTAGTCATCATGAAGTAATGCAATATTATTGCATTATCAAATATTGTACACAGTAATATTGAATAAAACGTTAACCTATTTAATCAGATAGCACAAATAATAAAATAAAAAATACAGTAAAGTTCATTGAGGGCACCTTTATAAGTATGTACGTACAAATTAAAGAAAAGGAAAACTATACAAACTAGATTTCAGAACCAATTGAAAAAATTAAAAAGTTCCATACCTCAAGTACGTTGCATCTCGACCTTATATAGAAAACCGTGCAATTGACAAAAGATCGGAACTTAGGTTTTCATTTATTGTAGTTATATCTTAAAAAATGTTGATTTTATAAACGAAAAATACTACCGCTTGGAACAATTACATCTCTCGAAAAAAATTATAAAAAACGTAGTGACATGATTTTTCGTCTTGGGTGTACATAGGAAAAAATTTACATATTTATGTATGTACGTATGCTTTTATGTACATATGTACACATTTACGTTGTATTTTGCACTATAATGCAATAATACTTTTCATAATGTGTGAAGTGGTGAAAAAATAGTGAAATAAAAGTAACAATGCAATATTCATAAATTACTTTGAAGGGATTTTAGTTTAATGAAAAAAAATGCACTAATATTATCAAAGTTAGTGCTAATGTAATAAATTTGTATTTGCATTGATTGATTTAGTATGGTAAAATGGTCAATGCGTTTGCTTATTTAATGCAATAGTCCCAGATCTGCATACAACAAAAAGGAAATGTATGGATAGACAAAATCAAAGTAAATTTATTAATTGATAAACCTTTAATATGTGAAATAAGTATATTAAATAATTAAATATAATTGTTTTTAAATGTTTTGTAACACATTTTTTAAGTAAAAATTTATTTAAACTTTTTCACATACGTTTTCATTATACACAATTGTGTATAACAAAGCAAAAGAAAACAAAATGGCGTACGAACATTGTAAACAACTTTTGACATTCAGGCATTGCCACGAAACGAGAAAAAAATGAATCACCTGAGTAGTTGCATATACTTGATATAAATTTACTTTGGCAATGCCACTCATATTTGGCATTTTCCGCATTTTCCAATCATTTTTTTTCATTCTGTTTTGTTACACGCGCTAAAATTTTCCAATTACATACAACTATTATTTGGTTGTTATTTTATATAACGTGAATAACGAAAGAAATTTAAATTTGAAACAGAAAAACATTTGTTGTAAATTTCGTTATTTTCTACTGTTTTGGAGTTTTGTGAGTAAAGAGAAGTAATGTGAACAATGCACATATCGTCGTCGAAAATCGAAAAGTACGTATCATCAATAAATTCAAAATCGTATTTTTGATTGATTATGATGGGATTAACCAAAATACATACATATTTCCTTAAAATTTTACTTACATACATGCATACATATGTATGTATGTATGTATGTTCAAGAATACAGATTTTAATCATTATTCAATTTGGCACCTAACATATACATACATATGTACATATGTAAATAGTCCTAAATTTAAAAGGTTTTTTGCTTCTCCTTTAAAGTTAGAAAAATTGTTATCCAATGTGACAACGTAATCCATTTCGTATTCTAGCTAGATTTTATAATAAACTAATTTTAGAAGTGCTAATTAATGTCAATGGGTTGTATATAAAAAGTATTTCCTAGACTGCAGATGCGCATCCATTCAAAGCTGATCATTCATATACATATGTACATACATATGTGCGTACATATGTATGTATGTATTTATGTATATACATACATACATAAATGATTAAGGACATTATGTATATCTTCTGTGCTGTGTGCTGGATGTCCTATTTCAAATTACAAAATTTGTGGACATGCAAAACACAAACATCCTACAAATAATTTTTTACATAAAAAATATTAAGTTAACAACTAATGACGTCAAATGATTTTGGACATTACCATACCACAGGTGGAAAACGCACAGACGAGTATGTATGTATGTACATAATTGCTGTAAAAGATCAAATACTCTTCAAAGAAACGCTTGTTTTGAGGTGAATTACAAACATTTTGGTTATTTTTTATGTGTACCTTCTCAAAGTTGTTTTAAAGTTTTATACTGAAAAAAATTTTAAATTTTATTCCTAATTGTGATACCTTCATATGTTACAAATAAAATGAGCTTAATTTATTAAAATCATTCCATTAATTCTAATTTTATTCACAATTGAGTGGCTCATATTTTACAGATTATTTTAATTTTTATTTATTTTAAATTGATTTAAAAAAAAAATAAAGAAAGTTGTTAAGAAAATCGTGTTGTTAAAAATATTTATAAATTTATTTTGTAGCTACGCTATTTATGGCGTGATACAGGAGTTAGGACGTGATTGTTTGTTTCTTTTGATTTCTTTGTATATACTTAAAACCAGTGCTCGAAAATAAGCGAAACAAATTGTTTGATTTTGTTTTGTTTCGTTCTTTGAAGTTAGTGAAACAGAGATAAAACAAAAACAATGAGAACGATTGCTCAATTTGTTTTTGTTTAGTTTTTGCACATGAGCACATACCAAAGAGTACAGCCGATCGGCCACGAGCATACCCCAGCATACCAGCGCCCCTAACTATCCTGACAAATTTCCGTATTTTAGTTTTCTTTTTTAGGCACCATTTACTATAAAAATGGGGTGGATTGAATTCCGTTTCCGAGCGGAATTAAACTCTGACATGGCCGAATATATTAATTTAATCGTACACCGCTGGAAAAGAAAATAGTGGGAAATAAATGGAAACGTTTTGAAATATTTGCGGCGAATTTGACATCATCATATAATATAATTTTATTGCATTTTTTATTTGCATTTAACACATGAAATTTGTTTTATAAAGCTAAGCAGCATAGCTCTATCCAGGTATCCTAAGACATCCCTCTTCTTTTTTTTATAAGACTTTCTGAATATTTCCGAAACCACAAGACTGTTAAAAAAATAATAAGGGCGTAATTTAAAGGTCAATTCGTTTCCTAGGCTTCTGTGTATTTTTGTATTTAATAGAAGAACTGGTTCTCGAGTAAATGCAAATTATATGATGCAGCATCCTCTATTTTCTTTATAACGGAAAATCTCGAGATACAGAGTCAATTAAAAAAAATTAATTTATAGACATTGCTACTCAGTATCAATCAAGTGTATACAAATTGACTAGGAAACCTTTGACCTTACATCATTATAAATTTCATTTTGTTGACCTGTGTTAGAGTTTGTAAGCATCTGGATATCGAATGAATTAGCTTGGGTATAATATATTTTTCAGCTATTTTCCCCACTCCTCCTTTATAACCCGTATAAACTGTACTTTATTTTTCCTAAAGCTTTTTCTTTATGCGAGCTCACAACTTTTCGATGGGGTTCAAGTCAGTACTTTGTGCTGAAGTGCCAATAGCTTTTCTTATATATATAGCAACTATGTTCTACAGAGAGGCAATGAGATAAAATTTATAATTATGCTTTACCGGGTTTCCTGTGTTAAAAAAATCGAATCTTCGAGCACTGGCAGATAATTCGCACTTCAGAATACCAAGATAAACTTTCTTGGTTCATTATGCATTCTAAAACCCGAATTTCACCAACTGCTTTGAAAGATATACAATCCCATACCATGGCAGATAATTTTCAAAACGTTACTGTGGGTATTAAATTTTTATTTTCTAGTGCCGTCAGAGGCTTGTGCCAAACTTTTTGTGGTCTATTGTGATAGTAAAACATTAGCTTTGTCTCATCACAAAAAATTACGTTATTCCAGTGCTCCAACGGAAAAAAAATATGGTCAATAGCTAATTTCAGTCGGTTTTCAATGTTTTGAGCTGGCAACAGTTGTTTTCTTCTAACATATCCGGAGAAATATTCCTGATTTTTCGGCACGTTTCGAACACTTTCATGTGATAAATTTAACCCGCATTCTATACTGATTTGCTGTGCTAGTCCTCCAGTGCTGGAATGCGGTTTACCTACAATAATTCTTATTACTTTAGTTTCAATACGCCGTATAATCTTTTTTTTGTCTACCTGGCGAATGCTTTGGTTCCAGTCTACCTTCTTTTTCAGCAGGGTTAATGATATAATAAACTGTGCTGAGATTAAGGAAAAACACATCCACAATTACTTTGCAGGATTTTCCTTTGTAATAATTCAAATATATGTACTAATTGAATAATATTATTGTTAACTTATTTTCCGGGCACTTCTTAAAATGAATTTCGAGCGTCACTTGTGTAGGTAAGACAAATATTTTATATTTTTTTACTCTAAAAAAAGTATTTTGCATACAATGTCATGTTTTAAAAAAATGCAGACGCAAAAAATTTCCATGAAACAGCGAATTTTTGTTATTTGATGTTAAATAGAAAACATTTTTTGTTGTTTTGTTGTTGTTGTTGGTTTTTGTTGTTGTAATGAGTGCTTATGCAGTAGAACTTTGGCGCCATATTATCGTAACAAGCAGAGCTAACGGTATGTGTAAAAACAAAATAAAAAGAATTTATTTGTTGTTGTAATTCATGTTTGAATGAAAAATTACTAGAATTTTTGAGCATTGAAAACATTTTTTTTGACAAACTGTACATAAAATTGTAGTGTGTGTTTGTTCGTAACTCTCTGGAACTACATATAACTATATAACTTTAAATTTTCCACACAGGTTCCGGTCAATACCCGGTTTTTGTTTTGATTTTGACCCTACAAGTGACCACTGTGTGGAGTAATTTGTAGTTTAACCGGTCAATACCCGGTTTTTGTTTTGATTTTGACCCTACAAGTGACCACTGTGTGGAGTAATTTGTAGTTTAAAAAAATTAATTGAGGGTAAGACAACGTTTGCCGGCCTCAGCTGGTATACGAGTGTTATAAATGTGAAAGCGAGTTTGTTTGTTTGTGACGCTTTCACGCCCAAACCGCTAAATGAACTTGGCAAATTCGTTCATTAATGGAAAGCTACATTACCATCGTCAAATATAAGATATCTTTTATGCGATTCGGAACCGGTTTTTTATATTTGGTGCAATTTTTTATTCTTTCGAAAAACGAATTTTAAGCTGCTTAGGGTAATGTTCGTTTCGTATTAGATTGTTTAGCAGTTTTTAGACCGGTTTTTGTGTATTTTTTAACAGATGAACGCGAGCGGGTGGATAAATGTAAAGTTACTATTAAAAGTATTGTTTTTAAAAAAAGATTATCTCTACAAATTTTAGGTAGTCAATGAAGATGAAGTTTGCTGCGTTTATGCAACCACCTTCAATTTTATTTTTTCTTTAATTTTCTGCTTAACTAAATTTGAAGTTTTTCATTACATTTGTTATTAAGGCCGTGATACACTATCATACTCAGTCGTTCAATGTGTCAAAAAAAAAAGATCGTGTGTGCTCAAAAAGTATGATAGTGTGCATTAAAAATTTAATATGTGTGACAGGTTTTTTGACAAGTCTGACCAATTTCCAATAGCTTACGAAAATGATAATTTCTATCAGATCAGAGATGCATTTTCTAAAGCAGCTGCTAAAAAAACAACAATGTTTGCTTCATTTATTTAAAGAGAAGACGCTTAAAAATTTTAATTGCTTGTATAACTTATGGACACATTTATGACAACATACATATGTAATTAAACACAAAAATTATTTTAAATGACGGAAAATTACATTTGTTTACATTAGTGAAACAAACATACGTTTTTGCATCTTTTTTGTGTACTAGTGTGGCACCTATAAGAGACCGTGTATGATAGTGTATCATGGCCTTTAAACGGCAAAACGCTGACAGCAATATACTCGATCACGTGCGAACAGCAATTAACTTGTTGCAAGTTGGCTACAGCACTCGTTGTACACATGTGTTTCATGTGTAGGCATCTATATTTTTTTTCATGTCATTTCATTTAAAGCGTGCAAGTTACAATGACAATGACTCGTATATTTCTAAAAATAGCTGGCAACCAACTGTGAAATTTGTAAGAAAATTGTAATATTATTTCTTTTTTAGCTTTGAAGGCAAACCACTTTGCTACAGCAAAAGTTACACATATGTATGTATGTATGTAGTTCTTTTTTGCTTTAGACAATTTCAAATAATTTTGACTGCGATAATTATTATGTGATAGAAAATTATTCGCACGCGCATGTAACAAATTTAAAATAATAATTTACTACCTACATATGTAAGTACATGCATAGAATTTTCCTCCTTTACTTTTATGTATTTATTTTCAACTCATTTGCCTTTAAGTACATATTTGCAGAAATATTGCATTAGTTTTTTCCTTGTAGTTGTAGAATTTTAATTTTTATAATACGGAAAATCAAATGATAATAAATAGATTCCAATTGAATGGTCATTATAGTTTTCACATTTGTAGCATATTGTCGTGGTCATATGGCGTGAAAGTCCTTTATGATGGTCTTTGGCAATATGTTTTAAGAGATTTTGTTTGTACGCTGATTTGAATTTTTCTAATGATTTTTAACATGAGAATTCACTTGTTTACAAAGGGGTTTTCAATAAAAGTTGGTCGTTATAGAGCTGCAAAGACCGACTTTAAATGTTGTAAACAATTTTTCTTCTCTTTCGGGTTCCGTACACCGAAGGTGAAAAGGAACCCGACTGTTTTCACTGCGATGTCCGTCTGCCTGATCGTCTGTCGGTCACAGGCTGTTTTCTCGAGAACCGTCAGAGCTACGGACCTGAAATTTTCACAGAACATATAAAACTTTGGCCGCTATATTAAAAATTAAAAAATTAAAGGGTGTCCTAAAGCGAGCAACGAAAAATGTTGAAATCCTAATGTAATACACAGAAAATTATACATAAGTAGACACTTGAAATTTTCAAAGTTAATGTATTTTTATGCAGACTACACCAATTAATACTGAAATTTAAAAAAAAATAAGAACAATGGTTTTCAGAACATGGCCGTATATATTCATCAAATCAAATAAAGAAAATAATAAAACTTAAGATCAATTTCAAAAACATTTTTTTCCAAACAAAAACTTATCATAATTTTTTCTGTGCATATATTTAATTGGTATTGGTATGATATTGAAAATTGCAAAAATAAATAAATTTTATCAAAATTCGCTTTTCAAACAGTGGTGTCAATTTGGCACTGCCAACTAGAGATGAGCAGTACTGTTATTTTTTTAATTATGTTGCTCCTTGTGAACGTGATTTCTAAATCGCTGTTCTTTTAAACGGTGACTGTGATTACGTTTAGCAGTATTTTGTTTGCAGCAGTTCTGTTATTTTGAGAAACAATAAAGCTGGATTCAACCATTTTTTTATATGTAGTTTGACGTCTCTCTTCTTGAGAGAGAGGGAGAATATATTTTACCAACAATTCTCAACTTCAATTGGTTTAATCAAAGCAAATTCATATAAGGTATACTCAGCTCAATTTGCTTTGAGAAATTTATACTTTAAATGTCAAAAAAATTTACTGGAAAATGTGTGTTGACATCCAACGTATATACAAATTACAAGCGGCGAAAATAGTCACCTGATCCCTTGCGATCACCTAGTATGAATTCGCCTTGGGTTTAATTCTATACTTTTTCCGGACAAAATCGAACTGAGCTGCCAACTATTTGAATTTTTCAGCCAAAGTTGAACTGAGCTGCCACATCATGTTATATGTATAATAAAAGCACAGATTATACTTCTATTTATTATAATAGAATATTAAAAAATAAAACATATACATATGGGGTTGAACGAAAGAATTGCATTTAACAATTAGAAAGATGTGTTTGACACAGCAAATTGTAATCATTTGCAGCTGTGCTGCCACTTGTAAAATTAGTACGCATCGTTTACATACGTATTTTATATGGTAGCTTTGATTTTCCAGACGAAATGTTCGAAATGGATGTATCGTGCTACAGAAAACTCTCAAAAAAAAAATTTGTCTGGACAAAAATTTTGTTCCTAAACAATGGGTGAATCCAGCTTAGGTCCCAAATGAAATGACATCCAAAAAAAAATGTAAATAACTCCCAATGAGTTTTCCATACAAAATTGGAACTTATTTTATAATGAAATAAGTCAAAATGCATTGGGAATTGGAAGCTAATCACATTTTAATTAATAAAAAATATATCATTCTATAAGAATTTAAAAGAGTGAACTTAAGCCCGATTAAGATAACAAAAATTTAAAATTTTGAAAAAATCCCTTCTTTGGGTAATCACTACACACATCCTGCTAAGGGACTTGACTAATGAGGGTTATGAACCTGTCTGCTATGCGGATGATGTCATGATATTTCTAAGGAGCAAGGACCCTAACCAAATTTGCAGGGAGGCGTAAAACACTCTCAACTTTGGGTTAAACTGGTCTCGGCCGAGTGGACTAAATATTAACCCAGAAAAAATGGAAATAGGTCTTTTCACCAAAGATCATGCAGTATATTGATCGTAGTTTCCAGGGAAAGACCATCAATTTATCCGATAGAATTAAATATTTAACAGTGATCGTAGATTGGAAACTGTTGTGGAGACATCACATAGAGGAAAGATTCAAGAAGGCGTACTCGTGCTGATCTCTCTACAGAAGGGCCATTGTCTAGATGGGGACTTAGCCCTATTGCGACACACTGGCTCTATAAGAGTGTGATCAGACCAATTCTAACATACGCATCGATAGTATGGTGGAGGTCAACAGGTAGGAAGTGTAACATTAAAATTTTGTAGAAGGTTAAACGAATGTGCTGCCTAGGTATAAGTGGTGCTATGAGAACTACATCCACCAGGGCATTGGAGACCATTCTTCATGTACAACCTATAGACATTCGTATTAAATACGAAGCAGCTTATGCTACAAAACGTCTACAAGTGATGGGGGAATGAATCGGACGAGACAACATACCATGCCAACAGAACATATGGATGTCACTGACCGGAGACGACCAGGCTTTGGAAATGAACGATCGGGTACGTGAGACTAGGGTTATAATGGAATGCGAGACATTGATACCAGAAAGATACTCCTGGGTTGGTCGAAGCCAGAACAAACAATCGTGGGAGTTTGCTGCTATATGGATGGCTCGAAGCTAGGGGAAAGAATGGGGTTATGTTTTTTCATAGAAGAACCGGAGACCGAGATTTACTTCCACTTGCCTGACCATAATAGTCTTCCAGGTGGAGGTTCGTGCGATCACGGAAGTTTTAAAATGGATCAGTGTGAGGTCAATATATTTAACGAGAACAAGTCGGCAATTAGGGCAATCACAACCGAAAGGGTACACTCTAGAACCCTTTTAGATTGCAAGAACATGAAAAATGGCCAGAACGTTACGGACAGTAACTTTAATTAATGCAAAGCCTTTCAGGGCAGCGAAGATTGAGTTACAAAGTTGGGCGAAGTTGGCCCACAGGATACGATGGAATTGTGATACTGTGGATAATCTAACTAAGGTTCAATGGGGCGACCCGCACGAAGATAAAACTAAGGGACTGTTGAAAATAAACAAGTCCGAGTTAGGAAAGTTGACCGGCATTTTAAAGGGACACTCTAATCTACGAGCGCATTTGTATCGGATTGGAGCCACGAATAACAATGAATGCAAGGCATGCATGGAGCACTTTCTTTGTTATTGTCCAGCTTTCGCCCAGACGAGATCCCGTTATTTTGGAGATGACACCTTACCGGGCATTGCCCACCTTAGAGGTATTGACTGGAAAAATTTGAAGGACTACGTGAACGATACTGGGTTCCTTTAAAGGTGGGGTTCGTTTGTTAATTTACATAAGAGCGCACAACAGGCCTGGACTGGCTTATATGTTTGACCCCGTACATGAGCGTAATGGCTCCTCTTTTCGACCTAACATAACCTAACCTATCTAGAAAAGATATGATATCTTCTAATCGGCTGCACCGATTTTCTGCAAACATAGCTAACAACACTCTCGATTAAGTCACCTTTCAAACAGAAAGAACTAAATCAAAATCAGTCGAGCCGTTTGGTTTGTACGTGGACTCGGACAGACACAGAGATGCACAGATATACACTACAAACTAAATAAATATGACCATGGTCACTTTCCGGGTTCGTGTCATTACAAGAGCTTAAGGTGTGGGTAAAGTTTCAAAGTATAGTGTTTTCTATTTGCATTTATTTCCTAAAATTTACAAACATCTATGTGAAATAGAATCATTATTCGTATGTTAAAATTAAAGTTCTTAAAAGAACGACTTCAATTTAAATATTGAACACACTGACTTTGGTCAACTAAACACATGCAGGTCTAGTATCCAAATTGTAAATGATGAAAGAGCATTTGGTCGCAAGTGCAAAGTGTTTTTTTATGTATTCCCCAGCGTAGTGATGATGCTGATATACATGCACACATACATGGTGTAGTGGCATACGACTATGCATACGTGAGTGATTAAGATATTGTTTCTAAAACAAGCAACATTTACTCCATTGGCCTCATCATTACGATGGTGATGGCGGCGTTGATGCTGAAACTTGCAACGTCTGTCTGTTATTGGGCAGACATTGAACTAAATTTTCAAGCTTTCTCAAACTTAACTACTTCATATGTTTTACAAAAGTTGCAACCGTATCATGTTCATTATATATATATACTTTTTCTTACTTTTTGCCAATATTTTTTTTTAAATTCTGTTGAAGATACTTTGAAATTTCGTTGCCAGCCAACATCATTATCATCATCTAGCGGCATCGTGCAACAGCAACTTTCACTTGTAAGAAATGCAAACTTCAATTAAAGTAATATTTGTATACTTTTTAGATTTTGAAAGTCACACGTACGTTTCACTCTAGTGGAATTTGGTGTATTTTTTATCTTCGTTAAATGTACACAAAAATTTTTGTGTATAAGTCTTATGTACTTGCCCCAAATTGTTGCATGTGGTATAAAGTCAATATGTGAGTAACTGTTGAAAAGTTCAAATTCCTTAAATTTAATCCTTCGCTGTGTGTGTTTTTGGACAATAAAATTGCTGGCATACATACTATGTTTTGAGAAAATATTAAAATAACCACAAAGCATCAATTTAGAATGTATGTACGTATGAATATAGAAATAGGCTTATACAATTTATTTTGGCCGTCAGCTAATTTAATTTAGATCAACGTTTGGTACAAAACACGAAAGTTTTATACATGATTGTGCTGGAGTTTTTTTTATTACATTATGATAGTCTACATACGATTGAGAAGTTAAAATGGGAAAGTATTTTCTTATTTGTAATTCTATAGAACTGTAATGCTGAGTACTCATCTGGCATTTCTTGTTGATTTCACAAATCGCCATTATGTGTACTCGGCATAAAGCACAATATTTCAAACTTTGGGAGACACCTGCAACACTGAAGAAGTATTCACAGCAAAAAATATACAAAAACTTTAATTGAAAATAAAATCAATAATCAATTAAAAATGTATGTCAATTAAACTTTTGTTTAAAAATTTAATTAATAACAAAGTTTTATTGACTCAATTACATTTTTAATTGATTTTTGGTCTTATTTTCAATTAAAGTTGTTCATTACAGGAATATTTTTTCTGTGTTTTAACGACTGTTGCTGCTTCTTATCCAAAATCATTTCGATCGCAAACACCGGCTCTGTACCTAGTAAATTAGGTTATATTTGATACTGTTAGAATGAATAAGTGACCATTATATTGGAATATCCTCTACATGTATGTATATAAATAGAATGGAATTGAATTTCGTTTTTCCAATTTTGTTAAAAGAATTAATTTTTTTAAAGTAGAATCTCCAAAATTAATTTTTCCTTAAATAGTTTATTTTTTAATTTTTAAACAAAAGTTAAAGTGACTCAATTAGATTTTTAATTAAACTTTTAATTAATTATGTTTTTAAACAAAAGTTTAATTAGCTCAATTCAATTTTAAATTGATTCTATTGTTTTTAAATTAAAAGTGTCAATTGGAGAAAAATTTTTGTGTATATCTACTATAATAATGTTTTATATGAAATTAACAACATCAACATCTGCTGCATTGTTGTACTATTGAGTTCATACGTATGATGAATATATATTTTTAATTTATAAATCACTCATTCGAACCCTGCAAAACGAGAGAGAAGGTAGAAGAGAATGGGAGCTCGTTTCCCTTCTCTCTTACAAACTCAAGACTTTGCAACAGTAAATTTTTAAGAGTTCATAATCAGTGTTGCCAAAATGACTTGACTCATGTCCCCAACCTAAAGATTTAGTGCCCAAAATATTTGAATTTAAATTAAGCACATTCAATAAAAACACAATTTTTTGTATTAAGAAATTTCATGAAGAAAATCATTGCATGTGTAATACTTAAATGCGTTTAAAACAATTGTAGGTTCCCTGCAGAAAATTTGTTGACAATTGATCTAAAAATACTCGTACTATGACTTGAGAAAATTGCAGAGTTACCAAAAGTAGGGAGTGCATGGTGAAAAAAGGCATATCGTGTAAATGGTTATTCACCATTTCCGTGATATATCGTCTTAATCTTCAGTCAATTTAATTAGGACTCGGTCTAATATTGTAGTAAATGGCACTGAACAAGCTCGATATGGCTTCTAGGGTGCCCTGTGGCTGAGTGGTAGCGATGCTATCCTCTCAGTCGAGATAATGAGATAATCGTGGGTTCGATTCCCTGAATGTTTTCTGCAGACAAGTTAATCGCTACGCGGGGTGTGTTTGTAAAAAAAAATAGTAATAGTCCATTGTTAAACTGTATTTCTGATCATTTGATTTTTCATAACTCAGACGTTCTATAATTTGTTTTTTGGCTTTCAAAGTCATTTAGTATTAACTTCATTGTTCAATTGTTTATATTTTATAAATTGAGATTGTGTTATACCTCTTATTGAAAACCCACCAACCCATTGCGAACTTTGATACAAAAGTTTGTAATGAATCAGTTTTTACAAATGCTTACAATACTTTTAGTCCGCGTTGTAAGGAGCTTTGAACAATTTCCTGATGTCTTTTGCATTTGCAAAAAGCGACTAAGTCGAGATAAGCTAATCTTGAGTTAATGATACCTCCGTAATCTACATATTTGAAAATACCCGTGGGCAAACACTCAATTAATTTGTGCGATTTTCCAAGAAGTTATTGCAAAATGACTTGCGGCTTATTTTTTAGACTTACAATCTCACTTGGAATAATAGATTCATTTAGTTTATACTTTGGTATATTTCAACTAGAATGTATTATTTGCAGTGTGTACACCGATGTTTGCTTAAAAAATAAAAGTTAACAGAGAACTTCCCAATTTAACTGTCAAAGAAATAAATTTCTGAAAATCGACTTGAACGTTTAAAAGTGGTCTCCTGAAAAACAGTAAAATAAGACTTAAGCACTTTTTCCTTATTGCCACAGATTTAGTACTGCTCTTAAATCATTACTAGTGATTGATAAAATAAATAAAAAAGAATAGAGGTGTCTTAGGACACCCGGTTAGAGCTATGCTACTTAGCAATATAAAACAAATTTCATTTGTTAAATAACAATGCAATAAAATTATATTATACTAGTTTTTACAAGCGGTTCCGCTCGCGTTGATCTGATATTTCGGAAACTATACTTTAAGTTTATGAATGTTTTGTTGTTTGATACTCGCTGATAATGTTAAAAAACGATAAAAGCTGACAAAAAAGCAATAAAAGAATTAAACAACCGAATTAAAATGGGTTTTAAAACTGTTTAAACAATCAAACCCGAAAAGAAAATTGCCCTAACTAGGCCAAAAATGTATTTTTCGGAAAAAGTTAGAACTATATATAAAAAACCGGTTCCGAACCGGATAACAAGTAGGCGGTGTTTGCCGCTGGTAATGAAGCTTTCCATTGGTGAAAGAATTTTTAGAATCAGTTTAGCGGTTTGAAAATACGTTCCAAAAGTAAAAACCGGTTCCGAATCGGATAAAAAATAGCCTATGTTTGACGCTGGTAATGTAGATTTCTATTGGTAAAAGAATTTTCAAAATCTGTTTAATGCTTTGGGCGTGAAAGCGTAGCAACCAAACAAACAAATTCGCCGCAAATATTTCAAAACGTTTCCATTTATTTATTTTTCATTATTTTCTATTCTAGCTGCGTACGATGAAGTGAATGTACTTGTATAGTTTGTGTTCATGTGCAAAAACACCACAAAAATAAATTGAGCAATTGTTCTCATTGTTTTTGTTTTGTTTTTGTTTCACTCACTACAAGGAACGAAACAAAACTAAATCATAAATTTTGTTTCGTTTATTTACGTACTTTGCTTTTGAATACAAAGAAATCAAAACAAAAATAAATTTATAACTGTGATAGTGTCGAATATTTTTGTTGCAAAAATCACGACTTAACTCCTGTGTCATGGCATAAAGAGCATAGCTCTAAAAAATGTTAAAATAAAAAGAAGTTAAAAAGCGAAAATCTATTTCCAAAAATTTGGCCTTAAACCGCTGTGTCGGTTTCGGTTAAAGCCGAACGGTGAACCCTAGTCTACACATTTTTGCATAGTCTGAAAACTTAACCTTTGAAACAACCTGCTTAGGGAATCACAAAATTTGTTTTAAATTATTGAAAATAGAGTTACAGATGAAAACGAATCATATAAAAAATACACTCGTGTACTGTATTGTTTATAAATTAAAAAGATTTTGCAACACTGTGTGTTATTACAAAGTTGCATTTTTGTTGGAAAATTTTTTCAGTCTGTGTAATTAAATAATGTGTGTAGTACATACGTATCAGTGATCGGGAATGAATCGTTTTTCTTTTGCTACTCATACTGACTCATTTAAAGTCAACTAGTGTGCGTAAATCAGCACACTCATGATAATATTGATTTATAAGTACAGGTTGAAATAAATATGAATGCGAAGTCAACATCATAGTCATACCACACTCACACTCATAAATCACCTCAGTTTGATTTCTAATTTCAGGAAAATACTTATACTACTCACATTGGTTCAGCTCACGCAACTCATGCATGTATGTTTATTTAAAAGTTTGGTCATTAAACAGTTTACAAGTAGTATACAATAGTTGTTGTTGGGTTGTTTTTCAATTCAAGCAACAGAGAAACACATAACCTCATAATGAGAACATTAATGTTCGTATGCGAAGTTCGCATTGTGAATCATACTTATTTTGCATCGTCCATAGGCATTGAGTTAAGGAGAGTCGAAATCAACAACGTCATGAATGTTGCTAAGTATGAGTTCTATGCGCACTTCAAACCTTCGAGTGAATATGATTCATAGACAACATTGCAATAAGTATGAGTGCGCATAAGTACAAGAAATTATAAATTACATTGTTGTCATTTTAGCATTTTCACTACTCATTGCTGTTCTCTGATACGTCGTATACGAGTATATTGCAAATCCCTGTGGCCCCCATTTGCACATGAAATTAATGTTATAGCAAATATTCGATTAATCGTTTGTATGACTTCGCTAAAATAATGAACTTAATAAAACATGGCATAAAAAGAATGATCTGAAAGTTTGTTTATGATTTTTATTAGCATGTAGTTAAAAGTACATTTTTGTTTTGAGTTAAACTTAAAAGGAAATGCTAACCAACTTGATGCATAAACAAATACATATGGTACTTGATGGATTAATATGCATTTTTAAAGAAACATCTGAATCCCAACAGTTTAATGTGCATTAAGTGCTTTTACAGTAGATATGCAAAACTTTTTTTTTACATGTACATACATAGATATGTATATATAAATATATCGAGCCCTAACTGCGAAAATAACGTAACCCATAAAAATCAAATTTATACTTTTTCCAATATGTTCACAGAGAAAAAAAATACTAATGTAAAATCACCATGCAAAAATTTTGATTGCAATTCACATTAAGTTTACAAGAAATAATTTATTTGCTGTATAAGTGTGTTGGGAAAACACATTATCGTGCTCAGTTGTGTGACTTTGCTTGTTTGTTTTGTTTGATTTTGATGTTCGTAAATAGCCAACAAACTTCGCATTGTTGCTTGGTAGTTGGCAGTCTATTTATAGTGTATTCATAGAATAGAGGTTCGAATTCTGCAGAGAAGCCAAAGTAGCTTCGCAGCTTGTATTTCTTTTGTAGCCTTGCTATTTATTGCGCGAGTTAGGACGTGGTTTTCGTAACAAAAATAATCGACACCATTACAATTATAAATTTATTTTTGTTTTGATTTTTTTGTACTTAAAAACAGAGTACGAAAATAAACGAAACAAAATGTTCGTTCTCTGAAGTGAATGAAGCAACAACAAAACAAAAATAATGATAACGATTGCTCGATTTGTTTTTGTATTGTTTTTGCACATGAGCACAAACCAGAGAACACAGCTGATTGGCTGTAAGCCGGCTAACAGCCGCCACCGGCCACAAACAATATATTAATTTAATCGCATGCCACTAGAAAATAAAATAATGGTAAATAAATGGAAACGTTTTGATATATTTGCTGCGAATTCGACATCATCATATAATATAATTTTATTGCATTATTATTTCACACATGAAATTTGTTTTATATAACTTAGCAGCAAAGATATAACTGGGTATCCTAAGACACCTCTCTTCTTTTTTAAATATAACTTTTCTAATGAACTTCATGTTAAATGAGCAATTAAATAATGTTGAGTTAAAATTTTAATCATGATGATATATAAAGGATGATTTTTTAAGAGCTTTCGGATTTGTTTTATAAAAAAAAACACATAAAACTTAGAGAAATGTATTCAATCTTGATTTGCGTCGGTAGAACGATCTATATAATTCAACATTGAAAGATGATTTC
The DNA here is from genome assembly GCA_936439885.1 of Nowickia ferox. NCBI lineage: Eukaryota > Metazoa > Arthropoda > Insecta > Diptera > Tachinidae > Nowickia > Nowickia ferox. Next base: position 22,919,905 of record OW387026.1, read on the forward strand.
TTGTAAATGTTGACCGCAGCTACGCCTGAAATGCTTCATACGCTTCGTCCAATTTTGGCATACTCTCGCCAACATATCGGCAGGTATCGCATGAATAAATTCTTCAATATTATCTTACAGTGCGTCAATCGTTGCGGGATTGTCCCGAGTTAAATCGCACGATTTAGGCAGCCAATTTACCGGCCCCAAACCGACCTCGCCTTCCAATTTGGACAGTCTTTAGCGTGCTGTGTGATATGTGGCACGGTCTTGCTGAAACCACATGTCAGCAAAGTCCTTGCACTTTACGTATGCGTGTTGGTGGTTTAGCCGCCTCAGAATGTCGCCCAAACTGACCATAAAAGGGAAGAAGTGCACAATGCATGATCTGCAAGCGTTGTTCATTTGTAAGCCGATGTTTAACAGTAACATGATACACGAAAACAGCTGAGTTGCCAAGAAGAAAGTTGTTAAAAAATCACTCTCTATTTAGTGTGTATATAAAGAATATTGAAGGTTGTTGTGGTTGCAGCGGTGAGCACGTTGACTACTACACAATAAGTTCCGAGTTCAAATCTTGGGCGGGGAAGCCAATTATATACATAAAAAAAAATTTCTGATGCCTGTGCCAATATGCACGCGAAAGTTAAATAATTATTAGAATACAATGACTACATTAAATGAAATTCATGTTGTTTCAAGTTGAAATAACTTTGATTCAACATGGTTCTTCGTAATATTTCAGTATCGAATTTACTTTGTTCCAAATTAAAATAACTTTGATTCAACATGATTCTTCATATTGATTTAACAGTATGGGAATGTTGAATCAACATGAAATAAAGTTATTTCAAAAGGAAAAATTTTCTTTGAAGATTATCGTAAATCATGTTAGATTAACATGAAATACATATGAAGCAAAATCATTGCTGAAAAAGGTTACATTAACCTTGTTTACATAGATTTTAAGTTGAAATATTTTTGTATGTACTCCCATTTAAAGCATCATCTATCATTTTGAAGCGATTTGTTAGCAAGTTGGATTTAAGAAAAGTGGGTTGCTGGCCCTCCTTTCATAGATTGGTGATAGGGCTGCTATCTTCGTGCCCATTCCTATGGTCATGCTTCAACAAATATTCATGCTACTTACCTACTTGCCTGAGACGTTACTGTACTGTAACTATTCAGGCCACATGACTGGGCCTTCTCACTCTAGCTAACTTTCAGAGGTATCTGAAAAGCCATTGCCAGGGAAATACTGGTGCCCTACGCTCCAATGGGAGTTAGAGGAATATGTCATCTATCATTTTTTCCTAAAAGTGCAAACTTATGCCAACTTTATCTCAATAAAAAAAATTAAATAATATATTTTTAAGCAAGATATTATTAGTTAAAATTAAATGCAAAAAAAACAATAGTTTGGGTTTTCAGCAAAAACCCGGGATTTTTCACAAACGCTTTGTTTTGTTTAAATTTAAAAATAGGAAACTCTTAATCAAAGCCATTAGATATAAAGTAAAAAAGTTTTTTTCTGATCGAACAAGTTTTTATGCAGAAAAATCTTTTGCAATAAACCAAAGTGTGTGGGATATAATTTCACTTTAGAATGAAATTTACATACATGTATTGATTTATGAATGGTTTATTTGCGAGTGAACCTTTTTGCAAAACTTTTTATCTCTTTCCTATATTTCCAGCTAATAAAAAACTTAATTATTGATATTATTTAATCTCTATTGAAATTTATTTTGGGCAGTGCTTACCTTTAGTAAAATATTAATCAATCTATTTGATAAAAGAAAAAAAAAACAAAGTTGTATATTATGAGCTTCTAAAGAGTTCCAAAAAGTGTGTGGTGGGCTTGTCAGATGGATGTGATTATGTGGGTTTTGAATTAATATCAATTTAATGCTTATAAAAAAATATTTATAATGGACACAAAGTACTGCAGTTAAGTGATAAGATTAGTCACGGTTACTAAAATTATAATTTGATTTCATAATTTTTTTTTTGGTTATGAGGTAATTACTATAACAAAACAATAAATCAATGAGGGAGTTTTTCCCATTTTTTTATATTTTTATTTAATTTGGGTTTTAGCGTTGTACTTCCTTAATTGTAAATTATGTTGCCTTTATTTATGGCTAGATATAAAGCTTTTCTGCACTTTAATTTTAATTAGAATTGATTTGACGTTTTCATCGAACATACATTATAAAGTTTAACATGACATTGAATGAAATCTGTTCCACGAAGAAGAGAGTGACATCGATGAAAGGCATAGCATGAATCTCTGAAACATTTTGGGGATTTTTTTCTGGTCAGATGTGCTTTTCCACGCCCTCGATTAATAAATAATATATATATAAACCCCTCAACAACCAATTTCAATGTATTTTGAATAAAAAAATATTTTACTGCATAAGTAAAATAATAATTTGCGTTAATAAATGTTAAACTTAAATTGTAACAATTCTTACAAAAAACACTAATTATTAACTTGACTGCACCCGGTCAAAAATACTTGTGTGGCAACACTCTTTTCTTGAATAGCTGTTGTTGTTATTTACATTTATTTTCTTTACATGCTTCTTACAACTACAATTCGAGCTGAGAAAAGTCAGCCAATGTAGTAGTAAAGCAACGGTAAAGTCAGAAAATTAAAAAAAAAGTTGATTATTTAGTTCTTGTTTCAACTCATTTGTTTAAATGAAAGTTTAGCATAATAACTCTAGTTGTTCTAAGAATTTTTTTTGGTAAGGGTTCCCTGATGATCTGCATTAGCAACAGTGAAATGCGCATAAGATCCAGTTAAGCTCCTCAATTTCTATGTATTTTTAACAAAAAATTTTTTACTGAATAAGTAAAATAATAATTTGGGATTATTAGTGCGTTAATAAATGTTAAACTTAAAAATATCCTTAATTTCATGAAAAATTTCATAATGTAAATGCAGTTCAAGTTCGTTTATCTAGCTAGATACGCGTGAAGTAAATAGCTATATTCTTATCTTTGTTACATTTTTATTAAAAAAATAAAAAAATAATTTCTTAATCGATTTAAAATGCAATATTTTCAATTCTTGTTATAGAATGAAATATTTTTATTAATTAATGTGATTTTCTAAAGATGACAAGAAAAGTGAAATCAGACTTTATCCGGGGGAAATGCAGCAATTTTCAGTGCCACCACGCACTTCATCTACAGCCATGTCCATCTACTTGGGCAGAGATTGGTTAATAAAATCAGCTATTTAACATGCATTTCTATTCTCAATTCTAATTTATTTTATATTTAACTATTAATTTTCCGTTTGTTTATATTTTATTATTATTATATTAGTAGAGCACATAGGGGCCAAAGGCGGTAATTTCACGAATTAATGAACAAAAGAAGAGAGGAGTCTTAGGACACCCGGTTAGAGCTATGCTGCTTAGGTTTATAAAACAAATTTCATGTGTTAAATAACAATGCAATAAAATTATATTATACTCGTATGATCATGTAAAATTCACTGCAAATATTTCAAAACGTTTCCATTTTTTCATATTATAAACATAATCATAGCATAAACAATACAAAAACAAATTGAGCAATCGTTCTCATTGATTTTGTTTTTGTTTCACTCCGAAAAACGAAACAAAACAAAATCAAACATTTTCTTTAGTTTATTTTCGTACTCTGTTTTTAAGTACAAAGAAAACAAAACAAAAATAAATTTATAACTGTTATAGTGTCCTAGCTCCTGTGTCGTGGCATAAAGAGCATAGCTCTAAGTACAGTGAAAACTGAAAATACTTACTTGAAGTGCACATAATTCTACAACACGACACGTTAAAATTGAGCATTGTGAGAGAAAAAATAAGCAGAAAAATATAAAAGCTTTGTTTATCTCAAGTGATTTTGAAAAAGTAATAAATCTAACCATAAACCTATTACTTCTGGTATTTATTCAAAGGTTTTGCATAAATTTGTTAAAAAATTGTTTGTTTTAATATTTATATCTGAAGTGCAAAAAATATGGATGGTGGACATAAAGTTATTAATTGGTATATATGAATGCCGAAAACGTAACCAAAATCGGTAGCTTAGCCAGAAGTTTTAGGGTTGGCTTAGCAGGCCAACCTTCTTCTTCCATTCCATTTCAGCCTGAATTTTATTAATATAGAAATTCCCCTACATTCACTAATTCGCACAAAGCTTTTTTTTTTCTTACGTGCTCGTATTTCCCAAAAGAAGCGACTTTGACACATACACTGTTGTTCATGAAAATTTATTTGAATTCACAAAATATTCCTTGAGCAGCAGGTACCTTTACCATCAAAAAGATTTTTAAATATTTGCATGTATTTATTTTTAGTTAAATTTTGTTGTTGTTGTAAGAATGTATTCTAATAATCTTATAATTCTTTGTTTACCTTTTCTCGTTTTAATTTGGGACCCTTGTAACAAATTAAAAATGCAGGAAATAAAACGGCGAGTCAACTTTTTTTATTTAGTTTTAAAAGTAAACTTTTTTGGATTCTAATTTAAATCATTAAAAAATTAGGATATAAATTCTCGTGCATGAAACATATCAATAATCAATAAAAAAAAATTAAAAGAGTTTTGAATATTAATGAATTCATAAATGATTATTTAATAGAAACAAAAAATAAACAAAGCACATTAATAAACCTTTAACAAAATGCATGAATATTTCTCAATTTGTGATGAATAAATGCACACATCCACACACACACTCATATAGCGGAAAATATTAAACATACGCCACCTCAAACAACAAAACACCTTAAAAAACTGCGCATATGCTTAAAGCAACGAAAGTGTTCAACGTTCGTTTAACATCGTTTACTGTGTATTGCTTCGGTTTTGTTGTTTTAAAACAACAACTTCTTTATTTCCGTTTTTCGAAGTGTTGAGTATTTGAATTGTAACGGTTTTTCCCATTTGGCTTAAGAGTACTCATGCATTTAAGAATGTGTGTGTATGTGTGTGTGCTGTTGTGTGCATATGTGTGTGAATGTGATGGTAACATTAACAAATTCACCTCTTTCTTGGTTTATGTTAATATTTCAGTGAGAGCCTTTGTTGATGTGTATGTGTGTATGTGTGCGTTTGTGTGTGTTTGATTATGGGTTTAACTAACAACATGTGGTTGGTTGAATAAAAAAATATAAAAAAAACCAAATCTAACAACGACGTATGTACTATACATAATATTGTACTCTTCAAGTGTGGCATATAAATCCGTCATCTTGTGGATGTATGTTTTCACTGTTGCTTCAGATTTTAAGCGTTGCAGTTCAACTTGTCTTAATAGTTCTTGTCTTAACACAAAGTGTAAGATACAATTTCAAAATATTATTTTTATATAAATATATATGTATATAAATTAATTGGTTTAATGTGGTTATTAAAAAATCAATTTGGAAAAAAGTTATTAATTATTAAAGAAAAACTTTTGTGAACTGTTCAAAGAAAGAACAAAAAAAAATATATATATATCAAAACAAAAGTGTAAGAAATATATTTCAAAACAAAATTATAACGAACTTTTTATTAAATTTTTGGTCTAGATTTGGCGAAAGTGAAAAAATATTTTTTTTATTAAGAAGGTGAGTGTTTAAAATTAATAAAAATAATGTTTCTGATTAATGAACGTTTTACATAATAATTAAATTGGAACAACAAAAATTTTTTTAACTTATGCCTTACAAAATTTTTAACAAATCAAAATTATAAGATATAATTGATTAGCGCCAATTTCACCAACTTATTTAAATATCGATTCATATTTAAAAGTAATTTTTCCATACAAAAATTAAGGAAACTCGGCATTTAAATATGAATTAATATTTAAATAGAGTTGGTGAAATTGGCCCTTAGAATAGTTGTGTAAAAGTTTCGATGAAACATACACTGCATCTACATATTCAGCCTTTGCTGCAATAGAGTCATAACTCAAAAAACATAATTTTTGAGTTAATAATGCAGAATTAATAGTCATATCATTCTTTACACTGTTTGAAAATTTCATACAAATATTTTGTAAAGAAGAATAAAGTTTTCTTTTTCCATTAAGTTGTTAGAAAATCTAAAACTTCAAACTCGTTTTCTGCAAAACATATTTTTTTTGAGTTATGATTCTATTGAAACAAAAACTCGATATATACTCGTACTTATGTATGTATTTATAAAGTTTTATTCGTCTTATTCTAATGAATATCAAACAATTAGTCGACGTACTATTAAATTCTTTTGAATTATGAATATTTTTTGCTTGTCTTGTGAAAAATCCTAAAAAAATAACAAAAATCGCAATCCAAACCATCTGCTAATGTTGTGCTAATTTTTAGCATAACAATGCTAATTAATAGTAAATTACTTTTTAACAAAATATGACGAGTTTCTCTCTCCTCATACACACATAAAATCTTTAAACATCAACAAATAAACTTTCATAACTTTTATGTCATACATATTTTATTACCAAAATAAACGACAATCAAATATATAATTGGCTGCATCCGAAATGGCCCAAAACTTCGGAAATAGAAAGTCCAAGGTCAACTCTGTGCTTCAAAACGAAAGAAACCCCTTTCGTATTAACATTTTATTAATATACAAATTCTAAGGAATATTCGTTTCTTTTCTAATTACTCAAATTTTGTTAACGATATTGTTTTGATTAGTTTAATTTTTTAAATTATTTTTGTTCGAACTTTATCTGTTTCTTTGTTTGGTTTTGATTAGGCTAAAGTTTTTAACGCTCTGTAAACCAAATTACCTGTGATAATTTTTAAGGAACAAATAACACCAAAACTAATTGTTAATGGCAAATACTAGTAGAACGGAACAACATGCTGTTTTCAAAGGCTGCCACACCTTTATCATCAGCGTTCTTGTATTTGGTCCACTGTGTGTGGCGTCACTTGATGAAAATTTTTGTGAAATGTTTTGATTCATCGTATTAAAATTTGCTAATTTACAACAAACTGGCCATTGTCGTTTGTTCTTTACTAATTATGCACATGACACTTAATTTGCTTATTTTTATTCCACTGGTTTATTACTATTAAGTATATTTTTTTATATTTTGCCACAAGCACATAGCTATTAATTTTCTATTTCAATTTCATTTGGAATTTTCTCAATTTCAAATTGAAATGCTTAATTTTATATGGAATATTCTGAATTTCAACGAAAAATTGTGTAGTTTTGCAATACAAAAGGTCAATAAACTTTAAATACGAGTATTTACAAATTAATTTCAATGTAAACCGAATGAGAATTCTATCATACATTCGTACACACACTCTTTGAAAAATTCAGCAACGTGTTTATTTTTAAAACTGTGAAATTTTTGGATACTCTGAAAGTCATGTGAATGTCACTCTTTAAAACTAACTTCCATATTAATTGGCTGTAATGTTTAAATTTAAGAAATTATCTTTTTTAATTACTATTAAATGGATAACAGAAATCGTGCTGACAAAATTTTAAATTTTGCGTATATTTTTTTTTTTGTTAAGTGTAAAGAAAATAGTTTATTTTGGTGCACCTACCTTTTCAAAAAGCATCTGTGAAGTTGCTTAACTTCTAATCTGGTATTTCTATAATGAGCTGCGAAATAAATTTAGACTTGAAGCAAATTATGGCATTCGATTGCGAACGTAAATTCAAAATATTTTCCTTCAAACCCCTTTAAAATATTTATATTTATATCTTTTTATTTTATCAGAAATTACTATGACCACTGAAATGTGTTTAACTCAAACTTTTAGAAGTAAGAAGTAGAAAATTTACACTCAGGGACACCTTGGAGACAATGAAAATGTTATTTATGAATAATGAGTTAATTTTTTTTGGCGAAGTTACAAACTAAAATTAAACTAACCACGAGTGTCTATTTGATTTTTTAAATCGAGTCTTCGGTATAGAGCCAAAAAGGTAGCCTTGTACTATTTAATACATTCCGGCAATGTATCATATGGTGTGGAGCTCCCAATAAAGAAACCGAAAATCTATCAAACTTGATTAGTTTAAGAACTAAGTTTTCTCAATATATTTTCTTAAGGTTTTCCAATCTGGGATCGAATCATCACATCCGTGAACGTACAACTCGTCACGTAAAAATACCATTTTCGGATTATGACATACATGAACGTACTGAAATCCCATTCAGCTTATACGATTTGTTTTCGTACGATTGTCGATACGATCACGGATGTGACGATTTAAGCCCTTAAAATGAAAAATAACGTATCATCAAACATTCAAAATTAATTTTTTTTATCGATTACTACATTATATTACATATGTGTACAAAATTTTGCTGGTCTTATGTAAAAAATATCAAAGTTATAAGCAAAATTCAAAATAACGTATCATCAAGGGCATGGTTTTCTTAAAGATTATAACGTATCATCCATCATTCATACGAATTTAAAAAACTACAGAACATTTATTTTCCTGTTTTTAATTGAGTAAGCATTGACTTTTTAGTTATTCATATTCAATTTAATTTCATCTTAGTTTTAGTACACATTTTTATCATTCTAAAAATTTTCCGTAAAGTGGAAAAAAATTCAAAAAAGTGTGATATCAATTATATTATAAAACCAATATTAAAGATGACTATCAGCTTCTTCCGCAAAGGACCACCAGAAATCCTGGAAGTCAGTAACTAAACGATTGTATTTGCAAAAGCTTACCATTTCCAAAAAGAAATGCCAGTCCAGCAGACTGTCACTTCTTTTATTATAGTATACCTTTTGACTAACTAGTAAATTAATAGCTGATTATTTTATTTTTTTTATAAACTTTTTCTCTCTTAATAAATTAAAATACTTTTTTTCTTGTTGTCCTTATAAAAGTTAAAGAAATTATTATTTTTTGGTTAGTAGCGTTAACATGATATTCAAAGGTAATAAATACCAAAAAATTTGTTCAATTATTACCAAAAACTATAATTTTTCGTTTTCGCTTTCGTTTTTTCATATAGTTTAGAAAGCTGATGATACGTTATTTTGTTTCAGCAAACCACAATTCAAAATAACGTAAGACACATAACACTAAGCTTACTTTGATAAACGTATAATTTTTATCCAAAATTAATTTCTTGTTTCATTTAAACCATGATTTAAATGAAAAAATATTCCTGCAATAAAAAATCAATTAAAAATGTATTTTAGTCAATTAAACTTTTGTTTCAAAATTTTACTAATTACAAAGTTTAATTGACTCTATTACATTTTTAATTGATTTTAGCTTTTATTTTCAATTAAAGTTGTTGATTGCAGGAACATTTTTTTCTGTGAAGGTTTTGGATTATGTTTGTTGCGGGTATTCGTCTGGCTGCAATGTGAGTGGTTACGCTGTGTCCGTAGAGGGTGAAGATTTCTCGCTGTGGATGTGTGCAACCACACTCGCACCTCGTGATCACGGAGAATCTTGTGCGGTTTCTGTGGCTGCTTCCAAAAATCTGTGGAAAAATAATCTTGGTTCCCCAGTGTCAAATCAATGCTAGTGATTGATGTGGTGCGGTCAACCAGACACTTTTCTAGGTGATGTTGCCTTACAAAGTACGGTCTTAGCAACAAGAATGAGTCAAAGTACCTCAGCAAGGTATATGTTCATAGTAAGGGATAGCTATATTCGTAGATTGCAACCTATGTGTTCTCGTCCAAGTATGTCGCAAAGCCCTCGATGGAATTGCACAGCACTCAAATATGCTACTAAGTTGGGTGCGGGGACATGGGACTATCTCAGGTAACATAGTTGCGGATGAACTGACAAAGAGGGGAACCACACTTACAGAGGTTGATATTGACAATTTCTTTGGTCTCCCACTATCATCCTGCTGGAGACGATTCGATGTTACCTTTCTTGAAATAGCCCAAGATAGATGGCGCAATGAGCCAACCTGTGCAAAGCGAGAACCCTATGGCCTTGCCTTAACTCTCATAGAACGAAAAAACTCATGAACTTGAACAGGAAGCACTTGATGAACCTCGTGGCCACGTTGACTGGTCACTGTCCCTTCGGAACCCATGCTAAACGTATGGGTCTCCCTTATAATGACTACTGCTATAGTTGCAATGACGAGGAAGAGGAGGAAAATGTCATGCACCTCCTGTGTCATTGTTCCGCTCTGGAGGATCTGCGGCTGCATCTCTTTGGCAGAATATCTTTCGGCAGCCTATCTGAGTTATCCGAAATTGAGCTCAAAAACTTGAGCCTTTATATAAGGAATAGTGGCTGGTATAGCCGCTAACTCCCCCCACTAGCCAAATTAGGACCCACTATCTATATATAACTGTCATATCTTTTCACCTCTATCCCTCTCACCCTCCTTTCTCTTTCTCGCTGGTTCTTTATCATTTTTATACAGGTAGCACAAAGGGATCATTATAATGGACCCAAGTGAGCTGGACTCTATCTTTCAAATCTTCTTACCAGCGGCCGGCTAACTTAACCTAAGGAGTGATGGTTGAACGTTCAAACTCACCCGATGGTTAGGCTGCAGTGAGATTAGGCCAGGCTTGCCAATATCCAAAGTGTTGAAATTTATAGTTTCAGAATCTCTTTTGTCTTTTTGTTATTTGGGTTTGCCCAGAGAATTTCGCTCGCTCTTTCAACAGTTGAGCAATGCAAATCTCTGATGTATTGTTCTACAACCCATTCACCCTTATTTCAGTTGTCAACATCGACGTCACTTCAACACAATATCAAAAAATTTGGGATTGCTTACTCGCTCTCGAGCACGATTTTGTGCTACTGACAATCGATTTCAGTTCCCTAAAGTCTAGAAAAAGCATAAATATGCGAACAGGAGTCAGTTGTTTTCGAAAACGGGTACACAAACCTCAACTTTTTTGGTATTGTGTTAAAGTGACGTCAATGTCGACAACTGGAATAAGGGTGATTCTTTTAGTTTTCTTTGTGAATTTTTGAAAGAATTTAGAGTTTCCAGTATGAACATTATTCAGATAACATCCCGTCCTTGCCAGCTTATCCTTATCTTCATTTACAGCGTATCTGTGTTCTCAATTGTATTTTAGGCTGAAATGCTGGTCATAAAGGAAGCAGGAAGTATACTGTGCGAAAGAAATCCTCAGAATAAAATTGGCATTTTTGTCAACCGCAAGACAGTAACTCCTTTCGCTAATGCAGAGTACACAATATGGCACTTTGTGACATCGCAATAGTGTGTACTAGTGGCAACGTTTGTCAGTTGCAATATTTTCCATTGTGTGGCATTGCTTTCCATATAAGAAACATAATGCAAACGGCATTGCACACATTTTGAAAACGACACCACAAAATGACGACACAAAAATGCCAGATGTGTAGTCAGCATAAGATTACTTTTAACCTGTTCAGTTTTAGTTAAGCAGACTTTATCGTTAGAGTGACACCATCCTTATCCCGCTTCATGCACATAGTAAATTAATCGGCAATGAGCAGACGGACGAACTAGCCAGAGCTGAATCCCTCTAATGCATGGTCAGTCGCAGTGCCGTTTAGCACCATTATATATAATATATTCAAATGATTTCTTCAGAAAGCCGAATATAGGTTAAATAGGCTCAGTAGGGTCACAAAGAAAATGTGACCATTCAGAACAAACAGTAAGCAAAAATGGGAAGACAATCTTGAGGTTGGTCGCGGTACTGAGGACCTACTGAGCGATTGGAAGACATCATAGTAGGCTAGGTATTCCCTATAATACATTCTGTCAGACATAAAACTAATATATCGTCAGCTGAAATGGAAAACCACGTAACTAACAAAAAATCAAAATCGCATTTTTAAATTCATTATTGGGTATAACACCAAAGCACATGTACCTAAAAATCTTCGAATTAAAAATAAAAATAAAGAATTTTTACTCCAGTCAGTCGCTGCCTAGACTTGCAATTTTTGCTGCAGCAATTCTTGAGTTTATAGGTGAGAGAAGTGAGAAGATTGTGGAGGGGTACACAGTTTCATTTGCTCTGCAATTTGCAATTTGTTAATGTATTTGACGCTTTATTTTATTTTCTTTCTTCAATTGTATGAAAAACACAAAATACAACAAAAAGTAAATAGAATTCTTAATGTTTTCAGGGAAATTTGTGGTGTAATAGAATTTTTTAATACATAATTGCAAAATTTAGACAGTAATGTAATTTCAAAGCAGAATTTTAAAAAATTACAGCAACAAAAATTGCAAGTCTGGACGAGGACTCACTTGAATAGTTTTCTTTAGTTTTGTTCTCGCTCCTATAAAATTTTAAATAGTTAATCAATTTCTTTCTGGATGCGAACAATGTCGCAGGAAAATACTAGTTTCTAATAAATTTAATATTAATTTTATTTAATTAAAATTTTTCTATGTTAATTTTACGTTGGAATTTTTTTCTGTATGTAGAATTAAATATTTTATTAATTAATGTGTTTTGCTAAAGAAAACAAAAATATGCCCGCTTGGCAACCACAGTTTGATGTACTATAAGGTAGTGCTGAGTGCACATATGACATTTCTTGTGTTGACATTTTGTGGTGTCGTTTTGAAAATGTGTGGAACGCCGTTCCCATTATATTTTTTTTTACATGGAAAACCACACAACAAAAAATATCGGAAATGACAAACGTTGGCACTAGTAAACACTATTGCGATGCCACAAAATGCCATAGTGTGTACTCGGCATAGGAAACAAACTGTTGACAGCAAGACCAAAGTAACATAATATCCACTACAAAGTACGTACATGTATGTAGCGACGATACAACGAATAAGTCGAAATAATTCATGTGATGATCGTTAAAAGATGGACAAAAATAGTCGAACATACTAACGTACAATTGTATGTAGAATAATACCATTTCTTATAAGTCCCCTACACAATGCGACTTGTTGTACAATTTGATTAAGTTGTACAGGCAATTGTTACGTTAGACGTCTGCTTGTCCAACGGTTGGTCATCGGTTGAATAAAAAATCAAAAAAAAAAAATTTGATTTTCATTCAACTGACGAAAAACTAAGTTATCAAATTGGTGCTTGTGATGACGATTTCATCTTTCATTTTTCATTTTCATTCTGACGTTTTGTAAGCAGCATCGTGGGAAGTCAGCAATACAAGGCAAATTCAGTATCAGGTGACCTTATCACTACAAAAACACAACTACACAAAAAACAATAAGTAGTTTGCTGTGCTACAAAACCAATCTGTCAGAAGATTCTAACAACATTTTGACATTTTGGTTCAAATTGCTCAATTTGGCATCAACAGCTGATAATCAGCCGGACGGAAAAGGTCACCTGATACTGAATTCGCCTTGAAGCAATATGTGTGAAAAAAAGGTTCTGCCAATGTGCAATTTTATTTAAAAAATACATTTTTCCCGTGACTTCGTTCGTATCCAGAAATAAACTGAATAGCCTTATAGACGCAGATCTATCTATGTTCTCTATTTCATTAAAATCGGTTTGATTGTTTTGGAGGGGCAGAAATTTCTCCCGTATCGCCCTCCTGGTCCTAGTTTTGTGTATCCAAGCCATCCAGGGTGCCACCCAACCGCATACAAATTCAAAAAAAAAAATTCATTAAAATCGGTCCAGCTGCTTAGGAGAAGTTCAGTGACATACACACGCACATTAGAATTATATATACAGTAAACCCCGGTTACTTACCTCATCAAAAATGACATGAATTTTGGGGTAATTATCCAGGAAAGGTATTAATGCATTTATCCGAACTCACTGTAGTATGCAGTACATAACTCTTGAAATACTCGTAAAATGCTAATGAAATATTCTATTATATAACAAAAACAATTCATATACACAAAACAAATACATTAAGTGCACATATTCGATTGAAGAGTGCATAAATATGTGCTTAAGTATTTTTCAGCAAATAAACGAGGAGACTTTAGGGGAAATTTCATTTGGGGGCAAAGTATTTCTGCGTAATTACCAATCAACATGGGTTCCTAATATTTTCTTAGTGAAGTTTGATGCAAATTTTTTTTTAAAGTTGCAGCCTTTGCAGTGAACTAACTGGTACTTATATGCAACTCAATTGTACAACAAGTTGCAACGTGTAGGGGCCGCATTATATTCCATTTCATTCCATTTCTCAAGTAGATTGAAATGGATGCTGATGAAGTGCTTGGTGGCACAGAAAAGTGCAACATTTTCTTCAGCCAAGCTTAGTTTAACTCTTCTTAACTTCATTTTCTAAATTCAAAGGACAATTATTAATATACATACATATTTTTGTTAAGCTAAGAGTAATTTTTTTTTAATTTTTAGCTTTGTTAAAAGAAATAAATTCTTATGATTTCAATCCAATATTTCGCTAAACTTTGCTTAACTTCTTCAAAGATATTTTCCAGCAATAATAATAGTCTTATAAATAAAAAAACTTTTAACACTGAATGTGAACCTATAAAAGCAAACAACTTATTTTAAAGAAAAACAAATATGTTTGTGCTCTTGAGATCAAAACGAAACATTTACTAAATCAGATAAACTAGTTATTAAATTTAAAAAATGAATTTCAAAATACTGACGCTTGGCTGAAAATAAAATTTTATAAATATTTCCTGTGCTGCTTAATCCCTTGAGAGAAAGCATCCTCTTTAGTTTGCAACTTACTTAACGACTGACTGACTGGCTGCTGTCATTTTTACACATCAAAGTTTGTTGATGCCGCCAACAAGTGTTTTTTGTTGTTCAAGTGTTTGTAGATGTTTGCAGTTTTAATTTGTTGTACATGGATTATAATTGTTGACATAAATAAAAAAAATTTAATTAGCGCTTAAAGTTAATTGATTAAAATATAGTTAACACCGATGGGAGAAATAATAATAATAATAATTGAGAGAATAACGAAACAAAACGAAACGCAAGATGGAGTATTTTAACATTAAAAATATACATTTTATGGTGACTTGGGGAGTTGAATAAAAACAATTTTTATTTTTAAAGAAAAAACTTCAATCGTTTTTTGAAAGTTTCAGACACAGCTGTTTTTCACACACATACTTTTTTATATTTAGCGCCATAAAATAAATTGAAAAAAAAACATAAATTCTTTTAGGTGAACTAACATACGAGTAGGCAACCAATTTTTACGAAATTGTCTTTTCGAAATAGAGTGATTCTAAAATTCCTAACTGAAAAGTGTAAAAGTTTTGAGTCATAAAACGTGGCATATTGCATAAATAAGTTGATAATAATGATAAGAATAAAGCTATTGTAATTTTATGTTTCTTCATCATATAAAGTTCCTCTTTAAGGCGGGAGGGAGCAACAAAATAATAATCTTTGAAAAATTAAAATTATACGAATATTTTTATAGAAAGGTACGAAATAAATAAATATCGTCGCCTAAAAAAGAAAGGGGAGTAGAATGCAAAAAATTAAAATAATTAATTAATTTATAAAACAGACATATACCGAACAGAGAATGACAATAATAACTCAAAAAGAAAATACACTTGAATACTTAACGTTATTTTAGTAACTGCGTATACTAATAATTGCAGTGCAAACAATTCATATGATATTATATTTGCAAATAATTATGACTATAGCCGATTCCAACATGCAAGAGTATCTCTACTTAATTTATGCAAAAACCTTACAACTACCAACAGAAAGGTACATGTGTATTGTGCGCATGGAGTGTCTGGCGTACTTAGAGGTGCTTGTACTCAGAGCGTGGATATTTATTCGGACAAAATAAATATACGCATGATACTCAGAGTATTTATTCATCATACGCCCACGGGTAACATGGAATGGAAAATGTGCTTTGGCTGTTTTATAACATTAATCAGATAACTAGGAGGTAAAATTTTAAATAATTATAAGCTCTAAGTTATCGCTAAAAGCTCCTTCTCTGGAGTAGCACTTTTTCTTATTTGTGCTAACCAAATAAAAAAAAAAATAAACGTTAAACAACTAATTTATTCTTAAATTTTTTGTTTGAAAAATTCGCAAACAAAAATCGTTATTTAAGTGATAATAAAACTGCCTATCAAGTAATCAAGTAACTACAAATTTTATAAGGGAGAGAAAAAATCTAAACTCAATTTGGTTGTCTGAGACTCAAGTCAACTATGACTTAGCCCAATTATATTATAGTGTTGTAAATCACAACTAATATTTGTTTGAAAATGATATGGCACAAGACAACTGCACACTCAACCCTTGTCTAAGTTATGGATGGCAATATCAATGTATAAGTTGGCTTGACTCTCAGACAACCAAACTGAGTTGAGTTTTTAAGCTTCTACTTGCTTTCTTAAATCAAACACGATTTTGCTCGATCAAAAATCAATTTAATAATAATGCCTTCTATTTTCACAAAAGGAAACTTAGCAACTAGCAAAAGATAACTTAACGACTATATTTTATTTATCTTTGTATTGGTGCATATGCACGCTATCCCAATGCGAACAAGCAAGAAGGAAAAGGACAAGTATAAAAATAGCATCTGCATTATGTATCTATATACATATGCATATAAACAATACTTCAGAATTACATATCACAAATACTTATACATTAGTTTTAAATAAATACATATACATCCCTATGCAAGAAATAAAAACGCGTGTAACGTAAAAAAGACAAACATTAAGGAAGTTCACTGACAGCGCAACCCCAGAATATTACCTACCCTACAAGTTGAAAATGGCAATAGGACCTCAAATTATTCAAGTAACTGAAGAAAATTTTCTCTATTTTTTTTTTTAATTTGCAGGGACATGTGTTTCGATGTAATAATACTAAATAATTAAATAAAAATTTCATTTTGAATTTTTTGTTTATTACGTTGTTTTACATTTCAGTTGACGATATATAGATTTCCTCTATTCGAGTCTACAGTGTATTATCTGACCAAAAATTTTATTCACTATTCACAATTTTTAAAAGTCTACTTTCTTTTCTTCTCTTGAAACATTTTAGCAAGAATTACGTTGCCCTCTGCATGCTACGATTCTGCTAACTTTTAGCATGTAAATGCTAATCCGCACATAAACATAATTAACTGATGACTAAAAGTACTGGTAAATTGGAAAAGAACAGGTGTGATCATATAAAATATTTTAGCATAAAATTTTAAAGGCAACTAGACCACACACGAACGACTGTTAAAAGTTCCTAAGAGCTCTTGGAAAAGTACTGAACACGAATAAGTATATGTATGCCACACGTCGTACTTACGGATATGGTTGATTTCTATTTCATTTTCCTAACAGGAAATATTAAAAAATGAAAACGCATGCACATACGAAATTTAAATACATCTGTTCTGTATGAATTTCCTTGTGGACGTCGCGGCTTTGGGGACAACATTAAAGTTGAAAGCTTCATATTTTAGTAATATAAATACACATACTTTAATATATTAAAAGCAATGTTCTGATGTTCACGAAATCTGGAAACTTTTCCTTTAAATTTTAATTAAAATGTCTTGCCAAAAAAAGCAACTGTATTAAGAAATGAAAATAATCACAAAATTGTTAAGATAAACAATGCTTAAGGCTGTTAATATAAAACTTAAAAAAAAGGTGAAAGCAAATTTATATGTATATACTCGTATGTTTGTATGTACATATATTTTTTTTTAAATTTTATTATATTAAGGAATACCGAAAGTGCTAGTAAATTAAAAAAAAAGGAAAGCAAGGCCAGTAAATTCCTCAATTCGATATGAAAAAATGGGAGCAAAGAAAATCCATTAATTGTTATATCCTTAGATGTATGAATACTCTTATAAGTTACGATTTTATTCAACTTGTGTTGTACGAGTATGCTTGACAGGTGAACATGTTTTAAACTTTATAAAATCAAACAAAATTTAAAGCATTTCAACTCACGATTCCTTTGTGTTGCTTACTGTTTAATTTTACAGCAAGTCACTCGATTTCTTTTAGTCTTTAAAGTACTTTTTTCAAGTGGTGGTTTGTTTTGAATTATAAATTCTAAAAATAAATGTATCAAAACCTACAACAGCAGCAATTATTTACACAACAACTCACCATGAGTAATAAAACAAGTATGTAGTGTGAGATGAGCACGCAAGAGCACTAAATCATTTGTCTTCGGGAAATCACACGGTCAGGAAACTTTTCACGCAAAATAGCGATAGTAACGGGATTTGTGTGGCATATAGAACCGCCTTGTCGTCCAAATCAATATACATATTCCAATTCCGGTCATGAAAAATTCTTTGAAGAATATCCAAATCCAAATATCGACGAGAAAATCTGGGCGATCGGTTCGAAGCCGACGGCGCGCTGCCGCTGGTTATTTTCCTGTTTATCCCGCCGCCGCCGATTGTATCGGCTCGCATCGGCTCAAACTGAGCCGAAATTTTAACTGCTCAAGGAGACAAATTTCGGAGAAAATCGATTTTCAATTTCAAGTTTTAATTTTCTTTTTAAATTTCCATATGTTTATTTCAGCCGCCGAAAATTCTCTCGGCGTGCCGCCGTCACAAGCTGATGCGCCGCCGCCGCCGATAATTTTGCCTTGTTACGTTATGTTAAATACGTGTCTGAATCAAACAGTTTTTCATTAGTAGTTAGTGGTTACGCTTTTTTTACGCACGTGTGACACATGTCACACAGAAGTAAACCCGGCCTATGACAAACACTCAACGGTTGCGCAACTGCTACGTCTTATGAATGCACCCAATAAAGTAAGAAATTGTATCAATATAAAACTCGTCAACAATTTTGAGATTGATTTAAATATTTAATCCTTTTTTAATGGTATCACTAACATCATCAATTTGCGAAAGATATTTTTCTACTTGTTCTTTTATCGAAAGTAAAAGAGAAACAAGCTAAAATAAAAAGTGAAATTATTTGCTGTTTTAAATGACTATTTTAAAAGAAATCAATGACATATTAACAATTTTTGCACATGTGTATAAAAACGTAAATTTTTTAACTAATTTCCTTTAAGTTTTTAATAAAAATAAAAAAAAAATTCAAAATTTCATTCGAACAAATATAAAACACAAATAATTAACAACACTAGTTCATAAAAATGTAATATATGGAGCCATATAAGTATAGGGTCCGCCATCTGACTTTTTTTCAACTAGTGCTTATTTCGTGAATGGTAACACTTAGCTCATGTCTGATTTGACAGATAATTAGTTTTATCCTTCCGCTGAACGAATATGGTTGTGTATACGCTTGAACAACAATGGGAAATATTGCCTGCGATCGACTTACAGAAGATGCCGATTTTGCCAAGAAAAGTCATCTTTTCAGATGAAGCTCATTTTGATCTTGGCGGGTATGTAAACAAGCAAAATTGTCGTATTTGGGGCACAGAAAACCCGCACGCATACATTGAAAAGCCGACGCACCCAAAACGAGTCACTGTTTGTTGCGGATTTTGATCCAGAGGCATAATTGGGCCAATGAGCAAGGAGTGGCCGTTACAGTCAATGGCGATCGTTATCGGGCCATGTTGAACGAATTTTTGTTCACACGGCGCTACGTGCCACACAGCCGAAGCTACACTCGATGTTTTGCGCCCTGTTTTCAAAAAAAAATTTATCTGGCGGACTCTATATATAAAAATTTATGCATACATTATAACGCACATGAAAAGTATATTTCCACGTGTACTTCAGACCAAATCGAAGGAAGGCGTAGTTGTGGATCCTCAGATATGAGAAATATGTAAATAATTGCTCAAATCCAAGTTGGTCAATAAAGAGAGAGGAAAGAACAAGAACTTCTTGTTTCATATCAACAACTCAGATGCAACGTTCCATTAAAAAAAATCTTCCTGCATTCGCATTTACATTTTTTTTTCGTTTTTTTTTTCATATCTGGTTAGCATAGTGAAAGGTTCAAACGCACATGGAAAAAAGGTATAGCGGCAGGTGGTCCCCAGAAATATGAACTGATTTCTGCTGGGAAACTAGTCGTGAAACAGCAGATAAAAGTTATAAAAGAAAGTGATATAGTGTTAAATTTCATTTAAGATTTTAATTTATATCATAGAAGCCGTAAGATTTTTTACTTTTATCATAACAAATACGTATTTTATATTGGAATATTGTTATTTTATTAACCATCTGAGAACAGATTTGGATTCAGCGCACAAAAGTCCATTAAAATCGCATAATGAAGATCTTGCTTCCAACTTTTACTATTTTTTTGCACAACAGTGTTGTTAGCAGAATGGAACAACATTCTGTTTTTGAAATGCCCCGGCAGTTTCATCAATATTTATGTGTTGGGTTTATTATGAGTGGTGTGTGTTGATATTACTTTCAATTTATATGCATACAGAATTTTCAATGTAAGCAGAATTTGGGACTTGCCCTGAGTCTAACTCTTTTCAGCAACAACGCCTAAATTACACCAACAATAACTGCATTGTTCTTATCGTACTAGTGATAAATATGTCATTGCAAAAATAAACCCCAAAGTTCCACATTTCTAAAACAAACCAAATTAAACACGTACGACTCATGGTACGTAAGCGATGAAATTTCCCTTTTTAATTTTATGCAAAACTAATAGAAAAATATTATGCTTATAATCCCGGATAAAAGAGGTAGTTTTGGTTAGTCGAGGCTAAAAATTCAAATCGAAGGAAAACAATTTCCTTTTTCTATATTTATGACTTTTATCAGGCTTAAGTTCGTATCGCTTTGTAAGCCAAATTACATGTGATAATTATTAATGAACAAATAACACCAAAGTTAATTGTAAATATTCTGACAAACATTTAGTAGAACGGAACAGCATACTGTTTTCGAAGGCCGCCACATCTTCATTATTGGCGTGCTTTTGTGTTTTTTCTTTTTCTTTCCCGGATAATTCAAGGAATAATCGAGGCATCACTGTATAAAAATTATGCATTCTTCGACGAAAGTTGCTCATAATTGAATGAAATTTTAGTTTTAATTATATATATCAGTCGCTCCATATTACCGAACTGAAAATGTCCAATCAGAAATTCAGGCAGGTCAATATTTCGCCCTCAGAGCTAGCCATATGAAACAAAATTGTTTTATTATTGCGTAAAACAATGAGAAGTAACGCTATTTCGCTCTTTAACTCACGATACTTTCTTTTAAATTTAACCTTCTTCACGATATAAATGACAAGGAAATGTAATTCTAAATTCAAACATCAAACGGAAAAATAATAAAGTAATTTATGAGACAAATTAAAACATGACACAGAATTGAATTCTAATAAACATCACTACAGTTTGAGTGTAATGAAGCAAATAGATAGATTTTGTTTAAATACATAACAGACATACTCGTATGTATGTATGTATATATGTATGTAGTAGTATTCATTTGCATGTAGTTGTATGATAAATGTTGTCATGTATGTGGGATCTCCCCATGATGTTTGTGTTGTTCTTGCTACTTGAATACCTTTTAGGAGTGTAAATTTTAAAATTCTTCCTACACAGTCAATTCTTAGAAACAGCTTAAATTTATTTGGGCAGGACAAGTCAAGTGCTTAAAAGCAAATCAACCGAAAATGTATAAAGAGAAGGGAACAAGCAGACTGACTATTCACAAGAGAATTGGCTCACTGGAATAAGCATAAGCATGAAATGCATATTAAGGGTGATTTTTTAAGGGCTTTCGGATTTGATTTATACAAAAATAAAAAACACAAAAAATTTAGAGAAATGTATGAAATCTTTATTTGAGTAGGTAGAACGGTCTATATAATTAAATTTTTAAACATTATTTCATATAAATGTTGACCGCGGCTACGCCTGAAATGGTTCATACGCTGGGTCCAATATGTATGAGTATGACAATTTCGCCAGCGTATCGGCCGGTATCTCACGATTAAATACTTCAATATTGTCTTCCAGTGCGTCAACAATTAAAGAATTGACCCTTTAGACATGAGCCTTAACATAGCTCTTCAATAAATAGTCTAAAAGCATTAAATCGCACGATCCAGTCGGCCAATTGACCGGCCCCAAACGTGAAATAAACTGTTCACCGAACTCGCCTCTCAATTGGGCCACTGTTTAGCGTGCTGTATGATATGTGGCACCGTCTTATTAAAAGTATATGTTAGCCAAGCCCAGTGCTTCCATTTTGGGCAAAAATAAAAAATAAAAATAAGAAAAAGAAAGTTAATAAAAACCAGCCTGTAGTAGGATCATTTGAAAAAATAGAAAAATAGCTTAAAAACATGAGTTCTAAGAAGTTCGTGGTAGTAGAGAAAATGTGCCCTCCACAGACGTATTTTTTTCTACGACTTAAAAGATTTTAATCTTTAACAATATCACGGAAAGATAATATCTGTATGTTTATACACCTTTCATCCCATTGAAAAGAAAAAAGTACTTCAGAAATATGTAAAATGGAACTTATGGGCGAAAAAATCTAGTTTTGCAGAAAATAAGTTTTAAGTTGTCCATATTATATTTATAATTTAAATATTTTATCTTCTTAGGAGAAGGATATACAAGCTTTTTATTTGAAATTAATTATTTTTTAAATCTCTCATTGATTCCTTTTTAAAATAAACGTTTAAAAAAGCCGATAATCCAACTCTTTCGCAAGTAGGGAAATCGCTTTCACAAATTGTTAATGTTGGTGATACGGTTAAAATATAATTAAGAAGCATATAAAGTTTGTGTGCTCTATTTCTGATGTTTCCAAATAATTTAAGTTAACCTCAATATCTCAGAAAAAATTACTGCTTGCCAGAAGCGTTTTTGTAAAGGAGACAATGTTACAGAATCACTTGCTGTTGCGCATGAATAAGGCATGTGTTTTGTTCGAGATGTAGCAACACATTCAACTTCCAAAAAGCCATGAGTTTGCGCCTTAATAAAGTGCTTCACAGTAGTAATACTCAGATGCAAAAGTTACTGGTTTTTCAAATTTTCTATGATAATTTTTTACGTCGTTAGAGAGCCTGTTTGACGTTAGTGCTTTCCAGAAGCATTTTTTGAAGCTTTTCTTATCAAGTAAGCAATGCATTGCTTCCGTCAGTTGTTAGTGCTTCCAAATCAGATTTTTTTTGCTGGAATACTGATGAGCTGGCAAGAATAGGGACGGCGTTAGATGAGGGAATGTGCGATAGATGGGTTAAATTACTACCGAAAGGTCATTGCTACAAAGAACTCAGTAACTGGGTAGTGAGTAGGACCAACCGTTCATGGGGAAGTAGGGAGGATTGTAGAGTATCGAGGGCTATGTGGCCAAAACTTGATTCAAGAAGATCGTAACTGATACTGAATATAAATACGAAGGTCATGCCAGTCTTGACAAGCGCATTGACTGGTCACTGCTCGGTCAGAGCAAGAATCAGCATTTGGGAAGCTAACACTAACAACTTATATTTGTGTAGAATGCCCGAGGATGAAAAGGAAACAGAAGCACATTATCTGCTATTGCTGTACAGACGCTTCCATGAGAGCATTTGTGATGTAGCAAAGTGTAAACTGGAGGATATCAGGGGATTAATCATGATGAAGTCTTTGATGAGCTTTCATTATGGACTTTGCGATATATCTAATGCTCTCATGAAAACGTCTGTTCAGTCATCTAAGCCTACGCCCTTGCAACCTCGGACAATAACAGATAATATGTTCGATGGTTTCTGATTCCTCTTCATCATCCTACATCCTATAAAAATCTGTACTGCCTGTTTCCCAAATGCTCCCTGTGACTATGCAGTGATGACGAACGCTTGTCCCGGTCCTATAGTAATGGACCATCGGTGATTTAACATATCTGCCACACATTTCCTCATCTTACACTGGCCCTTTTCAAGCAAGCTTTTACGCAATTTCATTTCTCTCAAAATTGCAGTGACAGGGAAGTCAAAACACTATATTTGTCCATAAGGAAAATGAGGGCTCTGCCAAAGTCAGTAACTAGTTTTGACTAAGCATTGTGTCCCTTAAAAGCTTCTAGCGACGCCTGATTGTCGGCATAGAAGGTTATCTTCTCGCCACATTTCTGTCCACCATCCGTGGCCAGTGGCTTAATGAAAGATAATAGAGGTTCTTTAGGGTAAAATTGGGCATTACACTTTTTATTAACGGTTATTAATACAAGGGAATCATAATGGATCCAACTAGGTCTCCCTGCGGGAGGTGTGTTGCATCACCAACTTTCCTAATCTAACATAACCTCAATATTATTAACAATTTTTATATTAGCACAACTTCCAACTTGCTTGATAGCCTTTTTTAAATCAGTTAATAAAACATTATTTTTTAATTCAGAAATGTCATATAATTCTTCATCGTAGTTTAATCATTCGCCGCAGTATTTTTATCACAAAAAAGTCGTGGAAAAAGTACTCGTATTTGCCCACTATTTTTTTAAGGAAATTATCCAAACAAAAGTTATTCGAAAAATTATTTATTCTAAATTGTATTTTTTTTGCGAATATTCGAATAATTATTGTTGGAATGACAGCACTAATAACTACTTCCATAATCTTAAAACATTCATTTACCTAATTCTGCAAAAAAAACCGACTTCAATGCAAAGATCTGATGGAATGTTTTGGAAAATTTATGAGACCAAACTGGAATTAAACTCTTTCCAACGAAAAATTTTGAAAATCTATGAGTTACGAAGAAGTACGTGAAATATAAAATTAAGTTTTAATGGGCGTGTCTCCGCCCACTTTTTTAAATGCAAGATTGTGTGTTTTTCAGAGCTCAGGGTGTGTGTTAAGTTTTGTAAAAATAGGTAAAGTAGAACCACTTAAAATAAAATATTTAATTTAAATGGGCGTGACTCCACCCATTTTTTAAAATGAAAAATTGTGTCTATCTTAGAGCTCGAGTAAGTTTCGTAAAAATAGGTAAAGTAGAACCACATAAAATAAAATATTTAATTTAAATGGGCCACCACCACCCATTTTTTAAAATGAAAAATTGTGTCTATCTTAGAGCTCGAGTAAGTTTCGTAAAAATTGGTTAAGTAGAACCACGTGAAATATAATAATAAATATTAATGGGTGTAGCCCCGCGCATTTTTTCAACTTTAAAATTGTGCAATTACAAGAACCAGAGGTGTTTGCTAAGTTAAGCGTTCCCTTTTCTTCAATATCAAGAACTAATTTTGTTCAAAATAATTATGTTATGCTGTTATAACTTATTCTTTAAACAATTGTACTATTTAAACTTATAAGTGAGAACCAAAAATAATATGAATTAATAGTAAAAAGTTTATTTAAAAAATTACTTATGCATCTTGGGTTAAGCAACTTAAACAGCTTAGGAACAACTTGTTTCATAATGTTTAACGGAAATAGCAAAAAAGTTCATGCACACGCACACACACACACACACACATGCAAACGCATGCTTAAGTATGTATGTATGGTTGATTATTGGCAAATTTTTTCTTCTAAAGTATTTTATTTATTTATATTTGCACTGTTTTCTTTACTTTTGCCATCATCATCTTCATCGTTATCGTATTATTGGGTTTCCCATTAAACGTTGTTGATTGTATTGCAACAAGCACACTTAAATCCACTTAAATTGAAATTATTTTTGATTTTTATAAAACGTTATAAATAACTATACACACGTGTGTGAGAAAGTCATATAATCAACATATAACACTTCTATACAAAATGTTAAAAAATGTTACCAGCCAATAATAATTGAAAACACTTGTTTTATTCAAATGTATAAGAATTATTTGACTATTAATCTAGCAGCAGAGATGGGTGACATTTCTGCATATTTTACTTAATGTTACACCTTTTTACGGTGTTCCCAGTTTTATTTTTAACTTATCCCCAAATTTTAAATTTCTCATCGCCGAAAATCCCCAAAGTAGCTGTTTTCTTATCCCCAAAAATTCCCTCAGTTCCTCAAAAGTAAAACCATATTATTTACAAAGAAACATTTGCATAAATTTATTTATTTCTTTAATTAATTACGTTGTTTTAGTAAGTCAACGATGTGTTCTTGAACATTTTTTTTTCACATTTTATCATTTATTTTTGAATTAATTATTTTGCTTAGTTTGTGTCAATAAAACCATGTATTAATATGACATTTACACCTGCACGAAAGCTAGTAGATTTCAATTAAAATTTTTGTCAAAATCTATACCGTTTACCCCAGTTTTTTTTTTGACATATATCAAGATTTCGTATGCAAAACGAAAACCATTGATTGAAATGTTTCGTAAACTACAACCAAATAACTCCAATATGGCTAATTTATAAAATTTTTGAAGCACAGAGATTAATTTTTTAATACAATATTGAAAAAATTTGGGCAGATTTTGACAAAATCTAGTGAGGAAGTAGATTTTGTTTTGTATGGAGAATCTGCGCGAAATCTACTAAATTTTGCTCAGAATCTCGTAAGTACTAGATTTTGCTCAGATGTAAACGCACTGTAATGAATATTTCATTTTCAAATAGGATTTTCTCAATGTATCAATTTATATTTTCCCAATTTCATTTTGGTTTTTCTCAATATCAATTTGAGGTTGTTAATATAAGATGGTGTATCACTTTGGATGTTCCATTATCATGACCGTTTCATCAACTCCAAATTAAATAAAGATAGAGTTTCAACTTCACTTCCACTAAAGGAATGTTAAATTTTATAGAAATTATAAAAATATATATTTCAGTTATTTTTTGAAATTGATTGCAATGCAAACTGAGAAAAATTATAAATGGTAGAAAACTGAAAAAACTGTGTTTTAGGTACTTCCAATCTTAAATTTTATCTTAATTATATTTTAAACAATAGATAACTGTTGTATACACACGTCTCACACAACTGGCTGCGCTAGTATTGAAGCATTAAACATCTCTCTGCTGCTCGTCACACACGACACTTACTCTGTCTCAAGACTTCACAATAAACAACTTTATGATCGACTGCTAGACAACTGAGCTGCCACAGCGGGAACAAGAAGGAGTAAGGATGCCTTCTAGAAGACTTCTATACTCCTTCATCAAATTAATGGATTTTGCTTTTGTTTTAGTAAATAACAAAAATTAAAAATTTAAAAAACCCCGATATATCTAGAAAAGATGTGATATCTTCTAAGAGGCTGAACCGATTTTCTTAAGACATAGCTAAGAACCCTCTCGATCAAATCACTTTTCAAATAAACAAAAAACTAAGTCGAAATCCGTTCAGCTGTTTGGTCTGTACATGGACATGGACAGACACACAGATACACCCCTTTTTTTGGTCGGGGGTTAAAAATCAAAACAAAACATATTACTCCTTCTCTTCTCCCTTCTCATAGAAGGGAGTGTGGAATATGTATATTATCTTTTATGCAAAAGAGTCAAGGCGTTTTATGAGGCATTCTTTAGCAGTTGGATAAGAATAGTAATTGAATGAAAAAATTCCTAAGTACGCCTTTAATAAGGCTTGCACCAAGAAGGAGTTTTACCGCTGGCATGTTGAACTGATGATAGACTGATCTGCCAGTAGATGCGTCACCCTTTTTATACTTTACGCAAAGCTTCCAGAATGTAACAGCAACGTCTAGACAATGTCAGCAGCATTACCAAAGCTTGTTTTCAATCGCGCAATTAGTTCATGGATTGACCATGTACATACGTGTGCATATACATACATCATTAAACAAGCAGTTTATGATGGTTGTTTAGTTTTACCCCTTTTAGACACGGAAATTCAACTTTGCAAAGCCTTAATTCAGCTGGGAGAAAGACAGAAAGAGACAGTATTCCTCCCTCTGTCTTTCACACAGCAAAGTCTTAGCAAAGTAAACTTTGCACTACCATGTATGTATATATCTTAATCAGCAGAAATTATTTCATTTTTTTTTTGCTATAGTTTATTTAATAACGCTTGTATGTGCGTACGCAAGTGTATTTCGTTCTTCAGCTACTCTTCTGGATAATTCTTTTATTTTCCAAATTTTTTTCTTTATAAAAATATTTGTATTAACTCTGTTTGCCGAGACTTCCTTAACAATACATATCGCACACTAAATCATAAACAGTCAAAACTCAAAATAATCAAAGTGGTTTGGTTTTTTTATAAACTAGTTAATTGAACAAATCTCTAACGACCGCAATAATTTCTTTTGCAATACAGTCTTCTTGAAGAATATAAAATACCTTTATGCTTGTTTTTATGTTACATACTTGCGTCATTTGAACAGTATTAACAGCTGCTTGCAACTATTCAGCATCCGAAACTTTTTGAGTTGTTACTGTTTATGATTTAACGTGCGATATGTAAGTTATTAGTGGCAAAAAGAGGTTACATGCAATGACGTCCATGGAAATAATATATCGCTACAACGGCAACACTGTCGATTGCGATTATTGGCAGAGGCGAGTTATACTTGTATATACCAGCAATTTCTTATATTTTTAAAACAGTATTAACCCATACATGGTCATCCATTTGAATTTATGGGTCATAAATAGAGAAATAATATTCATTCTATTGTTGTTAATTCCTGTTAGATGGTTTCCCGATTTTGTTGTTGCTTTAAAAATCGTTTAAAGTATTTTTTCATAAAAGTTGCTCTTGTTTTTGTTGTTGCTCTTGTTGAATCAATCTCTGATGTGTTTGTAAATTGTTAAATACTCTTAACGAGCAAATAACCCAACAAACAAATATCTTTGCTGATTGTAAAGTTATATATTTTATTTCTTATGTCTATATATGTGAAAAAAAGATACCAAATTGTGATTTGCTACGAGTATACAAAAGGTAGTTAAATTTAAGGTTGTAATGTAAATTTTTTAACACCATGATTTCTTTTACGAAAATACAGGTCGCCGAGATATTGATTGAAAATTTAAAGTATTTGCGAAGAATTTAAAGAGAAATTGAAATTTTTTTCTACTAAAAATTTCAGAATACATAATGGGAAATGGTATCAAGGAAAAATGTTTCGAGCAACAATACTTCACATCCCGTTATCTTGCTGAAATGAAAAATGAGTGATGTCACCATGAGCGAATTTCGGGTACAAAAATACGCTGATCACGATTTATTCAGCAAAGAAGTCACGCTGATAATATTTTAGTTTTAATTTTCAAAAAATTCCGAGCGACGATATCGCCGGACCACAAAATCGCACCATACTTTTATTTTTTATAGTGAATTGTCGCAATTAAAGTTCGCTATTTAAAAGTGCAGGGTTCCTTGGTAAAAGATTTCCTGAATTTATACTATGTCAAAATACATCATTGAACGACGAAGTAACGTTTAACAGAAAATAAGCCAAATTATATGTGATAATTATTAATGAACAAATAACACCAAAGTTAGTTGTAAATATACTGATAATGGCAAGACTGTTGTAAATTTAGAGATGGTAAAATTGAGCTTTCATTACAAAAATGCTGTCAGCAAATTGTAATACGATGAATCAAAACAATTCACATATTCCATTTGCAATAAAAGTTGCATACATAAAGCAGAAATCTACATCAACTGACATTACACACAGTGGACCAAACACAAAGAATGCTGATGATGAAGGTGTAGTGGCATTCGAAAACAGCTAGTTGTTACGTTCTACTACGTGTTTGTCAGAATATTTAAAACTAACTTTGGTGTTATTTGTTCCTTAATAATTATCACATATAATTTAGCTTACAAAGCGATACGAACTTTAGCCTGATCAAATCATAAAAATAGAAAATATTCTTGGTAACCTCAACATTGTACTTGTTGTGCTCGTATAGGACTACTAAATGGACCACTGAGCTGAATTTGCTCCCGAACGCGCTTTAATTTTTTTTATATATTATTTTTTTAAGATGAAAAGGTATTTATTCTATTTATTGCCAAGCTATTATTCTAAAGTTTTAAATCGTTCTCTTCTATGTGACATTTAATTATAGTTTTCAATCTAAATCATTCTCATCCTCAAAACCGTGTGTTAGCTGGGTAATTGTGTTCAACGTTGCTTTGTGCTATAATAAACAAAAATATACGTTGCACAAACACACACACCTACTGTCGCTTAAATCAAATATGCGATTATCGTAGATTAAAATTGAAAAGGAGTATAAAAAATTAAATTATTTTGATTTAATGAATAATTTTCATTCTGACCTTAGTACAACATTTTTAATTCTTTATAAGAATAGAAAATCCGGCATGTCATTTATATAGATTAGGTTAGGTTGGGTTGAAAAAGAGAAGGCAACTAATATCATATAAAGAGCGTAAAGGTGAATTTTTTGCCAACAGATTTTTTTTGTGAAAGAAAATAAATCATTTCTTTTCTTTAGAAATTCGTTTCCATTTAATAAAAAAATTTAACTTATTTAAAAGATAAAAAGATATATTATTTTAGCGCATATTTTTTTCTTCTATTGCTTGCGAACCATTTTCAAATTCAACTAGCGCTATACATACACTCTAGTGTTTTATTTACTTGCAACATTTTCACAAACATTGGTAATGATTTTTAATGATTTACGGAAAGCATGGGGAATTAAAAGTAAATGTTTAACATCGGATAGTTCTTTACAAAATAAAAAGCCAATAAAAATATAAATTTTAATACTCCGCATTGTGCATAAGTTAAAAAAATTTAGGTCCAAAACTGCTTTATCTTGAATACGTAAAACTTTTTAAATTGCTGCAGACAAAAAATATATTTACTCACAAAAATACTGCTTTTATTATCAAACAGTTTCACTTTCTGCTAAGTTGAAAAAAAAATATAAAAAACACTTTTATTTTTGTAATCAACACTTTTAAAATAAAAATCAACGTCATTCAGTTTATTTATTACTTCAGGGAAATGTATACAATTGTGCAGAGATGAAATTGAAACTTTGTGGTAGAAAAAATTCAAATGGCGGTAATAAAAATAAAATTAAGACTTGAGTAAATTGTAGAGTGAAAAGTATACATACATACGTATTTTAAAATAGCATATGTAAATTAGGTAAAGTATTTTTATAGATTTTATCAGGCATTATTAACTCGGTCTTAAATTATTGAAAGGCTTGAAAGGTTGCGTATACGTAATATTTATTTCAATACGGTTTATTTTGTATACGTCACTGTTTTCAAGAAAACAAAACGAATAAGTAAAGTTAAGCGGCCCACCCACTTGCAATATAATTGCACAATTTTTCGTAATGTACAATAATATCGCCCAATGTGTACACAGAAAAAAAGTGTTCACCAATTAAAGTTTACAATTAAGAATTTAATTGATTGAATTAAATTTTTAATTGTATTAATTAATTTGAGTGGAAAAACTTAATTGATAGTATCAAATTGTTTATAGGTAAAAATTTAATTAATTTTTTAATTGATATTACAAAATTACTCATATTACTTTTTTGTGTGTATGTCATATTCGAAGGTGTCACAATATGTTGCCAAGTATCAAAAGACTTGATTTTTATTGCACAATCAAGGCAATTGTATAATATATTTGGCAATATTTTCTTTGAAAATATCGTGCCATTTATTGCATGGTGTAGCTCGAGACGACAATAATATGTATAAAAACATATGCAATAGTATTGTATAATGGATGGGCCGCTTTAAACGTTAAAAATATGAAATAAAGGGCCAATTTCACGATGTCGACAACGTTCGACTTGTCGCGCACTTACATTCAAAACAAAAATAAATTTTCATATTTTGTCGATCGTTGTCGACATCGTGAAATTGGCTCAAAATTAAAATAAAATAAAATAAAAAATTAAAGAAAATAAAAAAAACAATAAAATAAAATAAAATAAAATAAAATAAAATAAAATAAAATAAAATAAAATAAAATAAAATAAAGTAAAATAAAATAAGAGAAAATAAAAGAAAAAAAAAGAAAATAAAATAAACTGAAACAAAGTAAAATAAAATAAAATAAAATAAAATAAAATAAAATAAAATAAATTAAAATAAATTAAAATAAAATAAAATAAAATAAAATAAACTGAAACAAAATAAAATATAATAAAATAAAATAAAATAAAATAAATTAAAATAAATTAAAATAAAATAAAATAAAATAAACTGAAACAAGGTAAAATATAATAAAATTAAATTAAATAAAATAGTAAAAAAAATAAAATAAAAAGAAATGTTAAACCCAAAAATTCCTCAGCATATTAATGCAATCGTCCCTGAAAAAATTCCCCAGGATTTAAAACGAATTTTTTATTTACACATAATTTAAAAAAATGCCCTTGTTACGGAATCGAAAATAAAATTAAGGTAGATTAATGCCACGCATTTCTTATGAAGTGATTTTCTCAACTCCCTGAGACTATATCCGTTTATCTAAAAGAGACTTACATTTGTCAACTTAGGAGAAAAAAAACAGTATCTAGAACTTTTCTGTTTAAAAAATCTTTAAAATTAATCTGTGGTTAAACGATTACAATTGGACCTGAACTCGAACATTTTTGTTAAGAATATTATTTTTTTTTGTGGATATATACATACCCTCTCCTTCGGTTTTTAAAGCTACTACACATAAGACGTATAGTCTAAGCTTTGTGCAATTCCCTAGGTCAAAAATTTAATATATGTCAGCGCTTATAACTTTATACACTAGAGCATACTACTTTAAGGCCTCCAAGTAAACACTACAAATGCATTATTCTTTTAAAAATTAATGTCAAATTAAAATTTTTTTATCATCATAATTGCAATTGTCCCGAAGGCAAAATTTTTTTATGAGATCTCCTGTTTAATTTTATTTCCGTCTGATTATGAAATTCAATAATAAATCTTATTTATGATT
Source organism: Nowickia ferox (assembly GCA_936439885.1). Lineage (NCBI taxonomy): Eukaryota > Metazoa > Arthropoda > Insecta > Diptera > Tachinidae > Nowickia > Nowickia ferox. The sequence continues at coordinate 22,952,635 of OW387026.1, forward strand.
TGGCTTTTTTTGCTTGCATGTGTCTGCTATTATAGTCCAATAAAAAGAAAATGTGTTTATAAAACAATTTATCGCTAATACAATCTCTTCTAGCAGACCAATTTCAACAAGTAATCAAAATAATAAAAAGAAGTAAAGCTAAATAGCATTCATATGCTAGAAATTGATGTAATAAAAAAAAGGAAAGGGGAAAGTAGTTGAATGGTTATAAAAACGTAACATGTTTTCTTTTTACACTCAATAAAATTATGTTAATAAAATGCAGCATATAGTTTTTTATTTTGGTACATATAGTTTTTTATTTTGGTTATTTGTTTTCTTTCTTTGGCCAATTATGGGCCTGTCCCACGATGTCAACAACGTTCGACTTGTCGCACACTTACATTCAAAGCAATAACACACTTAAAGGTTTTGTTTTTGCTTCAAATGTAAATGTGCGACAAGTCGACATTGACAAACCGGCCCTAAGGTCCTGTCCCACGATATCGACAGCGTTCGACATGTCAGATTTACTTCTGAGTTCCCAGCAGTTCTCAAAGAAATTTCACAAAATACCAAAGAGGCGATATTTCAGTATTTTATATTTTATAACAAAAATAGGTCTATTTCGAAACGGCCTGGTTCCTTCAATAACGAAACAAAACTTGGAACAAAAATTTTTTTCTTAATATTTTTTATAGTATAAAATTTTAAATAATTATAAATATGGGGTTGGTATTTTTGCAAAAATTTTTTATAATTGCGAAATAATTAACACACTTTTTTTTTGCAAAAAACGCATCAAAATCTACTTTTTTTTTAATTTTAATTTAAAGTGCGTGCAACTTTTAAATTAATTGTGCTTTTGATGCCATTTTTTTTTTCATATAAAGGATCTGCCAAATAACTTTTTTTTTTGAAAACAGGCCGCAAAACATCGAGTGTAGCTTCGGCTGTGTGGCACGTAGCGCCGTCCTGTTGAATCCAAATGTTGCCAATATCCTCCTCTTCAATTTTTGTGAACAAAAATTCGTTTAACATGGCCCATTGACTGTAACGGCCACTCCTTGCTCATTGGCCCAATTATGTCTCTGGACTAAAATCCGCAACAAACAGTGACTCGTTTTGGGTGCGTCGGCTTTTCAATGTATGCGTGCGGGTTTTCTGTGCCCCAAATGCGACAATTTTGCTTGTTTACATACCCGCCAAGATCAAAATGAGCTTCATCCGAAAAGATGATTTTTTTTTGGCAAAATCGGCATCTTCTGTAAGTCGATCGCAGGCAATATTTCCCATTGTTGTTCAAGCGTATACACAACCATATTCGTTCAGCGGAAGGATAAAACTAATTATCTGTCAAATCAGATATGAGCTAAGTGTTACCATTCACGAAATAAGCACTAGTTGAAAAAAAAACGTTAGATGGCGGACCCTATATATTAAAAATTTTGTTTTAAATTCATATTATATTCATATCTTTTTGCAAATCGAACAAGATTTGATTTTAAATTTTTTTCTCAAATATTTCCTAAACTGTAAGTGAAACACCATAAATGTAGTAGATTGTTATTTAGCTTTTAGATAGAAAAATCTACTACTTAGTAAAAAATCTTTTTTATAAGATTAAAAACATAACCTTAATATAGGAGAAGATTTGAATTTTTCATTAACCCTAGTTGGCTCACTTTGCTGTTCTGTTTGGATCCACCCTTAAACTCTGTAAAATGCTGTATAAAATTTTATACTAATTGGACGGCCCGCTTATCCTCATACCTAAATAGAAGCGGCAAGCGTTGCGTTAGCAGCAGGGTACGTGTATTCAGTACAATCAAATAATATTTTCGCATATAAATTTACTGAAAATGCGTACCCTGCCGCTAAAGCAACCTTTGACGCTCTTATTTAGGTATGAGGGTTAGAAACTGCAGAATTATTTCCATTTTTTTTTGTAATGTAGAGGAGAGCCATAATATTTTCCTCTCTCGTGCATGAACTGAAAATTTGCTCAACTAAAATTGCCATGTGTGAATCGGGACTTACTTTTGTTGAGAATGGCAATGCGATATTATATATGGGTTGGGCAAACTTTTTGAAAAGTTGAGAACCGTTAGTCTTAGTACATTTTCTTGAGTGTACGAATTATGTATGTATGTGTGTATATGTTTCTTCTTTTTGCCCAAGACCGCATCTACAAATAGATTATCTCATCAGGCGGAACATTTGTTGATTTCTTTGCTGGTCAAAGTTGTTTTTATTTTGTCTTAAATGAATGGGTTGATTCAACTTAAATTTCTTTACTTTTTATAAGTTGTAAATAATTTCTATGAATTGCACCGTTTATAGCACGTTTTTTTATTTATTCGTATTTACGAGCGGTTGAGTTGATTTTTTTTTTATTTAACATGTGGTGACCGTTATTGTTCTTTATTAAGTCTGTTTGATAAACATCACAAATAAACTTTTTTCCTTCATATATTTATTTATATATTTTTTATACGCCTATTATATTTTTTACCTTCTAATAAAGAACGAAATAAAACACAATAACGTGAACAATCAAGGATTTCTAAGACACATTCATATGAAGTGTTTTTGTTGTAATAACTGTTTCCTACATGATGCTTGTGCGGGAGAGTTGCTTTATGTCAAATTCTGAGCTGAAAGATTTAATAGATGAATGACAACTGGATTGAGTAAATAAAGACTATTGAAACGTATAGATTCGTAGTAGTTTTTTCATGATATTTAGGGTAAAATGAATACAAATGTATGATTTTAAATTGATACTGATTACATTGGAAGGAAATGAACAAAAATTATTTTTTTAATTTGTTTCAGAGACACTTCAAAAAGAGCTTAGATGTTAAAATCGGTACAAATCTAATTAAATGAAGCTGGTCCAAATAAGAAAATATCTTAAGTGATAGAAAATTGAATTCTAATAAAAAAAAATTGGGTACAATAATCAACGCCCTAATTTAAGTTTGGCTATTATACTCGTAAATACACACAGTGCAAGCAATGAGAAGCTGTATACTCTTTACATTACTCTTTCCGCGGACGACTTATGCTTTCAAAAAGTTCCTTTCATTCATTTTGCTAAACTGAAATCAAGATTTAGAAATGGATTATGTGTACAATCATCCATCTTTCTTAATTCCTTAACCTTGATGTGTTAACAATCACATACACTTCTGCATTTATTAAAATTGAAAAATTTTTTGATCTACATATACAAATACATTAAATTTACATTTTCTTTCCTTTTAACACAAAATCTCTAGATGTGTAAAAATACACTTCATGTCTATTGTTCACTCACAACATTCCAATAAATTTCAACACAAAATAAAAATCTCTTATTTACTTTCAAAAAAAAAAAAAGTTAAAAAGTAAATCCAAATCCTTTGGCACAATAGACATTGAGGTTTTTACTTCAAGTGTATCGCATATTTTAAATAAATATTGCACGCGGGCGACTATTTTCAACAGGTGTTGTGTGAAAATTATCGTGAATTTATTCACTGTATTAAATATTAACAAATACAAAATCAGTTTCCGTTTTTTTTCTCCTTAAAAATGAGTTTGAGTAATATTTAAAAATGTTAAGTATTTTATATAGAAGTAAAATGAATGAGTTTATTTTTAAATCGAAATTTGAAGGTCATATTTTGCGAAGTATTGAATGGTGTGGCAGCTTTTGCTTTAAATTTTTTTTAATACAGGATGCCTGATGAATTTTGCTAGTGGTTTTGTATTATTTTTTTTATTTACATGAATTTAAAGAATTTTATTTCATTTGGGATCATGGGATCTACAGGTGGCATCTTAACAAAAAGTTGTTCATAACTGCCTACTGAGTTGATGTCGGAATCGTTTCAATTATCGAGCGAATCGACAGTCAATCATTTAAATTTTTTTAAAGCAATGCTATAAAAAATGGTCTACAGTTACATTTGGAAACCAGCGAGGCCACCGAAATGTTGAGTTTCTTGAAATAATTTTATTTGAAAATTTTCGGTGTAACACTTGCATAATGGGACTTTCTATGTGTGAACTTGTGCAGTACTGAAAGGAATTCTCTTTGCGTGCAGCCTAGGAAAGAACAATTTCGGTGGCATTTTTTAATCTCCAGTGACCGAAGTGTTTCCATTGATTTTTTTGTGTTTTGGATATACGAAATTTCGAAATCAATTTTATTTTATTATCGATGCAACAAACCTTACTGCTTCCAATTAGTCAGACTTGCACTCAATTACTTGTAAACAATTTATAAATACAACTATTGTGATTTGTGCAGTTGCTTAAAGAATGGAATACTTTCTATAAGTACCATCTTTTATCATCATATTGCGGATTTTTTGAAGCTTTCAGCTATCAACACACTGTTGCACGGAGACAAATTTCGACATGTTTTGGAGCAAAACAAGTAACTTGAAGAGTTTTGCTCATATGAAAAATTTATTAGAAACGCACTATTACAGTGCGACTGACTTTTTCGAAAAAAGTATGGCCCGACAATACAGTTTGATGTATACCAAACTGTAACTCGAGCCGAGCGCAATTATCTCTCGAAGAAGAATTTATGGATTAAAGTCACTCCAAATTCCACAATCCGTTTAGATCGAAATGTTCCTCGTCTGACATGAAGATATGGTTGAGCATGGTTGCGTTCTCTTGCACCATTCTGGGTATACTGTGGCAAAATTACAAGCGGCTATGCATGACCGCGGTGCTTAATTTTCTCGTTATTTGAAACTTATGGGAACACAAATTCAAAATTTTTCTCAGGTTTGTCTGCAGAGACTGTCATAGGGCGTGTGCCAAACGATAGAAAAGTACTATGGTAAAAAAATATTTGCCTGTTGGGAAAACATTTCATTTTTCTGCTGTGCCAAAATTATATCTTTTTTGACAATTTAAAATTTTGATAAATTCGCTTTAGCATAGAAAGAAGTTGATGAAAAAGTTGTCGCAGTGGCGAAGCAAAAAATTTCACTACAATCCGCCGCGTACCAACAATTTTTTCAAAGAACATTTTTATATAGAACAACAAAAAATTATACATATTGTACAATATGATGTGAAATATTGCGCAAATTAAAATAAACAATGCATTTTCCACAGTCTTACTACATTTAAAAGTCATAAAAATCGATGTATTGAATTTTCAAAAACGACGCCGGTGGTTTTACATTTTATGATACCGTGCTTCTTATTTGCTGCTTGTCAAAAATATATCTGTTGTGCAAAAAATTTAACTAGCCCTTGGGGCTAGTGCAATTTTATTCACCTCAGAAATATCAAAAATTTACTTACAATTGTACTCTGCTACCGTTTGGCACAGGCCCATAGTCCAAAAACTCATTTCATCACATGTTTTATTAAAAATAAAACAAATTCAATCAGTTGTTTTTAGATTTCTTTTTTTGCAAAACAGGTAGAAAATTTTTATTGATCCTATACATGCAAGATGGTGTTAAAGTAAAGGCCATGACTCACTATCATACAAAGTCGTGCGTATTGTGTTTTGAAAATTCTCATAAACTCCATCATACCAGGGTTGTATTTTTTCGTAGATTGCACGACTTTGTATGATAGTGTATCACGGCTTAAACAACAATTGTAATGTTATATTTTCTGCTTTTTAAAAAATATACAACCACACAAACATACGAGTATAATATTATGCAGCAAGCAACAACAACTATAGTGTTTCTACATTTACGTTCAATTGACAACGTACATAGACACGTACAGACTATTATACTTTGTATTAATACATGTCAAAAATTCAAATAATACGTGCAAGTGTGATATTGTGAATGCCAAATGTCATGACGAATGGTAAATTATACGATAAAAATTTAACATCCCATAAGACTTGACCATATTTTGAAAATTTTCTAAGCGATAAGACTTTTCATCTAATCAGATTTGGATTATTACAAAATGATGTAATAAACAAACTGAAAAGTCGACTGTTTCAACGCCGATGCCGAGCCGTCGTTTATGGTATATTTCTTCATCTCAAACCGGCCATGTCGGAAAGTTAACGAAATTATTGTATTTTTTTTAATCAACTACTTTAATCGCCGTCTAGTTAATTTTAATTATTATTGTTCGAACTTTCATTTTATTTATATATTTATGATTTTAATCAGGCTAAAGTTCGTATCGCTTAGTTTAAAAGGTCGGCATGACCACAGTTGGCATGAAACTGCTCTGCCGCCGGAAGTCAACGATTAATGTAGGCATGTGAATCCTCAACAGCTGTCTGCTTTCTACTTGTGTTTTTAAAGTAATTTGAGGTGGGATGGTGTGAACACAAAATTTCACTTTACGTTAGATTTTTTGACAGTCGAAACAAATGTCTTTAGATTTCTTTCTCCTAAAATGTGATGAAAGTCTTTATACATGTATAATAGTCTGAGTGGCCCGTAAGCAACAGAACAAATTGTAGCACGAACTAATGACGTAATTGAATGCTTTTGTTTGGGAAGCTGCCAAATAGTCTGTGACCGTCTCGATATTGCTAACACTCTTCCGGAAGCTTTAGTTAAGTACAAAAAAGGTGATGCGTCCAGTAAGCAGACAGTATTGTGTAAACGTAACAGTGTAATTAACATCTTGGTATTTGAGAAGTAAAAGTGTGTGTAAAAGATGTTAATATCGGTGTTGGGCAAATAATATCATACACTTAGGTCTTTTTAGGGTAAAAAGAAACCTTATTGCTTTTTCTACGAGGTCCGTCCGTCTGTCGGTCTGCTATTTCTCGAGAATCGTAAAAGCTACGTCCCTGAAATGTTCACATAATATGTAAAACTGCAACAGCAAATATATGGCAGATAAAAATTAAAGGGTGTTGCAACGCGAGCGACGAAAAATGTAGAAATCGTAATGTAACATACAGAAAATTATCGGCCTGTCCCACGATGTCACTAGAAATCGTTCGAGCGACAACTTGTATTGCAAACAGCAATAATATTAGAAAATTTGTTGTTGTTTTCAATGTAAGCATTCGATCGAACGATTTCTGGTGACATCGTGGGACAGGCCGTATATATAAATACTTGAAATTTTCAAAGTTGGAGTATTTTTATGCAGACTACAACAACTAACACAAAATTAAAGTGCATTCTATCAGTTAGAGTTATTTTGACAATTATTTATATTGCTGTATCTTAAAAATCGTAAGAGATAAAGTCTTACCCCCATATGCAAAAAAATAACGTGTGCTTGAAGTGTACGTTAAAACAAAATTTCCATACATAAACCGGTTTTAACGTACACTCGAAGCATACGTTATTTGTTTTTTGCATATGGGGGTTAAAATGTTCAAAAACGCTAAAACTAAAAAATCCCAAAATTAGAAAAATGCCGAAACGAAAAATCGCCAAAATTAATAAAGCGCTTAAATGAAAAATATCACCAAAAAAATAAAATAAATCGCTTTAATGCAAAAAAAAACATAAGTAAAAATATCCCCAAAAACCGAAAAAATCGCCAAAATGGAAAAAAGCGCCAAACTGAAAAAATCGCTAAACTAAAAATATGTTTTGTAAAAAACCAAAAAAAAAAATATTGCCAAAAACGAAAAAAACTCAAACTTTAAAAAGTGTCATTACTAAAAAAAATTGCAAAAAACATCAAAAGAAACATGAGCCGTACATAACCCTTCGTGTGATAGTCAAAGTCGCAATTTACTGAATTTAGTTTTAATTGCAAATATTGGAATCTACAAAACTATGTTTTTAAAGTGTCAGAATGTAACATTATTTAACAATTAACATCTCGCATTACGTCTTATCCAAACACTCTTTCACTCATTCATATTTTTTTAATTGAAAATCTTATTTGAAAAAATCTTTGGAGGTTTTGCTTAAGAAACATAATTTTTTTTTAATGATGGCTTGATCCTGCTCCAATTTCATGACTTTGAATTGGTTGCACTATTGTGAGGTAGATGAAGCCACATTAAGGAGGTCTTCTCAAGATGTAGCAGCTCTTGGTGGAATGTGTGTAAAGCGTCCCATCCATTATACAATATTATTGCGTATGTTGTTGTACATATTAATGTCGTTTTGACCTATACGAGTACTATGCAATAAATGGCACAATATTTGCAAAGAAAATATTGCCCAATTTTCCTAACAGTGCAAAAATTAAACAACATTGAACAATGTTGCCACCACATTATACAATCGCCTTGATTGTACAGTAAAAGTCAAAAGTCTTTTGATATTTGGCAATATATTGTGCCACCTTCCAATATGACGTACAAATTGGCGATATTATTGTATAATTCGAAAAATTTCACAACTATATTGGAAGTGGGTGGGCCGCTTAAGAGAAAATTTAAAACTGGGGGTCTGCTCTGTAATTCGAAACGAGAGGAAACACTTTCGAATTGGAAAGAACAGGCTTTTGTAAATTCAAAAGCCTGTTCTTTCGTTTGGAATTACAAAGTAGACCCCATGTTTTCTTGTTTCGAATTGTGAAGTTAATATACGAATAATTTTTTTTTAATGCTGACAAGTAGGAAACATATTACTCGTTTTCAAAAAACAAATGATTAATGAAAATTTTATTTAATAAAACATTCTAAAAATTAGTTGTTCACTGCAAAACCAAAAACATTTTCCATAAATTTCGACCAAGTCATTTTGTATTAATTCAACACGATATGTTGCAATGACTTGAAATATTTCTATACATATCTATCAAATTCATTAGAATTTAATTTCCCGCAATGAATTTCATACTTAAGCTCATTTATTAATTCAATTAACAGCAGCAGCAGCAGCAACAACAACAACAACAAAACTTAATTCCAAAACATCTGACTCCATCCAACATAAATCATTTTATTTATTAAAAATCATTTTACAACATTTTCTGTCGGATACTTACACAGTTTTATGAAATCAATATCATGAGATGTCAATGTGTAAGAGCTTGTGCATACAGTTGTAATAGTGACCCTTCAATTTTATGTTGAACAGGGAAAAATATGGAACAGTGAAACTGGATTTTCAGTTACATTAAACCACAGGTGGTCGATTGGCTGACTAAACGTGATTTGTGTTAAAAAGAAATAAATTCTGGCGATAAATTTAAGGGGAATTCAAAGATGAACTTTAAATATCGTGTGACACAAAAAGTTACATATGTACTCATGTGTACTCGTATATTCGTCCCTATTTTCGTTTTAAACGCCCTTTCACACACGAGACTAATTTTTATGCCGAATAATGTTTGTTCGTTTTAGAACACACGAGACTAATTCATCTTTCATAAAAATCTATACGTGCACACAGCTTTGTGTGTATTAGTGTTTTTTGTATTCATTTTACATTTGCTATTTTTTAAGTTGTGTGTGGTTTTGTGCTGCTGATGTGGGCTTGTAGCTGGTTGAAAAATTATGCCAAACACAAAACCACTCTCTTTGTCCCTCTCACCCACAAACTAGCATTTTATGCCAGCACAATTGTTCTCGTGTGTGACTGCGCAACGACATGAAAACGATAATTTTGCCTTGAAATGGTAATACGGTGCAAGGGTAACGCGGTGTATTTTCAATGGAAAACTGCCGTTTTAATCTTTCGTTTTAAAGCGATGCACAAATAATGCCGAGTACACACTATGTCATTTTGTGATATCGTAATAGTGTGTACTAGTGGACACGTTTGTTATTTCCGATATTTTTCGTTGTATGGCATTGCTTTCCAAATAAAAAAACATAATGTGAATGGCGTTGCTCACATTTTGAAAATGACACCACAAAATGAGAACACAAGAAATGCCAAATATGTACTCAGCATAAAAATAGGCCCGATTTTTAATAGAGAAATTGAAAAACTTTCACCGCAGACTAAAAGAAATAACACATAATTCACAGTTAACCAAATGTATAAAGTTACTCGTCTTTTCCTACTTATGACATTTACTTTCTCTTTCCATATAGATAATACGCAAAACTTGAGCAGTTATCGCAAAAAGATGGACTGCTTATTATTAAATATGAGAAAAAATTTTGAATTTGACAAAACCCGGGGCAAGGACATGCGTTCTTAACTTTGAAAATTAAGAAGCGGAAAGTTGTAACTATTTGAAGAAATTTTGAAAATTGAATTTCAGCCAAAATTGTGATAAAAATATAACAGAAACTTGTAAATATTTGCAGAATTATTTTATTTAGACGTGCGTCGAATTTCATATGAATTGGTGAAAGGACATGTCTACCCCCCATATATCCTTAATTTTAAAAATTAATTTCTGTAACTTTTTGCAAAATTAATTTACAAATTTCATAATTACTTGTACTGGTCGAGCCTCATAATTATATTTAGATTTAAGATTTGAATACTTATTGTTAGTTCATTTTTGAGGATACAATAAATTACAATACAATAAATCTTTATAACTGAAAATTAAACTCCAGTTAGAGCTATGATTAAAATGCAGCAACAATTTTATAACTACGATTTGTAAAATTATTTTATTAAGTTCTGTACTAAATTTCATCATATCATATACGTACGAGTACATACCTCCCATATATCTATTATTTTAAAAATCAATCTTAATTTGAAATATGTATGTGAGCTCCAGTCACAATTATGATTTCTAACTATTTGTAATATTATGTCAATAATCTCTGTAGGAAAAATCACAACAATCGGTGCAAGCATATGTTAACGTCTCATATATCCTTAATTTTTGAAATTACAATTATGTTTGCTGAATGCAGCGAAAAGTTACAAGTATTTTTTTAAATTAAAAAAGCAATGTTCCTTGATGAATCGCAACCCAATTGGCACAAGTTATGTATAGTTGTCATATATCCTTGATTTAAAAAATAAAATATTTGCTACAATTATAATCAGAACGTAGCGAAAATGTGTAACTATTTGTAAAATCGTCAAACTAAGTTCCATGCGAAATTTCATAGCAATCGGTGCAAAGGAAAACTTTTCTTCCATATATCCTTTATTTTAAAAATTAAGCTGCAGACACAATTATGGTCAGAAATGAAACAAATTTTTTTTGTTAATAATATTATTATTATTATATTATAGACAATTTATTTCAAAATCTACCTCATTCAGTTGTAAATTAAACTTCATTACAGTAAATGTAAACTATCTCCCATATATTCTTATTAAACCGGCCATATATCCTTAATTCTAAATATATATTTTAGCTAAAATTATGGCAGTAATGTATAGAAAATTCGAAATTTATTAAAAAATTTTAAAATTACACAACTAAGCTTTCTTACAATTTTCATTTCAATCAGCTCAATAATGTGTCTTACCATGCGAATATCCTTTATTTCGAAAACTGAATCTTAGTTACAATTATGATCAATGTGCGGTGAAAATGTATAACTGACCTTGGAATTTTCTACTAAGGAATCTCGTTAAATGGCACGTCTAATCAATTCAAGATTAATTTATGGTCCTTCCACATGTCCTTAATTTAAAATAAAATTATGTCTATCCTGCTAAAACTTTGATCAGAAAACAAAGAAAATACTTAACCGCTTGTGAAAGTGTTCCGCTTAACTTTGCCGTAAATTTAATTTTAATTTTAATGCTAGTATCGTCCACTCTTCCATATATCCTTCATTTTCCAAATTGAATTTTACCAACAGTTATGAAAACTTGTCAACATTTATACAAGTATTGAAAGAGATTCCTTAGCTATTTTCATTATAATTTATGCTAAAACATGGTTTCCTTTCATATATCCTTTATTTCGAAAGTTGAGATTTTTTTTCTCTTAATATTAAGGAAAAAATCAATCTTAAAGATTTAGGAATATGTCTTAAATTTTATTCAAAATAATCTTAAAATACGTAGCTATAGTAACTACATTTTTTTTACTGAATAAAAATAGAACAAATAATAAATTATGGCTGTCTGCATAAATGGACCCTTAATGGTGTGTTTTAATACTATTAGATCCTGTGGAGCAGTAGTTTTTTTCAACAAGTTTATGAATTTGGTTAATAGTCCAAATATGAAGTAAATAAATGAATTTTCTAATTTATTTATTTGTTTATGTGACCTAATTAGATTCAATATGGTAATTTTGTCTGTTGTTTGGAAATTTTTCTTTATCTTTTAAATTATTTTGATATAATCAAGAGTAGCTTGACAAATTTGTTTTTATTTATGAGTATGTATGTGCGTAGCTGGCAAATTTAATTCTAATAAACAAGTATTATATTATAAAAAGAAATTATGCAATTAAAAGTTAATTCAGAATTTATTAAGTCCGCACAAAAACATAAATGTGAAAATAGTAAAAATTTCCCATGGCCAGTATAAAAGAAACTAATATTTATTAATTTTTTCAGCAGTAAATAAGCATTTGTTGTTGTTTAATTTCTATCAATATTAGCAAAGTTAATGTGTTTAGCTTTCTTGGAAAAAAAATTGTCGCGTCCGCCTTGTCGCTTCATTATTTGTACTTTACCCATTTAAAAAAATTTAAACAAAATGTTCATATTTCATAAATCTACACATAAACGATCTTTTTCACATTCATTTACATATTCACGAAAAAAAATTCTGCATAAAATTTCGCTGAATTATGTATATTTCTATAATTGCACAAAAATAACCTCTATTTTGAGCGCGTCCGTTTCTCGCTGACATTTGCTTATATCTTTTAATTATATTATTGATATCACTCAACATTATTTTTAAATATACTACTCCTTTATTGCTTTAAAACACTTAAGATATCTATTGGATTTTCCCATTCATTTCTTGTTTTTCGCTCAACAAAAGGTGTACGAATGTTGCGTCTGTCACCTGGCAATTGCCTATATGATACGAACTTTAGCCCATTTAATCGAATATCCTACCTGGTGTGGACATTTCTTAAAAAAATTTAAGTACACGTTAAATTTTTTTTCGGGTTTTGGCAATATTTTTTAGTTTTAACGCTTTATCTTAGTTTCGGCGCTTTTTTCGTTTTTGGAATTTTTCGGTTTTGGCGTTTTTTAGTTTTGGCGATTTTTTCGGGTTTTGACGATTTTTCCGTTATGGCTATTATTTAATTTTAAATTTTTTTTAATGAAAATTTCAAGAATTTGCGTATTACGGTTTCCAAGATACAGCAAGTTGTCAAAATTACACAGTCAAAATTACATTAACTGATAGAATACCCGTTAAATTTGATGTTTTTTTAAATTTCAGTGTTAATTGTTGTAGCCTACATAAAAATACACTAACTTTGCAAATTTCAAATGTCTATAAATAATTATCTGTATATTACATTAGGATTGCAACATTTTCCGGTGCTCGCTTTAGAACACCATCTAATTTTTAACTGTCATATATTTGTTGTTGTAGCGGCCAAAGTTTTACATATTCTGTAAAAATTCCAGGTCCATATATTTTACGGTTCTCGGGAAAACAGCCTGACGGACATCGTAGCGAAAGCAATAGGGTTCCCTTTCACCTTTGGCGTACGGAACCATAAAAAAAGCTCTTGGCAAACATTTGTCCCAAAAAACGTAACCACTAAAACTAATGAAAAATTTGTTGATCCAGACACGTTTAAATTTATTAAGTTAAACACTCATTTTTCCAACAAAAAATTTAAGCCTTATATAAGCAGCTTTTTAAATAAAGTCTAAAATCGGCTCACGTTGTTATTCTGGAAAACAACAGCAATAAATTAAAGCGCTTATACATACAGTACAGACAATACATGTGTATGTACTTACGAGTAAAAAATGCGTGAAGTTATTTCAATGTTTATTAATATTTTTTAATAGTTTTATATAAATATGTAAATAGAAAACATATCAGAAAGAGATACTTGCTTTTCTTTTTTTTTTTGTATCAGGTTATTTTTAGTTCATTTTGCTGATAAAAGGTGATAAGCATAGCGGAAAAAAATCATTTACGCTTAAACCTTGATAATAACATTGAAACTAATGAGCTTTTACCGATTGGAAGCCTGCTTGGATAAAGAAAAAATCAATATTATGGTTTTATTGCTACTTGTATTACTGTACAAACGCTCATTACAACTTAACGACTGGAACCGAAATTATAATTACAGTATTTTACAGTTAGTAGAGACCCATGCGTCCGTACAGTAGATTGGCAATAAAAATTAAACTTACTTATCTAATCTTACTAATAAATATTATAATAACAAGGCAACTTAAATATACTTTAGTAACTAGAGTAATTACAGCATATTTATGTTGCATGCGAACTTAATTAATAGATCGCGCAATTTAAATTTTTTTCTTCCAATTAAATATTACATTCACTGAGAATTGACAACAAGAAACAATTCCACAGTAGATTCACAATAGCAATTTTCCCTTCGAGGGGAATAAAAGTTATCTGGGAACAATAATTCCACCTCTTATTCACGATGAGGGTGATAGTATTTTACTGTATTTTATTAAATTCAGCAGTAAATTTTTTCTAAAATATTAAGCTTACTAGTAAACTTTATGTTGAAATAATTCCAAGATAAAAGCGAAATTCGGTTCTGTGTAAGTGACAGTGATAAGAATTGAATCAACTGATATTAGATGTGGGTGTTAATTATTCCTCCAAGTTCTTTAGCTATGTGTAGGCGCCACGTCAGCACAATACAAATATTAATACCAAGTTGGTCCTTCCCGCTTTCGGGAAGGAATTTGTGCTATTGAAATTTGTGAATTTTAATTTGAAAATCGTGAACAAACCAGAAACAACTGACGCTCTGAAAGATGAAATTCGGCGCTGCATTGGCGAGATAATTGAAGATTTGTTGATTTACCCATTCCATTATTAATTTCCATATTTGTCAAAAAAAAGGTGCGTTTTGAAACCAATTTACTTCCTAACCTTTAATTTGGTCACCCTTTATATTGCATGACAGATAAGATGGGCTTAAGGCTTTAGTAATGGAGACGTCTACGTCTTCGGTTTTAAATAGAAAAACTGACTCTCTCGGAAATGTGGTCTTAAAATATACCCTGCTATATTTGAAATTTTAGCTTTATAAGCAACGCCAATCTTGACATAAGTGGTTTTATCTACATACACTTTCAACATTTGTGATTAAATTCAACTTATTTGTAGACGTTTTTGATTTGCTAGAAAGTTTTTTTAATAAATAATACATAACTCGATTATAGATGACAGGCGAACTTCAGTTCTCGCACGATGTGTCAACGAAACTAAAATTATAATTGGAATAACATATGGCAACTTTCTCCACATGTCTAAAAGTTATCGAAAATAGTTATGATTGTGAGGGTGGCGTTGGCTGAAGAAGTTCGCACGTTAACTACAAAACGGAAGGTCCTCGGTTCGAGCCCGGTATCCGACCAACACCACGCATTTTTCTGATTTGCATTAGTGTCCCTTTGTATCAGTTGTTGTAGGAAAAGTTCTAGAGATGCAGGCATAAGGCACTGGTCACTAAACTACACGGCCTTCAGCGGATACTAATCCTAATGTAACATCAGAGCGCCCCTTTGCGTCGGTATTGTGTAGCATAATCATCGGCAAAGTAAAATAACCAATAAAATGGCTACTAAGCACAGCTTCAAAAAAATTTAATACTACTCATTTAACACCAGAGGCGCTGCAACACTGCATTATTAAAAACGTGCAAAACAGCAGAGTTTTAAAAGAATGAAGCTTTCCTCTATTTCTTCCTTCACCACCTGTCTTGTCTATCACTATCCCTTTCCTAAAGAAAGGCATTCATTGCCTGAGTGTTACTTCTCTTAAAAAAAAACTATTTCTACAGTTTAAAATTTAAGCAAAAAAATAAAAATCAAAAAGTTACTTTTTTTTCGTGAGGAATAAGTAAAACTCACAAAATAAAAAAAATCAGGAAGCAACTTTTATTTTCTGAGGAATAAAGAAAAATCAAGAAATAATAATTACAAAGTAATTTTTAAAATAAAACTTCTAACCGTTAGGATCCCTGATTAAAATTATCTGGTAATTATTTTTTAGCCTATTTTCGCTTTTCTTAATAAGGAGTACTTTTTTAAATTTAATTTTGATTTTCTAATTTTTTAATTTTAAAATTTTTTTTATTGCAAGTTGCCATCCTTAATTGAGCCTTTAATTTCAATTTATACTTAATACCCAATGTTTTCTGGGTAAACATCACTTCATCAAACATTAACTGACTTTACTGTCTCACTTCACAGAATTCACTCTTTTTTAAAACAAACATTAAAAGACAAGAAACGGAAATCATTGTCATCAACGTCGTCATATTACAACTTTCAATGGAGGACCTCGTTTTTCTTCAATACACTGCAGAGTGATAAAGATATCAACAGTTGGGTTTGTTCTGGTGCTAAATAAACCTGACATCTGCATCAGACTCTTTATCTATGATTACAAGCATTTATGGATGTGTGTGTGTACTTAAATTCCCCTTAATAACACAATAATAACAACCACAACATGACTTATCAATTACATGACAACAAATAAATAGAAAAGTAAGGCAGGAAAGTAGAAAAAAAATCTGAAATAGGATAATGTAGAAAAGCAGATGTAAAACAATAAATAATGTTTAAAAAAGTAACACTTTTAAAAATAAAAAAGTAACATTATTTTTTTATTACAAAGAATTTTGTTTTAAAACTAAAAGCCGGGAAAAGTAAAAAGTGTGAAAAAGAAACGATTCACGTATTGAAAAATTGATGGACAGTTGTGACGTTTGAAATGTTGATGATTCAGTTTGAGGATTTAAATTATTTGCAATATACGAGTACTGAGAAATGCAAAAGTTTTGTACATTATAGAAAACTCGGTAAAAAATAATGGATTTTCCATAACAACGGTTCGCCTGCCCAGCTTATGGGCGCATTTTTATAAAAATTATAATTAAAATTTAATATTTAAATTTAATGCATGTCCTTGCGCCGATGAAGACAAACATTTACCAGAGTTCTTAACTATATAATTCTAAA
Source organism: Nowickia ferox (assembly GCA_936439885.1). Taxonomy (NCBI): domain Eukaryota; kingdom Metazoa; phylum Arthropoda; class Insecta; order Diptera; family Tachinidae; genus Nowickia; species Nowickia ferox. The sequence goes on from OW387026.1 coordinate 22,969,586, forward strand.
AATTATTAAAATGCTTGACTGTCTTCTCTCTGTGATTATATCAGTAGTTTTGTACTGATTCGAATGAAATCCGCCAGATAACTCAAATGAATAATTCTAAAACTTAATCATCGTCAAAATCGCAGCAAAAACTAAATTTCTAAAATTGGAGATATAGGAGAGGTCTTCATGTCCTTGAAATTTATTATGGGCCTTGGAAGTATGATTCTAGAATTCATCAGAAGTTTGAACTGCATTCTACTGATAGTTGTAAAATAAAGGATATATGGCGGATTGAAATATCATTGCACTAATTGAAATGAAATTTACTACACAATTTAACTGTGTGATTCCTTAAGTAGTTATTAGCTTTCAATAAATTCCCAACGTAATTTCAAAGCTAAATTTTTTACGATTAAGGATATATGTAAGCAGAACATTTACTTGTATCGCTTGGCATAAAATTTATTAGGAACCATAGCTTTGCAATTCTAGAAATAATTATAAAATTTTATCGTTTTTTATCTATAATTATAGGTGAAAACACGTTTTTGAAATAAAGGATACATGGCGGGTGTGCTTATTCTTCCGCCGTTAGTAATGAAATTCATCAGAAAATTTAACTGTATAATTCTGTAAATATTTGTAAGCTTTCACTGAATTCCCATCATAATTTCATTTAAAACAAAATTTTTTAGGATTAAGGATATGTATGAGGAGAACATTTACTTGCATCGATTGGGATAAAATTCATTAGGAACAATTCCAGAAATAATTATAATTATATTATAATTATAATTATATATATATATTTGATCGTTTTCTATTCATAATTATAGCTTTAAACACGTTTTTGAAATAAAGGATATATGGCGGGTATGCTTATTCTTCCACCGATTTTTATGAAATTCATCACACAGTTCAAATGTGTAATTTCACAAATAGTTATAAATTTTCATTACGTTATTACAATAATTGCAGTTAAAATTAAATTTTTCAAATCAAGGATATATTTATGTGAGGGGAACATTTACTTACATCGATGATAGATATATTTTTTTTAGATAGCTTATCTTCGCAATTCTTGAAACAACTGCAAATTGTAACCGTTTTCATTTCATAATTACAGTCTGAAACACATTTTTAAATAAAGGATATGTGACGGGTATGCCTATCCTTCCACCGATTTCTATGAAATTCATCAGACAATTTAACTATGTAATTCTACAGATACTTATAAGTTTTCATTAAACTATGATCATAATTGCAGCCAAAACCAAATTTTTAAGATTAAGGATATGTGTGAGAAAGACGTTTACTTCCATCGATTAAGATAATTTTTTTAGGTGGCTTAGCTTCGTAATTCTTGAAATAACTACAAACTTTCATCGTGTTCTATTGATAATTATAGGCGAAAACACTTTTTCGAAATAAAGGATATATGGCCGGTATACCTATTCTTCCACCGATTTTTGTGAAATTCATCAGACAATTTAACTATGCAATTGTACAAATAGTTATAAGTTTTCATTAAAATATGATCATAATTGCAGCCAAAACTAAATTTTTAAAATTAAGGATATATATGAGGGGATTATTTACTTACATCGATTGAGATGGCTTATCTTCGCAATTCTGGAAACAACTGCAAATTGTAACGGTTTTCATTTCATAATTATAGTCTGAAACATTTTTTGAAATAAAGGATATGTGGCGGGTATGCCTATCCTTCCACCGATTTCTATGAAATTCATCAGACAGTTTGGCTGAGTAATTCTTTAAATTGTTATGCATTTTTATTAAATTATGATCATAATTGCAGATAAAACTAAATTTTTAAAATTAAGGATATGTATGAGTTAGGCATATCCTTGCGCCGACTGAAATGAAATACATGTTGGAGTTAAGCTGCGTACTTCTAGAATAAATTGCAAGTTTTCATTGCGTTCTGTTAATAATTATAGCAGGAATCCAATTTTCAAAATAAAGGATATATGGCGGTTGCATCTATTTCTGCAACGATTGCATTGAAATTCGCCACCTTGTTTTACTTTGTCATTTTTCAAATAGTTGTAAGCTTTTGTGAAATTGTGATCATCAGTGAAGTTAAGATAAAACTTTTGAAAATTAAGGATATATAGAAGAAATACATTTCCTTCCATCGATTGTAATGAAATTCTTCAGGGAGAGTAATTGCATAGCTTTAAAAATAGCTACAAATTTTGTTTGCATTATGATCAAAATTATAGCTAAAATGTAATTAATTTTAAAATAAAGGCTATAAAGGAGCTGGTCCTATTCTTGCCCCGATTAAAATGAAATTTTTCGCAGACATTAACTGTATTATTCTATAAGTAGTAACGAATTTGGATAATAATTGTAGCTGAAAATCAATTTTAAATTTAAGGATACATATGTAGTAGAAAAAAGTTCTTGGGGCTGAAATTAATTTATTTTTAAGCCAAGGATATTTGGGAAGTAATCACCAGCAGTGTGTATGTTGAGTCAAATATTCGTCTACAAGAATTTTGTACTAGATTAAAGAAAACGTGTTCAAGTTTTTTTAATCTAGGAAAAAATTATTGTAAACGATTATATATACTCGTATAGCATGTGAAATTAAGGACATTGTTTTCGTAAATTTAAAAATTTTCTTGATTTTGATACCAAGCCTTATTTTAGCAAGCAGTTGTTCCATTTTAATTCATTGTTTATGTATGTGAACAACACTCTCTGTTGTGGTTTGAATTAGAGAAGAAATAAATATTTTTTCTACTATTTGGCACTTTGTCGAACTGTCAAACTTATGAAAAGTAGCTCTGTAATGTTTTACATGCACTGTCACAGATGAACTAATAATCACAAATAAATAAAATAAATTTATATTTATGATTTGATAAAAGAAATTGATGTTGGTTATCATTCTGTAATATAAATGTCACTGACAATACAAAATTACTCGTACTTAAAAATATGAACATATTACAACCGCAAAATTAATGATATTTTATTTTTATTTAATTTTCTGCTACTTACAGATTTTCATTTTTGTCTTCAACTTATCCCAAGCAACTCTTTTTTAATTCTATTTAAGGCGGTGCGTGCGCAAGGACAAACAGCAAAAATATGATGACACAAAAGAAATTCGTTGGTTGTATTTTGGCATCAGCGTTGCTGTGCTTGTGGCTGCTCTCATACGCTGAGTGTGCCCCCATGCCAAGGTAGTGGTATTTTTTAAAAGAAATTTAATTAAAATAAATATCAACATCATCAGCGTCATCAGCATCATCAGCATCTGCATTTTAATCACACAAGTATAATACAAACTAACATACAGTAAATATGATTTATTATATCATTTCCACTTTTATTTGGTTACAATTTCATTAAGAAAATATTAAAGGAGTGAGCAAGATGTTTATTTATTTAAAAAAAAATTTTTTTAAAATACAAAATGAAAAATTGTTAGAGGAATGCCAAAATAAATATTTAAGATGTTTCAATTATTGCGGGCATTATTTTCTAGACTAAAAAAGAAAATAAAATTAGTTTAAAAAAATATCTTCTACGTTTATTTGCCTTTTACAGACTAAGAAAATTGCATGCGGAAGAAACATAAATTTTCAAACTTTATTTTTGTTCCCCTACAAGTTAGTTGCAGCTTCGCGTTCCATATCTTAATTTACTCTTTTTTAAAAATAATATTCGCAATAAGTTCAGAAACTCACATTAATTAATAAAACTATTTCATTCAATAAGAATGGAAATTACTGACCTTAAGCCCGATTAAGAAATTATTTCTGTTTAAAATTCACTATAGTTCAATTAAATTTAAAATGTCTCACTTAATTAATATTCGCGTTAAAAAATATGATAAATTTCTGTAAACGAACAAACACAAACAATCTGTTTAACTCACCACGGAGTGTATTCCAGCAAATTAAATGACAAGTGTGCGCACATGTCTGCAGGATTTTGTTAAAAAAAAAATGGAAATAACTCTGCAGTTCCTAAACGAACAGTCCGATTGTTATGAAATTTCATACAGCATTTGAGGAGGTACAGAGTTTAAGTCTGGAATTTGGACTTTATATCTTCAACGCGGGCGCAGAGACAAAGCCGCAAAATGGCCAACCTTGGGTTAATGAAAAATTAAAACCGATGCCAAGCTAATGTTTTTGATCTGATAAAAAAGACTTTTTGTAAGTGGATTTTTGTTTATCCAAGAGCTAAAAAAATCTGCTACATTAATTTGTTTTTCGCTTACAGCTTGGGAAATACGAGTATTCGAAAAAAAAGAATTACAATTTTGGCTTTTTTACCAACTTTGGTCCACTGTTCTGCTAATGGAGAAGTCGAATCTTGTTTGATTTAAATAGGGAAACTTATTAAAAACATTAATTTTTAACATTAAAAAAATTTGGTATCAAAAGCACAATTAAGTCAAAAGTTATACGCCATTTAAATTTAAATTTTGAAAAAAAGTAGATTTTTCGCCGTTTTTGCAGAAAAAAGTGGGTTAATTATTTCGCAATTATAAAAATTGTTTGCAAAAATACCAACCCCATGTTTTCACTAATTCAAAAGGCAATACTATAAGAAATATAAAAAAGAAGTTTTTTGTTCAAAATTTTCGTAATTGAAGGAACCAGATTGTTTCGATATAGACCTATTTTTGTTATACTCGTAAATATCAAACTTAAGGCCATTTTTTCTCAAATTCCAAAGCTAAAACCAAAAAATTTTTTACGCCACCTTGCGACAAGATATGTTTTTAAACACTTCCAAAAATATTATCTACGCCCGGCGAAAGATACGAAAAATACTGAAAAATCCCACTTTTGGGATTTTTCGAATTTTCTTGGGGAATTGCCGGGAACTCAAAAGCAAATTGTATTTGTTCTTACTTTCTGTGTACATATTAATTGAATCATTTTCTACCTAAAGTTTGGTACTCTGATCGCAGTTGTGAAAAATTGTCAGCAAAATTGATAATTTCGCGTGAAAAATTTGACATGTACTAAATGTAGCCCAACTTACGGATTTTTTTTTTATAAATTTCTCGCTTTTGTTGCTTGAAAGTATGCAAAATTGTCAAAATTCCGTGCGAAAAAAGTACGGCTTATGTTATTTCGCAGCGAAATTAAAATAATGCCAGAGTAATTTTGCATGGAAAAACATGCTGCCAGATAGATTTTAAGTGTTTTTCGCAATAAGAACAGAGTACTACTTTTGCAAATTTATTTCGCAAATATTTCATACCAAATACTTTTACATGTAAATAGTTTGACAGCATTTCGCACGAAATTGTGAACAGAATACCATGCTTTAAGGAGCGTTTTCAAGCGAAAATGTTGATAAAATGGATCGCGAGCTGTAGGATAATTTTCAAATATATAACAAAGCTTATAATAAGCTGGTATGTGATGTTTTGATACTTATATTCGCATTTATAAATATTTTCGGCTGAAAAGTCTATTTTAGATGGAATTAAAAAAATTATATACAAGCTGCTTTAAAAATAAACTATGTACACAATTTAAAAGCCTTAATAAAAATATAAAATACTAGAAGACTAAAACATACAACTGCTGTTTCTGCTACTTAGCAAATTAATATTTTTTTAAACTATTTTGGACAACAAGTATTTAACAATAGTATTAAGAAGTTTAATACCATTATTTGCGAAATGCTTATTTTCCACTACAATGCACAAAAATTTACTCTTGTTTTCCTTTCTTTTTCTCATTATGTATTCAACAACATTCTTTGCACTGTCACCAACACCACCAACACCACCAACATTAACAACAACAAATCTAATAGTCAAAGTAATGGATACTATAACAATGAATTGGAAGAAGTACCGGATGATATTCTAATGGAATTAATGGCACGTTTTGGACAAACTATAATGAGAGCTCGCAATGATTTGGAAAAGTAAGTGCAAGTTGTTTGTGTTTTAAGTTTCTATATACATATTTATATTTTTTGCTATTTTATTTTGCATTGTTTTTGCTGGAAAATTGAAAGTTTGTTGGCACGTGTTAGCCGCTGTGAAATATAAACTAAGTTCAACGAAGAGTCTTAGAATATATTCAAACTGACATTTGGCCAAGCAGCGAAATGAAATGAAATGAAATTAAAAAAAAAATTTTATATTTTTTATAACTTATGTACAAAGTTTATGTTAGGTTTGGCAGTTTGATGAGAAGACCCAGCAAAAAAAAATTTGATTTGGAAGCACTAACAACTGAGGAAAGCAATGCATTGTTTACTTGATAATAAAAGCTTCGAAAAATGCTTCTGTAAAGCACGTTAGTTAAGGTGGGCTCTCCAACAAAATAGGATTTTAAAACAGAAAATTTCGAAAACCAGAAACTTTTGTATTACTTCTGTGAAGCACTGTAGTAAGGCTTCACGTTTAGTAAAGACTCTGCTGCTATAGTTAAACTAGAAGGAATTATTAAATTTTAAGGATTAAATTTAATGAAAGACGAATTCAATTATTTTATACCTACATTCTGAAATATTTTCTTCAAGCAACAGTGTTTTACAGTACAAAAACGAAAACTAAGAAATTCAGAAATAAACTTTTTTGCAGAATGTTCGTCGTTGACCTCTGCCAGTATGAGTCAGATTATGACCCGCCAACAGAAGGAACTAGCGATAGTAAAACAAGAAATGTTTTAACAAAATTAATTAATTAAAAAAAAAAAAAATAAAACAGGACTATAAGGGCATAATGGAGGATTTTATATGTTTAGAGAAATCCAGGAAAAAACTGAGAAACTAAATGATCTGTATAATGGATTGCTTTCGATTTCCTCAACATGTACGATAAGTCGAAGGATTTTTCAAAGTCAAGTTTTATCAAAACTAAGTCGCTTAAATCTTAAATACTTAAACGAAATTATTTTCTCGAAAGATTGTGTTAGATGATCTCTTTAAAATATTAAAGTAGTGGTATAAGTAGGTTAGGTTAGGTTAGGTTATAACAGGCTGCCGATTTATAGTAAAACCAGCCCACTTGGGTCCGTTGAGGTGCCGTTGTGCTACCTGGGCGGATTGAGGGGACTACCCATCCTCATTCCCTCTATTCACAATTTATGTTTTGTTAAAACCAACCCGAAAGGCGTATGAATGAATTCACATCGCCGATGTCACATTCTGACAGGCTCTCCAAACCTTGCAGTATCGGAGCCCCCATGCAGATTGACCGCATCTCCGCGAGTGCTGGGCAGTGACAGAGAAAGTGCTCAATATTTTCCTCCTCTTCCTCGTTCTGACAACTTCCTTCTACAGTAGTCATTATAAGGTAGATTTAATCTACTAGCATGTATACCTATATAGCAGTGTCCTGTTAGGACTGCAACCAAAGTACGGAGTTGTCCTCTTAGAATCCTCTCCAATATTTCGGACCTCCTCATGTCATAAGTAAATATTTATGATTTTTTTGCTTGATGTAGTTTAAGCATTCTTAGGTGTGTTTTTTGTTTGTTTTACTAACAAACTCAAATTAATAAATAATTTATGCACTTTTATTTGTTAAAATTACTTGGTTTATTAAAAAAAACTTTATTAATCGGTTAACCGTTTAATACCGAAATTAACCGATTATTAACAGATTAAGCCAGCACCTCGATTAATTAATCGAGCGCTTAACCGATTAAAGCAAAACCCCGATTAAATGAATACATACACAGCCAAATTAAAATTTTTCCTTCTGCCATTTGGGTTGCACACTTGGGCAGCAATAAATACATTTCGATTACAAAGTTTTTGTAAATGTAATCTAAAGTTTTGTTGTAATTGAAAATTAAAAAAAAATACATTTAAATGTAATTGTGTTAGATGATTATCATGCAATTTCAATTACAATTAAATGTAATTGGAAAAATAGTTCCTGAATAAAGTAATTTTAGAAAATTTATGTAATAATTATTTGTTCTATTAATTACAAGAATATTCAATTACAATTAATAACAAACCTCAAAAATTATAATAAAACTGATATTTGCATAATTAATTAATTAAACATACGAATATTCTTAACTGAATTGCAACAAAAAATAAAAAATAAAACCTTTTTTTATGCTCCTATCACGGTTTTCAACTTTTAAAATAGTTTGGTTGGGATTGATAAATTTGCATTGCCATTCTCCACTAAATTAACAGCTGACTTTTCAGTTGTATTTTGGTTTTGATATTTACAACTCTGTGTAAGTTTGGTTGAGAAAACGTCGAGTATACACACAACTGCTTTTTAGTAGTTGCGTCTGTGGTTGGGTTTTCCTAGTTACAGCTTGGTGCGATAAAATGATTATGATAATGATAAAATTTTCTTAACAGTTTCAGTATCGGCACATGCAAAGATTTCTTTAAATATGGTTTTAGGTAATTCAACATATAACAAAACGTGTCTTTGTTTTGCCGGAAATAACTAAAAAACCTTCCAAAATTATTTTTGAAAGAATTCGTTTCCTATTTGGATTATTTCTTACCTTGCATTGAGTAGTTCAAGAGTGTTGCAATCATCACGCATTTTTTTTTGATACGTATCACATCTATATTTGCGACTTCGTTTTCGTCGTCATAAAATAAATCTACACATATTTGTATCTACGAGTATTTGGTATGATTTCTTTGAACTAAAATACTAAAAATAATATTTTTTCTAAAAATTTCTGTCAAACTGGATACTTTAAGTTGGCAACGCGATGACAATTTCAACTAAAAAACAGTTGTTGTTCATAACACTAAAACACAGTTTGGTCGTGTGTAAGTTTTGTCTACTCTTAGACGACCAAACTGAATTTGGTTGAAAACCGTGATAGGGGCATTAATTGTCATCAGTCGCTTAAGCCACGTTCAGACTATTATACAAGTATTAATACTTCCATCACATTTTACGATACAGAAATATAAATACATTCCTTGCGACTGTCAAAAAATCTAACGTAAAATCACATATTGTGTTCAGACCATCACACTTCAAATGAAATGTGTAATACAAGCAGAAAACAAAACAGCTGTTCAATGAAAATGTCTGTGCTATTCGTTGACTAGCGGCGGCAAAGCGGTTTCATGTAGGCAGGGACGTGCCGGCTCTTGAAAAAATTCAGCAGTTAAAAATATTCTATGTAGATAACAGAAAAATTTTAAGAAAAGATATTACAAAAACGTTAAAAAATTACGTCAACGAAATATACTTCCATACGATTCACTTATTCAAAATTTTGAGCCGATATACATATGACAAAACATTACATCAATGACGACACGCTATCGGCGGCGAAACAGCCGACTTGGAAATTTGGTTTGTGTGAAAATGCAACTCTGATCTAATGAAAAGTATTATCGTTTAGAAATATTAACAAAAAACGAAAAAGTCTTATGGGATGTCAAAATTTTTATCGTATTATTTGCCACTTTGGTGACATTTTGCGTTCAGACTATCACACTTGCACATATTATTTGAATTTTTGACAAGTATAAATACAAAGTATAATAGTCTGAACGCGGCTTTATGTACATTGTATGTACTCGTACATAGATAAATATATCAAACATTTTTGTTCTCCTAAACATTTAAAAAAGTTCATTTAAAAAGAAAAAAAATGTAATTAAATTTGTAAGTGTAATTGTAAAAAAAACGATTATAATCAGATGTAATTTGTAATTGGGACACAGCCAATTTCAGTTACAAGTAATTGCGATTGAGGTAATTATAATTGAAAGTTTTCAATTGCAATTAAATTTTGTAATTTAATTAAAACTTTTTTGTAATTGATATTAATGTACTCAATTAAACTAATTTTTTGAGCTTTAGGTCAATGTTTATTATTATTTTTAGTACTTCGATATTTCGTTAACCTTTGGTTAACTTCTTCAGCTTTAAGTACATTAATATTATCAAATTCTTTTATCTAATTTTTCGACCTTTTTCAATATATTCAATTAAACTAATTTTTTGAGCTTTAGGTCAATGTTTATTATTATTTTTAGTACTTTGATATTTCGTCAAATATATATTTTTATATTTGAAAATATCCTGAAGAAGTTAACCAAAGGTTAACGAAATATCAAAGTACTAAAAATAATAATAAACATTGACCTAAATCTCAAAAAATTAGTTTAATTGAATATATTGAAAAAGGTCGAAAAATTAGATAAAAGAATTTAATAATATTAATGTACTTAAAGCTGTTCTAGTCTGTTCATTTTAAATATATTTTCCCACACAAAATATTTTTAAGTCAATTGTTGTTAAGTATTTCCAAAAATTTAATACGTTTTTATAACATAACTATTCTTATTATTTATTTGTTGCAGCTCTAAGCGAACAGTTGACTTTGGCTTAGCTCGCGGCTATTCCGGTACCCAGGAAGCGAAACATCGCATGGGTCTGGCTGCGGCTAATTTCCCCGGTGGTCCTGGCCGAAGGAGACGTTCGGAAACCGAAGCTTAAGTTGATGCATAGATTATTTTCAAGCTTCCACTCCTCAACCCAGCAAACGATTTAACCCACACTAAATAAAATACATTTTTAATTAAAGAAAGAAAAAAACCAAACACTTAAACGGCCCAGTGTATAGAAAAATATATATAAAACTAAACCGACTACAATTGGAATGATGTCTAAATTTTAATAATAATAATTAATATGAATATATTTACTTAAATTAATTTTTATTTAGAACAGTATAATTTGTATGTAAATAAAATGGAAAAAAATCCACACAAAATTTAAAGAAAATAAAAATTGCACGAAACTACAATATTAAACTGTTGCTTCAAAATTATATTTAAAACTAATTATAGCGAAAATATTTAACAAACAGTAACGATAAACTGAACAAAAATGCTAAAATACTAAAATACTAAAATGCTTGGTTCCTTAAATGTATAAGTTTTATAAATTAAAACGAACATAAAATACATAAAAAACACATTTATATTTATTATTAACAATCGAAAAAATGTACTATTTTTTAGTATTTAAACCAAAATTTATCAAATGTTAAATTATATAAGAAATATATGTATAAATAAAATAAAAAAAAAATACATAAATGCATACAAACAAGGTCCCCTCGAAAGAAGTTGTTTAAGTTCTAAAATTAACAAATGCTTTTTATTCTTCTAGTTTAATTTATTTACTATTAAGATTTAAGTTTAGAAAGCATTTAATTGAAATAAAATTATAATTGAAATTACACATTTGTTTGAATAAATAAAACCAAAACAGTTAAAAAAGAGATATTTAAGAAAAAATGCCAGCACAAAATTTAATTTTCATTTGATATTTAAATTAAAATAAATGAAAATGTTAAAAAACTGCAATAAGTTTAACTATAAACGTTGTGTAGAAAATCGTTGAACTACATTTAAATTAAAATAAAGAAAACTTCCAACAAAGTATAATATTTGTTTCATTGTTTTTACTAACGAATTGAATTCAAAGTCGCAGGATTCGTTAAAGTTTTCAAGATCTTTGTTTGCAGGATTTACCTTTCGATTTTATTGTATAGGATGTTTTTTTAGAGTGTCACAATTTTGAGTTGGCATCACTGCTTTATTTGAGCACTCATTTAACAGCTGATAGTTACTTTTTTTAATTTGCTTTGAAATTTCATTATGAATCTACTTACACCAGAGCAACGCATGCAAATTGCTCGGCGAATGGGGTAAAGCACAAATTGATATTGATTTTGAGTTTCCATTAAAAATTTTATTTTCCGATGAAACCCATTTCTTGTTGACGATGTCTCCTTGCGACTACATCAGTCGGGAGCCACTTTATGGGCTGACGGAGTCATTGGCCCATATGTCTTTATAAATGATGATGGTCAGAATGTTACTTTCAATGCCACACAGCGGGCGCTACAATTGATTTACTCAAAGAAACTCAAAGTTGTGACACTCTAAAAAACACGCTTTATACACAGAATAAAATACAAATTCGAAAGGATTTTCCTTCGTTTCAAATGTTAATTAGAAGCAAAGAACAAAACAGACACTAATCAAATTTAGCCATTGCATTAGCATCTGATTTGGATGGATTAGTAATGTATTTTATTGTTTATTAGTTTCAATTATGAATTTTGTTTATTTTCTGTGGTTTTTGTTCCCTTAGTTCCCTCAGTTTGTTTCAAATTGACCTTAACTCTTTGGGCAAAAGTTGGAAAGGGGCTTCATCAAACAAGACTCACGAATTTGCCCTATTGCTCAAATACCAATTTTAAGATCTTTCATGAAATCCTTAATGCTTTACTTAAGAATAATAATAAATATATATTATTAAATCTAATATTAATAGCATGTCTGCTAATAAAGACTAATTGCATTCAGACACATCTTAATGCCCTCCGAATCACCATAACAGTTAGAGTCATGCAACCTTCGATTACAATTGTACACAGTGTTGGACACATCTTATGGCATAGGCCAACGCTGTGTAAATGTAAGTAGAAATTTTATATAGACTTTGGATGGGTCGCGCTTACATTGTCACTAGTCTCAGATCGGAGATGTATGTGACAAAAATTTCACTGGGAAATTACAGAGCAGGCTCCCAGTTCTCCTTCTCCCTCTCTCTCTCTCACTCACTCCGAGACACGTAAAACTATGTGTAAAAAATTAAAGAAAACAAATTTCGCACTTGTTCCTCAAAAGCTAACAACTCAAAATTTTCAACTTTTTGCAAAAAACCAAACAACAGAGGTCATATCTATCTACCCACTGTAAAAATCTCCCTTTGATTTGTCTTCTTTTCCGTGAAAAAAACCGTTATGACATGTCTTTGCACCGAAGGCAATGTTGCTTTTTTCTTTCTGCATTTGCCAGAAAACCTGAATTTTTTATATCAATATATGCCCTTGCAATAATTAAATTGAATATATGTATGTGCAACGAAAAGTTAAAAGCGACCAATGGCAAAAAAATAAGTTTTGGAGAAAAACGACTTTGAAGTTAATTCTTTTTAATTTTTTTTATCAAAAGTGTATTTTGAAGCTAATTTATGGGAAAACTAATGCAGTTAGAAAGCTGGAGTTTGTTGCATTAGAAGGAACGTGTTGTCTACTATAAGAATCACCAAAAAAGTTAAAATCGATTTTTTCGACCCATATGTCCCTTTTAACTTTCGCTGTCACATACATTTATAATTCTGAAAAGAGACAAAAATGAAATACCGAAATATATTTATTTGAAATAAAGTCTTTATTTATTTAATTTGAAAGACAAAAATTTTAGGTAAATTTTAATTTTTAATATATAAAAATCCTTTAAATAAATAAAAACCATTGAGTACAAATCTTAGGACCAATTTCACCAACTCAATTTAAATATCGATTAATATTTAAATTATGATTTTCATTAATTTTTCTATGGAAAAATTACTTAAATGTGAATTGATATTTAAATAAGTTGGTGAAATAGGCCCTTAAGATGTTTTTTTATTTACTTTACTTTGCTTTAATATTAAATATAAGGAAAATTTCAGTGCATACTTTAAGGCTTTAGATTTCTCATGCTAAAATTTAAAAATAATTTTGTTGAAATTCTCTAAATGACAGCATGTACTTAATGGTAGGATCACACGATTGTCGCAATGCACCAATTGCTGGTACATTTTATATGTCAATCGTGTGATATCACAATTTATTGGCTCATACGACAATCGAGAACAATATTCTGCTAATTTGCCGCAATCAAATGAATGGTGCGGCAATCGTGTGAACAATACGCGACAATTTCTTGAATTAATTTATATTTGCTTGTGCGCGAAGTGTTTTCGTAAGTACATACCATAAACTTAAACTTACTTTATATGTAATTATGACTTATTTGAAACATTAACATGGAACTGTGATGCCATCTTTAACCCATATATTTAGTTTTTATTCGTTTAAAAGAACGAAAATTGCCTCTGCTTTGTACATTTAATGAGCACAAAATATACAAAGCAGGGGCAATTTTATTAATTAATTAATTTATTTTTTATTTCTAACGAATAAACCATTTTCACGTACAAAATAAAACAAACAAAACTTGCACTTAAAACAAAACAAACTAAAAATGATCACAACAGCTGTTTGTTTGTGTTGCCGCAAGTTAGAACAATTGTATGACTGGACTGCGGCAATTATCGCCACAAATTCATTATTCGCCCATCAGCGGCAATAAAATTTTTGTAAAATGGGGCAATTATGTGACTGCAGCGTATTTGATTGGGAAAATTTTATTACTGTGCAACAATTCAGCTCAATAAAAATTGGATCAGATTGGTGTATTTGTGGCAATCTTGTGATCCTACCTTAAGTCTTTTCCGAATTGTGTAACAGAAATTCAGCAGCGACAGACGAAAGACTTAAGGCAGCAACGCATAAATTATGTATTTTTGCCATTTTTACGTTTATCTCGGAATGCATGCGCGAAAATGGTTGACTGACTATGTATAGAGGTATTCCACTCCACTCGCCGAATCCGAAAATCACCATTAAATTTTGATTCGAGTGAATTTTCAAAATTTTTGAATGTGCGTCTTAAGTCTTTCGTTGTTTTACTTCTTATGCAGCCTGGTCACGAATAGTAAAAGACTTGAGACACAAACATGCCGTGTACTGTAGGCCTTAGATTTATAATCAGTTGAAAAAGGTATAGTTTGATTAAATTGCATATACTAACTTCACGCGACGAATCCGAAAATCACTATGAAATTTTGATTAGAGTGAATTTTCAAAATTTTCGAGTGTGCGTCTTAAGTCTTTCGTTGTTTTCCTTCCCACACATTTGCAACGACAATACTCAAGGACTCAGGACACATACATGAAAATGGATAAATATATTTATTTATATATTAATACATATTATACAAAGTAATTTTGCATAATATGGTTGCACAAATATGGGCGGAGTAACTAGATCATATGCCCAAGATGTTCTTAACAGTATTTTAAAAAAGTTTTGCGACTGACTGTACACGACCTATGCCTTCACACAGGAAGTAGCAAAGTGCTTGTTAAAGAAATTCCACAAAAGAACCGCAAGATTATACGGTTATCCGTGGCAGATCAGTCAACCAGTGCGAGCGAGACGAAAAACTCTCGAAGGCCAAACAACACACACAAAAGCCTGACCGCACTTAAGAAATAATTACGATGACGCGAGAGCTGTTCTTCAACCCAGAGCTGCTTAACGACTGAGGATGAATATATATTTTTCTATTTGTCTAGCTCTCTCTGAAATTATTTCGGCTGTTTTGTGTTGATTCTTCTTTCTAGTGCAATAAAATTTCTACATGTTTTATTAGCTTTGATAATTGGTAAGAAGTAATACACTACAATAACAAATACACCACATTTGTTGCCTTTTTCCACGAATTTAAAAACCTGATTCGAGCTTCTTTAACTGTCACTTTTTACACTTCCGTATATCGCCACCTTAAATGCAAAAGGACGTAACTACATTTTTATATTTTTTACAGGAGAAACAAAATACGTTACAAAATCAATAAAAAGAAAGTCTTCTTGAACATTTTCTCCAAAATTATTATTTATATGCTTTTTAACCATTTATTTCCTTTTTATATATATTTAAGTTTTTATGTTCGTTACGTTCTTTGCAATAAGAAATATATGCATTCGTATTTACTTGCATTTAAATTTCTTTAATAAAGTCGTAATTTTTGTTCGCAGAGGTCTAAATATTTGCGTAAACATGAACAGGGTGTCCGCCGGGAAGGTATACTACTATGTTTGTAAATGGCGTAAATGGTCTTGTGGAAGGAGCTCTTGTGTCAACTGAATCTTATATGGAAACAAATGCAAATTTTTGTGCAAAATTGCTGCCAAAGTTGTTCTTTGAAGACCAATCTCCTGAGCACGGCGTCGAATTGAGGTTGATGGATTGGTTTGAATACTTTCTTGAGTAGCGGTAATGTTTTCAGCCGATCTTGTAGTACGTTGTGGTCCATGCTTGGGCCTTTCCCGTACAGACCCTCTTTCTTCGAAATCATTCACTACACGATAAATAGTGCGTTTTGTTGGCACGTTGTTTCTCCCAAAAAGTTCACGTAAACCTCATCTCATTGTCACAGTAATCGATGATTGATTTTGATAAAATGTTTTTACGATTAAAACACGTCGGTTTATCGAATATTTTTTCACAATAAATTTGCCATGTGTCTACTTCACGACTGGCAAATATGAACTATCAAGACTAATGTTTACCAAAATGGTTTACCCGGCTTGCACCCTGTAGTTTGATAGAATGAGCTATAAATCAATCAAAAACTCGATTACGAATTTTTGTATAGTTACGTCCGTTTGCATTTAAGGTGACGATATATTCTGTGTCTTTCGTTCAACAAATATATTAAACTAATAAGTTCTTTGAAATAACAAAAATTAACAGACAAGGGTAGACACACAGGTACCCAGACACACACTACAAACTTTATAACACCCCTTTTTTTTGGTCGGCGGTTAAAAATATATTTTTAATATATTAATTTTGCTTTATGAATGGTTTAAAAGACAAATTTGAAGTTTTATTTCTATTTCTGTTTCTGGTTTTGTTTCTAATTTTACGCCATTTGCAAAATTTTGTTAAAAATTTACCACTGGGCTGCTACAATTTAAATTATTTTAATATTAACATTGACTGGCACTCGTAGAACATTATTCTAACTCAATTGTCTAATATCTTATTATAGTTGAGAAACAATAAACTTTCTAATTATTCCTAAGAGTGCAAATATATAAATGCCTTAGTCAAATTTATATAATACAAGTAAAATCTAAAAGAAAGAAAGAAAGAACACGTTGCTTGCTATTGCAATTAAGACAATAATTTATTAGGAAATATAATTTTACCCTCAGGACCAAAACTCAAAAAGGAATGAACAAACTATTTAGTGGAGCATATAAAAGAGACTGTGAACACATGTGAAAGCATCATCCCCTTTTTAACACGAATTATAATAGATATATCCCAGCAAACATAAATTGTTTAAGTTTATTTATTATTCTTCGAACTCCATTTGTTTCTATATTTATGATTTGATCAGGCTAAAGTTCGTATCGCTTTGTAAGCCAAATTACATGTGATAATTATTAATGAACAAATAACACCAAAGTTAGTTGTAAATATTCTGACAAACACATAGTTGAACGGAACAACTAGCTGTTTTCGAAGGCCACTAAACCTTCATCATCAGCGTTCTTTTGTGTAATAAGTTTATGTTTTTACTATTTTCTGATGAGTTTCGAGCTTTGATGTATTCAGACACATATAATTTGAACTTGTTAAATCACCGTTTACGGATACTGCTTTGACCACTTTTTACTGAAGGGATCAAAAGTCTCATAAGGAGCAGATTCAGAGGGTTAAAACTTTAAAATTTAGGAGATACCTCAACTATATTCCAGCGGTTTACTTGTGCTGTTTCTGAGCAGCATTTTATTGTGTTTGCTGGGAATCTCCTTGTACATAAATTTGTTAAAGTAGTTGATCCTTTGAATGCCAGTTATCCTTAAAAATATGTATAAATTCTTTCGATGACATTTCAGCGATTTCAAAATGCAAATGTAGAGAGAAACAATGAATTATTAATATTTTTATCTAAAGATACATAGAGTATTTTTTAAAACTACTTTAAGTAAAGATTTATGACAAAGAAAAATTAAAGATTGATTCAGATGTTAAATTCTAGAAAATCAGTTTAAATTAAAAAAAAATAACTTTAATTCAAACCACATGAAAATTTTTGAAAATTCTAGTTGATTTGGTCACGAAATTTATTCCAACCAATTTTAATATTTCATAAACGTTTTTAAGTCGGAATTTTTTTCTGTATACTTTCTTTTATAATTTCTAATTACTGGAGAGTACAGTCTGTTATTGGAAATTTGATCTATCTCATGCGACCTGAGTTGAAAGATAATTTGTGCTGTTAAGAGTATATTTAAATCAAATTTTATTGAATGAATATTTTTGCAATAAAAAACTCAATATTATAGAATGCACTTAAAAACTAAATTGTATGTATGATATTTATGTTTAAAATTGTTAGTTTCCCATAATTTTCTTGCGAAATAATTAAACACTTACAAATTAAAATACAAAGCAGCAGTTTGTTTCAAGCAACTGCTTAACGATAATGGAAGAACTTGGCGGGGATGCTGTTTAAATTACTTTTAAATATCTAAAATTAAAAAATCAGTTTTAAAAATCTACAACTAATTGGCACTTAAAGGAAAACAAAGTAAATTTTGTAAAATTAAAATTTAATAATACTTATTGCAATATTATTATTCAAATATATATCTGTTTTTTTACAAGTCTTTATATCAATATATTTCAATCATTCAATGATGTTTTCAAACTCACTTTTTTGTATCTTACAACGAATTAATTAAACTTACATTTAAATGTAAAAAAAATTTAAAATGTGGAATTTTCTTCTTAAAATTAAAACATTTATAAAAGCATTTTAAAATAGAAATAAAATTATAATTTGAAATAAAATACATTTACGCATATAGAATATATTTACAGTCTTAATAAATTTTGTATTTGTGTGCAAGTTTGTGTTAAATTGCATAAATATGTATGTGTGTTTATAGTTTAATTAAACAGTGAGTTTGTGCAAATTAATACTGCCATGACGAATTATTTTGCCACTAAGACTATTGTTATCAGTAACTTTTGATGTACGACGCAAGTCCAAAGAATTGATCGGACAAATTTTAATTTAATATAGTGATGGAAATACGGAGGAGCGCTACTGTGAATGTCAATCACAATAGTACACATAATTCTATCAGCTGAGACGAAAGTGTATTTATCAGGGATGTAACACGTGAAACGGTTTTATTTAACCATTAACATTGATGAAGTCAAATAATAATAATTGTTATAATCTTAACCAATATAATTGGAAACTATTATAACAACTAAAAAAGTTTTTTTGGTTACCACTAACCATTATCTAAAGTAATTTTATTTTCCGGTTACCGCTGCTCGGCTACTTATCGTATTTTAGATGTAATGGATGCATTTCTAAGGGGTTTGTAGAGCAAAATATTGAAACGTATTTGGAAAAGTAAGCAAAACAAGTAAATAAAATATTGTTTAAGAGAAACTATGTCAGCCAAAAAAATTAAATTACATACTTTCGATAATGGGTATTGGTAACCAAATAAATTTTTGATTATATAAAAATGTATCGAAAAATAATCACCCCTATCGTGAACACTTTTCCCCACGAAATATTTTCCCTTTTCAACAAATTGCAATCGTGAATAATTTTTCTCAAAAAATATGTTCCCTTTTTTTGGTTCCCCTTATCCTGAGTAACATTTTTCACTTTTCCCTTGGTTTTGTTCACTTTATTTTTGCAGGCGAACTGACCTAATACATCGCGTAATTTCAATATTATACTTCCAGTTGTATATTAAAAGTTATAAATAATTTATTTTAGGATAAGACCAGTAAACAATGTCCACGATTAATAACAATAATTCCTTTTTTCATTGTACGTGTATATGAACCTAATTGGTTTACATGCAGTAAATTTAATGGCGATGGTATATTAAAGAATTTTTTCTACGGCATCTAAATTATTTAAAAACTTTCATTTGAAACACAAAGTTTGTGTATTTCTTACTATTAAGCTTAAATTTGTCAGATTTCAATTTATTTTTAGGATTTACAAGTCTTCTTCCCGTTCTTCACATTCACTACGCATTGATAGCGGGAACAAACGTTCCCATGAAATTCGTTATAACAAATTTCCCTTCATGGGGAATGAAA
This sequence comes from Nowickia ferox, assembly GCA_936439885.1. Classification (NCBI taxonomy): domain Eukaryota; kingdom Metazoa; phylum Arthropoda; class Insecta; order Diptera; family Tachinidae; genus Nowickia; species Nowickia ferox. Next base: position 22,989,386 of record OW387026.1, read on the forward strand.
ATTTCTTGGGAGCAAAAGTTTCACATTTTATTCACGATATGGGTGAATAAAATAAAAAACTGCAAAATTTAGTGAAAACACTCAAAATCGAAAAAATCAATTTTGGGTAATTTTTTAATTTAATTTTTTTGTTTCAGAAAAAACCCTAAAGTGATTTTTGTGAGTTTGGGTGTTTTCACTAAATTACTAAAAAGTCTACAATTTAAGGCCGATTTTCATAATCACCTTTATTCCAGTCGACGTCACTTTAATACAATACCAAAAAATTGGAGCTTGGAACGGGTACAGTTGTGGAAAGCAATAGACGGAAATAGATTGTCAGTAGCACAAAATTTTTCTCGAGAAGATGCAAACAATCCCCAATTTTTTGACATTGTGTTAAAGTGACGTCGATGTCACAACTGGGATAAGGGTGAATAATTAGCTTATTTTATTATTAACACATTTGCCTTTTAATACAATGGTCAAAAGTTCAATATTTTGCAGTTTTCAATTTTTTAAGAGCTTTTAGAAAAAAAACAAATTGTTACATTAAAAACAAATTTTTTTTGAATTTAATTTTACCAATAACTAAGAAACCGTTGCTTTCTCTTTTGCTCACCATATTAAGATGATTTGAAGCAAAAAGTATTAGTTACAGGATGGTGTTTTATGTGAATTCGAGTTATGGTGTCTTCGAGTTATGGTGAATTATACTGTTATACCTCGTGAAAATATTAGGTAGGCTCATAAAAAATTGTGACGTAATATAAAAAAACAGTGATGTAGTTTGTCTTAAAATATTTATATACATATGGGCGATTGCACTGAATGTCACGTACTATGTCACGTGCGAATACCAATCAATTAAGTAAGTATGAGTTGTATTTCGTGGGGTTGTGTTATTTTTCAATGCATTAAAAAAATTTTTTTATAAAATTTTTTACAACTTTTTACGTACGTTTTCCCTACATACGAAAATCTTAAACAACTTTTGACAGCTAAGACTGAAAACTAAGGCCCTTATTAAGAGTTGCATTCGATTTTCGATCTTCGCTCGCTATCGAATATCGTATGTTAAATTCATATTATGAGCATCGAAAATTTTGCTGAGTAACGACTTTTCTATCGCACAGAATTTTGCTTTCGATGCATTATTTTAATGTGAAAAATTATTAAAAACGTTAAACAATTGTTTTAAAAATTTTAGGCACCCAAACACAAATTGTGAAAAATTTTTATCGATTTTATGTTGCTCTAAGTTCATAAGGACTAGACAATTCGAAAATTTCACTTATGGAGGAAAATCTTTCTCGATTTGCTGTGCAGGCCCTGGTGCATTTTAATATCCATTATTCTGTGTGATTCTTAAGCTTTAAATCACAGCGAGTGAACTTCACATTATTTGTGGAACTCGCGTCATAATACCTTATGAAAATTCTTTTAATCAGCATTTTCGGCTACAGTCAAATATCGAAAGCTTGCTCTTAATAAGGGTCTAACAGTACTAAATATGATGGGCATACAAATTTATTACAGCAGTTCATTTTTAGAATTTTACTATATATAATGTGGAAACACAAAAACACATGTTAATGGGACCCAAGTGGGCTGAAAACTTTTTTCTCTTCTCAGCAACCTGCCAGCATAACTTTAACGAAAAATAGTTTAAAATTAGTTTTTGGCTGCCCAAAGGCAAAAACGCAAATACAATATATTTATATATTCTTTTTTATTTCTTTTACAATAGGAATTTGGCATTCGATATTAGATGTTTCACAGCCAGCAAACAGCAAACGTTCAACGCAACTTTTAATAAGAGCATAGAGTGTTAAATAAGTATCTCTGTGTCTAGTGGAAAGTTTAGAAATAATTTTGTTGTTAACTTCACATGGCAGAACACAGTGGTAATTATGTTAAAGAATTCGGTACTGAATAACTTTTATTGCTGGTTTACAACAAGCTTAACCAACAATAAACAAATATTCTTAATAATACTTAAAATAAAAATAGGTGTGTTCATTTACTTTCCTAGCAGAAACTTGCAACGAGAGAGCAAGGCAGAAATTTACAAAATTACTCTCCCAGATACGAAAAAGTAAATGAAAGCTTTACTTGTACAAACTTGCAAGAAAATTTTATGTCAGAACAATGGATGGAAATCATGATACAATTGTACGTTTTCTAATGTATTTTGGATAATGTTGTTTGCTAATATTTTAAATTACAAATTTTTTACAAATCGACATTTAATATGAAATACTTTACACAGCTTCATGTATTATTTACTATTTTGTATGCATTTTTCATTATTTTTTAATTTTATTCTATTAAGTGAAATTTATTTGCTGGTGGTTAAGCGATGTCTATATGCATTTCATTGTTGCTTTAACAAATCGTTAGTAGACTTCAACCACAACGATTTGTTAAAGCAACAATGAAATGCATATAGACATCGCTTAACCACCAGCAAATAAATTTCACTTATAGTATAATTATGACAATATGTCGAATAATAACTCTCTTGAATGTTTATTCTATTAACAAATACAAAAAACCCATTTTCCATCTCTGACCAAATATGATAAACAAACAAAATTCTTCCACAATAAAATTGCGTTTATGTGGTTTAATGAAAGAAAAACAATAAATTAAGAAAATACGCTTTCTTTTTACATACGTATATTATACATATTTTTTCAATAAAGAAATTCGCATTTTTGAGTTTTCCTTTTTCAGATATTTTTGAAATAATTAATTTGAAAACAAAACGCAAGACAGCTGTTTGAATAATAATTGCTAGTAAAAACTTTAATTGTAAAAACTTGCAAGAATTTTTCTGTCTCTCAATTTTTTACGCTCTTTCGACGCTCTCTCGTTGCAAATTTTTTGGGTTAATGAACGCTTTCTATAACAATTGTTACAAATTTGTAAAAATTTTTAAGTAAATGAACACAACTAATATGTGCATACATAACGAGCCATAGCGGCCAAAAAATCTTAACCGACACATTTGTTGGACCTCGTTTTTTTTTTGACGAAAATCGATTACTTACGATTGCAAAATTTTGGTAGAAAAATCAAGTTCGAAAATTATGTTGCTTAAGCTTTTTTGGCGGTTATGGCACGATATGTGTTTATATGGAATTGGCTACTTTTGAAATATCTCGAGAAATGCTTTGCCATCATTTTCCCGATTGGAGCTTTCTGCCTACTACCAACTTTCTAATACCATTTTTTTTATTTACAATCACCCTTATTCTAGTTGTCGACATCGACGTCACTTTAACACAATACTAAAAAAATTTGGGCTTGTTTGCTCGCTCTCGAGAACAATTTTGTGCTACTGACAATCTATTTCCGTTCCCTAAGAATAAACCTGCCACAGGAGTCTATTGTTTTCCACAACGGGCTACGTAACAGATTAGCTGTATAGAGTGTTTTTTTTATAGAGGTATAGAACTTTGAAATGGAATAAAACAAAGATGAATTTTTTTAAATTGACATGAAATTTACTTTATTAGAAAGCTAATCTTCTGGCACTATAATTTAAATATGACTTCTGACATATGACTGGCACGGTTGACTCGGACTTTTTCCAACATTTGTGGCGGTATATCGGCAATAACACAATGAATGTTGTTCTCCAAATGGTCCATCGTTTCAGGCTTACCGGCGTCTACCGGCGTTAAATCTTACGATCTTGGAGGCCAATTCGCAGGTCCGAAACGTGAAACTATGCGGTTACCAAACGTTTCCTTCAATAAATCAATTGTGGCACGAGCTGTATGACATGTTGCGCCGTCTTATTGAAACCACAGCTCCTGCACAAAATGGTTGTTCAATTGATGAACGAAGAACTCTACGCTACGCTCTACAGCAGCAATGAATTCTGCCGTACGCACTACACAACATATATGTGGATGCGTCTTATCATGTAGAGTAGACGTGGTGCGAAAACGTTCTATAGTTAATCGATTTAATTAGTCTGATGGACGATTATGTTGACCGTAAAATGCGCGATACGAATTTCGAACAGAACCATGATTTTCAAAATAAATTTGCACATTTAGAAGCGTTGTTCAGGCGTAAGTTTATTCATGTTGAAATGTCACACCAAACTAAATATAAATCACTTGACAGCTGACAAATGGCCGCCAGTTAAAAAAAGTGTTGCACCTCTATAAAAAACACCCTATAGGTACAACAAAATGAATTGAATTTTATATAACTGTCATTAAATTAATTTTTTTCCATGAGTGTAATTAAAACTGTGCGTCGTTTCTGTAACGAGTGTGACAGCCTTTTTTTTAGCAACACAAGAATAGTGAGAGTAAATTTACCGGTGACATGACCGGTAGTGACAATGGATATATCCATCATTGCGTAGAAGAAAGAAGAGGTTTCTATCAAGTTCTTGAAGAAAGAAAACTTAATGTGTTGGTATACAAGCTTTGTATATGTTAAGCATCCCATACACGATTGAATTCAATTTTCAATTGAGCCGGTTGGCTCTGTCAATTGATTAGTTTGGCAGTTGTCGAGTTGGTTGAAGAAAAATCAAAAGATTTTGATTTTTCATATTGACTAGTAAATCTTTCAATTCGATTGTGCTGTGTGTGTTCGAGTCTCTTGATTACCTGTCAAAATTTATGTTTGTATCTCTATTTTGTATAGAGAAAGTTATGTATTTTTAAAATTTTATTTAACTTCATTGAATTTTAAATGAAAAATATAAAAATTAATGAATGAATACAATAGAACTTTTAAATTTTTAAATTTGTAATTGTGAAAAAAATACAAATTTGGCAGTTGAATGAAAATCTTTCAATTCAGAATCAACTCAATTGAAAGACTCAATTGACAATTGAATTGAAATGTGTATGGAGTGCTTTAGTTTCGGTTATTAATTTCTTATAGGATGTATTGTACTCAAGCTGATAGTTTGCGTCTGCATAAGGCACTTCACTTAATCGAATAAATTTTATTCGATCCACTATATTCGGCAGATGTCTATCGAATATTTTTTTATATATTTTCCTTCCAGTTGAAAAATTAAAGCCATTGAAAAATATTCAATCCAATAAATTTTGTTCGAAAGTTGATCAAAACTATTTACGGTTAATCAAATAGTTGGCAAAAATTTATCGAATATGCTGTCGAATAAATTTTTTTCATATATTCAACACGAATTTGTAAATAAAAATTATTCACTTAAGCTAAATTCCCCCCTTGTTTCGAAATATTTTTTTTACAAGTAGTTTTCACATTCATTTACTCTTTCTCTCTCTCTTTCTTATTCAACAAAAATTTTGTTCGGATAAAAATTTTGTTCGACAAAAGTTAATCGAATATTTTTCAATTTCGTTACAAAATTTCAGTATATATTTTGAAGTGAACAAATTTTATTCAAATAATCGAAAGAGATTTATCGAATACTATACGTGGATCTGATATTTTGGAAACTATACTTAAAATTTATGATTTTTTTGTTATTTGTTACTCACTGATAATATTAAGAAAACGATAAAAAGCGTCAGAAAAGCGATAAAAAAAATTAAAAAACGGATCAAAAATCGGTTTAAAACTTGTTAAAGAATCAAACCCGAAGTGAAAATTGTCTTAACCAACCCTAAAATGTGTTTTTCGGAAAAAAAATCCGAACTATACGAGTACATATGTATGTAGATATATGAAAAAAACTGGTTCCGAACCGGATAAAACAATAGGCTTTGTTTGACACTGGTAATGTAGTTTTCCATTGGTGAAAGAATTTTCCAAATGGGTTTAGCGGTTTGAAAATCCATACCAAATATAAAACACCGGTTCCGAACAACCGGTTCCGAACCGTATAAAGAATAGGCTCTGTTTAAGGCTGATAATGTAGCTTACCATTGGTGAAAGAATTTCCGAAATCGATTTAGCGGTTTGGGCGTGAAAGCGTAGCAAACAAACAAGCAAACAAACAAACTCACTTTCACGTTAATAATGGACCTAATTACGAGTGTATTACGACTTCGACTACGACGATTTTGTACTAGATTAAAGAAAAACTATTGCAATGTTCTTTAGTCTACCATAATCGTCGTAGTCGAAGTCGTAATACGACACTCGTAATATTAGTAAGGTTATTTTTTTCTAAATTGAAAAATATTGATCATTCGTAGAGAAACAAATTCGTCATATAATTAGAAAGTTCGAATAATGAACCGATTTTAAAATATTTTTTTTCATTCCAACAGAAAATGTTCAATGCGGCTTATTTCGCTGTTAGGACCACTGTGAATTATGCAGTTTTAAAATGATTAAACTCTTTTATTCACATGCAAATTATACATACATACATGCATACAAACACCCAAGCACACACATAAAAGAAAACAATATTCCTGCCCTTGCCACGACACGGGCTTGTTTTCTTCATCTAAGCTTTATAATACTTTTTAGTACAAATACTCATATTGTCATAATGATGTCGAGATGCTGTTGTTATTGTTGTTGTTTTTGCTGTTGTTGCTACAATTGCCCATTGTCCATTTATATTTTGACAGCAGCACTTGTTGTAACATTATTACTGTTGTTACCGACATTATTGTTAACGCTATTATTGTTGTTGCTGCCGCTATTGCTGACATTGTTGTTATTGGCCAAATTGTTACTGGCATTATTCGCATTTACCTGTGCGTTTGTGTTCGTGTTGGTGGCATTAGCCGATTGAAGATGGTGATGATGCTGCTGTTGCTGCTGGTGAAGACCCCTCACCAATTCCATATATTGGAAGGGTACATGGAAATTTTGCCCTTTGTGCTCGACTATTAAATGACCACGACATGTTGAGGCACCAACTACCGTAACACTTTCGCCTTTTTTCAATTGTTCGGTGGGTGGATTTGTAATCGTGTCCTCAGGAAAACTCATTTTCATAATGCGATTTTGTGGAAAACACAGTTTTGTGCTGCCTGCGATGGTGTAGTTGCGCGATGGTGGCACCGGTGGTGGTCGCTCCTGTAAATAGCGATAGAAAATGTTGAATTAAAACAAATTTGCATAACAAAGGAATGAATGCTATTAAAAGAATGAAAATATAAATATGAATTTGATTATCATCAAAGCATAAAAAAATAGGCAAATTAAATTTCGGCTTAACATACTAAATGCATTAAATAAAATAAGCTTTTAAGACTGCTCAACATGAGAATTATTATTCAATTTCCATTTATTTATTATTCAACACTTATAGTTGACTAGCTGAGCCCAATTTACCATAAATAGTCAACGAATTGCCTACATAATATAAAAGTTACATATAAAAAAAAACTATATTATAAACATAAGCAAAACAATATTGACCTGTCATAAGCGTCAAATTATACTAAAAACTTTATTTTCATGAAATCTGGGGTGCATTCGTTAATAAACTAATCCTTAATTTGCGACAAAATTATTTCAATCTGCCCATTTTTATTAAAAAAAAGTTCATACGTTAAAAGTGGGTTTTCTCGAAACTATGTTTTTCGACTTACATATCGTTACCTTAATATAGAAAGGCCCTAACTTATTATTTTTTTAAAATCGAGCTTTTTGAATATTTCGACAGAAGAGCATCTAATGTATCGAACAAATTGTTAGGGCCTTTCTATATTAAGGTAACGATATATTTTATTTAAGTTATTCGGAATTATTTTTAACTTTTCAGTGCGAGTTGTTGAAGTTGGTTAAATTTTTTAGAATGTTATTTTATACATACATACATACGAGTAGATACATATACATACATAAGTTTTCTACTTCGAACAAACTGTAAATGTTAAGAAATTGTTTGTTTAGCAAAAATTTCCTCAACTAAATTCTTTCGTTAAGAGTCTTAAATTTTTTTTTGTCTAAATCCATCTGTTTTAATATTAGCAATAATCTCTTCAATAAACTTGAAGTCCATTGACATATAAACGAGTCTTTTATGGTATTCAATGATATTAAAAATCAATTTCTTAACATTCTTCAACTTTAAGCAGCATTCTATTGTTGTTTCATAGAATTCCAGTGTGATGAGACAATGTCCTTGCTAATAAAGTCATGCACTACATAAACTAAATATTAACTACACACATTACAGTTGCGAACAAAAGTATGTGCACATAGGAATCCTTAAGATAAGTATAAAAACAATATGAAAATAATAAAATCATGCCTTGAGATGTGCTACCTAACGCTATGAATTCTACTGTTGTGCTTAGTGTGGTTTTATAAAATATGCCCATTGAGAGCAGAATGAAAACACTTTTTCTGTACGACTTTAGTCTTCCGCACATTTTCCAATTGCAACTGTAACAAGAATATGCGACAATATTTGCTTCTCGTTGGCAAACTATTTTGTCCTTGTAATCTTTAGTCTATGCATCTCTACTGCATATTAAAATAATGAACAAATTCTCAAGCAAAACAAATTTCATAAGCACAAACATTAACATTGGGATTACTCCTACATAAGATTTTTTTTGTCATTGCGCTTCTTTTCTAAATTTATTTTCTTAGAAATGCGAAATGTTCTCAAATATTTGCTGTGATTAAGTTTGACAAAAGCCACGAAATGCTTCTCGTGTGATGCCCTTTCAGGCAGATATATGAACCGATAAAAAATTCAAAGCCACTTTTTTTTTGTATTTTACATTTTTTTTTGTATTTTACATTGATGACTATGCACGCCTTCATCAAAATTTTCAAGAAATATTTCATGTAAAGACACGATAATTTTGTGTTTTTAATAGATCTAAAAGTGCTGGCTATACTATAACTATGATTAATTATTTCAGACAGTCATTGAGTTGCAGAATATCGCAAAAATAATTGAACAAACACGCAAGGGCAGATCAATATCGTACCACTAGCTCTAGAACAAATAGTATAATATAAAAAACCATATGCACTTTGTTGGTATAAATGACATCCCATGACATTGCATTGTCGGAAAGGTAAGTTCACCTTACCTGTAACTTTTATCGCGAGTTTTAAAGGCTCAGTTAGCCGAATGTAATGGAATGTAACTGCTACGGTAGGAAACAACTGATCAATATTGTTATATTCGCTTTTGGGTATCTTTGTAAAAGTTCGGACTGTTTTGTTATCTATCTGGAACAAGATGAATTATATCATGAAATATATTTATAAATAAAAAAATGCATTCTGATGCTCTTTTTGTTTCATTAACGTCCCTTTTCACAATGTACAATTAAACGCTAACAGGGACATTAACGGCGACTGTCAGTTAAAGTCCACGTTAACTCTTAATCATACATTGTGCAACGGGCCGTAAATGTGCTTTTTTTTTGCTATTTGACTTTTCTACACATTGATAAATATTTCTTATTTATGTTGAACAGCTGTTTTTTGTAAAACTTTCCATCAAAGCGAATTCACATCAGGTGATCCTAATTCACCAGCTGACATAATTTTTCTGCTGTAAATCAATGCAAAACGCTAGGAAATATTCTGACAGCAGAAAATTTTACACTAACAAATATACAAGGCGAATACGCAGAGTTGCAAATTAAGACCACCTGGTATCAATTCGCCTTGCTTTCCATTATATTTGGAAATATTGTAGTGCTACCGTACTTTCAACATAATTTAATAATAATTTCCCCCCAAACCAAATATTTAGATTTTTTCTGAAGTCAGACTTGTCGTACCGAATTCGTTAAGACGTTTCGGTAATTTGTTTAAACTCAGACTTTTCGCAACGAATTCATTAAGACATTTCGGTAGTTTCTCTGAACATTTTCTTTAATAAACATTTTTTTAATCATTCAAACTTTGATTTATAAGTTTTGTTTTAAATAAATGTAATAAATAAAAAAGAATTGTGAACAAAATATAAAAAAATGTAAGTATGCAATAAATATGTATGTTTATGCTAATTAAATATTTCGACAAAGGCAGCAACATAACTGTGAGTACCGCTCTGCTGTATACACAAAAACAAATCACATGTCGTTGCGAATTCGTACCGACATATCGTATCAATTTCTTACCGACATGTCGTTACGATTTCGTAACTACATATCGTTGCGAAGCAGTGTCAACCATTTCATACAAAATTCGTTGCGATATCGGTAATATTTCGGTTCCGAAATCGGAAGATTTTGTCAATTAGTCGTTACGTTTTTTTTTTACGAATTCGGAGCATTTGGTTTGGTGGGTTTAATCACAGAAAATATGAAAGTGTACGAATATTTAAATACATTTGAAATTTTTATGAAAATTACCTTAAACTATATTAAATATTCACTAATTTATTGGGCATAATTCTATTATTAATCTCTTGAAGGATATGAGCAAATAATCTTTTTGTAGATTTGCGTGGAATTGATTCCAACTCGTACATTTTTTAAATTTCAGTTTTGCTTTACGATTTTTACGAAAAAAATTTACCCACTCTAATATAATTATCAATTTATCAACTTACTTTCAAATCGATTATTTAGGCTTATAACATACAACCACCCCCAAACCACTTTACTTACCAAATCTAATCCAAAGAGGCTGCATGTTTGTTGAATAATTTTTGTGTCACATTTTTCATTAGGATCCGGTGGTGGTGTTCCTGCTATCGGCTGTGGTCTTGGCCTAGTAACCGTTCCCAGATTTGTGGTTTTCGCCGACAGACGTGGCAGTGAAGTTGTTAATGTGGCAGCAGCGGCTACAGCTGCGGCAACAGAAACAACTGCATTTGAAGCTGAAATGATGAATGCAGCAGCAAAGAGAGAAAATATGCACTCGTTTAAAAAAATGTACATAATTAAAATTAAAGTTTGATTTATAATCGAACTTTTCAATTAATTTTAAAATCTGTGGTAATAATGAATTTAACCGGTGGAAAATTGATATTTTTCATAGATTGCATATTTTGTGAAATCATTTATGATGGTTACTAAGCACAACACAAAAATTAATAATGAAGTTTTAACCACTGACTCTGGCAGTGAGATCAAAAACAAAAATAGATGTGCGTCAGCTTTTTGAAAGTTTACTTTTGAGTCTTAGTCAAAGGCGGTTGCAACGTTTATTGTCCCACAAGTAATGAGTTCTTCCCAGGGTTCACAAAAAACCTGTAAAACATGATGCACAATGAAGCCTAAGACCAAATTGTTTTTAATAGATCTGTGTTTGCTGCACTACTGTTCCGATTTCAAAAAAATTTATGATTATTTTTTCTGGGTATCCTGTTATAATAAAGGGTGTTTTTTATTGAGGTATATAACTTTAAGTTGGCATCACTTTTTTAACTGGCGGCCATTTTGTCAGCTGTGAAGTGATTAATATTTAGTTTGGTTTGCCATTTCATCATGAACAGGTTGACAAAAGAACAACGCTTGCAAATCGTGCAAATTTATTTCGAAAATAATGGTTCAGTTCGCGAAGTTTACCGCAAGCTCCGTCCATTTTATGGTGACCGTTGGTTACCGTTAATGGAGACCGGTATAGAGCCATGATAACCGACTATTTTGTTCCCGAATTGGATGGCATGAATGTGGATGAGTTGTGGTTCCAACAAGACGGCGCTACATGCCACACAGCGCACGTCACAATCGATTTATTGAAGGAAACATTCGATGAGCGCATAATTTCGCCCCATATGCTCGAAAAAGTGGTTGAAAATTGGACCTGTAGAATTGGATTTATTCGAGCCAGCCGCGGCGGCCACATGCCCGAAATCATATTTAAACGTTAATGGCATAAAATTATCCTTCCAATAAAGCCAAATTGATGGACATTAAAACGATTTTCTTGTGTTTTATTTCAATTCGAAGTTCTATACCTCTAAAAAAACACTCAACAACATACAACTGATATACAGCATGTCAAAGCTGACCATTACGGATTATAATCACATTTCTAAGCTTGTAACATCACAAATTTGGACCAATTTCAGATGTGTATATTAAACAAATCTCAGAGGTAAACTTCCAAGACGACAATACCTTTTTTTTGTCTCCTTTGTCAGAATCAGTCATTGAAAGAGTGAAATATTTTTACTTCGTTTTATAATGCAACATTTCATGATTTCACCTCCGATTTTTTTCAATTAAGATTGTGCGTTAACTTACCTCCTCCTATTCCAATTGTGTTATTGCTAATATGTGTTTTCTGCATTTTAACTGACGGCATCATTAAAACTCCACTGCCATTCGTGCGCACTCGCTGCTTAACGCCACTCATTTTCTTACGCCAATGCCAGCCACGCCAAGTGGCCTGTACCAAAGTTGCACTCTTATTGCGTATTTCCGTGCGTAAGTGTTCCAAATGCTGACGTATACCTTCACTTAAGAACACATGACGCTTGCCGGGAGCCCACGCCAACGTAACCGAGCCCTCAACAACAGGCGGATTTTCCATGGCATACTGGAGTATAATATTGCAACATTCTTCCATTTTATCTTCATTGCGGCGTACCAAATGGAAGGGCGCCAACATGCGATAACGAGCATTGAATTGCTTAAAGCGCATACGGTGCGGGAAACCGGAAGCCATTAAATTTACCGTTTCTAGAACTTGTAAGGAGCGTATTTGTTTCACCACTGTTATGCGTTCAAAACATCCAGCTGCCTCAGAGGAGTTACTGCGTATACAGCGCACAAAATGAGGGCGAGCATGCACCAAAGTACGCAAAAGGTTGTCCAGGCGTGTATGGAAATCTTGAGTAAGAGTTGAAACTGGTTCATCGCCATTCAGCAGATCTGTATGTGAAGTGGGCGCTATGCGAAAACTTAAACCTCTGGGCACACTTTGTAGAGCGTATAAAGCTTTAAGTTCCGAACCAAATAGATGAGTGGCGAAACCAAAATTGCAGGTATGTTTATAAAATACTGCCACTAAATCATCGGGTACCACATCACGATTGGTATCCAAAAAGTCGGTAGCATCGTATTCCACACGACCGGCGAAATGGCGTATCATAAACATGCGAGGATCATGAGGTTCGGTGGTATGTTTTATTTCTAAACGTGGTGAAGTTCGATGCTGGACTTTAATTTTGGCCACGTAACTTTCAGCGGTGCCGCGGGCTGCACATTCAGCATCCAACATGCTGAGCAAGCCCGTACGCAAAGAGGATATTAAATCGATACAGGGCACATTATCCACATAATCTACTTCAGTATCGCATACAATACCCTCATCACGACATGATTCCACAGAACTCTTAAATATATGGGTATTGTAAAAATGCTGCATGGTCTCGGCACACAAATTAATGCACAAGTGCTCCAGTTGGGCATGCGGAGAGGGTTCTTCGAAACCGAACATATCCAAAATGCCTATAAAGCCATCTGTGGCGTGACGTACGGCATTATTCAAAGCAGCCATTGACTTGGAACCCGAATTTCCTCCTATGGTGGAAGCATGTTGCGAAGCCACATCGCCTTGATTGTGCACAGATTCATTGGAGTCGGAACTTAAGGTGCCAAGTGTAGATCCTAAACGTTTTAAGCTGTTCGCTCTTCTTACAATGGTTGCGACGGTACGACAATAGAGTGCTTTGGCCAAACAATCACGTGTCATATTTGACATATTGGCATCACACACCGATTTTATTAATTGTCCACGCGCATTGTGGGTACGTGTGGTCAGACCACGAAATAGTGCGGCTGGTGGTACGCCAAGTAAACTAGCAACGGCATTTAATTCAGTTTCACCTTTAACATCCACCTCCAGGCTCTGCAATTATAAAAATTTCTTTAAGCTATTTATAAGAGCATTTCTATAAAACTACAAAATTATTTAATTTCTCTATTCTCATAAAGTATAGGCTTCAATAATTTTCTCTCTCACCTGACCATCAATGAATTGCACATTTCCCAACAGCAAAACAGCAGCCAGAACACGAACCACATCCAAAAAAGGTATACCCAAAATACCCAAGCATGTCTTCCAAGCCTGAAAACGGACAGCGTCTTCTGGATCGTTTTGTGAAATATCACCGTTTTGCAAGTAACGTAAATTCAAAGGCGAATAGCCTTCCAAGTTCAATTTAACTCTCTCCTCTCGGTTTAAACCAGCCAACATTTGATAGAATATGTGATAGTTTTTCTCCTTTGGCAAAGGTCTAATAACTCGAGTCTGGTCCAGGAAATAACAATGTATCTTGGTTCGATACAAAGCACCATCTGTTACCTGAACTTCAATAAATTGTCCAATACGACTGGACTCAGAGTTCGTTGAAGTTTTGGCCGAACCTAAGGAACGTAATACTGTAAAGGCGGCTGCTAAATGTTTAAAGGCATCCGTTTCGGGCCCTCCCCCAGCCACAGCGAATAGTTGTCTCAACAATAGCATGGAGCAGTGAGTTTTTCCTGCACCTGAGGTGCCCGATAAAATAATAGCCTGAGGATAGCCAGTTTCAGCTTGTTGACGTACAGCTTCCTGGACAATTTTACGCAGCTGAGGAGCCAACGGAAATGAGCGGGTGGATGTTAAGGTCAAAGGGTTGCCCACGTTTAAATATGGATTGATGGAAAGTAAAATGGGACCAACATTTGACTGAAAAGGGAAAATATTAAAATTAAGAAAAGCCGTTATAAGAATAGTTTATTTACAGTCGTAGTGCTAGAGTTTTTAAAAGATTTATGGAAAAAATAACACGAGTTCCTAATATTGTAATACACAACCACTGGGTGACTCAATTGGGTCCTTTTTATGTGTACACAGAAAAAACACCATTACCTGTCATTAAGCCACTCAATTCCCATGATAAAGCCTTTGATAATCTTCCATAATGTACTTTGCGATATGACTAATGTTCTCATGAAAACGCTTGTTCAGTCATCTAAGCCTACGCCGTTGCAAACTCGGGCAATAGCAGATAATATGCTCGATGGTTTCTAGTTCCTCTTCATCATCGCATAACCTACAGAAATCTGAAGTGACTGACAGTTTCTCAAATGCTCCCTGGGACCATGCAGTGACCACGAATGGTTGTCCTTTTTCAACGCCCAGGTACTGAGTTCCCTATAGTAATGGAGCATCTGTCACACATTTTTTCATCTAATACGGACCCTTTTCAAGCAAGTTCTTCTAATATTTCATTTTTCTAAAAATTGCAATGACCAGGAAGCCAAAAAAAAACTCTATTTGCCCATAGGAAAATTGAAAGTTCTCCTACAGTCACTAACTAGTTTCGGCTTAACATTGTGTCCCTTCAAAGCTTTTATTGCTGCCTGATAGTCGTCATAGAAGGTTACTTTCTCGCCTCACTTCTGGCAACCATCTCCGTGGTCCTGAGGATAGCCAAGAATATCCGTTCTCAATATATAGACACCAGTACGCGAGCCTATCCTGATTTTTTACCCGTCTGTAAATACGCCAATACTCTCATATACATACATACATATCTTATCGATTTGACCCAAAAGTTTCTATCCGGGACTACCAATGAGTTTGTCCTACTAAAACCAATTTCAACGACCTTAGAGCAATAGTAATAAAAGAAAAACTAGTAATAAAAAATATTTAATTAGTTAATAAATTTTGTGATATGAACCGCAAGCCCTATAGAGGAAATGACTTAAAAAATAAAGTTATGAAGCTGTTGACGAGCTGACTAATTATGTTTTTTTTTTATTGTTTTGTGTCTTAGAATATTTTGTTCGAACTTCAATTCGATTTCAATGTATCCTGCGATTTGCAAAATACCTATTTGGCTATTATTTTTGTGAAATCGCGCGATTTGCAATCGATAGACTTTCATCACATGCCAGATAAATAAAAAAAAATTAGTTTGAAGTGCGGGAGAGAAGTAAATGTCTTTATTAAGATTTTTAAATCTTTTTTATATTCTTTTTCCACTTTTCCAACTATATAAGAATATCAATGTTCTTTGTAAGTGTTCCCTTTAAAAACATTTATATTAAAAATAATTTTACTATCTTGTGCAAAGTTTATAAAATTCGATTATTTCGTTAAAACATTTTGTAAATATGTAAAAGGTAAGAGTTTATGTAATTTAAAAAAAAATACTTTCTTAGGTAAATGCAGGGCTTCAGCACACTCGAAATGTTTTGAAATTTCGTTAGATATTCAATACTGAACGCAAATTTGCTTATTAATTTTGTACAACGAAAACTTTGAAATTTTTATTAATAGGCAGAATTTGGAAAAAATTTGGTTTCTAAACGTTTCAAATTTGTTTCAAAAACAACGAAAATTCGTTTAAAAATATATCTTTTCCATACAAATTTCAAAAGGAAAAAATTTTTTGTACTTACAAAATCTACCCTTAAATATTATAGAATTCAGGGCAAAATTTTGTAAAAGGAAAACTTTGAGTGTTGACACATTTTATCAGGTATATTCTGACACTCACATGGTTTTTAAATCGCATGTGATTTGAAAATCGCCAAGCATGTTCTGTAACTCATGCGTTTTGCTTGCGACTTCCCATATTGATTAAGGTCAGCTGTTTGTTGAAATCGTCAGTGTATAAGTAAACAATGCAAGCACAAGATTAACAAAACAAGAAAGAATTTTATAAATTTAAATTTTATAATAAAAATTTTGTGAAACTATTATTATTTTTGATTAAAATGAAAAGAAAGCATTTAAGTTTGATTTAGGCAAAAAAGAACACTTCTCTGCGAGTTTAAGTCACAATCGCAATTGTTATGCGATATGCGAGTGTCAGAACATGAACGTATATTTAAGAATATAAATTACAAAAACAAAATACATACAAAATTTGTCAACGCTTAACGTTTTCGTTTTGCAAAATTTAGCCCTCAATTTGAAATTCGAATTATTTCTAAATACATTTTTATTTTAACGTAACAAATATAAATAAAGGAAAAATATTCTCTCGCTCAGCACATATTTTGCAAATTTTCAACATACAAAGTTTTCAGGCGTAAATTACCCTTATGACCATCATCACGAGAATTTTTATATAATTTTTTTATATTTATAAATCGTTAAGAAATTAAGCAATTTTATTTTTCTCTCAAATATATGAAATTAGGGATTTGAACTCATGTCTTTAATATGAAAACGTGCACGCTAAATATGCAGCCGTAAACCGCCCATTTTCATCAGACAAACAATTAATATGGTATGTAAAAAAGTCTACTTTACCAAAGATAACAACCACACAGAAATTTCACCACACTAAGCTACCTCACCGAGTAGACACTAATTATAGCATATATTTTAACACACACAAAATTCATTATAAAGTTCACCACATTGAAAAAGTGGTAAGTTGTTGAGAGCAGTGTTGCCACTGCTTACTTAAACAAAGGGGAACACTTGAAGAAGAAAAAAAGAAAAAAAGTCATCCTAGAGTGAAAAATGGAAAATGCTCACAATTTTCTTTTTGTTTTCAATAATAAATCTTAAAGGTCTATAATTTATAAATGTTAAAGCATTTTTAATTTTGCTAATTTGCTTACCGAAATATGCGACTGTAAAAAAATTGTTGGCTGAGCCTTTTAGCAATTATTATTATTTTTTAACCCCCGACCAAAACAAGGGGTGTTATAAGTTTGTAGTGGAAATTTTGAAAAGGGGATTTAAAAAAGGGAAAATAAGTATAATGCAGCAACGGTAACGCTGGATAGCGTTCATGTTGAAGATTGAAGAATATTTTAGCACAGTTAAATATCAGTGGTGAAAAAGAAGCATCGGTTCTTGCATTTGTTTTTTTTGCAGCATTGCCAGCTTTGAAATTTCAAATAACACTGGCGAATTATTTATAGTCAAACCAAAGTATACTTTAATTGAGCAAACTTGCGAGGCTTGTTTCATGAAGCACCTTTCAAACTTTTGGGCAAACAGTTAATGTCATTTAAAAACCAAAACGTCAAAAAAGTTTATTTGTATTAATAAAAAATTAAAATGTATTGGAAATCTATTTTAAGAAAATTTTATATGAACAATTTTAAACAAAATATATTACACTCATTTTAAATTTTATGAATATGGGGGGAAAAGTCTAACATGTGTCTAAAAATGCATAACGAAAGCCAAAAAACTAAACTGCTTAGATTATTCAAGCAAGTTGTTGCTTATAAAATCCGCAATTGCACAGCTTAAGTTTACGAGTCAAAATTATTGGACAAACTTATTAGGTTTGTGTAAATAAATTTCCATACAATTTTCGAAAGGTTATTTACGAGATTTTACATTCACACACACAATGAAGCCTTTTTATTTTATTATTCTAATAATTAATTCCTATTTTAAAGTAAAGGCAGAACCAGTTTGTACGTTCTGTTCTGTTATGAGTCAGTGGGCAAATTATGGCATTAGATATCGAAAAAATTTTCATAAAATTTTAATTGTGTTTGTAGGGAGATTTTGATCCATATGGAATGCCGTAATTTGCCCCCTACCAGCTGTATTGTTTCTGCTCAATTGAAAATCTGTAGGTGTCATTTGTTTTTAATTTGTCGCTCTGCTCTGTTGCTGACAAATCTGTAGAAAATAGAATTCAATGCTAAATGACAATCAATAGTGTATATTACACTATGTGACATATGAAGAGTTTTAGAAAAACGGGATGACAGGAAAGTAAGGGTTCGATAGTACTACCAAAGAGTACCTTAGCAAATTTGCTGACAAATTTTTTTATGGTTGGAGGCCCATTTCGGAAATCAGTGCGTCCTCAATAAATGGTGTCATCAGTTTTTGGCCAACAGCTAATTCATAATAATAAATAATAAATGGAAATAATGCAGCTAAGAGTCCACCAAACAAATATTATTAACATTTTACGCCAAAAAATAATTCTTCGTAAATTTTTTTTTTGCAAAAATGAGGTGGCTATTTTTTAACTTTTTTCAGGGACTCTTAATTTTTTGCTAACTATATTTGGCAAAGTTTTAGCTACTTTAAAACTGAATAGCTTTTGTGAACATATAAAAATAATAATAACGTTGTCCAAAATCGGGTGATTCGTTCGAGAGATTCGTTGAATCGTTTTTTTTCTAATAACTTTTTTTCGTCAAATCGATTTTAGATATTCACTGGTTTTTATAGACTTACATAGTGTAACGGATACCGTAAATTTCACCAAAATCAGAGAACATTTCCGAAAACATTTTCTGCATTTAATTACTTCGAAATTTCTTGTCAAATCTATGTTCGATATACATTAATTTTTTTTTTAATTAAAAACTTGCGGTAAGTTAAAGGGACGGCCTGCAAAGTCAACTGTTTTTTTTTAAGTTTTGTAAATATATATTTATTAAGCGTGCGTTAAGTAGTTGCAGTCACTTCTGTAATATCTCACTGAAGCTTAGACTCGAAATTTAAACACAGATAAATACATATGAAACAAGTTTTTCTTGCCACACTTATGCAACAGCCCTCGTAGACAATTGTTAATGAAACAGAACACATTTTAAAGTAAACAGAAAAACTACAAATGCCAGGCAAAAGGCGCCAAAACCAGTTTTCAAACAAAAATCAACGTTCAAAATTACACAAAAATAAAAAAGCCAAAGAGACAAACATTCGAAAACAAAACAACATATAAATAATGAAAACAACAACGACAACAACAACTGAAACTTTAAATGCAAGAAATAAAAAAGTACAACTTCAACTTTAATGGATTCTGTTTCGGTTTTTCCTTTGAAATTGTGAACGAAAAAATAAAATAAAATAATGTAATAAACAGAATTTAAAGTTGTCTTACTAGGCCTGGCCTGGTCTGGCGTCGCGTAGAGTGCTGTGTTTTGGAATTGGTAAGTCATACCTTAGCCTGGACTGGTTGGTCTGTACGGGCATTATGTCTGTTTTCATGACTGTTGGCTTGTGGCTGACTGCTGCACAATCTTTAAGTATTTTTATTCGAATGTACCTTAAGCGTGTGTTGGAGAGTTCATACATTTGTGAGTATTTCATTTTTATGGCTCTGGATGGTTGGCCATTTGTAAATATATTTTTGCCTGCAGGCTGTTAGTTTTTTTTTCAAGTTTTTAGAAAAAATTCAAATGAAAAACAAAAACAAAAAAAAACATAAAAAAATTAACTGTGCGTGTGGCACATACAAAACACTCTAAAGTGCAACACTAAGCTAAACAAGTTTGAATTCAGTCTCTTCTTCTTCTGAGCCTTTTCCTTCTGTTTTTTTTTTGTAGACAAAAAAGCTTGACTCTTTTTTTAACAGCCCGAGTTTAAAGTGACGATATGTCGATTGATTTGTCTGATATGACAATGTTCACATTTGGTTAAGACTGTTTGTTTTTTTTAATTGTGGCTAAACTTTAGAGAAGGACCAACATTTTAGAATGGAAAAATTTTTGAATTATTGATGGCACAATTTATTCAGCTGGTACTAAAAATGTGACATAGCCAAGATACCAGTCCTAATACACCTACAAGGCATAATGTCAAGATTACAAAAATACAACAATGAAAAAAAACAACATGGCTTTTTAGTTGATCCGAAATGTCAAAAATAGAACTTGTTTAACAAAATAAAATTAAAATTACCACTAAAAAAATTTCCAATGTTTAGCACTTTTTAACATTTTTTTTATAGTTTTTTTCATATTTTTAGATTTGTTTACAAAGAATTTTTTTTTAATAAAATATTTTTCATATTGGAATTTTATAAATTTCTTTTCGTAACCCTACGTCTTCACGACCCATCGTCTTTGACCTGACATGAACATGACGCGGACAGAGCAACTGCGGAAAATTCATCAACTTCTTTGCTATGGTGAATACGTGTCATATCCATGTTCAGGCATATCAAACCATTTTAGTGCAATAGAGATGCAATATTTAAGAATTTTGTTCTGTCTCTTTTCATTCTATTGCAAACGGATGCGGATTGACAATATTATGGCGAACGTTGTTGCTCAGCCATATGTTCGGGCATCCATGTCAGAGCATGGACAGCTCCATCTTCGCTACTACCTGGTGAATGTGCCTTGATACATACCCATATATATTCAAAATGTTTAAGCGGGCAAATGTAATGAATTCGTTTTTGACGAAATTTGAATTGTGTCATGCAGTGAATGAATGTGATCTGATCAGCAGAATTGTGCATTTTCATGATACAAACAGCTTATTTAACTACCGGCGTTATGGCTTTTGTAGAGGCCGCTCTATGTCTGCAAGGCACTTGATGGAGTGTGGCGTTCATAATTTCTCTATATTCTAATCAAGCTTACTCAGTGATCGTACTATAAGAGTTGTAATAGATGAGATCTCATCAAACGAGTTCAAGGTAAATTTTTGGGTACTAAAAGGATCCGTTCTTGCTCCTACTCTATTCCTTACTTTTCTAAATTACCTTCTACTCGTATGTCAAACTTCTAATCCTATCTGCTCTTTCACGAATGACTGACAGATCAAACCTGCTGGAGTTTTAATGCTATGTGCAAGTATGAATAATACAGGGTTATCCAGTTGCAGGTCTGGCAATGCTGTCAGCTGTTAAATATTGTTGGCACATAATTACGAGTATTAAAGCAACCCATACGCGATTCAATTCAATTTTCAATTGAGTCGGTTATTGTCCAAATCAAAACGTGTATCACTCAATTGATTAGTTTGGCAGTTGTCGAGTTGGTTGAAGAAAAATCAAAAGATTTGGATTTTTCATGTAGACTAGTAAATATTTCAATTCGATTGTGCTGTGTGTATTCGAGTCTCTTGATTAGCTGTCAAAATTTATGTTTGTAATTTATGTTTGCAATAGAAGTTTTAAATTTTTAAATTTGTAATTGTGAGAAAAATATAAATTTGGCAGTTGAATGAAAATCTTTCACTTCAGTTAATGATGTATGTGGCCAAGAAACAATTCAATTGAAAGACTCAATTCATAATTGAGTTGAAACGTGTATGGCGTGCTTAATAAACAAATAACACCAAAGTTAATTATAAATATTCTGACAAACACTAGCAGAACGAAGCAACTAGCTGTTTTCGAAGGTCTAGTTGTTGCTAGTTGTTCCGTTCTGCTAGTGTTTGTCAGAATATTTGTTCAATAACCAAATCACAAATAAAGCAACAAATAAAGTTCGAACAATAATAACTAAAACTAACTAAAAATAAAAGTTTTGATATTTTTTTTTATTTTTAGCCGACTTCATAATTTTCATTTTGTGAAGAGTTTTCTACGATTAATGACCACACTACTTTCTTGTACCATTGATCACAAAATGCTGCAGTGTATTTAAATTAACGCCAAGTTTAAATTCGAAAACGTACGTTTACGAGAAATCTTGAGAGGAGCAGTAATGAAACCGTGTCTCAAGAAAAGTGATATTGGTGGCAATTCTTGGAAAACGTGTTGAAGAAATAAAAATTTCCATTAAAACAAACATTTCCATTAAAACAAAATTTCAAAAATTGTTTTTGTTTGGTGAAGTAAGAAAATAAAACAAACATGTTGATTATTAAGTTATTGTTTCAACTTTGATATTAGCTGAACTTCCCATTTGTTTAAATGGAAGTTTAACATAATAACTCTAGTTGTTCTAAGAAATTTTTGGGTAAAGGTTAACTGATGATCTGCATTACCAACAGTGCAATGGGCATATCATCCAGGGAAACGACTCAATAATCAATTTCAATGTATTTTTAATAAAAAATATTTTACTGAATAAATAAACTAATAATTTGGGATTATTAGTGCGTTAACAAATGTTAAACTTAAATAATCGTAGTAATATTAGAATTTTTTCCGCAGTTTTTTCTTCTGAAAACAAGTTATTTTGTTCGGCATGCCCAGTTTTTTTCCTCAAACGTATATGGCAAGACTGATTGCAAAGATCTTTCCTGCCACTTTCAATGTAGTAAAATTCAAATCGAACATCCACAGACACTACATTATCTATCCACCTCCCCATAACCACAAAGTATACAGATATGCCACGAGACGGAAGAAAAGTGTATTTTTCTATTTGTCTCGTTCTCCCTGAAATGTTGTCGGCTATTTTGTTTTGATTCTTTTTTCTAGTGCAATAAAGCTTCAACGTGTTTTATTAGATATGGTAATTGGTAAGTAGTAATACACCACAATAACAAATACACTATATTTGTCTCTTTTTTCCATGAATTTTAAAACCTGATTCTAGCTTTTTTTACCTGTCAATTTTTTATATTTTGTGCCATAAGCTATTTTCCTAGTTCGCAAGCGTACATGTCCTGCCCTGAGTGCTGGTCCAATTAAAAAAATAAATATTAACCATTCAGCTTTAAAAAACAATTGTTGTGCCCTCGATTTTACACCTCTGTCTCTTTTCAACAATATGATTTCATTTCCTCAACCCAAGTGTATACAGAATAAACGAGTCATTGAAAAATAAAACGCCAACAAATAAAAAGCTAAAATCTTTAGCAACCAACTACCAATTACCATTTTGGTCATAAATAATAAATGCATTCGTAACCGTGAGTGAGTTAGTGAACAACAATGTGTTTGTATGTGAGATTGTCTGCCCAAGTATCACGAAGTGAATTTCAGATTATGATCTGGCAATAATTGTTACTGATTAGAGCCAAATATAAACATAAACGTAACAACTGCAAAATAAAAAATACATAACATACATAGAAACAAAGTTCTTTAATTGCAATACTGACTGCTGATGAGCATATTTAACCAATTATGGCCAATATTATTGGCTGCTGGTTATTTAAGTATGACAGATGAGTTTGTATGTATGTATGTAGGTATGGTGTGTATATCACTCTCTATGTGTTAGTACATATCGTTAGTTGAAATGCAAAGTCACGTAACTAAACTTTTTTAAATTTTATAGGACGAAACAAAATGATTAAAATGACTGGAGTAAAGTTTCTTTATTTTTATTTTTAATTCAGCTGATTTTTATGATAAAGGTTTGAAAATGTTTAGGGACATACATACATACGTTTTGAAGTAATACCCAATAGTAAATTAAAAGCTCATGAAAATTTTGAATTTGTATAGCTATGCTATTTATTGCGCGATACAGGAGTTGGGACGTGATTTTCTTAACAAAAATAATCGACACTATTACAATTATAAATGTATTTTTGTTTTGATTTCTTTGCACTTAAAAGCAGAGTATGAAAATAAACGAAACAAAATGTTTAATTTTGTTTTCTTTCGTTCTCTGAAGTGAGTGAAACAATAAGAAAACAAAAACAATGATAACGATTGCGCTATTTGTTTTTTTTTTATTGTTTTTGCACATGAGCTGTAAGCCGGCTAACAGCCGCCACCGGCCACAAATTTAATTTAATTAATTTAATCGTATGTCGCTAGAAAAGAAAATAATTGGAAATTAATGGAAACGTTTTGAGATATTTGACATCATCATATAATATAATTTTGTTGCAGTTATTTCACACTTGAAATTTGTTTTATATAACTAAGCAGCATAGCTATAAAGGGTGTCCTAAGACGCCTCTCTTCTTTCTTTCTTATTTACGTACTTTTGCATTTCAGCTGACGATATGTATTTCTGTATGTGTGTACTTACAAAATAGCAATTCTCATTGAATCTCGCCTGCAGAGTACGCATTACAGCATCTTCTGTCAGTGGCCCGGAAAGATGTATTAGATCTTCCAATTCGTAGGGTTGTTTGTGTTGCGAATTGCCATGGGAAGAAGAGTTGTTCAATTGATTTGCATACTGATTTGAGCGATTGACATTGTGTATGCTGCCAACAATGTTGGAATTGGTAAAACCCATGGGTAGAGTGTTGATGCCATGACATGGATTCAAGTGCTTTTGTATGGGTATGAAGGGCAGCTGGTTGGGTTGAAGTTGATGTTGATATGAATGTTGCTGGTGTTGATGCTGATGTTGTTGTGGCTGTTGATGATATGATGATGTTTGATGATGGTGATGATGAAGATGGTGTTGCTGTTGTTGTTGATGCTGCTGCTGTTGCTGTTGTTGGTGTTGCAAGTGCGTTGTATGATGAGTCGATGATCGCATAGGTAGAGTATTCGAGTTGTGGGTCATCGATGTCGGCGGTGGTATAACAGGCATCACAATTGAGTCCATAAAATTATGGGTAGTCGAAGAAGCTGTTAGAGTAAAATAAGTAAAACAAAAATTTTATTAGGCGGTGGTATAACAGGCATCACAATTGAGTCCATAAAATTATGGGTAGTCGAAGAAGCTGTTAGAGTTAGTTTTGCTAAAATGACAATAGCAAAACAAAATCTTCCAGTCAATGTTCTAACGGCTGATTCTGGTATATATGGAACATATTTTACCCCTCAAAATAACCTTCCCGGTACATTTTGAGACTTTTTTGATTATACTGTCATAAGATATTAAATTTAAAAAATATCACAATCGTGTTTGTGAAAATGAGCGTATCCTTTGATTTTTTTGTTGTTGAAGTTTTGTAATTTTAAGCTTCTGTTCACCTAACAACCCTTAAGTCCGGTCCGGTAGTTGGCCTTTCATAAATAATATTTTTAAATTTTTAAAAACTTTACCAAGAAGGCTCTTTTGAGTGGTACTAAAAATATTAAAAAATTTGGGGAAATTAAAAAAAGTTCAAACCATCTGCTTTGGCGTGGAATGCTCCACGGCGTTTTGAAAGTTTATATGTGCCTGAAACCACATGGTTTTGGTACAAGTACTTTTGTGCAACATCTTACGAGGAACAGTTTTATGCAAAATTGTTTGTCTTCTTGGAAATAGGGAGTGTCCTTAAGATTTGATATTAAAACTAAGTGGGTATAAGTGTGTAGTCTTCGCCTATTATGGTTCTAGTTTTGTAATTCTCAATACTTTGTTGGGAGTTTGTCTAAGGCAAACGATTTTATTTTTTATGCAAATAATCCATATTATAGAGCGTGAACCGAAAACTTAAAATTATATCATATCGGCGATCAAGTTGCCCTGCAAATAATTTAAAATTACCGATGGGACCAAACAACAAGGACCTTTTTTCAATTTATTGAATGCTTTTGCAATTAACGTGTTTCAAATAATCAAGAGCCTACTGTAAAAATAATATATCAGCCAAATCATGAATATTCCCTCGAAATTTATTTCTCATGGAAAATAATTTTCTCGAGAAAACATTCCTCCAATCATAAATTCCTTGGGAGCAAAAACGAGTAATACGTGGCATCAGCTCATTACGAAGCTCGTTGTTTTGCATTAAACACATTCACCACAGTAGGCTACCAACCACAAAATGTCAAGGATAGAATACACATGTTTATATGAGAGTGATTCTTTTGAAGACAGCAAAGCAACATGGCGGCAGGTTGTTGTCTATACTTATTTTGTCGTTGTAGTTAAATTAAACTTATTTCTATTTCTTTGGCTACAATGAGAAAATTCAGTGTTACCAGTATAATATAAAATATTGAATGAATGATATCGTACAATTATTTAATAACAATAACCAAAATTTGATGTAAAGCATAAATTGATACATTTTTAATTTTACGTCATATAAGTACATTTTGAAAGAGTAATTTAATTTTTATAAATGCGAAATATTTGAAGGTGGCTACTGAACTATGTATTTATATTTCAATATGAGTTGCAGATGGTGCTGCTGCCGTCTCCAAAATAATTACGTAGCTGGCTACGAGGCGACAAATGCATTTGAAGTCGTGCGTTCGTGTAGCCTGCTGTGGGGAATGTGTGTGAGAGAGTAAACAAAATCATTAAAATTCACCACTTGAAAAAATATGTAAAGAAAAGTTTATAAGGCCCCAAATTCACAGTCTATACTAAACTAACGCCAGTGGTTTAACTAACAATTTTTTTATCAATTTCAATGGTTAAACCACCTTCATTAGTTAACTAAAGACTGAGAATTTGAGCCTAAATGTTTTATTATTATTAGTGGTCGCACCTCATCTGTCCCTACCTTTAAAATATAATTTTCTTTATAACTTTTTAACAACTTCGAACACAACACAATTACAGCAGCAATTAAAACAAACAAACAAACTAATAATTAATGGTTATAATTAACAATAATTTAAAAATTAATATAATTAATTGTGTTAGTGAATTATTTAAAATATATACCGCTGCTAGTGGCATAAATAATTTAATAAAATCAATAAGATAAAAATTTACCTTTTTCATTTATTTGATGGGGCAAAGGATGTGGTATGGATGTATTTCTTGATGAAACAATACCCGATGTGGATGTTGAGTTATGTGGCAAAGTATGACTAAACAAATGATGTGAGTTCTACAAAAATAAAAAATAAAACGGCAACAAAAAATGAAAAGAAAAACTGGTATTAGTAACTACTAAATATAATACAAAATGAGTTAATTAAATGTTGTAATTAATATGAGAATTTATCGCATTTTTAGTATTTTCATAATAGTACGTCTTAAGGCCATGACTCACTATCCTACACAATTTCACGTTTTAAGAAATAATACAACCCTGATCTGATGCATTGTTATTGTCTTTTGAAAGTTTTCCTAGACTCCATCATACCAGGGTTGTATTTTCTCAAAAATCGCACAATTGCGTAGGATAGTGTATCACGGTCTTTAATGATGAGCCACAGTCTTGTTCTACCGTGTAACAAATTTATGTGACCATATGAATTTGGCTTTTGAAGACAGTTTTGTTCGATAACATGATCTTGTTTCAACAACATTGTCAAAATATTTGTTCAAACAATCTTCAATTAAAAAAAAAAAACAACAGGGACAACCTGCAAAAAGTTTGCGCTGGTGTGACTGTTACACAATCTCAATTTATTATTATCATACTGAACATGAACATCTACACGTATTCACCAAGCAGAATAACAAAAATAAATTTTTTCCTTTCTTGTGCCAACAATTTGATAACATGCAAACAAGTCGATGGCTCGTCAAGACGAAATGTAAGGGTATTCACGTTGAAAGCTTGATTTTTGTGGAATATGATATATAAATACATATTGCTTTTTTTTGTTCGACAAAATTTATTTGTAAATTGGGTCTGAAGAAATTTTGGGTTTATATTGGACCAAATGAGATTTCACTACTACTAATGAAGTACTTTATATGCATAAAATCTCTCTGAGATTCTCACTTAAACAACTATTGTTACAGCTTTCAGTGAAGACCCCTGCTAGATATAAGTGTCAAATCACTTGCGTACTTACTTTATTATTATTTAAAATAGATATGGCAGTATTGCTATTATTAATTACGTTTGATGAAGTATGATTATTATGATGATGTTGTTGTGCTTGTTGCTGTTGTGATGGTTGATGATGTTGTGATTGCTGTTGTGGCTGCTGTTGTTGGGAATGATGATGATGATGATGATGGTGATATTGGGCGGTGTTAGTGGTTGTTAAATTAACATTATTACTACAATTATTGTTATTGTTGGTGGTGGTTGTAATTGTGGTATTGTTGTTATTATTGCTGTTGTTACTATTACTATTATTTAATGTGGTAAATATTGAAGCATGTTGTATTTGATTTTGCTGTTGCTGTTGATGCAATTGTTGCTGTTGTTGCTGTTGCTGCTGTAGTTGTTGTTGCTGCTGTTGTACTAAGTTATTGCCATTTGTGGTAAAGGTGTTAAATTGATTATTGCTAGTATTACTGTTATTGTGGCTTAAATTATTATTGCTATTACTATTGTTTTTTATATTTAAATTTGGACTTGATGCATTCAGTTCAAGACCCGCTGTTAAGGTCCCCAATTGCTGCTGTTGTTGTTGTTGCTGCTGTTGCTGTTGCGAGATATTTGCAGCATTGCCATTTGCTATTGTTGTTGCAGTTGGAGTTGCACTTTGGCCTTGGCCCACATGCAAACGATTACGCAATGTGACTAATTCGGTACTGAGACTTTTGAGTCGTTGTTGTAGGTGTACAGCCTCATTGGAAGATGAGGCGTCTGCAAGAGATTTTTAAGAATTTAAAATTAAATATTTCAAACAGATTAATTGCATATTATTGAAGACAATGTGATGGAAAGAAGTACAATTAGTTCGATTTGAGTCGAATCACTTTAGTTTCTTAAGAAAATAAACTCTCTTTATAACAGTGACATTATCGAAATACTTAATTAGCAAAAGTTTAATGATTTTTTGCGAGCTTTAATTTTCTGACAGTAGGGTGGTAGAAACTGAGATGTGCTGGGTAAATACTAGAAAGCGATATTTGAGTTCAATGACTATTGAAGCAAAACATCGGTATATCACACTTTAAGATCCGACAGTAAATGACGAAGATATAACGAAAAATGTATTTTGGCGACCCCTACGTTCAGCAAAAAAAATTTTTTCGAAACTGCCTTGCAACAATACTTTATATTCGGTGGTGTACCACGAACTTTTTTTTCTGAAAGGCGAGACGGCCTAGTGATCATATTATAACGCTGCCTGCAAATATTACTTAAATTTTATTTAAATAAGACATGTTTTATTAAGTTCACATCCTTGATTTGACAACACTGTTTTGTTTCATAACCGATTTGACAGTTAAAGGTTCAATTAAAAGTGCCATAACCATAACCATACAAAACAACTGTTTGAACCAAACTTATGAGCAACACTATCGGCAATGTCACAGAGTTCAATTCCGTTCGGAAACGGAATTGAATCCACCTCAAGATGTCGAGCTCTAGCCGGAGTATAACCCAGTATACCAGCGCGTCCAACAGTTTGGACACACCTGACAAATTCCCGTACTTTAGTTTTCTTTTTCAGTTACCATCTGGTGGATTGATTATAGGTTATAGCCATGATAATGACCATAGAAACTAATTGATTTTTTGTTTTTCGGCGTAGCTATAAACAGCTGTTTGCTAATTATACATATTTGTTGTTGCACTTTTAAAATGAATAAACAAATGAGAGCATAAACAGCTGTTTATGGTTATGGCAGCACTAATAGGTGAAGCAAATAAGTGTATGGTTATGACAATGGTTATGACTATGGCATTATGGTATGGAACGTCTGATTGAACCCTAAAGGTATGGTCACACTTGGCCAAGCATTTGCCCAAAAAAACGTAACCTCTAAATATTAATGAAGAAGCTTTCAATTTCAAAGGAACGTGTTTGTTAAGTTAAATAATTTCCAATAATGTTGGATTCTATGACATTGTCTATTAGTTGTTTATGAAACTGTTAAATTTAAGAAACACGTTTAGTTTAGTGGTTACGTTTTTTTGGGCAAATGTTTTATCAAGTGTGACCATACCTTAAGGTTGAGGTTTGTGTTTAGTCTGGTTTGTCATTTACATGCACGCATATGTAAATGTAACACGCTGGCTGGTATTTGCAAACATAAAAGAATAACTACAAAGAAGCTCAAAACTTGCCGAAATATTTCCACTGGTAAATCTTTCCTTATTATTGCTATCATTTTGATTTATTTAATATAAATTCATATTTCGATTATTTTTTTTTGACTTTGCCTAAAGATAAAATACCTTAATTAGCAGTGATATGTTAATTATACGAATAAATATTTATTTCGTCTTATATATTCATCTTTTTTATTGTATGCACTTGTTTTAATTTGTGCCGCTTCTGTGGAGAAAAGCACAATTTAAAACTTGTATTTGATAGTAGAAATTGGGACTTAAATTAAGAGAAAAAAAAAATTAAAAATAAAAATAAAAACAAACGAAGAAAAAGAACAAACACCGAAGAGTAAATAAAAATAAGAAAATTAAAGAATTTAAATGTTAATGACTGGTTTTAGCTACAAAACGTCAAACTTTAAACAAGAATTTAAGTTAAAAAGATGTAAAATATATACAAAAAGCAGGTGTAAACTTCTTTGATGTACTGGAATGCAGAATGGTCTCAACATTTTAAGATACTCAAAGTAAATAAATAACAATTAAAATTACGAGGATTGTTTGAAAAGTTTTACTTAACAATTAAACTGTGTGACAAGTTTTAATGAAATCGAAATACCTGGGAAGTGTTACTATTTGTCCGGTAGGAATTGTCGAGCATAACAACAATCTGTATTTGAAATTTTCCAAACACCTCCAAAATCTTGAGTTACGAGTAAAAAACCGGTTTTTCGTACCCGTGTGCACTTACCAACCTCTAACTAACTTAAATATCAAACGATTTTAAATTTATAAACGGATTTCGAAAGAAAATACCAAGACCTTTTGAACTATGTATATGTTGTTTTAGTAAATTTCAGATATATGAGTGTATCTCTTCACCAAATATTACTTTTTTTTTTTTTTGGTATTTTCGTCACTTTTCTACTTTGGATACGTGCTTAGGCAGTATTTTTGTACTGGAATCATACTGTTTATGACTTTATTTATAAAACATAATTGATTCTGAGTAATTGGTTAGGTTAGGTTAGGTTAGGTTAGCAGGCTGCTGGTAAGGAGATTTGAAAGATCGAGTCCAGCTCACTTGGGTCCATTATAATAATCCCTTTGTGCTACCTGTATAAAAAGGATAAAGAACGAGAGAGAAAGAGAAAGGAGGGTGAGAGAGATAGAGGTGAAAAGATATGACATGATATATATAGAGCTTAGGTTTGGTGATAGTGGGTCCTAGTTTGGCTAGGGGCGTGTTAGCGGCTATACCAGCCACTATTCCTTATATAAAGGCTCAAGCTTTTGAGCTCAATTTCCGATAACTCAGATAGGCTGCCGAAGGATATTCTGCCAAAGAGGTGCAGCCGCAGATCCTCCAGAGCGGAACAATGACACAGGAGGTGCAGGACATTTTCCTCCTCTTCCTCGTCATTTGCAACTATAGCAGTAGTCATTATAAGGGAGACCCATACGTTTAGCATGGGTTCCGAAAGGACAGTTACCAGTCAACGTGGCCACGAGTAATTGGCAGGTTTGTTTAAAAAAAAAATCCTAAGAAATTGAGTGAGTTATTAAATATTTTATTAGAAGACTTTTTGTTAAAAAAGTATCTGAGTGATGTTTTGGCGTTTTATTTATACGCATTCTGTGTATTTATACTTCAGGGATGATAAAAATACAATTTAATAGACGTTTATTAACACAAAGTATAAAAGTTATACAACAGTGGTCGCCAAACTTTTTTCCTTGAGAGCCACATTTTTCACATACACCAACCTTAATATTCCGCAAAATTATAATTAGTTATAGTATTTTTACTTAAGTTAGCTCTCTCTGCAAATTTTTGATCGATTTCAACTTGAATATACATATTACAACAGTGATTTGCATCGTACGGCCCTAAAACTGTACAAATCGCATTAATAATTATAGTTATAAGATACTAAGTAGATATTAACACACAATGCAAATAAAATACTAATTATTTTTCATTGCATTATTTCAAACAACGATACCGACACCGAAATAAATTTTAATTCAATATAATTTAGCGGTGAATATTTAAGTTGTTAGAGGCTGATAAGTCCATACAGGTACGAAAAACTGATTTTTTACCCGTAACTCAAGATTTTGGAGTGTTTGGAAATTTTCAAATACAGATTGTTGTTATACTCGACAATACCTACCAGAAAAATAGTACCACGTCACAGGTATTTATTTTTGTCACACCGTGTTATGTGATTGTGGGGGTGATACGGACGCTGAATCGCTGTTTGTTTAAATTCAGAATAAATTAAGACTGCGAGTGTTTTATTTTATGATACCAAAGGCTCCGCTTATTTTATATAAATTATAATGTATAGATTAACGACAAGAGATTTTTTTTATTGCATATTCCAGCTTGAAATCTTTCAATAATTATTTGTCGAAATTATCGAATTAGCTTGAGAACTGTAAATATTCAGTTAATATTTAATTCGAATTGAACGGAAATGTTTTCCAATTGTAATGCTAATGACATACAAATTTAAGCAGTCTTATTTTCGAATCAAATTACATAATAGCCCTCAATCTTGCACTCATATTCTACTCGAACTAAAAAACTAACAAGTTCAAATGAGTCACTAATTTATAAATTTACTCGCATGTTTCACTTGCTCTAATATAGTATGTATATCTATACGAATACGATATAATAATTATGTAATTATTATATAATATATCTTTAGAAAATTGTATCACTAAGGCCCAAATTCACAATCATTAGTTAGCTAATGGCAATATTTTAACCAAAAATATTTGATTCACAGCTTTTTGTTTACCATTAGTTAAACCGGCAAATGTCATTGGTTAACAAATAGTTAGACAACAGCTGATTCGTTGCAAACCTTATAAGTTTTGTTTTTTTGTGAAAAATTTTAGACACATTTCACACATACATTGCTAGGCATCTTCTTTGTGTTTATTATATTTTGGGTTTCCCGAAGCAATTTCAGAACAAATTCAATATCTTGCATGATAAATTTTGATGAGCGCATGATTGTTTTACCCATTTTGAAAAAAAAATATAACAAATGTAAACAAAAACCATACGCTATAGCAGAGCTGCCAATACTGAAACTTAATAGTTTGATAGTGTTACCATTCTTTGCTCATATTTAGAATTTTAGTTAAACAATACACTATGAATATGAGTATTAGGGCCAGATTTACAGTCATGAGTTAATTATTAGTAAATTAAAATGACAACTATTGTTTAACTAATACTTCATATTCACAGTGCATTGTTTAACTAAAGTTCTTAATATGAGCAAAAAATGGTAACCCTAGCAAACTGTTAAGTTTTACCATTGGCAGCTCTGTTATAGCATATGGTTTTTGTGTACATTTGTTATATTACTCCTTAAAAATTGATAAAACAGTGCTCGCTCGTCTAACTTTACCGTACAAGATACTAAATTAGTACTGAAATTGAAACGGAAAACCCAAAATATAATAGAAAATAAACAAAAAGAATCTATTTCAGCTAAATACATGCGTGAAATGTGTGAAATGTTTTAAAAAAATTTCATAAAACAACAATACTAACAAAGTTTACAACGAATCAGCTGTTGTCTAACTATTTGTTAACCAATGACATTTGGCGGTTTAACTAATGGTAAACAAAGAGCTGTGAATCAAATATTATTGGTTAAACTATTGCTATTAGTTAACTAATGACTGTGAATTTGGGGCTTAGTTAAATAATAGTTATCATTTTAGTTTACTAATAATGACTGTAAATTTGGCTTTAAGAGTTCAATTAGAAGTCACATAGCCATAACCATACAAAGCCAGTGCTGGATATACGCCTAGGCCCGTAAGGCCCGGGCATAGGACGACATAATTTAAAGGGCGCCAAAATTTAAAGGTAAAGAATGTAAGTGCAATTAAAATTCGAAAATTTCGCATGGAATTTACAACAAACACATGGGGCGTTTTTAAAAACATAAGAAATTGCAGAGTAATTTTGCATGGAAAAACATGCTGCCAGATACAATTTACGTGTTTTTCGCAATAAGAACAGAGTATTACTTTTGCAAGTTTATTTCGCAAACATTTCATACTAAATACTTTTATATGTAGTTTGACAGCATTTCGCACGAAATTGTGAACAGAGTACTATTTCTGTAACATTTTTTCATGAACAATTTGTGCCAATTTTTTTATATGTATTTTAACAGCATTTCACGTGAAATGTTCAACAGAGTACCATGCTGTAGAAACCAACTGAATTTTGATTTTTCGCTGTAACCATAAACAGACGTTTAGACATATTTGCTTTTTTGGCGTTTCCTCTTTTGTTTGCTTAATTGTTTGGTAAGTTTTGTTTTTTTAGTTTATTTTTTTATTAACATTATTTAATTAAAATTTTGTGGTTAATACAATTATATAGTATATACTTCTAACATATCGTTCATTTACTCAAACCACGTCATAACTCAAAAAAAACTAGTTTGACAGAAAACGGGTTTAAAGATTTCAATTTAAACACAACTAAATGGAAAAAGGATATCTTATTTTGCTTCTAAGGGCTAATAAATCAGTCAATGATTATATGTATTTTATTTTTAAATCATGTTTAAACAGAAAATTTTGTTTTTCACCCCAAAATTAAATGAATCTTAAATAGCCAACATTGTGCATTTAAGTGTTGTTTAAGTTTTACAAACATACCATGTGTTTTGTGCATGTGTGTGTTTTTGGAATGCATGTAGATGAACATCATGTGGTCGTATTAAAAAGAATTTCCTTTAATTTTCGCAAATATACAACAAATGTAACACATATTTTCATATCATGATATATATAAATAGAAAAATGCATTCCGATGCTATTTTTGTATCATAAAATGTGTTTTTTGCTATTTCACTTTTCTGCAAATTGATAAATCAACTTTCTTATTTATATTGAACAGCTTTTCTTTGGAAAGCTTTCCATAATATTTGGAAATCTTGTAGTGCTACCATACTTTCAACGTAATTTGATAATAACTTTAATTCGCCACTGAAAAAATTGAAGTGTGTTTAAAAACATTTTAAGTTTTTATGAAAATTAACTCAAACTATATTTAAACATTCACTGATTTATTAGCTATAAGAGTTCAGTACAAAAGATGTTTGTATGAAAGTTATACACAATAAGAAGAACGATATGGGAATTAATTCTGCATTATTAACTCAAAAATTCCATTTTTTTTACTTATGACGCTGTTTGAGTACATGAGCGATATTACAAATGCAGACAGTTGGTTTAACAAAAAAAAATTTATTCTAAGCAAGCTAAAAAAAACCTTGATACTCTGAAGAAACTTAATAAGATTCTAACAGCCCTACCTAAACAAAAGCAGCAAGAGTTTTTTAACTTTCGAAAATTCAAATGTCCATACAATTTGTATGAAGCAAACCCAAGTAACGCAGCGGCAATACTTTTCAATTTAAAAATCCGATTGTGACAGAACTTTACCCTACGTCTTCACGAGCCTTAGACTTGAGCATGACACCGGTAGAGCAACTGTGAAAAATTTCTCAACTTCTTGTGGTCAATACGCGCAATGTCCATGTTCAGCCATATCAAAGTATTTTGCAGTAGTGCAATAGAGATGGATTATTTACAAATTTTGTTCTGCCTCTTTTCTTTCTACAGTAAATGGTTGCGGACGGCGAATCTCATGGCGAACATTGTTGCTCACACATGTCGTCGCTGTTTTAACTAACTGACCTAACTGACATTTTTTTGAAAAATGAGTTAAGTCCTTTACTAGACTTTATAAGTCATAATACACCTTGTCTACAATTTTCATGACTGTAAGCATTACTGTTGTGCCTATATAAGTAAAAAGATTTCAGACGTAGCCATAAGAATGAATGTATAAAACAACCACAAAAGCTGCTCTCCTGTTAAATTGTTAAAATGTTAGTTAGGTCAGTTAGTTAAATCAGCGACGATATCTTCGGGCGTCCATGTCAGAGCATGGACGAAACATGGACATGAGCGGTCTCCATTTACCATTTGCGATGTCCGTTATGATGCCCATACCAAGTTCATGGATTGTGAAGTCGTCTTGTTAAGTAGTGAATTTAGATACAAAAAATTTTTTTTTTATTGTTATTGTTATAGTTAAAAAGTAATGACATTTTAGCTATTTTTAGGTCAATCTAGCTGTTTTATCTCCATATTTTCTTTTTATTGTGGATTTTATTAAACAAGATAAGTTGACATTACTGCTCAATATACAACCTTGCCGCTCTTGTTTAGCTATGGAAGTTGAGCCTTAACTCTAAGCGCCCTAAAACACAATCCTTGTCGAGTTCTTTTTAGTTAGGTATGGCACTAATAAACAAAAAAAAAGTATTTCAAAAATATAATTTTAATTTAAAATAGCATTCTAAAACATATACATATGTATGTATGTATGTACATAATTATTTAATTAATGACAATAAAAATTGCACAAACATTTCTTTTGGAATTAGAAAACTTTTTTGTTTACTTCAGATGTTCAGTTATAAAAAATGCCAACAGCAAAAAAGAAAAAGAAAAGAAAAGCAATACAAACAAATATGAGCTTAGTTGTATGCGCCAAAAAGAAACAACAAACCAGTTTGTGTAATTTTTTTTTTTACTCCAAACAACATTCAGTCAGTTGACTTCGAAAACGACACACAGCCAAAAGAACTCGTAAGTGAGAACAGCATCCGAAATAACAATTTAACTTTTAACTTGTTGCTGCCAAAGTTGTTGCCGTTGGGTTTATTTTATTGTGATTTTTTTTCTGTTTTGTTAAAAAAAAGATACACTTAACTCCACATTGAGCAAACGACGACGTTAGATACAATTTTGGTTAAAATTTTCAAATAAATGTTTTCGAAGCTACCAAGACGGCAGGCTTGACTTTAAATCAGTATTGTTTTGGGCTTTTTTACACAACTGTGCATATTTATAAAATATATATTGTTTGTTTCATACTAGTGGTAGTTACTCTACGGCAACAACAGTAATCACAGCAATATGTATGTAATCGTATGTATGATTGAAGTAAGACAATTTAAAAGATTGAACTTATACTTTATCTATTTATCAAACAACAAAGTATGTTGAACTAGAGCCCATCTGAAATTTTTTTTGGGGAATCACCGGATTAAATTAATAGGGCTCGTTCTAGAGTTGCAAAACTATCGATAATATCGGATAGTTTTTTCCCCACACGATCTAGTTGCGAGACTGCTTCCAAAGTCAATTGGCGCTCTCATAGTATGGAACAATGTTTTTTTCAACTAGTGCTTATTTCGTGAATGGTAACACTTAGCTCATGTCTGATTTCACAGATAATTAGTTTTATCCTTCCGCTGATCCAGAGGCATAATTGGGCCAATAAGCAAGGAGAGGCCGTTACAGTCAATGGCGATCGTTATCGGGCCATGTTGAACGAATTTTTCTTCACAAAAATTGAAGAGGAGGATATTGACAACACTTGGTTTCAACAGGACGGCGCTACGTGCCACACAGCCGAAGCTACGTTCGATGTTTTGCGCCCTGTTTTAAAAAAAAAGTTATCTGGCGGACCCTATATTTGATAGGTTTATGTATGTGCAGCTTCATGCAACTTGTTCAGTGCCGTTTACTACAATACTAAGTCGTGGCCCAAATTAAATTGACTGAAATGACGAAAATGGTGAATATGCAACCATACACTACTCCCTACTTTTGATAACAGTCCCATTTTCTCAACTCATAGGACAAGTACGTCAATTTACAGGTAATTCAGGCAATTATTAAGCAAAAGGAAATGTCGATGGTCGAGTCCACAAAATTTTTGTGTTAATTGTAGTTAATATATCATATTTTTTAAATTTGCAGCTTAACGAAATAAAAAATGCGATATATTAACTACAAATAACACAAACATTTTCTGGACTGGTCCATACAACATTTTTTTTGCGTAATAATTGCATTAATGACTTGTAAATTAACAAGAAAAAAACATAAAAAACCATTTTTTTGGATGGCGTCCGAAAAGAAAAATTTAAAGTATTTTCTTA
Organism: Nowickia ferox; assembly: GCA_936439885.1. Taxonomy (NCBI): domain Eukaryota; kingdom Metazoa; phylum Arthropoda; class Insecta; order Diptera; family Tachinidae; genus Nowickia; species Nowickia ferox. Next base: position 23,027,698 of record OW387026.1, read on the forward strand.
TGTTAAGCACAATATCTGGTAGTCAGCGAACTAAAATACTTAAGGATTAGTTATATAGGGTCAGCCATCTGACGTTTTTTTCAACTAGTTCTTATTTCGTGAATGGTAACACTTAGCTCATGTCTGATTTGACAGATAATTAGTTTTATCCTTCCGCTGAACGAATATGGTTGTGTATACGCTTGAACAACGCTGGGAAATATTGCCTGCGATCGACTTACAGAAGATGCCGATTTTGCCAAAAAAATCATCTTTTCAGATGAAGCTCATTTTGATCTTGGCGGGTATGTAAACAAGCAAAATTGTCGCATTTGGGGCACAGAAAACCCGCACGCATACATTGAAAAGCCGACGCACCCAAAACGAGTCACTGTTTGGTGCGGATTTTGATCCAGAGGCATAATTGGGCCAATGAGCAAGGAGTGGCCGTTACAGTCAATGGCGATAGTTATCGGGCCATGTTGAACGAATTTTTGTTCACAAAAATTGAAGAGGAGGATATTGGCAACAGTTGGTTTTAACAGGACGGCGCTACGTGCCATACAGCCGAAGCTACACTTGATGTTTTGCGCCCTGTTTTCGAAAAAAAAAGTTATCTGGCGGACCCTATACTAGGTTAAAAAAATAATAATCCAAACAATTTTAAGGACTAAACTAAAAACTCATCAACAACATCAATGTGACTCTGTCTACATGAAAGACGATTTTGTGCAGATTAATAATCCAGAAAGTATTTTTAAGTTTGTTGGAGCATTCATGAAATATTAAAGAAATAATACAAAAAATGGTGTAAATTATGCAAAAGCTAAATGTCACTATATCTTTAAAACAAGAGCTGATAGGGAAAAACTAATGACGCCAGGAGATAAAATACATAAGGATCGATCGGCAATTTTTATTTAAACAGCAAAAAAAAACCTCTATTTTGTGCAGTGGAATGATATGCGGTATTGAGTTTTCTCAAGTGGTTTGGATTTGTTTTAATATTGTTTTGAATTTTCTAAAAATTTTAGCCGACTTCAAATAAAGGAGGAGGTTATCAATTCGTCTGTATTTTTTTCATATTGATACTTTATAACTCGGTACATTTTAGACCGAGTGTAAAAATTCGTTTTTTTGTCTGAGAGGGTATAGCTTCCAATTGGCCCCTTTGTAAAAAAGTTGGGGGACACGCTCACAATTTTTTTTATTTGATTTTATGATATTATACTTACTTCATTGCTGCAAAACCTAGCAAACACCTTTAGTTCTTGTAATTACAATATTTTAAGGTCCAACAAATGGGCGGGGCTATTCCCATTAAGAATTATTATTATATTTCACATGTTTCTACTTAACCGGTTTTTACGAAAGTTACCACACACCTTGAGCTCTAAAAGAGACACAATCTTCCATTTAAAAAAGTGGCCGGAATCACGCCCATTAAAATTTAGTATTTTATTTTCAGTGGTTCTAACTTAACACACACCCTGAGCTCTGAAAAACACACAATCTTGCATTTAAAAAAACTTAATTCTATATTTCAAGTACTTCTTTTTAAAGCTTAAATTAGACGTGTTATACCATATTGCCGTAGCCATAACCAAAACAAAACTTCAATTGGTTTATATGGTTATGGCTATGGCATTATGGCGAGTCACACATAATCAAATAGAATAGAATAAGGAGAAATATCTGGTCCAAAGACCGGCACTGCGACACTTGATGGATCTTTTGTGGACCTATAAATTAAGTTAAATCAATCTTTGTATGACTCTCCTTATGAAAGTCAGCACAGATATTGGAGAAACCCGACTAATATCATCTGAACACAGAAACTCAGAATCATCTTCTAAACATAAACGACACAAGGGTGAACGAACTTGATTACTTTTGCACAGAGGATAGTTCAGTGCAAAGGGACCAGAAAGAAAACCAGTAACAAGCCGTAATTTATTCCTGTTGAAGTCCAGGATGCCATTATATGAAAATTGCTGGATCAATGCTTTGACCTGCCTTAGACCAGAAAAAGTCAGCCATATTTCTTTAGCTGTTGAAGTGTCATCTCCTTTGATCAGGGATGCTACAGTCGTCCGACTTACGCCACAAAACGGCTAAGAAGAGGCGCTCCTGGCCAGTTTATCCGCTTCCTTATTAGCCGGATGACCGCTGTGGCCAAGTATCCAGTAAATGGAAAATTTCTGCCGTATGGATAGCTTTGGTAATGAGTCAAAACACTCTAAAACCATGCTTCTATTTAAATTAATGTTAATAAATTTCGTGATTACCTGTATCTCCGCCAGAAATACCGTAGACCATTTGCCCATGGGCAAAGAGATTTTTGCGTTGGGCCCAACAACTCCTGCACCAACTCTATTTTCCGTTTTGGATCCGTTCCATACCAACATAAAATTCTAGAATCCACCGCGCAACCATTTACATCCCAGACTGCTCTTGGGATTGTGTCATTGAACCTCATGTCGAACTTCAGTTCATTTTGTCACTAGGCATTCCTAGAAGCCCTAAGCTGGACATTGTCCTCAGGACCGACGAGTGATCATTGCCAACACAACGACCAGATCTCTCGAGACCCATCCTATAAGCGGCCATTTCTGCAGACGGTCTTATAAAAATTTATATGAAAGGTAGTCCAATCAAGGCCTCAATGGCTAAGGTTGAACATGATCTCATTGCGTCTGTTGCAAGAAGACACGCCAATCTCGGAACTTTGCAGAGTTTAGTTTTCGCCACAATCTGCCGAGTCTTTTGCCACCAAATAATCGCGCCGTTTGTTATGATTGGCCTAACGATCATTGTATAGATCCGCATAACCATTTCTGGGCTCATGTCCCAGGTGCACCCAGCACTTTTCACCGGCCATATCACCCTAGTGGCTTTTTGTGTTACGCATTCGGTTCCAAATTAGCTTTCTATCAAGGGTAACCTCCAAGTATTTGACATTCGTCGAATAGGGAATACTGCATTCATTTAACGATACTGTCCCTAGACCAAGTTTTCTTCTAAGAGAAAAAGGTACCAGCATAGTATTATCAGAGTTAACCGCCAGGCCATGTCTCCCACACCAAGTCATTACAGTGCAGAAAGCATCGTTCATGACGTCTGAGAGAACATTGCCGAATTTTTCAGTTGACATCACAACCAGGTCATCGGCGTACCCTATAACTTCGTGTCCTTGTTCAAATAAAAATGAGGAGAAGTTCATCAATCACCACTGACCAAAGGAGTGGTGATAAAACACCACCTTGGGGACACCCTTTTACTGCCTTAATAGTAACCATATCATTAGAAGTACTTATGTAGCTGCTCTCAAGCATAGACCTAATCCATTTCATTGAGGCGTGATCAGAACCTTTTTGTCCAAGAGAGCAATCTATTGAATTATATTTTGTATTGTCAAATGCGCCATTAACATCTAAGAAAGCACACAATGCAATTTCCCCCGACCCATGAACCCACGCAATCTTTGCAACAAGATGATGCAGAACTTGCTCAGTCGATTTACCCTTAGCATGTGCTTATTGATTTACATGCAAAGGGCCGGTATTAAAAACCGGCGATCTAATCTGCAGATCAATTAGTCTCCCCATAGTTTTCAGCAAAAAGGATGTAAGACTAATTGGTCTGTAAGATTTGTCCAAATTTCCTGGCCTATTGCCCATTTTAGGTATAAATACAACTTTCCGTGCACAGCAGGGGAATGTGTCCGAAAATAAAACCGGTGGCGAGGGCGGCGAGGGCACAAAGCAGTGTATCTATGCACCTTTGCAAGATACCCTGAAAAATATACAGTTTTGCATAGAAAATTAATTTTAATGGTTTCAAATAAATTTTTTTTTTAATTTTAATAAGCAGCTGATGGGAAAGGCTTTTATAACATGTGTTATGGAACTTGCCGTTTTTCCTTTTCTCAAACGCACGATACTCGTTGACGAACTAACGCGTGTTTTTTACTTCTACTTTTAAGACTTTGCTTTTTTACACTTATTATCTTTTTGACACTTTTTTGAATGACTCATGCTAGACATAAAGTAGTACATATTCTGCAAATACTATGGAATAGTGATACCATATTTGTAAAATTAGTGCTGCTTTTAGGTTTTTTTGCAATTTCAAAGTTGACATCACTGTATGGTGGGATTTTGCTAAACACCCAGTCGGAAAATTTTTAGCTGAAAGCAGTGATGCCAACTTTTTTGGCTCTAAAAGCACATCAAATTGAAAAAAGCACAAAAAAGCATAATTTTGAGATCTAAAAAGCGTAAAAAGCACTAACGTGAAAAACGAGTGAATATCCAAACGAGTGAAGTTTAATAATGTTTAATACTTTCTAAGCTATTTTCTATTTCGACAACAGTATTATCTGTAATGAAATAAATCAGACGAAAATGGTATGCTTTGCACTGAAAAAATAAATACACCAAGTTTTTATTAAAGTAATTTTAAGAAATACATAAATTTCTTAAAAGCACTACTAAGATTGGCGGTGGCTTCGACGTGGCTGTACGTCAGCCGGATTCGTTCGCTGTGCCTACATGCTTAAATTTAGATGACTTCTAGTTTATATAATCCATCATAGTTTAAGAATTTTTATTTTTAACAAAAAAAAAGTTAAATAAATCTGATTAATCAAAAAATTTTTACACTGTAATGGCAACACACAAGTGTCAGACACACATCACTAGTTGTACGTTACAAAGTCCAATTCTCTAACGCAACTTGATTTACCTGTACAGAATGTTGTAGGGAATTTAAAGTTGCTGATTGTTTTGCGCCAATCATAAGTCGTAAGCAAGTTTAGCATTCATCCCAGTTTTGTGTTTAAGCTTTATCAGCCTCGGGGCTTTAAAAAAAGGAACAACACAAATAGAAAAAAACAAAATATTTCACCAAAAAAATTACCAGTTAGTTGGGTTTATTTAAAATTTTTTTTCTGCATGCCTGTATCTCTGGTTGGAGTATCTATTAAGTGTTATTTGCCTTTGTGGCCAGTGAACGAACACAACTAATCAAACATGAAACAAATGTTCCAAACAAACAAACATCCAACAACGAATAAGCAAGAAGAAAAAATGTTTTGGCATCACAATGAACATTCAAAAAAAAAGGTGTATGTTCAAAAATATTTTGTGGAAAAAAAAAAACAAAGATAATGAAAAGGCAACTGCAAATCATGAACATGATAGAAATATTTTGTATAAATTTTTTTGTGCCCCTTTCTGTGCCAGAACGCCATTTATGTACGAGTATGTAAGTATGTACGTACATACCCAGCGGTAAAACTCACAAGGCTTTCTTGGTGCAGGCCTTATTAAAGGCCCGCTTAGGAATTTTTTTGATTCACATATTCCACACTCCCTTCCATGAGAAGCGAGAAGAGAAGGAGTAACATTTTTTTTGCATATATTCATTTATTGTATCTTCAAAAAAAAAAATTAACTAACAAGAAGTATTAAAATCTTAAATCCAAACACAATAATTAGGCCCAACCAGTGTCAGGCATAAACAAAGTGATAGTAATCAATAATACATAAATGTCGTAAGAATCACAAAAATATTTTCAAGCAGTTTCATCTGGAGTGTTGAGTATTAGAGCCGTAGTGTCCCTCTTTTTTAAGCGGATGTGTCCAGTAAAATTCAAGATATTACGAGCAAGGGGATTAGAATGGGACTCGAGTTTTATTAAGCACTTGCCTGCGTATTTTTTAATCTCTTCAGTCACTAGTGGCATATTTAAATCACAATGTAAATTTGAATTTTTGATGTACCATGGAGCCGATGTTATTAGTCTTAAAATTTTGTTTTGCCTTCGTTAGATTCTCTCTATATTGGAAGCTGAAGCAGTGCCCCAAAGCTGTATTCCGTAGCACCATATTGGTTTTAAAAGCGACTTGTATATTAAAAGTTTACAATCTAGACTGCGTGTTGAATTTCTACCAATCGGCCAATGTATCTGAGTTAATTTAAGTTTCATTTGTGTTAGCTTTGAGTCAATATGGTGTTTCCATGTAAGCCGTCGATCAAGGTGTATACCAAGGTATTTTACATGTGAATGTTGAGGAACAACTTGATTGTTGATTCGAATTGGGGAACAAGTATCTCTTCTCAGGGTAAATGTTAGCTGAACACACTTGTGTTCGTTTACTTTAATTCTCTATAAGCTTAACCATAGTTCCAGCTGTGTAATGTGTTCTTGTAGATATCGGGAAGCCTCATGAGGGTTTTCGTGCATACTAAGGCGATACAGCCTGCCTGCAAACGTAGATATATGGATATTGCTGCTCAAGGGCATATCACAAGTATAAATCAAAAACAAAACTGGCACCAGTATGCTCCCCTGCGGCACACCGGATGATATAGATTCGAGCAACTGAAGGCCTTCCAAAATCTCTGGCGAAAGCAGCAAGAACAGAAGACATATCCCGCAATGACAACGCGTGTAAAAAAGATATGAGAACATCTAGATATGGCCTTGTATATCCAAAAAAAAGTAGTATAGAGGCCTTCTAGAAGGCATCCTTACTCCTTCTTGTTCATATTTGTATGTACCCCGGAGATTATCATTAATTTAAGTTTAGGTAGGCAAGAGTATATAGCAAAAGGTATGAGTCAATTTCATCTTAATTAGAAAAAAATATTTGGTAAAAGTTTGCGATGCTGCCTACTAAGCTGATCACAATGATCTTTCAGGTTAAGGTTACTAAAATTCTTAGTGGATATTAATGAATTCTATGATGTACAATTTCAACTGACAATTAAAGTGACAATCTCTCTCTATGGCTGTTATTTTTACACATACATTAATAAAAAAATTTCTTTGATAGACTTCTTCTTCAATATATTTACCTTATTTCTAATTTACACGATGTCTACTCCATCATTATTTATAAGCACAAATTCTTGGGTGGTAAAATCGTAGATATTGCCTAAGAGATATAAAGATTTGTATGGCCCCTACACATAATTATTACCAATAAGCACATTCACATACATACATAAATATAAAAAAAATATTATAAGCTTTTTATTGTTTAGATGATTAATGATTGCTTGTGAATATTTAAATGAATCAGGGTCATTGTGTTTTAAACAAGGCTTTATAAGAAACAAATCAAAGATTTTGTTACGTATGTACTCGTATGTCTATATACAGCCTTATTCTGGCAATTTGGTAAAAATAAATTTGTAACCGAATTTTTGTTACCTTATTGTAACTTTTATTTGTTCCAAAATTCCGGAAAATGGTGAAAAAATTTTCCTTTATATTGTAATCAAATTTAATATAAAAAAAGATAATATTAATGCTAGTTAGGTTGTTGCAATAAAATAAATCTAAACTGTATTTAATAATTTGTTCATGTTTTGTAATTTTTCAAGTTTGTTTTAAAGAAATGTTCGTTTTAAACATCAAAATAATTTTATGTAAAAAATAAATAACTATTACGAAAAAAAACCCCTGAAGAAGTCAAAAGAAAATTGACGAAATGTTGGAAAAAAAATGTAATAAAGTTGTTTTATTAAGATTAGAAATATCTTAGGCCTTGTTAGCTCAAACAATTGGAACACTCACTACAAACAGGATTGGCCAAATAATCTAAAATTCCTAAAAAAAGATTGCTGAATGCAAAAAAAAAATGCAAACCTGTTGGTGCAAAATTTTGAAAACCCAAGATCACTTTTACATTAAAAATAGCGAAAATTTGCAAAAATTTGCGAAAAATTGGAAGAGTGAAAACAAACCCCAAAATTGTTTTATGATAGCTAAAGTTGTTTCAAACAAAGTTTCAAGCCTTATAAATTTCCAAGACCCGACGGTATCATAGCGGCCAAAGTACAAAATGAATAGAATGTCAAAGACCCTAGGCTACTGAGAATTTACACCAATTGTCAAAGACTGAGTCGTATTCCTAACAAGTGGAGGGAAGCGAGAGTGGTCTTCATTCCGAAGGCTGGAAAAAGCTCTTACACCACACCTAAGGAGACTTCAGACCAATAAGTCTACCAACCTTTCTTCTGAAAAAATTAGAGAGTATGGCTGATCATTATATCTGCAAAACCATTAATGGTAAGCTACTTTCCCCGTACCAGCATTCATACCAGTGGGGAAAGCCAATCGAATCCGCCCTACACAAGCTGACTAGCACTAGAGAAATCACTCTCACATAGATATTGAGGGGGCTCCAGATGCGATAATTGATGCCTTGTCGAATTTGGTGGTTAATGCAGGATAATGTAAATGGATTCAAAATCTACTAATCTACCGTAGGACAACTTTGACTCTAGGATCTTCTAGGCAAACCCGGTATGTAAATAGGGGTACACGACAGAGAGGAGTTTTTTGCCAATATTGTGGAATCTAGCTCTAAGACCCGTGCTATTATCTCTTGAGTGCAAAATCGTTGCTTATGCTGATGATGTGGCAATAGCTGTAAAAGGAAAATTCCTCTCTTCTTTAAGAAGAGAGGTTTGCCATTAATATCAATGAAGCGGAACTAGTCCTCTTCTCGCGAAAGTATAAGATACCTGATTTCCAACCTATTAGTGTTAATAACACAGATATAAAAGTATTTCAACACTGCAAAATATCTCGGGACAATTGTTGATTCTGAGATTCAAAATTAATATGCCAGACAGGGTGAAGAAAGCACCAGTTTTGCTCTATCTATGCAAGAATTCCATTGGAATAAACTCGGTTCTTACACCTAAAAATCGCTCATTGGATCTATACCTGAGCTGCCCAAAGTAGCACCAGAGTGCCAAACATTAATGGGCTTCTTATACAAATACATTACTCTCGTGTTTCTCTCGGGGGCCAGCTCTGATCTATACTGCCATAGTACTCAGAATTCTCATGTATGGCATCATTGTCGGGTGGCCGTTCTTGGAGAAACAGACGTATCTACTTATGTTACACAAGGTTCAAAGACTTGCATTCTTGTATATAACCACTGCTCGTGGCACTAAACCTACGAATGCAGTGGGAAAGCTCCTGCACCCGCTACCATTAAACCTATTAGGGAAGGAAATAGCAATAACCTCAGCAGTCCACCTATGTTGTGCTTCTCTGTGGAACGAAAATGGTACCGGCCAATGTAGAATACTCGACGCTGAAGCTTGGGGATTACGGATGACCAAACTTCCCCTGCTCTACTACACGAACGTCTTTATAAAACCTGGATTCCATCCACAGAATTGGTGAGGAATGTTACTCCAGGCGGAAGAAAAAGTGTTGATTTGTATACGAATATCTCCAAACCACAAGAAGGTGCGGGTTATGGAGCCTTTTAAGGAACATTAGGTCCTCGTATTGCAAAGCAACTTCCGCATCGCTGTAGTGTCTACCAGGCAGAGATCCTTGCTATAAAGGAAGTGTATTGTTGGTTGGAATTGAATGTCACTTCAACGACTTTACAGTTGATCGATCAGCCCCGCTTCTCAGTTTTCAAAACTGCAGGTGTTCCCTGCTCAAAAAAACACGACGAACGGCTGATTTGCCTGCATTTACTCTTGCCAAATGCTTAATATTAAAGGTACAATGCACTGAGTTTGATTCAATTAGATGAATTTTTCTCTTGTCTTGTGGCGTCAGAGCTGTGGAAGTAATGCTATTGTATTTTTGTTTGTATGTCTCACGATTTCTTAAGTAATTCATTACAACATTATGACTTCTTGCGAGTTTTCTGGCAATTGCGCCAAAGTAATATATTTCAAAGTGGTAAACATCAATTTTTATAATTTGCGATGAACTTCTTCCCATTTAGTTTTGATTTACTACTTTCACGAGCTCAGATTTTTATATTAATAAGATTTTGTAACGCTCTATAAAAAAAACCGACTGATTCAACCTGAACTGAACCAAAAATAAATGAGGAATTTTTCACTTGATTACAAAAAAAAAAAAGACGGCAGAAACTGCCATTATATGCATTTATTTTTGTTTCTTTTTCCTTTAAGCTGTCATTTGAGGCTTCTTCTTCTCTTCTGCAAATCTAACCTTGTTTATTTTTGTTGTAATCAAAGTGTATAAACGAATTTTGCTCTTGTAGGTTAGACAATAAAATGTATCACAAAGCGTTTGTTAGTGTGAGCTCGCCGCAAAGCGAAATCCCCAATAAAAAAACAAAAAATCTTAAAAAAATTTATTACGAAATATTAACTTTTCTTTTTTTTATTAACTTTTTTTAAGCTTTTCATTTTGAACTTACCCTGCAACTTCTTCTCCGTCTCCCAAAACTTTTGTAATTCCGTAAAATATTTATCCAGTATGAAGACTTTTGAAAGGCCTAATGTGGCCATCGTTAATCAACATTTGTATTTGTAAAATCGTATTGATAAATAGTGAAACATCGAAGATCTTTTCCTTTGCAAGTTTCTACAAAAACATGCAATTAAGTCTAATCATTTACTTAAGACATTTTTGTATGAATAAAATCATTTTTTTTTCTTTTCTTAATAAATTCTGCAACTTGTGTTGTAGTTTAAGGCAGAAGCCCGTATTAAATTTTATAAGTTAAATATATATTTTCTTTTATTTTTTTTAATCTAAATTTGTAATAAAATGTTATTGAAAAAATTTAGCTTGGCTTAACTTTAACAGTTTAATACAAAAGGAACAGGTTTAAAGTACTTGTTTGTTATTATTCAGACCAACAAAATTTTTTTTTTCTTTAATATTTTAAATTATTTTCACCCGTATTGAAGGCATGCAACAGAGTTGTTACAGGGATCCATTTGGTGGCTGTGCCAACTGAAACAAAAAAACCAGTACGTAAAAAGATGAACAAAAACTAAACGCGTTTTTCAATTTTTAATTCTGCTGTTGTGTTCTTTTTTTTGGCAACTTAATAAAGTTGCACCACCATCATCACATCACCGCAACCGCATTTAAAAAAAACACACACACACACAATTTAAATCTTTTATGGTTGTTGCTGCCTTCTTTTCATTTACTTATTTTTATTAAAGATTTTATTTTAAAATTCTTGAGGTATTATTTTTAGTATTTCTTAGAAATACGAAATTCGGAAATACTTTTTGTTCAAAAATGTTGTGTTAGATATGATCATTTTGTTTGTTGTGCTTTCGTTGTTGTTGTTGTTGTTGTTGTTGTTGTTTTTCCTCTACTTATCTCTTTTCATGTATTTAGTTGTTGTTGCTCATTGCATTTATGAACCAAACAAACAAGTTACCAACCCCACTTTATTGTTAACCAATGTTGCCACTTAACTACTTTGTGTGTACTAGTTATTCCATTGTTTAAAAATTCTGGGAATAATTTAATAAATAATAAATAAATGAATTTTCGTGTATTTCGATTTATTTCCCATGAAATTTTCATTCCCAATGAAGGGAAATTTGCTATCGTGAATTTCAAATTAAGGTTTGTTCCCGCTATCAATGCATAGTGAATGTAATAAATAGGAAGAAGACTTGAAAATCTTAAAAATTAATTGAAAATTTGACAAATTTTAAGCTTAATAGTAAGAAATACACAAATTCTGGGTTTCAAATGAAATGTCTTTAAGTTTTTAAATATTTTATGTGATGTGGAAAAAATTCTTTAGTATACCATCGCCATACAATTTTCTGCATGTAAACGAAAAAGGTTCATATTAGAGTTGTGCAGCTCATGAACGAACTAGTTCAATTGAACTAGTTCAATTCACTGAGCGCTGTGAGCCGTTCAACCCACTGAGCACTTTCAGCTCAGTACTGAGTGGTTTCTCGATTTGTATCGAATTCTTTCAGTAGCTCGTTTTAGACACAAACCTGTAATCAACCCCATTTAAATTACATGTAGAATTCTATCAAACTCTTTCAGCAGCTCGTTTTAGACACAAACCTTTAATCAAACGCATGTAAATTGGATAGGTTTGAGTCTAAAACGACATAATGAAAGAGTTAAAATACAAGTCTTGTGCTTTTTTTTAGCAAATTTTTTTGTGCTGCAAAAGTACATCAAAAAAATAATTGATATATTGTGATAATATTAAAATATCGGAAGTACTACATTCGTCTGATTAAACTATTTTTATTTTATTTCTTTTTTATACTTCATCTACCTTGTTTTGTAATGTATGACCACACACACACACAAACACACACTTTGTATAAATCTGTCACTTTTTATGCTTCTGTTTTCGCTCTTTCTTTATACTTGACAAAATTTTTCACTACAAATGAACTGAGCTAATGAGCCAACTGAATGAAATACTTCAGTAAAGTGAGCTGAGCTGAAAAGAGTGGTGACTAAAAAGAGCTGATAAGCACAACTCTAGTTCATATTCAATGAGAAAATATTTTGCAGGGAATTATCCTAAAATAAATTATTTATAATTTTTGATATATAATTGGAAGTATAATATTGAAATTACGCGATTTATTAAGTCAGAATTTTGGGAACGAGATGGTTAATTTTAAACTTTTTAATTCTCCTACAAATTTTGCTAAAAATCATTTAATTTATATATATATATATTATTATAAAATAAGCACTTTATTATAGAAGAATTTTTTAAATAAAAATAAATAATACTTGAATTAAAAGAAAAAACATGAATTTAAAATTAATCAAAAAATTGCAAAAGGTATAAAGTTAAGTACGTGTTTTCGCAATAAGAACAGAGTACTACTTTTGCAAGTTTATTTCGCAAATATTTCATACCAAATACTATTACATGTAGTTTGGCAGCATTTCGCAGGATATTGTGAACAGAGTACCAGGCTTAAGGACCCAAGAAATGGAAAAATCATCCAAATAACAGAATGAACAAGCGCCTGTTGTTCATTATGCTGAATTACTCAGATACATACATATGGCACATATTATGAATAATCGCCCAAAAGCATTATGGGCTAAAATTTACTTTACGAACCTCCTCCAAATAATAATAATAATAAACTTACTTAAGTAACAGAAAATTTATGGGAAGTACCATAGCGGAGAAAATACTTAAGCCCGCCAAAAGGCCGTCAAGGCAAAAATCTTTATTAGCAGGAAGCACCGTTATTTGAAATACCGTTATTTGAAATACCATGCAAGGATGCAATACAAATCTTGCGATTTTGTAAAAATAAGGTAAATGAAAAATCGCACAAAAAATATGTTGGGCCTCTTAAAAATTTTGATGTTGAAGTGATGTTTGTAATAAATAAATATCAAAAATACTGATATGTATGTATGTACACTTCCATACAAAAAAAGTTGTGTCAGTCACCCCATAGGATTAAAGAAAATGTAAAAACAAATCCAAAAATATTTTTTTTATTTTGTTTATATTGTTTATTTTTTTTGCCACATTTTGTATACCGATGTTCATGGCTCCGTAACGGCTAAATTCTTTTCTTCAATAATTTTTTACTATCACTTCATATTTTAGTCATGACTTTTAAAACTCGGATCGTACTCACCCTAATGTCAAATATTTTTGAACGAGTCATGCCAAGAATATGACGTGGTAGTAAAAAACTATTACAGATAGAAATGTAGTCCTTACAGAGCCATGAACACCGGTATACAAAATGTTATGAACGGACTAAAAATGGCGACACAGTGAACAAAATACCAAAAGGACGGTATCTGAAGGCGTGGCAAAAAAATATAAAAATATTTTTCGAATTGTTTTTACATTATCTTTTAATCCTAGCGGGTGACTGGCACAATTTTTTTTCGAACCACTCTAATGTACACATGCCATTCCAAAACACCCAAAACAATTTCTTTTAAATATTTCTTAGGCGTTTGTTAATTTCTTCGTTTTGGCAGTTTTACTTGGGCGATTCATTCATTGATCTTCTTTGGACGTTTCTTCATGACAGATTTGGCTAATTGGACATAATGAATAATGACTAAACTAGATGGGCGATCATTCATTTTTTAATTTGGGCGACTGTTCACATAATTTTGAGCGACTGTGTCTTTTTTTAGTCTTTGTTCACTACGAATAAAAACCCAAAAATCTTGAGCGATTCAACATTAAAGTGCTTTATGCGATTCTGCTTGGGTGACCCTTAATATTATCTGCTCGAAATATGTACAGTTTGTCAATTATTTGTTTTCAAAGCTACAAAATTTTAGTTATTTTTCATTCAAAAGCAAATAAATAAATGTATGTACATATCAATGTATACATATACAACAAACTCTTACATTTTGCTTGAAATTAGTGTTCTTGCCAAATTTTTGTTTTTTCTAACATTGAAAATTTTTGTTTGACAAACTGTACATATGTCGTATATCAAAAATAATGGATTACTTTTCAGTTTCAGACAATTCAAGTTCAAAAGAGCGCATTAACAAAATAAAGTCGAAAATTCATTATTTTATTAAATAAATTTTATTGAAAATTTATAAGTTAGAAGAAAACAATTTCTTATGCCCTAATTCAGTAAGAAGATTGTTTTGAAAATACTTTTGAGTTCTTGCTTTTGAATTCTCTAAATTATTTTCTTCAAAAATATTATTACCAAGTTTTTAAAATATGAAAATAAAATTAAAGTATTATAAAATAGTTTGAAAAATATTTGAAAAAATATGTGTTTAATATGATGTTTAAAACAAAATCATAAAGCAAATACACGATTCTTTTAGCATTGACAATAAATAATAATCAAAACTGCGGCTTTTTTCGCCCATAGGCAAGACTATACAATCGTCGAACAGAATTAGAGAATTAATGCTAGATGTGCTTGTCGTAAAATATATTTTGAGGTAAGTACATACATATGAATGGAATATGTAAAAAATGACTTTATCTAATCTAATCTCTCGAAAAACTGTAAGGACAAATAATTCTTCGAATTTAGCAACACTGGAGGCAACCAGGGTTGTCAGATATGGCGATTTCTCGCCGAACACGGCAATTTTTCAACTTGTTTGGCGTCTACGTTTTTGATTTCACGACATTGCGTTTTTTTTTGGCGATAAATAAATTTGTTGGCGATTTTTATGGCTATTTTTCAACAAAATTGAACTTCAAATTTTTTGTAATTCAGGAAAATTTAATTTAAAGCTCGTCTGCAAGAAATTAAAACTGAATTTTATTTTTATGATTTTTCTGATATTAATTATAGTTTTGAATGCGATTTTAATTTGGATATTTTCTGCTAAATTTTTAAGCCATTAATTTATAAAAAATTATACATACAGGCAAATCTCGGTATAACGAATCACGCTTTAACGAAAATCCGATATAACGAACGTTAAATTTTTTTGCATTAACAACCTTATATAGCGAATACCATCCTAATTTTATACTGTATATAACGAATGATAAAGAAAAAATTGCAAAATAAAAAACAAAAACTTGCTAGGAACATATTTTATTATTTATTTTTATATAGCGATAAATATATGCTCTGTATAACGAACGGCAAAAAAATGTTAAACAAAATCTACAGCTGCAATGTAAATGCAAAAAAATGTGATACCGTTAGTTTGTATTTGGAAGCTTATTTGAAAAAAATTTAACTCATTATTTTTATTGTATTGTATCATGCCTACAATAATAATAACTTAAATAATACTTAGAAAAAAGGACTTTGCTATATAACGGACTTTCCGGTATAACGAATGGGCATGACATTATATCGTTCGTTATACCGGGATTTGCCTGTATTAAAAAAAATGTGGTATAAAAAAATTTATTATAAAATATTTATTAAGAAAAACTAAATAAAATTGGTTTTGGCGACTTTTTAAATCAATTTGGCATTTCGCAAAATTCCGACGTATTTAGGCCGGAAAAAATCTGACAACCCTGTTGCCAACATATTCACCCGACGTATGTCAAAATAAGTTTAAGTAGTTTTTGAGCTTATCCCTAAGTAAATTAAACAAAAATCCAGGTACATGCTAAAAAATTATTATTGTAAATTAACTTGAACTTGTTTTTTTTTCGTTTATTGAAATTACGCACAAATTGAAATGTTATTCATAAAAACTCTGTATGAGTTCCCCCCCAACCCCACAAAAAAAAAACGGGAAATTTGGTAAGTTTGGTAACAAACCCTCAATGCCTACAACTCTTTGGACAACAAGAACAAAAACCATTTACACTTATATAAATAATGAAAGACGTATAACTTTGTCTGTGCCTTGTTTGCAGTACTAACACTTCAACGCCGCCAACAACAGAAATTATCACTCAGTGTATACGGTGTTTGTCTCACTTACTACCAGGAGTTCACAGTTTTGAAACAGTGCTACCAGATACTTATATTAAAAATAGTAGCTGAGTGACAGAAAAATACCCAAACAATATAATTAAATAAAAATTAAATGTTGATATGTAATTGAGGGGCTTACAAGCAAAGTAAAAAAGTAATTAAGGATCAAAGTTATTTTTCCTGTTAAGTCGTTGCTAATAGCAAAACTTTCGGTCAATAGATTTAAGTTTGAGGTTATCATACAGGTATGATTTTTTTTAGAGTGATAAATATTGGTATTAAGTGCTGATTGCTGCATATAACAAATTTTTTTTAGTTTTGGCGCTTGTAACTCTTTGCTTTTAAGCCCCTAAATTTTTAAGTAGTGTTTTCAAGCTAGCAAGAAAATGCACTTTGCCTATAGACTTTACTTAGAGGAAAGCAGCTTATGGTAAATCAGCATACATACATATCGCTCATTTACTTCAAAACCCAAAAAATTAGTTTTATGGAAAACGAGTTTAACCCCCCAGTTTCTACAATCCAGACAGTCGAATTATATGAAAAGCACTCATTTGTTTGAATGATTTTCATATAAAATTTTTAGACGAGACGCCTGCCTGACTTGTGAAAAATTTTCCAAAAAAAAATTATATAAAAAGTACTAAAAATTTTGAGTGATTCCTATATGTATTTTCTAGACAAGCCACACATTATACACAATACAATGGAAAAATAATATGTAATTTTTCTCTCAAAAGTTCAGTATAAAAGATATTTGTAAGACATTTTTTTACAACCAACCCAATTATGAATAACAATTCCCAGGAATTTGTTTCTTTTTTCCATTCCTACTATTGTGAATTATTTACCTGATGAAAAATCCCGGGGAAGAAAGTAAGTATTCTAAATATGAAAGAGAAGGAGATTTTTTTAAGTTTTCTTCAAAAACATTTAAAAATGTTGTAAAACAAATGTATAGACTTTTATTTAGAACAAAGAGTTTAAATAAGCACCGAAATGTTATATTTCCCTCTTAATTTTGGTATTTTTATCCAAGCTGTGGAAACAAGCACTTCCAAGACAATAACTACTTCTGCCTTAAGCCTAGTACTCTGTTCGAAGTTGTGAAAATTCTTCAGCAACATAGATTATTTCGCTTGAAAAATTGACACACAACAAGTGATGCCCATATTACTTTTTCCTAAAAAATAATCGTTTTTATTGGTTAGAAGTATGCAACATTAATCGACTTTTGTAAACATAAGCATCAGCTGTCAATATTTCATGCGAAATAAATGTCAGTCACATTATTTCGCAGATTGCAAGAAAATGTTGCCAGATACATTTCATAAATTTTTCACGAGTTGAACAGAGCACAAGTTTTGCAAAATTTTTTATGAATATTTCATGTGAAATTTTTTTATATGAATTATGTCAACATTTCGCGTGAAATTTCGAACAGAGTACCAGGCTTTAATTAAAAATACTAAAACATTCAATTTTGTACGCCTAATTTAAGTTCACATAATACGAGTAGGTAAACGAATGATTTGTTTCCCTCTAATATTATCGAGACCGATAGCAGGAAAAACTTTATAAAATTTACAATTTCTTTTGTATATATACAATGATTGGAAATTTAATCCATTTGCATCTCCAAATGGCTCAATTTTCCCTCCAGTTCCTCAGCCTAAAGTTAGCCTGCATGTTTGCAAACGATTATGCTGATTAAATTCTTTAGTTAAGCACAAACAGATATTTATATTAACATAAGCTTATTGACAATGAAAACATATATTTTAAAATTTAATTTCTATTACTGAATTATTGCGTTAGTGAAGAAGAAAATGTAAACATTAAACAGCTGATGCAGATTTTTCTCTCTCCCGTATTTGCTTATTCCGCAGCTATTCAGAATAAGAGGATTTTTCCCGGGAAAAAATACAAGGGAAGTCAAAATACTCCCCGGGAAAATTCATAATATTTATACATGAATATGACTACAGATATTTAAAAAAATCTTTTTTTGAGTTATGACGTTTTTGAAATAAAATAAGCTACATGTATAGTAGCAAATATACTAATATTACTTCTGGGGCAAAACGTTTCGATTTTAACAATTTCCGAGAATTTTCAATTTTTTTTTGCCGGAAACTAATTTTTTTTATTGCAGTTATTTATGTATTGTTATTATTATAAATTTGCAGGAATATTCAAAAAGCTGATTACCATACATATTCAATAGGTTCCTCACGTATGCTCTTGATCATCTGGCAACCCTTAAACTACAACTTTTAAAACCAACAACTACTACCAGTCCCATAAAAATGTGTTGGTACTTCCAAACAAACCGTCAGATACATACACTTTCAAACATTCAACTCCACTAATAACACACAACAACAGCAACAACAACAACAACTACTACTCCAGCGACAACAGAATAAATATATGTACATACAATACCAACAACAAACACAACAAAAGATACCTTTAAGGTATCCACATAAAACAAGATTTGAACTTTTTTCCTTTTTTTATATCTTTTCTTAATAAACATTTTTTTTCGCTTAAATAAGCTTAAGCAACGTATTATTTCTATACATATTTACGTATGTAAGTATGTATGTAAGTATATTCATGAACATATTTTGCACTTTTAAATACAATAAATTTCTTTCAATTTATATTAATTTACATGATCATTGATTTAATTATTTTAATTACATTGTATTAAGCGTATAACTAACTAATTGTGTATAAATATGTGAGTTCATTAAAATCTCTAACACTGTATTAAGAGGAAAAATCCATATGTATATTTTTTTATGTTTCTTTTTAGACACTTCTTCATCCGCTCATTTACACCGTTCATAACAACGTCTTAACACTTTAAATGTTCTGCACGAACTAAACACTGTCTGTAGAAAAAAGAAGTCTATGGAGAGTCTCAAACTCCAGTTAAAATCTTGCAAACACATTCTCATTTCAAATATTTCTCTGGCTATTTTTTTCTTTATTAATAACCCGGCTTAAACTCTCTGTTTATTGTTTTTGGGTTAATCAAAAACAAACAGGTGAGTTTTATGTTTGAGAGTATGTATTGGGGAGTTTCTATGTTGAGTTTTCTCATAATACTTGTGTATGATGTTTCACTGAAGATTTCGTATTTAACGGATTTTTCTTCATACCGGCAAAAAAAGTTTTTCTTTTTCTTTTTATTTTTATTTTTATTTTTATTACAGCCATACCATATGCTATAATTTTGGGTGCTTAATTTATTCGTTTGCACAGTAGAGTCAAATATTTGCTTGTGAGTACATAAACATTTCTTTGAATTGAGACTATTAGTGCTGGAGTGCTGTAACCCACAACTGCTTTATTACTTTACGATTTTTCAGCTCCATCCATATAAGGAATAATCCCAAAAAGTGGCTTAGGGCCATTATTATAACTTGTCGTTACTTAAAGTTAGGATTTTATTAGATAGAGTTGTAGTAATGAAAAAGTAAACACTTTTTCATTACTACAACTCCACTTTAACCAAAAGTGAGCGATAAATTAAAGGAAGGTCAGCCTACCTGTAACTTTTACCGTGAGGTTTAGCCATTTGAAATTGCCACGTTTTCATACGTTGCCACACTTATATGATACAAAACAAAAACAATACAATATAAAATTATAATAATACAAAAAAAAAAAAAGAATTGAGAAAAATGGTTTAATTTTGTTTGTATTTTGGCAAATAAACAAAAGCAAGTTGCCACTAAGTATTTTTAACAATCAATATCCACAAGATCCACAGAAATGTTGCCAATAAACAAAAATTTTATTATATATTTTATCGCACAGTTGTAATAATGGACAAATTTTAAAGGTCACTTTATAGTTCAGTTTTGCTAAACTTATCGTGAATATATAATAACGGCCCTTAATCTACTTTTTTATAGTTTGTAATGTAAAGAACGTATTTTCACCAAAACAGCAACCAAAAAAAAACAAACGTGGGTTACACCACTTCTGCGCTAATAGCCTCAATTATATGTATGTACATGTTAGAGCGAGTCGATTTGTATGCACAAAAATTCATCGATATTGTGCCATCGATTTTTCGATAGCTTTTTTCATGAGCAGAAAAAGTTCCACTACGACATTTTAGAAATCTGGGAGCAAATTACGGCATTCGATGTCGAACAAATTTTCATACAATTTTAATTTTGTTTGTGTGGAAATATCGATCGATATCGAATGCCGTAATTTGCCCCCTGCATATTACACTGTTACACTGCAAAAACATTTGTTTTCAATAAAAATATGTGTTTTATATGGACATTCGTGCCCTAAATTCAAATCCGTTTTGAGTTTAGGTCTATGACGCACAAATTTTTGTTATGGGCGTGGCTAATATTAATGCATAAACAAGGCGGTCACGCTAAGTTATTTCCATATAAATCGATAACGGTTTGTGTGATTTGAATAAATTAAACACTTAAAGATGCAAAATAAAATAAATCAAATTAAAACAAATTTTGAGTGCTTTGTTTGTGTTTTCAATATAAATAGCCAAGCAAGAATTTTTACATGGCTTCTATGAACTGGCAGTAAATAAAATATAAAAAAATAACTCAGTGTTTTTGTAAATAAAATGAAAAATAGAGACTTTAGTATAGATTCTGCATATATTCGTACAATAATTTTTTCCTTTTGAAATTTGTATGAAAAACATATTGTTTGTAACGAATTGTCATTATTTTTCATACAATTTGGAAACGTGTAGAAATGAAATTTTTTACAAAATATGCCTATTTAAATTGAAAAAAAAAACAAATTTGATACTTTTTATTACAAATAATTTTATTTCATTTACAAAAACAACCAACTTATAAGAAAGTGAGTTTGTTTTTTGCTAAGCTTTCACGCCCAAGCCGCTCATCTGGTTTTAAAAATTCTTTCACCAATGGAAAGCTACATTACCAGCGTCAAATATAAGATATTTTTATCCGGTTTGGAACCGGATTTCTTATATTTGGTACGGATTTTGTCCGAAAAACACATTTTTGTGCTGGTTAGGGTTTTAAGACCGGTTCTTATGTATTTTATAATTAATTTGTTGCATAACATAAAAAAATTTTTTGATTTGTCAAAATTTTTTAATTTACTAAATATCTCGACACCTTCATAATTAACACATAAGAGTTACCAGCTTGATAAATGAAACTTGATAAATGAAAGAAAAATGAAATGTCATATGGGCTTTAGCGAATAAAATAAAAACTTCGGCCCATTGGGTGGTCTAATGTACATGAATTTAATAAATTTTACTCTTTGTGAAGAATGATGCAACGCAAAAGTCTTCTGACTTACCATCATCTTCAAACGCTGAAACACCAGATGCTTTACCTTCGTCTGAAGACACAAACACGTGTTCATTATTAAACGAGTTCTTAAACTCTATTGAAGTAAATTCAGAGGATGAAGATTCAGATGGTGATCTGGAGGAGGAAATGAAAAGGGCGATAAGCGAAATAGACAATTACAATCCTAAGCCCATTGACGTGGATGCAGATGTAATGAAATATTGGGAGGAGAAAAAATATATATATCCATACCTGTACAGATTGGCACAGGTTTTGCATAGCACGCCAGCAACACAAGTTTCTGTGGAAAGAGCATTTTCTGCGCTAAAATTAATATTGACAGATTTAAGATCGAATTTATCACCAGAGTCCATACAAAAACTCTTATTTGTTAAATTAAATTAATTAATAAACACATTTTAAAAATGACTTTTATTTTCTGAGGAATAAATAAAAATCAAAAAATAACTGTTATTTTGTGAGGAATAAATAAAAGTCACAAAATAACTCTTATTTTGTGAGGAATAAATAAAAGTCACAAAATAACTGTTATTTTGTGAGAAATAAATAAAAATAAAAAATAACTCTTATTTTCTGAGGAATAAATAAAAATCACAAAATAACTGTTATTTTGTGAGGAATAAATAAAAGTCACAAAATAACTCTTATTTTGTGAGGAATAAATAAAAATCAAGAAATAACTCTTATTTTGTGAGGAATAAATAAAAATTAAAAAAATAAAAATCATTGCATCTATAGGTAGTCCATGTAACATGGAGTATTGTGGTATATTCCTTGTGCCCGTAGCACTTCTCTATTATTGTGATTTTTTCAGTTTAAATTTGGAAAATAATCGTTATTTGCGATCCCTGGTTTTGAGAGACCGAAAAAATTTCTGCTGAGAACGTTCGTATCTTAAGTCTTTTGTTTTATACTGTTAAAAAAGTCAAAAATTCGAGTATTTTTCTTATAAAGTTTTAGCAAGAATTCTTTAAGGGCCAAACCCACGATATGGACATCGTTCGACTTGTCGCACAGTTACATTTGAAACAACAACAAAATACTAAAATTTGTTTGTGTTTTGAAAATAAGTGTGCGACAAGTCGAACGTTGTAGATATCGTGGGATTGGCTCTAAGATTTCAAATAATTTCCTCGTGACCTTAGAATGATTAATGGTTTTTTTTATATATTTTTCTTTTAGAGTTCTGTACACCGAAGGTGAAAAGGAACCTTATTGTTTTCGCTACGCTGTCGGTCTGTCCGTAAGAAAAATAAAAAATTGAAATTTTGGCGTCTGCAATGCTGCCAAATTGTTCCCACAACTGTCTACATCAGAAGCGTAAACAGTTTGTGGTGCCATACAACGAAATATATTGGAAATGACTAACGTTGCCACTAGTACACACTTTAGTTTTTGCTTGCGATATCTCAAAATGCCATAGTGTGTACTCGGCATAAGTTTGATTTTTAAAATAATTATTTATCTTGTATAATGAATCGTGAATGTAAATACATATGATTGTCGTTTTTTACTAAATTTTTTAAAATTATTCGAATAAAATTTTTTATTGCTTGTTCGTTTGAATATTCGAACAAAAGTTTAAAATTTTTCCTCTTTTCGAACAGAAACAATATAATGAAATTTTATTTCAAGTAATATAAAACACGAATAATTGGCAACACTCGTATATATCGATACCTTAATACAGAAAGGCCCCAACTCATTATTTTTTTGAAACCGAGATTTTTGCATTTTTCGATACATTAGATGCACTTTTATCGAAAAATACAAATACTCGATTGTAAAAAAGATAATGAGTTAGGGCCTTTCTATATTAAAGTAACGATGTACACTATCAGCCCAATCATGAATATTCCCTCGGAATTTATTGCTCAAGGAAAATAATTTTCTCGAGAAAACATTCCCGCAATCATCAATTCCTTGGGAACAAAAAAGAGTAATACGTGGCATCACCGCATTACGAAGCTCGTTCCCAGCTGGAAAAGTAGGCATTGATTAAATAAATAATGGGAGAAATAATGTATTATTTTTCAAAGCAAGACAATGCATTCTCTTAGAAACGAGAGGATAATTTGATCAAATATAATAATTACACATTGATTACTAAGAAGAATGTATAGTTTTTGCTAGTGACGAGTTTTATGAATTATAGAATTCACGTATTAAAATAGTTAAACATTGTATTACCATGTAAAGACACCTTAAGCCCTGGTCTTTTCCACCACTTTCTTTGCCATTTTTTAGATTTTTTTTAATTTGTTTCTTATTATTGACTAGCACTAGCACTAGCCAATTGAATAATTTTGCGATTAACCATTTGTATAGATATTACCCCCTGTTTCTACAACCCATACTTGAGTATAAAATTTATATGGAAAGCACTAATTTTTTTAGTGATTTTCATAAAAAATTTTCTAGACGAGTCGTCTGCCTGACTTGTAGAAACTGCACATTAATTAACAAACAATACGAAGACACTAAATGTCATTATATCAAAATTAAGTTATTGATGTAGACAATGATGCCGCATTGCCATTATTTAGAGATGGGAAACGTTGTGTGTTAACAAAAAATTGATGGCAACACACATAGAAAATTACACCACAAAATGAC
The DNA here is from genome assembly GCA_936439885.1 of Nowickia ferox. Taxonomy (NCBI): domain Eukaryota; kingdom Metazoa; phylum Arthropoda; class Insecta; order Diptera; family Tachinidae; genus Nowickia; species Nowickia ferox. The sequence goes on from OW387026.1 coordinate 23,051,838, forward strand.
AACACATGAAATGCCAGAGGTAAACTCAGCCTTAGACATGACAAGTACTGTCATACACAGTTTCACGGTAATACTTAGACCTGGACCAAAGATACTTAATAAAAACCTCCCCCTGTATAATTTGATTATTGACGCTTACGTTTTTTGGCGGTTATACCATGTAAATCATACGTTATAAAGTTTTTGGGACGCGTGTTCGAATGAGATTGACTAACTGCGTTCGTCTTAATTTGCATTCCACGTTCTTTCACAGGCTGTTGCTCTTTTTTACTATCCTGATCCGAAGCGGTTTTTCCGCACACTATCGATTAATACAGGTGCAATACCTTCCATCATTAGTGCGGGTCACTTTTTTAGAATAAAACATATTATACTACTCTTTTAGAGACCAAAACTAATCCAATTTGCAATTTCAAGATGGAAATGTAACATTTATTTGTAGGAAAAAAATATGATACAATGTAGTACACAATGGTTTAATTCTTTTACATATACATCAGTGAATGTATTCATTGTTTTACGGGTCTGCATGCAATAGCAAATGAAGGTATCATATGTCTTTCATACGAGTACTTGTGCCGTATTGATATTTAGGGCCAATTTCACCAACTCTATTTATATATAAAATCATATTTAAATGTCGATTTTGATTAATTTTTGTATGGAAAAATTAATTTTAAATATGAATTGATATTTAAATAAGTGACCCTTAGTAATTCCAGTGCTATGCATGTGTTTGGTAAACATACCGTGAGTTGTTATTGTATGTGGCGAACTTCAATATTTATAGGAAAATAATTTATTACTTTAAATATACCAAATGACATTTTATTATTTTTCCATGAAAATTATAAATGTAAATATTTTAAAAAACACGCAAATATATACAGCTAAAATAGAAATAAGATATTGAGTGTATTTTTGTAAATCACTCATTTATATATACAATCTAGATTCTTCACATAATTACAGCCTTGTATATATAAGCCGAAATTATTTGTATGAAATTTAATCAATAAACTGCTGTCAAAAAGAGCTTTTCGTTGAGCTCACACCAAAAAAAAAGCATAATTCGTGCCGTAACCGCCAAAAAAGCTTATGCGACATAATTTTCGAATTTAATTTTTTGCCCAAAATCGATTATTTGCGATCGTAAATAATCCATTTTCGTCAAAAAAAAGTTATTCAAAAAAATGTGTCGCTTAAGCTTATTTAGAGGTTATGGCTCGAATTGATTCATAGAAAGCCTTCATCTGCTTTTCGAGCATTCAACTGCCTTTCAACAACTCTAGAGCCAGTGGCGTTAATTAGCGCCGGCACCAACCAGTGGAGGCAGGCGACTTTTTTGCTTTCTTAAATTTTATCTGGCCTTGCACCCCTTATGCTTCAACCAAAGGAACCTTTATATTTACACCAATATTTTGCTATAATTTATTATCCAAAGGAGTTTTGCATAAATAAATAACTCGATATAATAAAGCACATATGAGGTTTGCTCATAACGTATCGCGAATTTTGAAATTTCGCGGGTTACGTATATTCAAATTTTGATTTTTTTGTGGCGTTATGTTGGTACTCATGTCTCTCACTTTTCCGACAATTTCGACCATTTTGAATGTTGCTTGCACGTGTTTTGTCTCGTATTCGATTTTTACCTTGGTTCGTGCGGCAGCTTCCATTGAGATGATTGAGCTTTGGTTTCCACGTCATAACCATAAACCCACGACTCGTCACCAGTTATGACCCTCTTGAGCAAATTTGCGTCGTCGTGGATAGAGTCCAACAGCTCATTAGCAATGTTCATGCGATGCTTTTTGGTCGAAATTTAGCAATTTTGGTACGAATTTCGCGGCGACCCGTCTCTTGCCCAAATCATTGATAAAAATCGAATGGCACGAGCTAATCGATATGTCTAGGTCCTCAGCAACTTCTCTAATGGTGATTCGGCGATTGGCCAATACCATTCACTTCATCAATTTTTTCGTCTGCTGTTGAAGTGCTCGGGCGTCCGGCACGCTCTTCGTCGTTCTCGGCCTTCTGAGAATATTTTGTACCACCGATAAACGTTGCTTCGCTCCAAGGTAGCTTTTCCGTATGCCACTGTCAACATTCGGAATTCATCCGCGCACTTTATTTAGTTTTTCACACAAAATTTTATATAGGTTCTTTGTTCCATTTTTTTAATAGGTAAAAATCGAGGACGAGCCAAAACACGTGCAAGCAAAGCAGCTGTCAACAATTATGTTCAAAATAGCCGAAACTGTTGGTATAAATAAGAGACATGTGTACCAACACAACGCCACAAAAAAATCAAAATTCAAATATACGTAACCCGCGAAAATTTAAAATTCGCGATACGTTTTGACAAACCTCGTATGTTATACCAAAAAGAAAAAAAATTTGCTTAACGGTTCAATTAAACGTACCATAACCATAACCATACAAAACAGCTGTTAGAACTAAACTTATGGAGCACACTGTATTTGAGGTTTGCTGGTTAGATACATATATTTTTTTGCTGTTTTGAAATGTACAAACAAATGAAAACATAAGCAGCTGTTTATTGTTATGACAGCTCTAATCGGTGAAGCAAATATTTGTATTTATGGTTATGGCTATGGCACGTCTGATTGGACCTTAAGTTCTGTTGTGGAGTATGATAAAACTTACCATTTACTATAGATGCTATATGATCTGAATTTTCAAGCCTTCTTTTTGGTAGAGTGTAAATAGCAGAACGTTTAATAAAATATGGAACATCTTCAGAACTGGTAGCATTGGGTGTTGGGTCTGGGGGCAAAAGTGGTAGGCTTTTAGTAGTAGAATTCTGCAATAGCTTCGAAGAAGACTTAGTAGAAGCTCTATCCGAAGTGTCAAGAGCAGTCTTTTTCTTTGGAATACTTTTGGTCTGTGAGTGTGGGACAGAGGAAGACGGCGAAGTAGAGTTGCTGCTGCAGAAATAAAGTACGGTTTTCTTTCAATATATTTAGAAGATAAACATTTACTAAATTTAATTTAATTTACCTGACAGCCTTGTAATACTGACAAAAGAAGTCCGGCCGTATGCGGTATTGCTGTATAAGCGCTTCACAAGTGCGCAGGAAGATAGGATTTGTAGATAGATCTTCAGGGGTGGTATCATCATCGTTACGACTTGTTGTGTCAGTTGGTGTTTGTTGTGTTTCATCTTTTTTACAATTTTTATTCTTGGCTGCAGTATTTTTTATGCTTTGCTGTGCTGCTGCTTTGTGTGCCGTGTACGTGACGGTGCTCTGCTCTATTTGATGTTTTGCTCGTGATACGTTATCGGGGAATTCTAGGCTAAGCTTGTAGTTACAGTTGCTATGACTTGCGCTGGCTGCACTATCCCTACTACTGCTTTGTGGTGTGTGTGGTGTATTTGCTGGTTTCGTAAAGCTTTTATTTCTTCTTTCTTCTTCACCACAAACACTTGGTTGCTGTGCAGTTGGAGTTGGAGTACAACCTTGAAGAGAAGTTTGCGTTGAATGCGGACTATTTGAACTTGGCGTGCTTTTTATACGTTTCTTATAGTCTTCATATGTTTCATCAGGGAACAACATATCATTTTGATTAATTTAATGACTTTGTCCAATGATAATCTCACTAAAATGGCTCGACTTTATATACGACCACTGTAATAACGGTGGTCTTAGCTGTAAATAAAACTGGCAAAACAAAATAATGGTTTAAAAACGTCGCTTGCTAGGTGGTCCCAATTAATTTTATTTCATTTGTTTATTACTTTTTTTGTGATAAAACAAAGGAGTGTTTCTTGCATTAACTTTAAGATTTTCATAAAATTGTCATGATTTTTATATCAAATTACTTGGTCATGTTAGTTGCATTTTTAAATCTCTTTCATTTGTTGAAGTCATGTGCTTATTAATTGAAATGGAAATTCATAATTGCTAGAATTTGTGTTTACTTAAGCTTCTGTTGCACCGAAAGTAAAGCAGACGCTTCATTTTCAAGCACATTTACTGATAATTATCTTGAATGCTTTTGGCTTCTGTGTGTAAAATAATGAAAAAATTAAGATTAAAACTATTAATTTAGAACTAAAAATTGTGGATGCTTTAACTAATAATGAAAACGGATTATAACTGTAGCTTTCTAATTTTTCACGAGAGCCGTTGGGAAAAAGCCTTCCAAATAACTTACGTTTCATGCCATTAAAGGACCATGAAATGTCAAAAAAAAAAAGGCAAAATTATGTTCAGGAAAATTGTTGTGCTGTTTGTTCTAAACAAAAATGTTTTCAAACAATTATTCCGAAATATGCCGCATTTGAAAGTTATGGTGCGAAAAGTGTTTAAAGTGGAGATGGGTTGTTTTTTGGAGGTGAAAATGCAATTTTTACCCAGATGTGAATTTGTCCACACAGAAAAAAGTATTCAGCAATTAATGTTTTCAATTAAAAAATTAATTGATTCAATTAAATTTTTAATTGTATTAATCAATTTGAGTGGAAAAATTTAATTGATATTATCAAATAGTTTATATTATATAGTCATATTACGTTTTTGTGTACATACAGTCTATCTGAAACTGCCGGTAGAGCGAATTCAATACACACTTTCAGCAATATGGGTGGTCTAGTGCGCAAGTATAATTATCAGTATTTTTTAGATATTTTTCAAAAATAGCCGTAGCCCCTGTGGCTGAATGGTAGCGATGCTATCCTCTCAGTCCAGAGGTCGTGGGTTCGATTTCCACCATAGACCCTGGGTGTTTTCTGCAGACAAGCTAATCGCTTTGCGGGTTGTGCTTGTTAAAAAAATATAATTACATACATTAATATTACAAAAAACATTTAGAATTGGCAGTTCCCGAAAAAATTCGCTAATATCAAATATGTGATGTTTTCAGTATTTTTTTTTTATCTTGCGTCGGGCACAGATAATATATTTGAAAATACTTAAAAACATATCACGTTTTAATGATAAATTTTTGGGTTCCAGCTTGACAATTTTAAGAAAAAAGATCTTAAATTTGATATTTATAACAAAAATAGGACTATTTCGAAACGAACGAAGTAAAAATATGAGGTTGCTATTTTTGCAAAAAAAATTTTTTAATAGCGAAATAATTAACCCACATTTTTGTGCAAAAAACAAAAGGCGAAAAATAGACTTTTTTCAAAATTTTAATTTAAATTGCTTGTAACTTTTGACATAATCGTGTTTTTGCTACCAAATGTTTTTTTTATGTTAAAAATATTTTTCTTAATCCATAATAAATTTCTTTTTCCAAATTGAACATGATTTGACCTATTAGCATAACAGGGAACCCATCTATTAACATAACAGGGGACCAAGGTTTGTAAAAAATCCAAAATTTAGTTTTTTTTCGAATGTTTCCTAAAATAAATAAAATTTCACATGGAAATTTCCGAACGTGTGAAAAATCGTTATCAAAAAACTTCACACGATTGCGAAATAATCGGACAATTTATGAAAAAAATCATTCACATAGATTTGTCTGTTGGAAAAAGTGGAAATATGTTAGTTTTTAATTTAATTGGAAGTGATTAAACGAAATTAAAATCCTTGCGAACGAAAAATTTTATTCGGAAATTTTCACATGTGGAATTCATGATAAGGCTGTATAAGCGAAAACCCATTAATTTAGAATAACTATTTTAGCTTTTGGTTAAAAAAAATCCACTTGCAAAAAATCTTTAATATCAGATCGAAAACATCAGCTTGGTATCGCAAAGTGTGGTAGATCACAAATCTAATTGGACAAAATTAATACATCGCGTTGGGTTCACTTCTCATTTATGAATTAAATAAAAAATGAGGTCAAATATATAAATGATTATAAAAAAATCAACTTTGTTTGTTAAAAAGATTTTTTTTAATAAAATGAGACAAAAAATAAACAGTTTTCACTGTCAAGAAAAAAAAAACGTATTTTTAAGATAAGAAATTTTTTTCTTTAATACATCCTCTGAGATTATTTGTAGTTATATATAAATACTAGTATTTAAGTTGAATATAACTAAGATTCCTGATTAATAAAATTATTAAGTGAATTCTTACGTAAGGAGTCGGAGAGAGTCATTTTTAATATTAAAATAATTTTAATATTTTTAATAAATATTTGATAATAATTGTTTTCTTTACTTCTTTTTGCTTTATTACACTAATAACATGAATAATAACACATAAATAAACGTAAACTTCTTTTGTTATCAAAACTCGAACTCGAAAGGAACTGCGACGTAGAGCTGTGCCAAATCGTTTATTCTAGTGATCGCTGATTTTCGTTCATTTTCTAAATAAGAACGAGTTCGTTCATTTAGTTTATTCGCTCTTTTCAAGAAATAGAACGAAATGAAAACAAACAGTTCATTCGTTCAATAAAAAGTAACAAATCAGTACGTTTGCTATGAATTGTTTAGCAAAATAATCAAAACAAACAACAGAAAATATAAGAAACACAAAGAAAATATTAAAATCAAATTTAAAAAAAAAATTAATATATTCTAAATCCTTAAGAAATATTAATGGCAATTTATTTAATTTTACAATAATCACACTGTTACTAAAAGCAAGTAAAAGACTAATGAAAACGAGAACATGACAAAAAATCTCACATGAACAAAGAAAAAGCCAAAAAAAAAACTAAGTGTGCTCGGTCGTTCATTTCGTTCAATTGTACTTTTTATCAGTACTGCTGAGCCAAAACAGCTCAGTAAGGCAACCGGCTCACTTCGTTCATTTGACTGATTCGTTCAATTGTACTCGTTCGTTCATGAACGACACAGCTCTACTGCGACGCAAACTTGCAATAAAAGGATCTGAAGAAATTAAGAGTCGGCTGAAAAGATCTCTATTTGTGTCTATTCTCAATGTATTTCTCGTAAACAACTCTTTAAATTTCCTCGTGTCCTTATTTCTTGTTTCTTGAGCTTCTTCTGACAGCTGTCCTATAGGAAGAATGCAAGACCTTATTATGTATTTTCCATAAAAAAGGATTTATGGACGTTAACTGGCATAATGTACCACCCGTAGTATTCGTTTAAGTATAAATTTCGTGTGACAACAATAAAACTTTCAAAAGCATATTCATCAATGGGGATCCACTACCTAAAGTTTCCAAAAAATTAAAACCGTTCAATTAGTTCTCTATTGACATGAATGATTTCTGAACTCTTTTCTGCTGCTCAAATTTTTTGGTTATCTTCCAGCTTTTTTACAACGTTTCAGTTGTACACTTCCAGGCAATACATATGGTTCATCAAACCAAACTGAATTTGATGTTAAGAAACGATCACGATACCTGCCACTTTTTATAAATTTTTCGCCTAGCTTAAAACCAAGAATATTTATATTTGCCTTAAGATTTATTTTCACGTCTTCTGGTATAGCTTGAAGACCATATCTAACCACTATTTATGTTAATAACACGACTTTGCGATGTATTTTGGAAGTTTTTATCCTAAACCTAAAATATTTTTTATGAATTAGACCGTTGATATATCATGTGCAAAAACAAAACAAAAATAAATTGAGCAATCGTTTTCATTGTTTTTGTTTCTCTCACGTCAAAGAACTAAGCAAAACAAAATCAAACAAATTGTTTCGTTTATTTTCGTACTTTGCTTTTAAGTACAAAAAATCAAAACAAAAATAAATTTATAACTGTAATAGTGGTAATTATTTTTGCTACGAAAATTACGTCCAAACTCCCGTATCGCCCCATAAATAGCATAGCTACAAAAACAAAACATGAATTTAAAAAAAATCTCTATTGTATTGAGAAGCTCATTAAACGATCAAAAGGAATGTTGCCAGACATTAGTTTAATTTTTTCCAGTTAGATTTGTGATCGGTTTGAATTTGTCATTAACCCGAGGTTGCCCACTTTGGGGCTTCGTGGCTCCGTCCCCTTTAAAGATATATAGTCCAAATTCCAGACTTAAGGTTTGTGGCACCTCCTCAGATGCTGTATAAAATTTCATAACAATTGTTTAGAAACTGCAGAATTATTTAATTTTTTTTAACAAAATCCCTCAGTGCGCAATGTTTTGGAAAAAGTGCGCTTTTGTAATATAAGTTTTACTTTTTGAAAAAATGCTGTTTCGGATACATTTTAGAAAAAGTACTTTTCAAAGTAATAGGTACTTTGAAAATTCTATTTTAGAAATTGAAAAGAAAATCGACGGCAGCACCTTTTACTTTCAGTTGTTTCAAAAATTGTTCTCAGTTAAAAGAATTTTTTTCTAGGGGGAGCATTATGATTGGCAATTTTCATGAATAATATTAAAATAAATAATTACATGCAATTTTTAATAATTCTAGGGGGCAACAGCAATTCTTGGGGGGCCTTTCTACGTCTATGTCTATGATGTGCAAGATCTAACGGGTTAATATTTCTGTGGCAATAAGGCAAAAGTGCTTAAGTCATATTTGACTGTTTTGCAGGAGAGCACTTTTAAGCGTTCAAGTAGATTTTCATTGGGAAATTCTTTGGTAAACTTTCTTCTTTTAAGCAAACATCGTTCTACACACTGTAAATAATACATTCAAGTTGAAATACACCAAAGTATATCCTAATTTAAGCTATTATACCAAATAAGATTAGAAGTCTAAAAAATATAGGCCGCAAGTCATTTTGCTATAACTTCTTAATTGAGATTTTGCCCAGGGGTACTTTCTAATATGCCGATTATGGAGGTATCATTAACTCAAAATCAGCTTATCTCGACTTAAGCACTTTTTTCTTTTTGCCACAGATTTGTAATTTGCTTTTTCAACTGAATGCAATTGATTGGAATTTTCTTATCTTCTTTAAAAAAATAATCCTTGCATATATTATACACCCTCACATTTTTTTCTTGCCGTTTTTTACTTCAATTCTTGATTGTTTATTTGTCTTGTTTAACAAACTATGAATTTCCATAAAAATCGTGTAATTATGCACGAGACTGTAAACAATATCAAATGGAAAAACCCATATTTCATTTTGCTTGTCTCACTCACTGCCGAACATACTAATTAACACTTGCCACTTATTTATGTTGCATGAAACTGTTCTGCAGCAGTTTTCCACTTAAACAAAGGAACTGAGAACGAAACCAAGAAGAAAATGCAAAACTCTTTGGCAACTTGAAGTTTAATGTTGTCATTATGTATTTTGTTACAATAACAGATTCGCATGTTGATAGTTTTATCGGTTTCTTCTTATTTTTTATTCTCAACTACCGGCCGGCCGGATTGCATGTGGAGCGCAGTGTCTGGCTGGCGCACGTAACCAGATGACAAAACATTAAAACATACAAAATATTTGCGAGGCTTGATTTATAATGAAATTGTTATGGGAAATTGTCATCGGTGGTATTTTATGTTCTTTCTTCAGTTTTCTATGCATGTAGACATAAAAAAATATACATTTGAATACGATTTGAATGACAGATGTGTGGTGTAGAGGAAACAGTCCTCTTAAGTCATTTTTACCACCTGGTTTTTATTGAGTTTAACAAAATTTATTTTATTAATAAAAACTCTTTTATTATACAAAAACATTGACATAAATTATACGTCAATATTTGCCCTAATTTTTATTTAATTTATATTAAAGCAGTTACGTAAAAACTGTAGTCGAGGTTGATATTCAGTGGATGATTGAGATACTCCGCAATCTTCTCTCTGCTAAAAAAAAGTATTTTAATAAAATATCTTAGGTCCGTTTATAAAACGGATTGGAACTTGAATTATAAGCAATTAAAAAGTCTGTTTAGCCAAATTATTGCAAAAATGGGATCATTACTGAATAACATCACACTAGAAAACACCAAACCTTTTCAAGAATTTAAATATGAATTCAAACAATGGGCTATAGAACAACACACCAGAGATTGGCCTGACTCTACTGTTGGAGAAGAGTGACCGAAATTCTCTGGGGAAACCAAAATAGTGAAAAGAAGTTAGAGATTATAAGTTTAAAAAGCCCAACAGTTCGGAACTTGGTTAGCACAATCACAAGACATACAGAGTTAAGAAGTCATGAGGGTCACATGAGTGTTGTTGACGATACAACATGTAGAGCCTGCCAGAAGGACGATGAAATTCTCGAGCACTACTTGTGTCACTTTCCAGCATTCAGTAAAATTAAAAGAAAAATCTTCCTTCCGGAAAGCATATCAGCTATAGAACATCTTAAAGGTTCAGACTGGAAAAACCTGAGAAAGTATATTGAGGCAACTAGGTTCCTAATATGATTAAGTTCAATAGATTTTCATGGTTTTTATTGGGTATCTCCCCAATATTTCTTATCAAAAGCGCACAAAATGCTATAAAAGCATAGGTGTAGTCCAAAACGGATTGGGTCAATTATAACTGCCCCTCTTTCAACCTAACCTAGCCTAACCTAACTAAATTATTCCTTTGCAGTGCCATTTGAAGCTAACCGGCAAAAAAATATCGGAAGTAGTTACAAAGGTTTAGCACTTTCATTCCATATCAATCACTAAAGATACTGAATTTAAAATTCTAAGGCTGTTGTTTATGTTATAAATTGTTCTAGACGAACTTTTAAGTGCATACCATTCATTTGTTTGAATAACTTCCGTCCTATGACAATCATGTGTTAAATTCATTGATGTTTCACCAGAAGCAGAACTACTGGGAGTTGAGTTCATCAATATTGTAACTAATGATTTGTTGAAGTTAACACAAAAGCTTGCCTCTGGTTTAACCAAGAAATTGCTCCTCCACCGTAAGTAGTAAAAACTCCTGAAGTGAACTTACATGGAGTTACACAACTATTAAGCTTAGCATCACTAGAGCAGTTCAGGTTATTTGCATCTTCCTTTTTGTAAATTATACCAACATTTAAAGTTCAGCAATATATCTGAAAACTCGTTTTACTTTTTGAATGTCCTCTGTAGTGGGATTTTTTAAGGATCTTGATAAAAATCCAACACTATATGGCAAGTCAAGCCTCCTTCTCAACATGAGGTACATGGGAGCATTTATTGCTTGACGATATGGCAATTCACTAGTAGGTTAGGTTATGTAAGGTTAGGTTAGGAAGGGCGATGCTACAAGACACCTCCACTCAGAGACTTAGTTGTATGAATTCTGATTCCCTTCTGTTAATACGCATTAATAAAAATTTGACCCCCAATTGTACCCAGAAGAACCTCAAAATTATCTGTCACTAAGCCATCGAATTCCCTCAATTATTTCTTGTTCCTCTTCATCCTCGCACATCCTACAGAAATCTGTAGTGACACTTTCGCAAATGCTAGTCCTTGCTCTAACCGAGCCCTAACTAGTCAATGTTTCTATCAAAGGGATAGTGATAGAGAAGACAGGTGGCGAAGGAAGAGAGAGAGAGAGAGTGAACTGCATTCTTTTACAACTCTCCTATTTTTAATAATAATTTACTTCGCCGATGATTCTGATACACAATACCGACAAAGGAGGTATGTTAAAAATAATCTCTACCCAAGTAGATAGACAATGCTACTGATGAAGTGATTGGCTAAAGCTAATAAAGTCTAGTTGAATTTTTTTCTCTTCTTTAAAAACTCACATTATTTAATAAAAATATTTCATTCAACAAGAATTGAAAACACTGAACTTAAGCCCGATTAAGAAATTATTTCTGATTAAAATATTCTTCTCTCAAAAGGTGGTGGTAGTGCAAGCTATTTATATGAAATGAAACGAAATGCCGAATTATTCTATATTATTAAAAATGCATTTTTTGAGTTATGACTCTATTGAAGTAAGTAAGCGATACGTATAAAGAAAAATTTTTATGTTTCTCAAGTATTTTCGGATATTTTCACTTCTATTTAAAATTCGTTCTGGCCTTGGCCTATCAATGTTTCAATATAATAGAATTATTTATTTAAATAATTTTAACATGCACAAATATGTGCATTAAAATAACAAAAATGCACATGCCATGTCTTTTTTCACGGTGCTGGTAACCGACTTTTGTATTATAGTTAACAACAAAATAAAAATGAAATAAAAAAAAACAGATTTAAATTTAACCCATATGGAGTCGTGAGGGACTGGTAATGTGCATACCAGTAAATGACAAAACACAACAAACAACTATGAATGCGTACAGCTAAAAATAAAAAGCACTCCCATAGGCAAACACATTACGGCCCTATGCTCCTTGTAGGAGTTAAAAGGAACAAATATATATATATATCTGAGGTTTGTTCAAAACATATTGCGAATTTTGAATTTTCGCGGGTTACGTATTTTCCAATTTTGATTTTTTTGTGGCGTCATGTCTCTCACTTATGCAGTTAATTGTTGACAGCTGCTTTGCTTGCACGTGTTTTTGCTCGTCTTCGATTTTTACCTATTAAAAAAAGCCTGTACCAAAATTAAGTGCGCGGATGCATTCCGAATGTTGACTGTGGCATACGGAGAAGTTACCTTGAACCGAAGCAACGTTTATCGGTGGTACAAAATGTTCTCAGAAGGCCGAGAAGATGTGAACGACGAAGAGCGGACGCCCGCGCACTTCAACAACAGACGAAAAAATTGATGAAGTGAAGAAAATGGTATTGGCCAATCGTCGAATCACCATTAGAGAAGTTGCTGAGGACCTAGACATATCGATTAGCTCGTGCTATTCGATTTTTATCAATGATTTGGGCATGAGACGGGTCGCCACAAAATGCATACCAAAATTGCTCAACTTCGACCATCGCATCGCATGAACATTGCTACTGAGCTGTTGGAGTCTGTCCGCGAAGACCCAAATTTGCTCCACAGTGTCATAACTGTTGACGAATCGTGCGTTTATGGTTATGACATGGAAACCAAAGCTCAATCATCTCAATGGAAGCTACCGCACGAACCCAGGTAAAAATCGAAGACGAGGCAAAACACGTGCAAGCAAAGCAGTTGTCAACAAGTAACTGAACATTCAAAATGGTCGAAATTTTCGGCATACTCGTAAGTGAGAGACATGAGTACCACCATAACGCCACAAAAAAAACAAAATTCGAATATACGTAACCCGCGAAAATTCAAAATTATGCTTTGATGCCTTTTATAGCACAATCAAATATAATTTCCTTACAATAACAAAAAAATTAATAATACTGATAGGCATGAGGAATTTGAATATCAATTGTTTTTGAAACAAATTTTCCCTGTAATGCATAGTTTATTATACACAATCACAATCTGATTATCTACAGAAACGCCCAGGGTCTCAACAGGGAAGCGAACCTGAGGCCTTCCAGCTACTGGACGACTATTATAATGTCTACTGGCATTCAAAGTGCATTTTACAAGTACACGCTTCTCTGTTAAAAGCATATTTTTGGCTTAACCAAGCAAGGATTAATTGAAGCAACACTTTTCATTCGAAAACAATTTTAATTATAGCTTCTTTTTCAACACTTGTCTTAATTGTCATTCCATTGTTGGCTGCAATTATTAAAAAAAAAAAAAGAAAAATAAAAGATGGGTGAGAATCGCCGCAACAACTAGTTGAAGGAAACATTCATTGTTTAAAGTTTATTGTAAAGAAATAAACGAGAAATCGTCTACGTACATACCTACAGATGGATGATGATCATGGGGGTTTGTTCAAGCGATAAAATTTATTTCTGTAGGTGCGAACGGATGAGCGATTTATTATGCAGACACTTTTTATACAGTTTTTATACTCGTACACAACTTTTTTTCTAAACTTGAAACTGCTGCAACCTGCTTATTCACAATTGTTTATCAAAAAAAATTTTTCCCCTGCAAATGTTTTATTTATAAGTGAAAATGATAAATTTATAAGCCGATATCTCTATTTGTAGTGAATTTTTTTTTAGTTATTGTGCTCTAATTTATAGAATTGTAATGCGAGTATTTTAAAATAAATTATGTAAATTCGTAAAAAAAAACTAAATGTTAATGAGTTGCATTGCAAATTGGATATTTTTCACTTTAAACGAAGAAAGTTTATATTTTGCGAAAAGATGATATAAAAAAATATCTATAAAAATTTCTTTTATTAATTATCCAAATCGATTTTTTTTAATAATATCGTCTAACGATTAAAAACTAACAGGAACTTTAACGGTAAGTTTTGTATGAAGAAGTTGCAGTTAAAGTTTACGTTAACTCTTGATCATATCGTGCCATAATCGCCAAAAAAGCTTAAACGACATAATTTTCGAACTTAATTTTTTGACCAAAATCGATTATTTGCGATCGTAAATAGTCCATTTTGGTAAAAAAAAACAAATTCCAAAAAATGTGTAGCTTAAGCTATTTTAGCGGTTATGGCTCGATATATTGTGAAAATGGAAGTGAGTGTAAAACTTCGCATTTCGTCGAACACTTTCCAATGGTGGCTCGGCAGGTCGACTCCGTGATGGCTGCGATTTCATAGTGAATATTTCTTTTCAAAAGCGACGGAAAAGTCGGATTATTGTTATAAGCTTCAGATTTGAGTTAACCCCACAGGAAAAATTCCAGGGGAGTTTAAACAGGACTGCGTGGAAGTTAGTTTATGTCGCCTCTCTTGAAGATCAATTTAACAGGGAAAATTTTATGTCTTATTGGCAGAGACGTATTGGACGTGTGTGAAGTTGCCCCAACCTGCTGGAACCATTTGCTTTAGTTGTAACAAAAAAAGCAGTTGCGTGCTTTCGAATTGAAAGATTCGTGTCCTCACGCACATATTGGTTTACATTATCTACGTTTTCTACCTTTAACGATGATCTTGCCCACCCAGATTTAGATTGTTCTTGTGTTTATCCAGTCTGTCCAAAATTTTGTCATATATTCGAATCATATTTATACATACTTAGCGCATCATTTAAGCAACGAAAACTTCGAATATTGCGGAATCTTCTATGCGCTTCAGTCTCTGAATCACCTTTCTTGTAAAACTCTTGCAAGCACAGTTTGCGGTGGTCTGCTGAGAAACACTTCGTAGCGACTTTAACCTCAAGAGCTAGGCTACCTACTGACATACCTCCTTACATATTTCAAAAAGAAAAGTGTTAGTGCCTGAATTGGATACCATTAGTTAGGGTTGTTTTGGCAGGCTGATGCTAATCTGCAAACAAACGGATTCATTTACTGATGATCCCTTTTTACAGCTGAAATACATTATGCCTGTGACGTAAAATCTGAAATTATCCTGCGCAGGACAAAAGCAACAGGAAGTGTAGCCATTACAACGACCTTGCATCACTTTAATATTCGTAGCAAGCATTCTTTGCCGCATAAGCGCAACCACTCCTGGAAAGTTAAGAGGTAATATTGTTCCAGTTTTGTCAATAATGGGTTCTCTTATTTGATAAAGGGAAAATCTAAAAAATATTGAAACAACTACAGCACCAGCAGCTGCTTCTTATGAAGAAATACAAGTTTTTCAGATGTAAAGTTAAAAAGTTCCGACAGGCATCCGAAATACCTCATTCCTTGACAGCCAAGTCGTGGTTCATAAGAGATGAAGAATAGAGTATTCATTTATCATTCATAGATAATTAGAGGAGAAGTTCCAATACGAGTATTACACAGTGTGGGCCAAAAGAAGTCATCCGATGTTGTTTGGCTCTCATTTTTTTTCTATGTAAATGAAAAACTTCGATTCTGTTTTTGGATTATGTTTATTTGAACCTTTATAATTTATTGGTCAAGTCGTGAAAATGATATCGGCCAAATGGGCGCCGTCATAATTGATTGCTCGTTTTACGGAATTTTTCATCACTTCGGCCAGAACTTCGGGCGACAGATTCTCGCACTCGTGTGGAGTGTTGTCCTTGAAGGCTTCCAGGGTCTCGGGCTTACTCATGTAAGCACGGGACTTCAAAAAACTCCACAATAAAAGTCTGAAACGGTTATATCGGGTGATCTTGCGGGCCAGTTTAAATCGCCAAAACGAGCGATGAGGCGACCCGGGAACGCCACGACACGATTATTCTGCGTTCTTGGAGAGTGTATCGCTCGATGTCCTGTTCACTTGTATTCTACAGCTGTCTAGTTCACAAATGTCAAAACAGATTTGACATTGGCCGCCATTTGCAAAAATAAGAGCATCTTCCAATAGGGTGATTTCTATTTTTCTTTTGGCCCACATTGAGATAGATTAGGCCACAGAACATCCTTAAGAAGCACGATGAGAGTGTGATTCCACAATGAGTGTCAATGTTTCACGTTCTTCACTCCCATTTGAGAGTGTTTGTTAGAATGATCTGACGCTTACCTAGGAGTGTTTAGCGTTCAGAGTGTGGTATACTCTCTTGCAGACTTATAGCTAAGCTGTTGAGATCCCAACTTTTATTAGGTACGAACAGAAAGGTTCTAAGTGATCAGAACACTAGACTTTTGCATGCAATGCGTAGATGAGGTGCAGATGGCGACTGTAAATCATATTATATCTCATTGCCCGATACTATGAAAATACAGACTTACATGGCTGGAAAGAAGATTCCAAGACAGACTAGGGAATATCGGAGATTACAAAATGAAAGTTTTCATCATGGAAATAAGGTGGTTCAATAAAAGCAAAATATTATACCTAAATTTTCTTAAGAGAGCCTGGTACTTAGATCCAAAACCTGACCTATTCACATGTAACTGTAAAGAATCTGATGACAGCTTAGCTATCAGTGCGGAAGTTGACAATTCCAATTCCTTAACCAAGCAAATGATTTTAAGATCACCGGGAGATGAGGATGTAATAAAAAGTGTAAGCATCTTAACCTTGATTCATTTCATTTCATCTTTATGTTAATTATTCTTACTCTTATTATTACACTCCAACTGACATAAAAAGTATTTAAATCAACCGACAAACGATTTGTTTTATGAAGTTGTATTGCATTTTAAAGCAACACTGGCACCAGTTGAAACTAAATACATTGACAGTTTATCTCTCAAACTAGTTTCCAGCAAGATGTAGATGTTTTTATTTATCTGGAATAATAAAAACTTTTCCTTTCATCAAAGACATAATAATGCACTAGCATTTACAAATTATGGCCTTCTAACACGCAATCTTGTGATATCATAAAAAGAGCATCACTAATAGAAAAATTTTAATGTTTATAAAACATAATGCATCAATGTTTACTAACCATAATGATTCTTTTAATAGGTAGCATTTCAATTTAATTAAAGCTTAAGTTTTAAATTAATAACTACAATATAAGCTTTTATTAGGCTCTTTCATTTTAAGTGTATTTTAATTTACACAAATCTACTTGGAGTAAAGATTTGTTTCTTATTAAACCTATGGGCCTTCTTTTTGGTCTGGCATTCTTCTTGGTCTGCATTGTTTGACAATGTTCGCCCGTGTTTCAGTCTTATTTAGAGATATTTTTAACTCTGCTTTTAATGTAAAAGCAACAACCAACAAGTTGTACTGTACTTCCTCCTCGTCTTAAACTTAAATGTTTGAAAAGTATCATGTCCTGTGGAATACAATGTCCTTTATTGTAATAAACATATTCTTAATGCCATTTTTATTAAAAGCGTGTCCCTATTTGGCATATGGTTGAATGTTATATGTATATGCATTTCAGACTTAATCAGGTGAATATTTGTCATGATGCTTGCTCTTGTCTTCTCTAAATTTATGCCAAGTTATTTTAGGTTTTGTTTGCATGGGTTTTGCTTTACAAAAGTAACCGCGAAATGTTTGATTCTTAGCCAGCACATTAAATGAGTTAATTGATTTATCTTTCATTAACTAATGAAGGGATTACAAATAAAGCTCAAGCTCAAGTTGTGCCATATTTGCGTTTGGAACCAAAAATTCTTCTTTGCCAAAACTTCTACTTAGCAGCTGGCAATGACAGCTGTTAGCCAACATTACACTAACTGGAAAAAGAATTCAGTTTTTTGTTGTCATCTATGTTCGATTTGAGAGTAGCTCTAGCCTTTTAAAGGGCGATATGAAAAATAAACTACATTGGACTTAACTACTAGTTTCGTATTTAGGGTTCGACTACGACACTCGTAATTAGACCCAATAATCGACAAAAACGAATAGGCCATCTCTAATTTTAACTTCGATTGTGTATGGATAGGCACCCACATCCATTCGTGGTATTTATTCTCCAAGTAAGAAAATTTAACCCAAAAACGCAGAATTTCCATAGAGCGAACTTGCTTGCCATGGAATTCCATGATTTAAGGAAGAATAGTATTAGAATTGATTCAACGATGTGACAAGCAATGAGCTCAATTTCTCAAACAACAGTATCATATAGAATCCCTGATGCTATTTAGATCTAAAGCAAAAATCTTATCTAAGAAGTGACCCTGTGGCATTTAAACGATACTTTATGTCCTGCTGCCAATGCAAATTAGTACACAGCCTGGATACTCTCCCCTACTATCACTTGAACACAAAAAATAATTTTCTCAAAACAATAAATTCCAAAAAAAAAGTGTGAAAGATCAAAAGATCAGAGAAAACCCCAGCAATTATTCGTAGGACATTTCTGTTAAAATTGAGGTTATCACAATGGAAAAATGTGACTTTAGCAAAGCTCATGTTTACAGAAGAAAGCCATACTCTGTTTACGTTCAACATTCCATTTCCCCTATTAACGAATTGACTCCTCAAAAAGGTTCTGAGCCAGTAAACAGCGTTGCAGATGACCGCCTGACCAGTTCATCTTTTACCTCATTATCGCGATGTTCAGTATGACCAGAAATCCAGTATATACAAGGTGGGCAAAAAGAAATCACCCTATTGGAAGATGCTCTTATTTTTGACATTTTGTTTTGACATTTGTGAACCAGACAGATTTAGAGTACAAGTGAACAATCCCTGGAGCAATACACTCCCCGAGAACTCGGAATAATCGTATCGTAGCATTCCCGGGTCGCCTCATCTCTCATTTTGGCGATTTGCTCTGGCCCACAAGATCGCCCGATTTAACCGTTCCAGACTTCTTTTTGTGAGGTTTTTTGAAAACCCGTGTTTACGTGAACAAGCCAGAGACCCTGGAAGACCTCAAGGAAAACATTCAACAAGAGTGCGAGAATCTGTCGCCCGAAGTTCTCGCCGAAGTTATGAAAAATGCCATAAGACGAGCAATCAATTGCGATGGCGCCCATTTGGCCGATATCATCTTCTCTACTTGACCAATACAATTCTAAAGGTTCAAATAAACATAATCAAAAAACAGAATCGAAGTTTTTCATTTACATAGAAAAAAATGAGAGCCAAACAACATGGGATGACTTCTTTTGGCCCACCTGTTAGAAACATCGTTCCCAATTTCATAGTCTCAGAATACTTAAAAACAAGGAGAAACTTCAGAGCTGGATGTCGGACCTTTCTTAAAATTGATAAGGACACAATTCTAAATATTTGCCGAGAAATAAATTTTTCCCAAAATAGATTAAGAGAGAAATAAAAAGTGATAGAGTATCCAGTTGGGAATTTCTATTCAGAAATCACTCGAAACAGTCTCGAAGGAAGAAGTAAGCTTTTTTCGTGGAATTGTTATTTTGAATAGAACTGATAGTATTTGTTCATCCGAAAGATTCTCAAATCATTTGGAATCGTCTCGAAGAAAATGTGCGTTAAATAGCTGATGTTAATAACAATCTTTACCACAGTAGATAGACATGGATGTTGATGAAGAGCGTTGCTGCACAGAAAAATATCGGTATTTCCCCCAGCTAATAAAGTTTAGTTTAATTTTTCTTCTCTTCTTTAGAAACTCACATTAATTAATAAAAATATTTCATTCAATAAGAATTGAAATTACTGAACTGAAGCCCGATTATGAAATTATTTCTGGTTAAAAATTACGTACTATTAAATTGATTATAGTTAAAAAACTGCTAAATTGGGTTTAAGAACATTTTCCTTATTGCCACTTTATCACTTTATTAACTGCACGTAGAGCAAAATGTCCATCAGTAATCAATTTCAAGATTTTGTATTGAAATTCTGCTCTGTACACCATGGAATGACGTATAGAGCAAAATGGCACAAAAAAGTTCTGTTCTGAAGAATATAGAGTAAAATGGACAAGATTTATTTCAGCAACAAGAGGAGATAGCCAAAACCGGATTGCAGATTTGAAAAATGTTGGGTCGAAAACCCAAGATGACATCCTTAACTCAAAATTGGCAAAATGGCGTATGGAGCACATAAACGCCCGGTTTACTAAATAGCTTTCAAGTTAAACAATCGTGGCAAAATTCCTGTAAATTCGTAGCTGAGAAGTAAGAGATTAATTTGTAAAAAACCACATGTATTTTTAAAAACAACAAGTTTTTTAATAGCGCAATTTTTAACAGGAATGCAGAAAAATTAATTGAGGAAAAGCTGTAACAATTGTACGTAAAAGGTAAAATTTAAAGAAATCCAGTGATGAATTTAAAAAGTGTGAGTGTGCTAGTAAAAAAGGTGTGAATAGATTACAAATTGAAAATAATTGAGAGGCGAAACTTAATAGTATGGACCATAAGATAGATATTATCGCTAACAAAAATTTTCAGCACTTCTCGACATATTGAGTACACACTCTTTTAACACACTGTTCCCGCTCAATTACAGTGACCAACTTATTTGCACTAGAAATTCCATTAAGTATCAGTTGAACAAACATCAATTATAAAACACTTAAAATGTTTAACAACGATCTAAGATTATTGAACGTGCGAAAAATGAATAAATACAAGTGCGAGCAGCAAAAACTGTTATTAAGTTACCAGAACTTGCAAGCAAGCACGCTCGTAGATAGTTGGTCTACATCTTGGTTATCATCGTAACATTGAGCACTTGACCAAGAAAAGGAAACTCAACTAAATAAAACAATAAAAAAAAATTGCTGAACAAGTTTTTATGAGTTCTAACCTTCCATAAATTCACAAAAGTAATAAATAGAAGACATTGATGATGCAGCAAAAAAAGAGCGAAATCATCAAACCAACGCAACTTGTCACATGGCTGTATTTGTTTCGATGCAGCAACAAAAATTAATGCTTTTTCTTTCTCTGCCATTTAAACATATTTTAATCGAATTATAATTGAATACCTTTTTTAAGATCGATTGATTTTTCTTAAAGCAAGCACATCTTGTGATAGTTATTGAAATGACAAGTAATTTCAATTTATTTTAACTTATAAGTAACTTGGTTTAACTAGGGACTACTGTGTACATATACATACACATATACACATGAATATGTATAAGTATGCATTTATGTGTGTACGTACATGTACGAGTATTCCTTAAATGTCAGTTATAAGCCATGTATCTATTCCTGTACATTTATTTCAAAAATCTGTTTTTTGTTGCTGGGCATATTTTCTATTGATTATTACACATATTTTCATATTATAACTTTTTTACCGAACCACTTCGAAGAAATTTGATTACTAAGGCCCAATAATGGACTTATGAATTATGTGTCATTTATCTTTAAGTGGCATTTAAGTAACAAACTAATTTTTTCAGTGCAACATTGCGTATATAAGTCATAGTTTACACTATGCAAGTCTTATTGCTAAGCTGATTAGATTGAGGTTGAGAGAGACGAGGGGAAGAGAAACGTTTCTTTTATCCTCGTCTATCTCAACTAACAAACCAATCAGCTCAGCAATAAGACTTGCATAGTGTAAACTAGGACTAAGTTATATTTAAGTTTTTCTAGCATACCTAACCTGACCAGACATCCCGCTTTAGGCGGGGTTATCCCGCTTTTGGTAGGTCGATCCCGCTTCGAATTTCAATCCCGCTTTATCCCGCTTTCTAGAGTTTTGAACTTTTCAATATCTTATCGAAGACGAGCCAAAACACCTGCAAGCAAAGCAGCTGTCAACAATTAACTGAACATTCAAAATGGCCGAAATTGTCGGCATAAGTGAAAGACATGAGTACCAACATAACGCCACAAAAAAAAATCAAAATTGGAACATACGTAACCCGCGAAAATTCAAAATTCGCGATACATTTTGAACAAACTTCGTATGTATGTATGTGTGTGTGTGTGTGAGTGTTTTTTTAGCTATACGAGCTAAGGCGATGAAATCTTTAAAAGATATTGGCAGCTCAAAGTGGCCAATATGAACGATTCTCAGCAAGACTTACTCAATGGCTTGACAATGCGTCTATCCTCGGTCGTTCTTCTTCCAACCATCTGTCGACCTGAGAGCACCCTTCTGTAGGCTGCACCTATTCCTATTCTATCACTTTTCTTATTCATAGCATCAGCCCACAAAGGAGCTGCACATAGGGTAATGTTGACTACTGCCGTGAACAACATATTTTTCCCTGCTTTGAACCGCACAGGTTGGGCATTAGTCGCGTAAATGCGCGCAAGTTTGTTGATCTACATTTCTCTCCAACATATTTAAGATGTTCCTTGAACGTCAGTCTATTGGTCAATCAGAACCTTCAAATACATGATTGCATGCTTAGAGGTTATTCGTGTATGTGTGTGTGTAAGCATCTCATAATATAAGCTCGGAAACATATTTACCGCATTAGAAAGATGTTAAGTTCACTTCGATGTTGTAAGATAGTTAATTTTCAATTCGGTGATTGCAATTTTTCGAAAATAAATTTTTCAATAAATTGTTTTTTTAAACAAATTTTAAGCCACTAAGAGCTAATAAATCAGTCAAAGTTTAAACGCTGATTTAGTTAAACTAAACACAAATTTATATGTAGCTTAAACTCAACGGGAGTAAATCAGTGAATCATACCTTATGTGTAGTTTAAAAAATAATATTGTGGAAGCACTAGAATAAATGTCAAGAAACAGCTGTTTCGCAGCAGGCTATCAATTCTTTGCACAATCAAAAATGCAAAAAATTAAAAAAATTTAATTAAAGGTCACCAAATTTTACTAAGAAAGGAACTATATTTATGCTTGGCGAAGTATAATAGTATAAAAGAATAAAAGAGTGTAAGAAAAAAAGGTCGAACGAGATCTGAAGCAAAAGTAGAGAGTTGGAAAAAAGTGAGCATGTGTTTTATGTTTGTTTTATATGTTTTTAATGCAAAACATATGGTATGTAAGTAACAAAACAGTATGGCCTGTATTGATAGTTTAAATGCCCAACTTTATGCGTACACATGGTTTAAATATTGTATTGATTTATAGGTTTGCTAGTTTAAACACATTTGAATCCAAAAATAGAGATTAACTTGCACTGATTTATTAGCAATAAGTCGATCATGTTCCAAATCTAATTAGTTCTTAACCACAAAAGACACGTCGATTGCTGCCAATTTGACTTAAATCATGTCATTCCTTCGAGATATCGTTGAGAAAAAATTTACGAAAACAGTTTATTTTTCTAATAATATCCAAAGCCTTCGTCAAATCGATTTTAATAGACTTAAAAAGTGTATCGGTTGACGCATATTTGACCAAAATATTCCCATATAGTTTTTCTATATAAATATGTATGTGTGTTCTCCATTTGAATTTATTATTATTATTCAGTGTGAATGACCAAAAAATGCATTTCCAAAATTAAGGTTTTGCTGAATGATACATATTCAATTTAATTGAATTTTGCTGAATTATTAACAAAAAATTTATATTATAATTTCGCTCCCAAAGAATTTTAGTGGAGCAACCTTTTTTTTAAAGTGCTCAAATGCATGCACGCATTATAGAATAGAAAAGAATAGGGGAAAGATGGTGGATCTTTTGTGCCATAGATCTGTAAATTAAATCAAGCTCTGTATGACTCTGCTTATGAGAGTCAGCATAGAGATTTTTGAAGCCTGCCTAAATCATCTGAACACAGGAACTCGGAATGAAAAACATGCCTTCTACTGTTACACAAGATGATATACTCGCAAAGAATGTATGCTGGGGGTTTACTCTGTATTTCGAAACGAAAGAAAATGCTTTCGAATTTGTATGTTATTAACATTGCGTTTCGAAAGCATTTGCTTTCGTTTCGAATTACAGAGTAAACCCCCTGATGTCTCGACATCTTCTAAACATAAACGACCCAAGGGTGAACGAACTTATTTACTTTTTCACAGAGGATACTTCAGTCTAAAGTGACAAGAAATAAAACCAGTAACAAGCCGTAAATCATTCCTGTGGAAGTTTAGGGTGACACTATAAGAAAAAAAACCTGCGTCAATTCTTTGAACTGCTTTAAACCAAACGAATTCAACCTTACCTTTACGGTCGAACTATCATCTCGTTTGATCGGAGAGGTAACAGTCGACCAACTTACGCCACAAAACAGCTTTGGGCCCATAAACGGAGCAGCAGAAGCCCTACTGGTCAGTTCATCCGCTTCATCGTTACCCTGATGACCGCTGTTGTCAAGTATTCAGTAAATAAAAACTTTGTTGAGAATGGATAGCTTTTGTAATGAGTCACAGCACTCTAAAATAAGCCTGGAACAGAATTCCCATGAAAGGAGGGACTTAGTAGCTGCCTGACTATCGGAAATTATAACTATATGCGCGCCTTTAATAGCCTTATTTAAATTAATGTCAACACATTTGGTGATTGCCTGTATTGCTGCCTGAAATACCGTAGGCCATTTGTCCATGGGCACAGAAATTTTTACGTTGGACCCAACGACTCCAGCACCAACTCCATCTTCCGTTTTGGATCCATACGTATACCAACATAAGCTTCCATAATGCCCTTGGTGGAATTGTGACATTGAATCTCCTCTCGAACCTCAGTTTACTTTAAACGTATAAAAGCCATGTCATTTTCAATATGACAACATGGCAATATTAAACTAAAGAAATTAAAACTACCAGCGCAGCTGTAATTGATTGCATTTTTCAGAACAAAAGTTATTTTGATAAATTTATCCAACAATAATTTCTAATTTAAACAATTTTGTTATTTCAATACTTCAATGTACTGTGTTTTATATCGTTGCCCGCTCACAAAAAAATTTTAAGAGGGCACAATGTTGCCACATTAAAATTTTAAGATACTCATTGTGAATTCCCTAATTTTGATTGTGTTTTTTTTTGTTACACCTTGTCAAAAACTATTTACTAAAAAAATTGTGTCCATTTGTTTGGTATCAAAACGGGCTTTAGCAGTTAATTTTTTTTATGAAATGGTGGCGGAGGAGCAGCTGTATCGCAGACAGTTGCGCTATAATTCAATTGTTTTGTTTTACTTTATTGTTTTATTGCTTAAACGCAACACAAGTGCCTGATCTTGACATTAATACGACTTGTGTCGAAAAAGTTTAGTTGGTCCCAAATCAGCTGTTTGTATTTAAAAATGATTATGAACGAGAATGTTTGATATCGTGGCTTTTAATGAATATTTATTTTCGACCAATTTCAAAAGGTTTTATTAAAAAAGTTCATAGGTATTTATATGTACTATGTACTCGTATGTATGTCCTTCATTCATCATTTTAACATAGACTCACAGACTATATTCTATTGATAAGGAAAATATTGCTCAGTCGCCTGTTAAAGCAAAAACTATGACAGACATCATCGTAGACTCCATCTACCGGCCTAAATACTATGATTACGTTCATAGCTTAAATATAATTGTGGTGTTAATCAAAATTGTCCAATTTATTATGATGACGTTGTGCTAATAATCAATCCCAGGTTCAAGTTCAAATCACTACGCCTGTAAATTGCGCACGAATGTTTGTTTTCGTTTTTCTTACGACAGACACACGCTCAAACATTAAACATTGTTTGCAGGGCAGCCAAGCATAAGATGAATGTGTTCATGTGCATAATGTGACCAACTATATAATACATATGTCCGTATATGTCCTGAATCATGAACGTGGTCTAAGTCATATGCATTTTTGCTTTGAAATATTAAATAAATCTTAAAAAACCTTTAATAAATATTTGTTAAATATGTATTAAACAAATTTTTATTCATGGAGACTAGCACAACTCTGAATTAAAATGTTGCATAATATAAAAATATTTTGTGATTTGTAATATATTAAATATCTCGACACAAGAAATATAGCAATTAGACTATTTTCATAATTAGGCACATATAGTACAAAGACAATCCAATAATAAGTAATAGAAATAAATAAGTATATAACGCCTTGTCACCACGGAGAGAAGTCTTTCTTAGGCATATTCAATTTCCTAGTGTACACCTATCCTGTTAATACCGCCATCAGAATACAAAGCTGCACAGAAAAAATTATTCTCAAAATATTTTCAAACAAATGTTTGTTTGAAATAAAATTATGTTTCAGTAAATATATTTTACTGTTCCAGTTAATTGTTTGTTCCAATTTAATTTTATGCAAAAAAAAACCTGTATAGATTGGAAAATTCTAATTCACATAATTAATATAAAGTAAGATTTTTAACAATCGCATGTTCTTTAAAAAATTTCATCATACCAGGATTGTATTTTCTCAAAAATCGCACGATTGTTTAGGATAGTATATCACGGCCTTGAGGGAAGATTTCTGTTCAACTATGGAATTCAGTTTGTTTTTCTTCAAACAAATTATTAAAAATGTTTGCATTTGAATTTACAAATTTCTTTGTATGACCTAAATTGGATAAATAAATATTTGATTCAAATAATTTTGTGTTTGAATTGCGAAATGAGTTTTTTCTCTAAGATCGCTTGAGACTCATTCTAGAATAGTAGACTAGCTGGGTTCATATCATGGTGAAGCTATTCTGCAGGTGGAGCACGTGACCCTGTTTAACTATCTAGTCTACACTACTCCAAAAAATACAACTGAGAAGCAAAAATCGAAAGTCTAAAACCACTCATTAGAATCGGCTTTAGTTTCAGGAATTGGATAAGCCAAGTATTGATTGTTAAAATAGTATATTCATTCTACTTGAGCAGTCACATAAACTAATTAACCAATACCTATGGAGGATGGAAGAGTTCTCATTGCACTGGATAATCAGGCATGCATTCAACAAGTGAATGTTTACTACAACTATGTGAGAGAGAGGACAGGAAGACATCAGATAAACTGTCCAAAATGGGATACAAGAAGCATAAAATGGGATGAGAAGCGTATTAAGCAGTAGCATAATAAGGCCAAGGATATCACAGTAGTAGGATTTCATTAACCTTAAGTCTTTTACATTTAGAGAGAATCAATTTTCCCACAAACTTTTTCTTCATTGGTAGGGTAACTTGTCAATCGTCGTTATTTTTCGATTTGGCAACACTAATGGAAAGGAAAAAATTATATTTTTTCACTTTGGCAATAACAGATTACATATGCAATTTTTTTGTTTAAATTGGTAACAGGTGTTCTTGCTGCTGCTAGCGAAATCGGTATATCTTCGATTTCACGTTTTGATATATGGTAAGTTCTTCTAGTTTTTGTAGATTTATATTCAATATCTTTCCAGCAAAAATATACATCTGCCTGGAAGGAAGAAGGCCCAATACTCACTTACCAACCTGCTTCGGTATCCCATGATTTTGGCTCGTTATGGTGCACTTAGTAGGTC
Source organism: Nowickia ferox (assembly GCA_936439885.1). Lineage (NCBI taxonomy): Eukaryota > Metazoa > Arthropoda > Insecta > Diptera > Tachinidae > Nowickia > Nowickia ferox. The sequence goes on from OW387026.1 coordinate 23,079,271, forward strand.
TCTAGTATGAGCTTCAGATCATTATAAGCGAAGAAGGGTAGCTCGAAGGTCTTAACTGTAGTGGTTCTAGTTTCAACTTTTTCACTCATTGTTCAAAGATGGATGGAGGGGTGGGAGCTGCAGTTTACTCTCCGGAGCTCGGTATAGAGGAATCTTATAAACTTCCTGATTACGGCAGCATTTTCCAGGTGGAAATCTATGCAGCCAAAATGGCTGCAGAATTAGCTTGCACCCCTCAAACCATGAATGCACGTGTGAATATGTATTTAGACAGTCAAGCAGTAATTAAAGCAGTTTCAGCAGACTGCAACTATTTCTCGGTTGAGCTTATGTGTAGGAATGCCCTAAATATATTATGCGTTGGTGGATAAGTACATATATTTTGGCCCCGTGGAGCCAATTAACGGTGGAGGAAACTGTATATGTCCGGAAACTAATTCAACACCAGAAAAGGATCGTGGACTCTAAGATGAAGGAAGAAGCGGAGACAGGTTGACGTGCGACGAAAACTTGCAAAACTTCTTAAGTCATGTGGAGCTCCTATGATTCGATATCGACTAAATTCCTTTTATCACTAACAAAAAGCAACTGTAAACTGGGAGTATTAACTGGACACTTCGTATGCCGTCAAAATAGGACAAATACTTGACGGTACCTGCAGGAAATGTAAGGACTCCGGGGTAATTGAGACAGTAGAACATCTACTGTGCCACTGTCTACTAGATATAACTGGCTTGGTGATCACACTTTTCGGAGTCTTGAACTTGAATCTGGAGTAGAACTGTGTAGACTTCGAAGGTTTGTTAAATGTGTGTGGGAATCATTCGATAGAGTCATCACAAAGTAAGCTGTCATACTTACAGGTTTCTTGTCATCTGCTGGTATCGCTAAGGATCAATCCCTTTCTATGCAAGGTTTTTGACCTCCCATAGTAACGTAACCTAACCATGAGCTTCTTTCTGCACATCCTAGTTGCATTAAACTCATGTCTTTTTTTATATATATAATTAAAAATATGTTGCTTTTTATATTTGAATCAGAACTCGATCCAACAATCTCCACATGATAGGCTAGAAATACTACCCAGCAGAAATACATTTGGTACAAGTCAGCACTAAGACAAAAATAAGCTCTTCGGAGATGCGGAAAAGTAAGTCCTCTGTTTTACAAGGACGCAACAATTTAAACACTACGAGTTTGGTTGGCTGTTTATACTCAAGTTTTTTATAGTTTTAATGCGAATGAGATTTTTACTTTTTGTTTATATTTTTTATTTCTTAATTGAATTGTATACGAAAATAAGTATGGAGCTTCGACCTTGTCTCAGCACTTATAACAACAAAAACAAAAGTTTGTATCTAAAACAAGCTACTGAAAGAGTTCGATACAAGTCTAATACAAGTGTATGTAGTTGGTTTCATTATACACCAGAAACTTCATAATGTTATAAACTACACTAAAAATCCAATGTTTGATCACACATCCAACAACAACGATATGCAGCGCACAAAAAAATTATATGAAAACACGATTATTATCACAAATAAAGGAATCTTGCATTTAAAGAAGCGAAGAGAAGAAGACCAGTAGAAGAGCAAAAGTACAAAAACCTAACGAAAAAAAACATCAGGACACAAAACAGAATAATTTATTATTCGTGCATTTGGACAAGTTGATTACAACATGGAGAATTGTTGCGAACCACACAAAAATTGACTGCAACAAAATAATTTTAAAAATGTTTGTTGCCACAACAGAAAAAAAGCATAAATTTAAATATAAATAATTCTCATTTAAACTTTGAAACCTACGAAATGTTTATATTTATTTTGCCGCATTAATCGCAATTGCATGTTGGGTACGGGAAACCTTAGTGTGTTTGTTACTTTTCGAAGATGTTCGTTCGGAACGAACAACTGTCAAGGGGAAAATACATCATGATAAAACTAAGAGTATAACTTATTAAATTTAAGACTTAGAGAGCTCTCATACAAGCATTTCTACCAAGTTCTGTTCTTGACCTCTGTGTGTTTAAGGCAACAACACACCCACCTCAATTGGCCATTTGGACTGCAGTGTTTCGGCCAACAACCAGTCAGTCATTTTGTTCGGTTGTCTTGCACATTGCAATGGACGAGTATTGTTGAATATTCATGAGCAGTGATTATCTGTTTTCGTAACTGAGACTGAGTTGTGACGGTTTCCCTTTAAAGTTCTTGCAAAAATATGCTTAAAGATTTGTTTGTGTGTTGGAGGTGTGTATGTCGGATTTCGGCTAAAATTACTGACAATTTGCAGATTATGCTGTGAAAAATTTGTGTTTGTTTGTTGAGATGATAATTCGATTATATGCTTGGATTTCTGAGTGACTTTTAAGGTAATTTTTAGCAGTTTGAAATTGATGTAGCCAACAAGTGATAAGAGATTGGCAGGAAAGGAATGAAGTTGATAGAAACTAATTATTAGGAGTCAACAATAAAATCTTTGCAGACGAAAGTTTTGTTTTAACGTTAAATGGAAAACAAAACTTTTTGAAATTTGTTTATGCAACGCAACGCTAGAATTTGTTTAGATAATACAAACTTTAGCGTTGTGTTTTGTTGCATTTAATACGATTAGGCCCTAAATTAACCAAAAGGGATTAAAAACAAAACAATGATTTGTGTTTTTTGGAATTGTTAGATTAAAGTTTAATTAATGTTTAAGTTGATCAGTAAAATAATAATTGTATCTTAAAAATACATTGAAATTGATTATTGAGGGAAATACGCATTTCACTGTTGCGCATGCAGATCACCAGGGAAGGGATCGTTTATCACAATAATCAATTTCAATGTATTTTTAAGAAACAATTAATATTTTACTGAACAAGTAAATAGGTATTAATTTTGGATAAAATCACGATAAAAATATTAAACTTTTAAACGATTTTATTTGAATGGTATGTACATATGTGTGTATTCACATATTTTCAATAGAACATTTCGTCCAAAAAAATTTTTATCCGAATAATTTTGTTCACGTAAAAATAATAATAACAATAATTCTATTAAAATAATTCTATTCATACCCTTGTGCTCAAATTGTTTTATTCGAAAAACTTTATTCGAATAATTTTATTCGAATACAAAAATTTATTTCCTTATTATTATTAAGTAAGTACTTCCGAATAATTTTCATATTTTAATATTGTTTTGTAGTAAACTATTTATTTCGAAAATAGTAAAATATACACCCAATAATATTTAGATTTTTTTCTGTAATTATTTATTTAATTAACTTGGGGCTTTAATGCACAAAGTAGCTTAAGCGGAATTTACAATAGTATAATTTGTAGCTTAATAAACGAAACTCATTTATGCCTTGGTATTAACCAAGAGATATGTTAAGCCCACAATAGGTATAGTCGCTTACTTTGCACGTAAACAAATATTATTCGGAATTTAGTTCAATATTATTAATCGATTAAGTGTTTTATAATAAATTTTTTGCAGTAACTTTATTCAAATAATTTTATGGAATAATTTTATTCCATCACTAAATTGACAACAGTCATTTGTTCTTTACTAATTATGCACATGTTGGTTAATTTGCTTTTTTGGTTTGATACTATTAAGTATATTATTATTTAGATTTTTTGCCACAGGCCCATGCCTATTAATTTTAGTTAATTTTATGTATTATTGTTCGAACTTCATGTATTTCTATATTTATGATTTGATCAGGCTAAAGTTCATATCGTTTTGTAACATCTGATAATTATTAATGAACAAATAATATAAAAAGTTAATTGTAAATATTCTTACAAACACGTAGTAGAACGGAACAACTAGCTGATTTCGAAACTAAGCCAATTTAGTCGAATAATATTATTCGGATAATTCTATCCAAATAAATATTTTCGAATAATTTTATCATCTCATATTTTATTCGAATATTTTTATTCGAAAAATTTGGTTAGCATTCAACTCACTTTTACTCGAATATTTTTTTAATTTTACTTTAATTATTTCATTCGAACAAATTTATTCGAATTATTTTATTCCATTAATTTTATTCGATTAATTTTATTCTAGTAGTTTTATCCAAATAAATATTTTCGAATAATTTTATTATCTCATAATTTTGTTCGAATAATGTTATTCGAAAAACTTGGTTAGCATTCAACTCACTTTTACTCAAATATTTTTTTTTAAACAATTTTATTTTAATTGTTTTAGTCGAACAAATCTATTCGAATAATTTTATCCCCATAATTTTATTCGAATAATTTTACACGAGAATTTTAGTCGAATCTGTTTATTTCAAATCATTTATTTCATTCATTCGAATCATTTAATTTGATAACATTTATTCGAATAATCTATTCAGACTATGTAGTTCGAAAATAAATTTTTGGAAAAAAAATAATTTTTATTCAAACAAATTCACAGTTCTGGAAGCGCTTAATGTACGAGTACATATTTACATATAAATTGTGCCACACTGTGGCTCACAAATTCTTCAAGCGTTTTTAGGTCTAAAAAATTCTATTTTGGTTGACCAGGATTGAAAAAATCTAATCTAAAAATCTAATTTTGTTTTAAAAATGTTGCTACCCTCCTAATAACTTGCACAAATGTATGTACTTATGAAATCTCAATTTATTTGACGACTAAACTGCAGTACCGCCATTCCAAACTTGAGCGACTCTTAGTAAGATCTATTTTTAAAACTTGTTTCCTTTATTTAACTCTAGTCTTATTCAACTTTTACTTTCTATAGCCGCTTTATGCAAATGCGACAATGTCTTCATCTCAAAATTATTGTGCATTTACATTTAAATTCAATGCAAAACAAACAAATTCTTTAAGAATCTGCTGCAGCGATATTGAATGTCAACGGCCGTGGAAACTGTTGCAAGTATCAACTTGATTGATGTCTTACAACATTCGCCGTAAATCTCAATCAGCTCACTCACTGTCAATGTTATTTCTTTAGACGCGCATTCAAGGTTTTCACAACATTTCATTCATTTTATGTTTATAAATTCGTGCAACTGCAATTGATTTGAATACAATTCTCGTTAACAGGTTCAATTTATTTTAAAAAAAATTTTAAATATTTTTGTCAGTTTTCCAATTATTTAATTATTTTTAGAAACAAAATGTAAGATGTAAATAATTTCTCACAAGAGTTACGAGATGTTGTTACATAGATAAGATAAATTACATTTCGGTTGTGCATTTTTTTTTAACAGAAAGGGATCACAGGAAACGCTCAAAGAGTTTATTTAAATGGGTTTGGCGTTCTTTAGACAATTATGGTAAGCAACTGATTCCAATTTGAATTAGTTCATAATGTTTTAGCTGGATTTTAGTTATCGATCAAGTGAGGATCACAACTACATCGTGGCTACTACCACTCGCGAAGCTATAAACACAATTACAACTTAATCATTACATTTTCAAAATGCATAGTATTGCAAAGGGGTGGAAAGAATATTGAGACTCGAATATATGAAAATAGTAATCCTCAAATACTGAGAAAAATGCATTCTATTCTAATTTTTAAACGTACACCAATACAATGAAAAAAATTTTTCCACTACCGCCCCACGTTTCGTTAGTATTCGAGGTATCTTTTGAAGCTGGGGCCTTGGACCCTAACTGTAATCTGTTGTTGAAAACTTATTGTTCCATTAAGATTAAATATTTTTGGATTTTATTTAAAAGTTTCCAAGCTTGTTCTGTTGTCCAAAATACAGATTCTGTGGGAATTCTAATAAATATTCCATCGTGTCGAGGTACAGATACGAGAATGGAAGGGTTATGTTCAACACTCTTCTACCTCCGACTTTATATAAGCTTTTAGTTTATTATTGGAATATTTATGCAAATTAGATCATCATATTTCTGGGAAATAATTCTCAGTGAATTCATTTTTCCCGAGAGTGAATCTTCCGCCCTCCTGTTCTTAACAGACTACGAAAAAATAAAAGAGAGAGAGAGGGAGAGAGAGAGAACTTTTAATTCTCTAATTTAACTATTTTGTCTACAAATGTTTTATTTCACCTAAATACAGAATAGGGAAATATAGAATAGGGGAGTGATTTCCCCTGAGAGCACCCTAAGGTACGGAAATTTTTTTTATTTCATTTGTTCGGAAATTTTTCACTTTTGCGTCTACCTAAGCGCTACCTAAACGGTCTTAAGAATCATTCCTAGGAAGTTCATATATTCTACAAAGTTGTTTATTGAGATCTTAGGTACATTTTGGTAGTTGATTGTTTCCCTAAATTTTGAACGTTTTGCTACCTTTGGACCTGAACAAAGGAAAAAATTTAAAAAAAAAATTTAATTTTTTTAAATTTTTGTGATTTTGATTCTTTCTTTGAGGCAAGAACTTTGCCTCAGATAGTAAACGTTTTGCAAGATATGAGCCTGAGAAAATGCAAAAATTACATCGAGGTCCGAAATCTTTGGGGGCCCATAAAAAAAGTGCATGACTTGGGGCAAAACTGCGAGACACGGATCTTTTTTTTTTGGTATTTTATCACTTAGTGGTGTTGCACTGTGTAATTTAAAACAATGGAAAATTTTAAAAAATCTTCCAAAACAAAGTTACCCAAAAATTCAAAAATTTCTGGGAAAGCAAGTTTTTATATTTTAATACTTTGTTTAAATATTTTGCTTCAGTTAAGTGTCCCCGCACAGACAATATGTTTCCCATGTTTGGACATGGGACTATTTTATGGGAAATATGGGAAATCAAATATATTCTTAATGTGACCGTAAATTTAAATGCGTTAGCTATACACAGCATACCTGGTAGATGTGCCAATGGAACGGTCAATAAGAGTACAAGGAAAATTAAATTCTCATCCTATTCCCTCCCTCCCATTCCTACATGAAGAAAAAAATAACTTTTTCTAACATTTACAAGAAATATGAATTGCAAATACTACTATTTTCCTTTAACCTACCTTTAAGTAGTTTTCCGCGTCCCAGACTTGTGGCTTATATAATTAAGGCTTGTTGGACAAGTCTTAGCCTGAGAAAAAAAGCAAGTCTACGAGTATAATTCGTTGATTTGCTGCAAGCACATTAATCTTTTGCATACTCTCAAAAACAAATACATACATATGTAAAAGAAAGGGCTTGCAAAAGCAACTGCATACATCCAAGTTCTAAAAGATGTTTCATAAGATGTTTATTTGCCTTTTTTATTTATTTCATTTTTCATGAATTTGCAACAGTTGCATTTATCTCATTAGATTTAGCCAAGCACAATATGCAACTTAAACATAATTTAATATGCGTTCACGCATTTGCATCAACTTATGCCTTAAGTATTTAATTAACAGCAACAAAACTTTAATCATCAGCACCGCACAAGGAAGAATTTATTCCATGAATAAGAATACTGCATGGGAATGTATCTTTTTGATTTCAACAAATAACTACTTGCAGTTTTGAACATTGATTTGGTAACTAAATGCACGAATAAAACATTTGTTTTCGACGTGCAACGAACATTCTCTTAAGAAACTAAATATTCATTTTTTTGTTTTCAAAATCATGTTAATGTTACCTGCTCATACGAACAAAAGTATGCTGAAGACGGACATTAGCGTGGATGATGATAATGATAAGGCTGATGATAATGATAGAAGCGTGAATAACTTACGTATCAAAACAAGCCAGGAAATGGTAAAAGATATAATATAACCATCAAAGCGAACTAAGTGCTACCCTATTTATTTTTATAATAAATAAAAATGTTAATGCCAAGTACGAATACAACAAGTAGTAATTAAAAAAAAATCAAAAAACCCGACTGTGACAAACTTTGAACCGTTAAATATCCCAAATAATCATTCGAAATGAAAAATCATAAAAGAAATGATTTTAAAATACCTGTCGAATGATATCCATTTTTATATAGTTCACCGACTTATTGTTTTTTTTTCGTATTTACAAAATGGCGTCTGTTGGCCGCCATATTGAATTTTGACTACTGTCATATCCCAGGATTAACACAAATCTATTGATTTGAACACACATACATACATACACACATAAGCTGAGAAGCACAATACCCAGCGTTGCCACTGGTGGAAAAAGAAATTACACAGCTGCAAGTCTAAAATAGTGCAAGACCAAATGAAATAGTGCAAAAAAATCTAAGAAAAAATTTAATTTTATTATTAGTGTTTTAGTTAATTGAAATTTAAAAGGAGATATTTTTTTTTAATTTATAAAAAATGTACAACAAAATTAAAAATATTACATAAAATTCACCAATTCAAAATATTTACTTCAACGAATAATAATTTACCACTTTCCTCTTAATATTTTTGTTAAAATAACAATTTGTCGCAAAATATTTTATACCGACACTTTTCAATATTATACGATAAAAAATCGTTGTCATATACTAAAAAAAAATTCCAATTTTGTGCATTTAGCACTGAAATTATCATTTGTGTGGATACAATGTCCACTTAATTTATAAATTAATATATTTCTTATCATGTAAATAAGCTGTAAAGGTATGGTCACACTTGGGCAAACATTTGCCCAAAAAAACGTAACCCCTAAATATTAATGAAAAAGCTTTCAATTCAGAGACGTGTTTGTTAAGTTAAATAGTTTCAAATAATGTTGGGTTCTATGACATTGTCTATTAGTTGTTTATGAAACTGTTTAACTTAAGAAACACGTGTCTGAATCAAAATGTTTTTCACTAATATTTAGTGGTTACGTGTTTTTGGGCAAATGTTTGCCCAAGTGTGACCATGCCTTAAGCTAACAAACAATTCATAGAATATCAGATTTCGGTGGGTCTTTTCGCCTGAATATTTTTGGCCGCCTCTGTATGTCCTACAGAGCAGATTATGGAAACTGAAGTTCTCATGAAACACCAGCCAGAACATAAAGAGTTTGTTGAGTGCCAAATAAAAAAACCTTATATAAAAATAAGAATTTTTATATAAGCAGAAATGTTATATGTAAGTTGGTAGCGTCAAAAAGCTCTTCTTCAAACAGCTTCAAACACAAACTCAAAAGTTTTACTCGACTGCTTAGAAGCTATGTTTATGTATATTAAATATCGTAGCATGATTCCCTACAAAAAGTTTCAATTGTATATCCAACATTTACTATAACTATCAAAAACATTTCGAAGCACTTCAATATACGAGTACTTTTCAAAGAAAACTGTCTTACCTTTCTAGAGAATCGTGTCAATCGCCCATAAACTGTAGGGTTAGCTTGACGCAAAACTAATTTTATTCCACCAAATCCACAAGTTGCAAGAAAAATACTTTCAACTTGCTTTAAAAATACTCGTACAACACACAACACAACATTATACTTATTTCCATGCCAAATTCCAAGCTTGTATCTACGACATGTGTTAAGAATGGTTGCAACAAATGTAGAAACGTGTGTTGCACTTACTTGAACAACGGATGAATGAATGTTAAGGCTGATGTCGTTCTATTCTGGTGGAAATGCGTTACTTCAGTCGTTGTTGTTTCCTTCAGTTGTTTGACCATCAAAATTGCTGGTTTAGTTCGTTGTTGACTGCTTGTTGTTGTTGTCTTCTTTTTTTGTTGTTTCATTTTTGGTGTCGTAATCTTCAATGTGGTTGTTCTTTCTGGCTATTCCTGTTGATGATCTGTATGGTGGTGATGTTTGCCATGGTTTTAGTATTTCTGTTGTTGTTGTTGTTGTTGTTGTTGTTGTTGTTGGTATTGCTGTGGGTGTTGTTATTTTGTAGCATTAAGAAAATTACATGATTATCCATTGATTTTTAACATCCTTAAGGCTTTTAATTCTCGTAAAATCCAAACACAACAAACACGATAACAAATACTACAATACAAAAACAACGACAACAATAACAAAAATGAATAAAATAACATGAAATGAAAACAACGCAAACAATGCGATATAACAAACCCTATTTTAAATTCATACACCAATGACTCGATGTACAGCTTTGGATTGAGGAAATTACAGAATTACTGAAAAAGATTTGCGACCAAGAGTTTAATTGCTTGAGCCTAAAACATGAATTGAGAAAGCGATTCTCAATGGAGACATTGACCGTAATAACCGATTTTTTGTTCCCGCTCTTCATGGTTTGATGTTTGGTTTCAACAGCATGTTGCAACTTTCCACACATCTCATGCCACAATCGATTTCTTGCGTCAAACGTTTGATGGCTGCTTAATTAGCCAAAATGGTGATGTCAATTGGACGCCCAGAAGCTGGGAATTGACACCGTTGAACTATTTTATGTGGGGCGCCATTAAAGACAAGTGTTATGCCGACAAAACCAGAGACAATTGAGCATTTGAAGGCCAGCATTATATTTGGCAAAGTTTCAAACTGTTTTTGTTCAATTGTATTTTTAAATTTAAACTTTTAAATGGTCGGAGGTAGCACAGATTTGTAAAGGTGACTTCATTTGCTTCCTCAAAGCAATGGGGTGGTTAAAATGAATTCTAATAAGAATAAGCATTAAGTGATGTTAGATTGAAGAGACCAGCCATTACGCTCATGTCCCGAAACGTATACATAAGCCAGTGCAGGCATGTTGTGCGTGTGTGAATAAAAAAAAGGAACCTCACCTTTAATGTCCGGTAAGGTTCCATCCCCAAAATAACGGGATCTTGGCTAGGAGAAAGCTGGACAATGACAAAGGAAGTGCTCCATTGTCTCCATGTCCTCCATGCATGCCCTGCATTCATTGTTATCTGTGGCTCCAAACCGGTACAAATTCCCTCGTAAATTAGAGTGGACTGTTAAGACGCCCGTCAACTTTCCTAGCTCGGGCTTGTTTATTTTCAACAACTCTCTTATATTGCCTTTTTTTTTGGTCACCCCATAGAACCTTGGTTATATTACACACAATATCACTCTTCCATCGTGAACAGTGGGCCATCTTCGCCCAATTTTGTAACTCAATATTCGCTGTCTTGAAAGGTTTTGCATTAATTAGAACTACAGTTTATGCGTTCTGGGGTCCACTCTGTAATTCGATCCGAAAGAAAATGCTTTCGAATTAAAATGTTATAAACATACAAATTAGAAAGCTTTTTCTTTCGTTTCGAATTACACAGTAGACCCCCTGGTCTTTTCCGCCAGGCCATTTGCACGTTCATTTCCGACTACGCCGTACTGCGTAATACTTAATCATCCTAGATCCTAGAGTTTTCTCTCTCCATTGTAATGACCCTTTTGCTGATTTGCCCTAATATTCACACTGATCCATTTTAAAACCTCAGTGACCGCACGAACTTTCGCCTGAAAGACTGTATTGTGGTCAGGTAAGCGGAAGTAATTTTCGGTCTCCGGTTCCTCTATGAGGAAACCTAGGTCCATTCTTTCCCCCTAGTTTGGAGCCATCCAGAGTGTCTTTCCAGTACCACTGCCTCGCATTCAGTTATAACCATACTCTCACGTGCCCGGTGGGACATTTCCAATGTCTGGTCGTATTCGTAAAGTCCATATATTCTGATGCTGTAGTATGTTGTCTTGGCCGATCTATTCCCTGGACGTTTTGTAGCTACTTTGTATTTAATACGAATGTCTATGTCTTTTCATAGGTTTGGACTCAGACTGAGTAGTGTGGTCGATAACAGGCAGCCGCGTAAACCGTAACCACAACGATAGGAAACACAAATAAAAATTTTTAATTCACTGAATTTAAATTATTTTGAACTACTTAGGGCAACTTTTTGAGTTCAAGATTAGAGATTAAATTAACCTTAATCTTCATTTGTGATTTTTGGGTAGTCGATTATTTGGTTTTACTTGCTAGTTTAAGCGGCCAATCGTGGTGGTTTAATCTTACATAAATATTAACAACATACACTTGTGAAACATATAACTTTTTATAAAAATTATATGATAAAATAATTAAAAAAGACATAAATAAATAATTTTATATTATTTATCTATTTCCTTTAACATGCGCAATATTTTACTTGTAAATAACAAAATATGGCAGTTTCTTCTTCTTCCCACAAAAAATCAAAGTGTGTTGATGACATGCATGACTTTTGCACAGAAAATGTTGCCACTATTTTCTTCTTCAGTATGGTAATACTACACATAATAAGAATTTTAAACTACCACTCAAAAACATCAAACTCAATTAAGAGAGATTAAGTTAATTTTCGGATTAGTTAATTAGAGCAATAAACTAATCTTAATCTTGAACCCAAAAAGTTAATGTTGAGTTTTAAAGTCAGTAAAATTTTTCTTACAAGTTTTATTAAATTAATGTTTTTAAAAGTCTTTATGTTGCAATGTTGAGAAAAGTAAAAAATCTAACAGCAAACACATAAAAAATTGTTTGGTACAAATGATGCAGAATTAACAGGGTCTAAGTAAATGCAAGTTGAGCAACTTTTAACGGCGTTGCCAAATCAAGCAAAAAGTAGTTACAAAATCAACTCTACACCAAATTACAACACAGAAATACCTGTTTGATGTATAAGTTTTTCTTTGAAATGAAAAATAAAACTACAAGTAATGCAAATGCAATTATATAAAAAATTAGTTAATTAAAAAATTAAAAATTTCAAAATCAGACAACAATAATTAAATTTTGCCTGAAATAAAGAACATGATCATACAAATTCTATATGCCTTTCATAACTTTTAAAGACTGTAGCACTTTAGCAACCTTAGAAATATCTACGCAAAAAACTACCAGTGTAGCGAATGAGCTGAAAATTAAGGGATACATTCTGCCGGCTTCAAATGGATTCATTCGTATGCAAATGCCACTTCGTACTCCGTATAACACAGTAGTAATGTAACAGATTTTTGATAGATAATTGTCTCGAGACTTTGTCTACCAGAGAACATTTGCTAGACATTGAATTTAACAACAAAGTTTAAGGTTATTTTCTGCATCAAACAAAAAAGAAAACAATCAAAGATACACCGTACGACATACGAGTATAAGATTTAAAACGTTAAACCTAAATTTCATAGTTGCTTGCATTCGGTTGTAGAGAACATGCCAGCAAATTTAACAAATATGTGTGTTTTCGTGATTTATTAAAATTATAGTTTATAACAATTTATTATTATTGTATGTATTATTTTGAAACCTCTTCTGCTTGTCACTTAAGAAAAAATTGTATTAGGGAGAGATATTTTTTAAATTTTGAGTGTGCAGCTTTATGGCATATTTTAACCCATTATATTGCAATCGAGATAATATATTTGGCAACTTTTAATGCAAAATATTAAATAGATTAATTTAGAAAACAGTTACAGGATTAAAATATTCCACAAAAATGTTCGTGGTATGATTTTACTTAAAATTTCCAAACATATTTTATGTCTTAGAAACGTGCACAAGTAGGAAGATATTACATTAAGTCACCTTTCAAAAAAAAAAAAAAAATTTAAATAAGCCCAGCCAGTTTTGAGCTACATGGTCAAAGACACACATATTTAACAGAATACATACATACATCTTCTAAAAGTCTTGACGGATTTTCTTCTGCTAACTGAGAACACTCTCGACCAAGACACCTTTCAAACAGAAGAAGCTAAATAAAAATCGGCCCAGCCGTTTTCTGTTTTCGTGCGTGTTCGGGTCTTATCGTTTGAGCAAAATTGACACGATAAACACGAAACGATTTTCGGTGTTAAGATATATATGCATGAATTTCCAGTAAAGAAAAAATTTTATTTTTTGTATCGTCAAACACGTAAAACCATCAAATTTGTAGATAGTGTAGGGGCTCTTAAGCTTAAAGTTCTGAAATTAAACAAAAATATGTATCTATTTGAATATAAAAAATGCTTTTTTTGCTATTCAATTTGATTTCGTGCGTGCTGTGCAGTTTCGTGTTTTGAAAAAATTTCGCGTGCGTGTTTCGCACGTGTTGGACATCTTGGCATTCGTGTTCGTGTCGTGTTGGAAAAATTCACCACGCGCCCATCTCTAACTTGTACAGATCCACAGACACAAAAAGCAAACTTATAACACCCTTTTTTTTGGAAAAAGTGCAAAAGGTATAAAAAAATTATTTAATAAAAATCCGACATTTATTGTATTTATTTATTTTTGCTACTATTATTATTTTCGTTGATTAAGTCTCATATGCCATAAAGAATTTTTTCTTCTGCGAAAGCAAGTACATATACTCGTATACGTTGCACCAAACAAATTTACTATGCAGCGTAGCTACATGCATGATATTTTTTTTTTTTTTTTTGCTTGATAAAAACAGTCACCTCCCTAATGTAAAATTGTTTAATTCGCTTATGACCAATATTTACTACGTAGTCTGTATTATATGTAATATTTCATTTTATGGAACCAATAAATTCATTGTAAAATTTCTTCTGATGATCTAGTTAAAGGACTAATGTTAAATTAAGCTTTTAGTTTAGAAATTGTATTTAATGGTAAAATTTTCAACAAACTAAAACTCCCACACACATTTAAATGACAAAGTTTATGCTTTCGCGGCAGAAGTAAAGTTTTATTTCCATTAGTCTTTTGTTGGCTAAAGGCACGAGTACCTGCGTCCCAGTGATAAATTTTGCCATCAAAGTAAATAAATCATTTTAAGTATATGCGAGGGTTGTACAAACTGTAAAATGTTAATATGATTTGTTGAACTTCTTCGAGGATATGTATTCATAAGCTTAATGAAAAAAAAAAAATTTTAAATTATTTAAGTGCAAAAAAAAAATAACTAGAGTGGAGTTTTTTAATACTGGGAATTAGATCGAAATTTCGAACTTAACTTCGAATTTGATTTAAAATTATCCAATGAACAATTTTCGTCACATAGAAATAAATAAATATGACAATGGTAAGACTGTTGAATATTTACAACTAACTTTGATGTTATTTGTTCATTAATAATTATCACATGTAATTTGGCTTAAAAGGCGATACGAACATTAGCCTGTTCAATTCATTAAATATAGAAACAAATGCAGTTCGAATAATAATAATTAAATTAACTAATATTAATAGTCATGGGCTTGTGGCAAAAATTAAAAATATACTTAATAGTAACAAACCAAAAAAGTTTGTCTTAAGTAGAACAAAAATAAGCAAATTAACTAACATGTGCATAATTAGTAATGAAAAAACGACAATGGTAAGACTATTGTAAATATAGTGATGGTAAATTTTGGGCCTTTATTACAAAACACATTTCAGCAAATTGAAATACTATGAATCAAAACCAATTCACATATTCCATTTGCAGAAAAGTTTCGTATATAAGGCAGAAATCTACATCAACTGACACCACACACAGTGGACCAAACACAGAAGGACGCTGATGATGAAGGTTTAGTGGCCTTCGAAAATGGCTGGCTGTTCCGTTCAACTATGTGTTGTCAGAATATTTACAACTAACAAACTAAGTTTGTTATTTGTTCATTAATAATTATCACATGTAATTTGGCTTAAAAGGCGACACGAACATTAGCCTGTTCAATTCATTAAATGTAAATATCTCTAATTGTTCTAAGATATTTTTGGGCTGCTCTGCATTAGCAAAAGTGAATCAATCAATTTCAATGTATTTTGTATAAAAAATATTTTACTGAATAAGTAAAATAATAAATTGCGATTATTAGAGCGATTTGTTAACCCTTTATCAATCCTTGTTACAGATATGTTACAAACCATTAAATCTCTATAAAAACTATTAATTAAATGAAATTACCAAACTTTGGTACAATATCTTGTTTCAAACTGTAAAATTCATTCTCAATAAAAAATTGTATCTGCTACAGCAGAACAGATTTAAAGCAACCCTACGCTTGTACTAAATCAATGTTGCCGTAGTGCAGTTTTTTAAAAAGATATATTAGTCGCGTTTTAATTCATTAAATTTTGTAAATGTACAAATCATTAATTGTTTTTATTGCCAAAAAACTGAGAGTGAAACTATTTTTAATTTGACGTTATTTATATGTCCTTTTACCCATTTTAGCCGCAAAAAAAAAATTAAATATCAAAAAAATCTTTTAAATAAATATAATATCACGGTGTTGAGTCATAAATGCTTAAATTGTAATAATTCCAAAAAAAAACACTAAAAATAATTTTATTTTTTAGTTTTAAAATCACTGCATCTGACAACCCTGTTTTACGCAATCGTGCGACTTTTGAGAATATACAACCCTGTTATGAAAATTTTTAAAAAACAATAACAATTCATCAGATCGGGGTTGTATTTTATCGTTAGTCGTGCGATTGTGCAGGATAGTGAGTCCCAGCCTTAACTGACAGCCAAAAGTGTGCATGAATTAGTTTGTTGTGATATTTTGTATACAAGTTTAATAAGATCTACATGTTACCAGGTGATTCCTCTCACAGAAAGAGTAATTGCAAATATTTCATACAAAAGAGAACGACACAGAACGGCAACGAAAAGTAAAAACTAATGAGGCCCTAAAATACCTGAAAATAAATCGGCAGCAGCTTCGTTCTCTGATTGTTACCAGGGTTGTCAGGTATGGCGGGTTTTCAACTTGTTTGGCGTTTAAATTTTTGATTTGGCGACGTGGCGATTTTTCAAAAATAAATCATACCAAAACTCTTTTGCAAGAAATTAATACAATTTTATTTTGATGAATTTTCTTGTACATATTAATTATAGTAATTAATGGGTTTTGAATTGGGATGAGAAAAATTTACAAGAAAAAATTTTTGGTGATTCTCCGCTAAGTTTGTATGCGATGATTTTATTAAAACTTATATTTAAAAAAAGGGATATTAACAAATTTATTATCAAATATATATAAGAAAAACTACATAAAATTGATTTTGGCGACTTTTGGTGATTTTTAAAATAAACTTGGCGAAATAGCTCAGAAAAAATCTGGGTGAGTAAAAAAGAAACTATATTTGCTGGATATCTTTTTTGAGTTTATTTAAGTTTTTATATGAATAACAAACACTGTATAAAATAGGACAACCAATATTATTATTTAATTTTTCTTGATGTGAGAACTTCTCAAAAGTTACAGAAACAAGGCACAGAACTCGATATTGAAAATATTTCTTTTCTTACTTTAACTCGTAGTCTGGCATTATATAACATTAATTTTATTAAACTTTTAAAAAAACAATTTGCGGCCTGTCCCTCGATGTCACTCGAAATCGTTCGATCGACAACTTGTATTGCAAACAACAATAACATTAGAAAATTTGTTGTTGTTTTCAATATAAGTATTCGTTCGAACGATTTCTAGTGACATCGTGGGACAGGCTGTTAATTTCTATTTAAATATTAACCTAAATTCTTAATTTCTATTGAATATGAAAGAAAATTTTAGTTACGCGTATTTAAATGTTTCGCACAACAAGCTTTAGCAGAATATATTAGCAATAAAATAGAAAATTTTAATTACTTGTAAGTTTTCATTAAAAATGCTCTGGAATAAATAACCGAAAACTTTATCAAAAATTTTAAAATCGTTTATTATGTGAATATTTTAATAATCCCTTCTTTAGAATTACAAAATTCTAAACTTGATTTCAATTGATGCCGCCTAAAAGAAAATTCAAATTAAAAATTTAACTCTAATTATGGGTCGAATGGTATTTGCGATTCGTTTTAGACAAATATAAAATTATTTCCTACTGATCTTGCAATTGGCAACAATAATAAATAAATTTTATTTCCTTCTTTTTTTATTTTTGTTCTTCAAACCACCAAACATGTGTTTCTTCAATGTAGTCAATTTATCTATAACATTTCTTGCATTACTTCAAATGCAAATATGTGCATATTTTTCTAACTTTATTGAGATTAATGTTTACGTATACTTAGAAAATAGAGTGCAACAAATTGTTGATGCATCAGTATCGTATGTCTGCGGTTGCAAATGGAAATAATTTTACAATTTTCTGTATCGTAATACAGATTAGTAGCGGTTGCATTTAGTTCCATCAGTTAAAGACAAGATTAATTTGATGTCATTCAGAAACCAGACAAAATGGATCTGTTGCATATGTGATCAAATAAATTTAAAAGAAGAACAGAAGAATACACTAACACACACATGAGACTCATGAATAGCAAAACAAATAAAACTATTCTTTAGAAAGATTAAATTGTTTAATTTGTTTTAGAAATATTAAATTGCAATACATAAAAGAAATAAAAAACTATGGCCGTAATAGTCTTCAAATAAATATAATTTATTTCTTGCAGCAAAACATTTGCAGTCATTGATTGCAGGCTTCTAGGTAACAGATACAAATTTGAAAATCTGGATTTTTAGAAGACTTATTTTTCAGCGATCCAATTTATTAGCATGTTTTTAACCGATGAGATTTTGGGAAGCGAAAAATACTGTTAATCATGTTCCTCCATTAAGCTTTAGCGTTCAAACTTAACTTACTACGTTTATACGTAGCATATTCACAAGTAAAAATTATTTGCAATTAACTAACTCACGTTTTAAGGCCGTGACTCACTATCGTGTACAATCGCACTGCTGACTAAAAAATACAGCCCTGATCTGATGAATTGTTATTGTCTTTCGAAAGTTTTCATATACCTCATCATACCAGGGTTGTATTTTCTAGAAAATCTTACGATTGTGTAGAATAGTGTATCATGGCCTTTATTAAGGGGTCGGCAAATTTAATGTTAGGAAGTAAATTGACTTAAAAACACACCTTCAGTTTTTATTGATACCAATGTAAAGTAGAAATATACGAATTAATAATGGAATTAGATGTCGGTCAAATTTTTACATCCAGCATGTGGGCAGACGTCCGCTCTTTTTAAAAAATCTTGAACCTCATTTTGCAACAAAGCTTCGTTTATCTCGTTAATGCATCGCCGAATTTCATCTTTCAGAGCGTCAGTTGTTTCTGGTTGGTTGACGTAAACCCACACATAGAAAAAACTGCCCAATAGAATCAAGAAGATTTTCTCTATGAAACGTTTAGGCTCAGGGGTATCCCAGCAGAGAGAAGCGAAGATTTTTCCCCAAAGATTTCTTATTATTTTTATGTGGTAAACCTTATTAATTTTTTCAATAAGAAAACCAAATAAAATCAAGAAGGATCTTGTTATTCACACTTTTTTTTTAATCGATTTCCGTTATTTTTGGCAGCAAAAAAACAATCCATAGAGAAAAACTTCTTGATTCTATTAGGTTTTTTATAAATTGTAAACTAAAGGGATTTCTTATTGATTTTATTAGGTTGCCTTTTCGATTTTTTCAAAAAGGTTTTCCTTATTGATTTCATAGGTTGCCTTATTGATTTTTTTCAAAAAGGTATTCTTATTGTTTTCATAATAAGGAAATCTTCTTGATTTTATCAGATTTGTTGTTATTTCATATCTATAAATAAACATAGAGAAAATTTTTTCATGATCTTTATCGTTTTTGTATAAGCATGTTAGCGTATTGGTTAGAGTCCTTGTCTATCAGTCAGAAGGTTGCTGGTTCAATACTTGTAAATAATATGTCTGTATGGTGAGTTAATTAAGAGAATAATATAATATGTATGTATGTATGTATAAATAAATAACACCTACATATACTACATACATGTTATAGAATTCAAATGAAAGTACATAAGTACAAAGAATAACGACATACAATTTTTTTTATTAGGTCGCCTAATAAAAACAAGAAGAAAACCTTTTTGAAAAAAATCAATAACATAACCTAATAAAAACTACAAGATTTCTTCTTGATTTTTTCAAAAAGGTTTTCCTTATTAAATTCATAAGATTTTCTTATTGAAAAAAAACCATAGAGATATCTTATGAATTTTGTACCATTTTATGAGGTATTTATTAGTCACTGTTTTCTCTGTGCAGTCTTTCAAATTAAAATTCACAAATTTCACAGTTACAATTCTTTCTTCAAGAGTGTAGCGTTCTATGGTTAAAACTACCCAACTTTTTATTAAATAAATGTCAAAGGATGACAGCTCAATTCTTGATATTTCATCATTTGAAAGCCAATTTACTTCCTTACCTCAAATTCGCCCAGCCTTTAGTACCTTTAGGCAGAACAAGCTTTAACCAGCTCGTCCACCCGTTCGTTACCTTCCAGGGACCCAAATGAAGATGAGGTCAGATTGAACACATTCCTACACTGCCCAACTAGGATATGGGAAGGGGTATATGATATAAGGGATAGAAGCGCTGCTTGGCTGTCTACAAAGATACCTACTTTGTCCTGTCCTGTACTTCCTGTCGATAAACACTCTGACCGCTTCCTTTATGGTCAAAATTTCAACTTAATTAGGGAGACTGAAGGAGAATTCTAACCCAAGACCACCTCAGAAGACTCCAAAGCCACCACCACAGACTATTCTTGATTCAGCAGTGTATACTCTGAGATCATATTCTCTTACTATCTTGCATCTCTTCCGTTCCCGTCTGGGTAGAATTAGAACTTTAAGCACTTTGTCAAAGTCTAGATTGAGACACCATGTAATCCTAAGATTTCTTCAGTGTAGGGGGTGATTTATCTATGATGCTGGCATGACCATAATACCTTGATCTTCACCACCCATATAACGCTAATCTTGCCGCACTACTTGAGGTTAGCGCCAATACATAAATGTCGATCGGAATAAGGTTTGGTATAGCATACAGAGCCTCTGAAGGACTAGTATTATGTTTACATGCTGTAATTCTGACGCAAGCGGATCTCTGTATTCTGTAAAGTTGATCTACCAGGTATTTATAGGTTATCATAGTCTCATTTAAAGAAAACTTGGTTTTTAGCATACTTCGTGGCAAAACACTCTACCATTAATAAATAAAGGGCGATTTTTAAGAGCTTTCGGATTTGATTAAAAAAAAACATAAAATTTAGAGAAATTTATGAAATCTTTGTTTGTGTCGGTAGAACGATCTATATTTTTGCCATACTCTCTTAAACATATTGGACGGTATCTAACGAATAAGTTCTTTAATATTGTCTTGCAGTGTGTCAACCACTGCGGGCTTGTGCCTGTAGACATGATCCTTAACATTCCCAACAAAAAATAGTCTAAAGATGTTAAATCGCACGATCTAGGCAGGCAATTGACGGACCCCAAACGTGAAATAAACTGTTCATCGAACTCGCCTCTCAATTGGGCCATTGTTTCGCGTGCTGTGTGACATGTGATACCGTCTGGGTGGAACCCCATGTCAGCCAAGCCCAGCTCTTCCATTTTGGGCAACAAAAAGTAACAGAGGCCCAATTGCTGTGAACGGTTCTGAATCGACAATCCATGGTCATGAACAACACTGGCGGTTACAGCTGCAATATTTTCCTCTGTCCATACTCTACGTATGCGTGTTGGTGGTTTAATGTACAATAATGTAATTTTGGTGCAAAATTTAGTCACAAGATTTTGAATAGCCGCCTCAGAGGTCGCCCAAACTCACCATAAATTGGAAGAAGTGCACTTTTTTAAGCGAGCATGAATTTTGATAATAAAATTTAATAATCTGCAAGCGTTGTTCATTTGTAAGTCGATTCATGGGGTTAAATTATAAACCAAACTGAACATGTTTAACAGTAACATGACACACGAAATCAGCTGAGTTGCCGAAAACAGTGTTGCCAAAAAAAGTAACCAAAAAATTATGCTAGGAAGGACGAACTTTTGGTAGCGAATATTCATCGTCAAAAATAAAACACATTGGTGTATATGAAAATGCACACAATCATGGCGTAGGGCGAAATTCGTCATACGCGGCGAAAGTAGCAATAGATTTATTTCTATTTCTTACGCCGGAGAACGACGAAAAAACAATTTTTTCTCTCTCTCTCTTGGTTTGCACACACAATAACCAACTTTATCAAATATCAGAGAGGAATTCGCTGAGTAAATTCGTCGTTGTTGTGCTTCACACGACGAATTTACGCAGCGAACTCTTATCGACGAATTCGTCGACATGGACGAAATTCGTCGTTCGTTCGTGTGTTCCTAGCATTACCCTCTATTACAGACGATGCCGCAGTAATAATAAGTCTGCCAAGTAACGTCAATTTCAACTTGTCCGTATTGGAAAACCTTTTATCCATAGCAAGCCTGTTATGTAATCGCTGTCAATTTTGCATTTGCTTAAATTAATTTATATAAATATTATTTATTAATTGCATTCTACTTAGAAGAAGAAAAATAACCTTGCCGATGGGTATAAAACCAACAGTTTTTATAAAAATTTATTGGTATACGTCATATATAAGACCGTTATTAATATGTATTCAGTAATTTTTTTTTTTTTTTATCAAATGTTTATTGTTAATTTCAATGTGATAAAGTGCAGCATTAGACACCAACATCTTCTAATTCTCTATAGACACAACGTGCAACTTTACTTATGTCTATAGAACTTTTCACCAATATAACTGACTGACACACTAAAAATCCAACCGGATCAATTACAACTCGTTTTCTTGCTCCACTAAATCATATTTAACGATTATTGACTGTTTTTGGTGCGAACTGGTTTAAAACCGTCACTCTGCATCATCAAAATCATTATTCTACACCGCTTATGCGATTCCATTTAATCGGAGAGAAAAAACTTTTCCTTTTAACGCCTTGGCAGTTGTAGCGTTTGGCCAAAAGATTTTGTTGTAATTAAATTATTGTGTATACAAGTGTATTTGTCACTTTTTGAATTGCCATGCAATAAGTTGTTGCAGATTATTAAATATTTTTTAAGACGTAAAATAGAAGAGGTTCGCTTCTAACTGTTGATGTGTTCAACCGCAAATGTTATCAAATAAAAACAGTTGTAATCTGTTCTCCGAAATTCATACAAAGCGCAAATAATTAATCTGGTTAATGCTAGGAACACAACTGGGATGAAAGATAAATTTTTTGGTAGCGAATATTCGTTGGAAAAAATAAAACATATTTTTGTTTATGCAAATACACACTCTGCAATAGATCGATTTCTAATTACGCCGCACCACACTGTGGCTTTTAGCTGGCCAAAAGTAAAAAAAAATTATTCCCGATTTAGTTGATTTTCTGATATGTGATAGACAGGAGTACAGGTGATACAAAAACATGCTCATAAGAAGAAGAAAATAAATGGTAATGAATATAACGGTTCACACATAGAGGCACATAAGGTCCAAAAGCAGTGATTTCGAGGATTAATTAATTTAAAAAAAAACTCAAGTACCGTGAAAACTGAAAGTACTCGCTTAAAGTGCACAAAATATTACATTAGTATGGAAATAAATAAATGTCATATCGGCAACGGTGCTTTTGTAATGAAGCCTTAAAGTTGAAAAATGTGAGAAAAAACTGGTAAAATAAGCAAGAAAAAAAAACTAAAATCTTTGCGTAACTAAATCTTATTTAATTCCAGTAATTTTGAAAAATTAATAAATTTAACCCTGCAAGCATCAAGTTCAGGTATTCCTTCAAATGTTTTGATTAAACTTGTAACATTAATTATTTGTAGAAGTGCTTTTGTTTTCAATGTTTATATTGGAAGTGCAAGTTTAGGTGGACATAAAGTTATGAATTGGACTCAATTAGGCAGAGATTTTAACTTTTTTTTTAAAGGTTGATTATATACATATAATAATGATTAAAATATAACCTGCATGACTTTATCTAACTTTCTTAGGCTTATTAAATAATCTATTTTTGTATAATTCGTATTCGTAGTCAGTCAATGGCAGGCAGTTCATCAGGAGCGTGCGTGAATAAAAAATCATGAATTTTTGCTTGTTTTGTTAGTAAAGCACCGTTTATATGCATTAAGTTGATGGTTTGGTATTTTTTATATAAAAAACCATCATTAACAATAATTAATTAATGATCACTTTATAATGTTTGAAAACATTTTGCACATGATACCCACTCTCCGCAATATGCGCGCCGCCGAAAATATCGTTTCTGTTAGTGCAAGATTGGCGGATAATCCCGTTACGCTCAATTCAGAGCGCTATGGCCGTATTATATACGATTTATTTTTTGGCCTGCAATTGATTATGAACTGTACGATTTTGGCTTTATTGCAAGGGATCTTTCGAGAATGTGTAATTTTTTAAAAAGAGAACTAACACTGAGGCAATGAATGATTACTACTACTAATAAATGTTACTTTCTTTAGAAAAGGGATAGTGATAGAGAAGACAGGTGGTGAAGGGAGAGATGGAGGAAAGCTTCATTCTTTTACAACTCTGCATTTTGCGCGTTTTTTTAGTAAAGAAGAGTTGCAGCAGCGCCTCTGGTGTCAATGAGTCGTATTAAATTTTTGAAGCTTTGTTTAGTAGCTATTTTATTGGTTATTTAACTTCGCCGATAACTCTGCTACACAATGCCGACAAAGGAGGGCGCTCTGATTTTACATTAGGATTATTATTTACTAAAGTCAGTATGGTTCTGTGACCGGAGACTATGCCTGAACTTTCCTACAACAACTGATACAAAGGGATACTAATGCACATCAGGAAAATTACTGATGTTATTTAATGACTGTTGGATACCGTGATTGAACCTAGGACCTTTGCTTCAGCTAACGCCATCCTCACGTTTTAGCGTCGTCAATTGACCACAAAGATCATGCGATTTGACGCCGTTAGACTTTTTGTGTGGCTACGCCAAATACCGTGTCTACGCGGATAATCCCTTTACGTTGGAGCATTTAGAAAGCAAAACTCATACTTCCCGAAAAGTGGAAAAATATGGTTGAAAACTACCTCAAAAGGACCGATAGCTACAAATAATCTAGACACATTTATAGAACATTGTATTTTGTACGTAATGTCCAATATCCAATCATTATAATAAAATATAAGTTTATTTAACTTTAATTTTGAAACCGAAAAATTCATAATGCCAAAGTGTATTAGTCAGCCTCATCGGGAATAAAAGTTTACGTGATATATGTTAGCTTTCCCTAAAATTGCAATCGCCAGTATCTGAATTGTTGTTCTGTCAGTGTACTATTTTCTAATTCCGTTTACCATTTTTTGTCTATGGGAACTATTTTACGTGGGCTTATCTTTACAACAACATGCATACAAATTTGCTGTAGGACTATTTTCATTTGTATGTTGACAGTACGGGTTAAGATTTTATGCTATTTTATATGATTTTTGATAGATGGGTAAAGTCAGCTGACGATCAGCTGCGCTGTTAAGGCTGCTTGGTATTAACACTAATACAGTTTGGATAACGCTTCATTAATTTGTTTATCGCTACTAAGCTGCCCATAACTTCAGTAGGTCCATACGTACAGTACTGTAACTTTTTTCACATGCCATTTCATGTTGTAAATTTTGAGGTAACAAGTTGGTAAGTATTAAAAAAAATATGTATACAATTTCTAAAATTTCAGTATTGTCTTTGAAATAATCCGCAAATAAAATAAATCACAAGTTTGCTTGCTACTAAAAAATGAACTAAGTATGTATCCAATTACATATAATTCCTCGGAAAGAAAAAAAATGTTTTTTCTAAATGCGTGAGACACGTTGTTAGCATTGATTAAATGCCAATATAAAAAGCAAAATAAATATATCCAGCATGTGGTCTTTATGGGATTTATGGAATCATATTAACAGTTTTCTTTCTGCGCTAATCATCATCGATTAGCTGTCAATGTAACGCACGTACATCAATTGCCTTTAAAGCGTCCGCGGACTCTAATAGCATAAATTTCTTTGCTATTAATGGCATAAAAAGTATGAAAAAAAAAAATTCCATGCATGGTATGAATTCGTAGTATATGGTTTAAAGCAAAAAATATAATAAAAATACAAGGCTTGGTGATGTTATGTTACAAATGATGAAAGTTGTCTTGGGATGTATTTGTTTTCGGATGCACTTGCATAAAATATTAATTTATTTTAGTAATTCAAATACAACAAATCACTACACATACACATAACTTATTTTATTATTAGTATTAAAACTCTTCAAACACTTACCATAAATAACTTATAGTTACAACAAAAAATTAATATCCAACTTGCTGAGTAAAGGTCCTCATTTGTCGACCACTGTTTAGTATATTAGGCCCAAGCAGAGCTTTAGTTGAAATCTCTATTTCGATATCTGTAAAAAAGAGATTTTGTGTAGTAAAAATAAATGTATTAAATACACTGTATAACAAAATATATAACAACAAGGTTCTATAGGGTGTTTTTTTAGAGGTATAGAACTTCGAATTGAAATAAAACACAAGAAAATCGTTTTAATGTCCATCAATTTGGCTTTATTGGAAGGATAATTGTATGCCATTAACGTTTAAATATGATTTCGGGCATGTGGCCGCCGCGGCTGGCTCGAATAAAGCTAATTCTACAGGTCCAATTTTCAACCACTTTTTCGAGCATATGGGGCCGTATGTTGGCAATAACGCCACGAATGTTGGCTTCCAAGTCCCCTAACGTTTCTGGTTTGTTGGCGTAGACGAGCGACTTCACATATCCCGAAAGAAAATAATCCAATGGTGTCAAATCACACGATCTTGGTGGCCAGTGCGAAAACGATCCATGGTTAACCGAATTAATTGCTCTGATGGACGATTATGTCGACCATAAAATGGACGGAGCTTGCGGTAAACTTCGCGAACTGAACCATTATTTTCGAAATAAATTTGCACGATTTGCAAGCGTTGTTCTTTTGTCAACCTGTTCATGATGAAATGGCAAACCAAACTAAATATTAATCACTTGACAGCTGACAAAATAGCCGCCAGTTAAAAAAGTGATGCCAACTTAAAGTTATATACCTCAATAAAAAACACCCTTTATAACCTTACACTGTCAGAAAACACCAAAAGAATATTCAAGTCTATCTGCGTTTTGAAAATTTACGTCTGAGTCTTATTTACAAAATTTTGTATGGAAATCTTTTTTATAAACTTATTATAAATGAAAATTTTTTTCATGAAATGGGCCTCAAACCTACTTACGCATATATTTTCAACGAAAATTGCAATACAAACTTGTAAACCAATTACGGAATTCACAATGAGCATCTTAACATTTTAATGTGGCAACATTGTGTCATCTTAAAATTTTCATTGTGAGCAGGCAACGATATAAAACACAATATATTGAAGTATTAATAGCAAAAAAAATTTAATTTGAAATTATTATTGGATAAATTTATCCAAATAACTTTTGTTCTGCAAAATGCCTAAAGACAGCGAAAAATACAAATATTGTTTTCATCCACTAAAGCTGCGTTGACAGTTTTAATTTGTTTAGTTTAACATTACCGTATTGCCATATTGAAAATTACATGCTTTTTATACCTTTAAATTTCTATTTGATAAGTCCCATTTTACACTATGCAAATCTTATTGCTAAGCTGATTAGTTAATTAGCAGAGAGAGAGAGAGAGAGAGAGAGACGAGGGAAAAGAAACGTTTCTGTTCACCTCGTGTCTCTCTATCAATGAAACCAATTTACACATAAACAAAAACAGCAAACTTGCCAGCCCATATTAAAGTATTAAAATTTAAACGTTGCAATATTAAGACATATTTTAAAACGCTATTGTGAACTCGCTAATTAATTTTAAACGAAAAATTGTTAATCATACTTCAATAAATATCTTTGATTTAATATTTTTTACTGTTAAAACAACATGACTATAACTTTAATCTTCTTGATATATAAAAATTAATGATTGTTTGTATGCCATTTATGCGCGGCTCAGCCGCTTATCCGATCGCGATAAAATTTAGTGCACTTAGTCTGTGCGATTCCGGGAAGGTTTAAGGGTTTTATTTTTTTTAAGTAGACCAGGAGGGCGATAGGGAGGAAACTTTTGCAACTCCCAAACGTTCAAACCGATTTTAATCAAATTCAGAACATTGGTTGATTTGCGTCTAAAAGTCACAAAATTACCATATACATTTTCTAAACTAGAACCAGGAGGAAGTAAGGGGGACAATTTCTGAGTTTCAACACGATTTTGGTGAAATTTTAAATATATATATATTCCCCTTGGTTAAGAAGGAGACAAGGTATCCCTTCTTTTAGAAGGAGAATTAAGCCATATACCTAATTTCTACAACTCCGACACTTTCAAATCGATGTAATTGAAATTTAACAGACGATGGGGGTAAATTTTAAAGACAATGGGGGTAGCGAAGCACACCGGGTGTAGCTAGTTTCCAATCAAATATATATTAAATGCTCAATTAAATTATGTGGAATTAAAATTTTATTCCTGACGGCATTTATTTAGTGTGTAACTGAAGAATGTTTAACGTTGTTGTTACTGAAACGGCAAGCGCGTTGACTACCGTGCAATCAGTTCGAGTTCAAGTCTTGGCTGGGGGAGCAACAAATACAGCACACATTTTCCTAATGAACGTACCCATACACATTGCGTAAGTTAAATAATTAATAAAATGACTGACTAAAATTAAACACACGTTGTTTTCAACTTCAAATAACTTTGATTCAATATGATTCTTCATTTTAATTTAAGAGTATGCTGGAATATTAAATCAACATGAAATAAATTTATTGCAAACTTGAAAAGTTTTCTTTGAAGGTGGTGGTTCAAACGTGGCCACTTTTCGAGCATTACGGGGTGAATATGGTGATTATAATAATAAAAACACTGTGCAAAGAATTGTCACGATTATATATTGGGCATTATCGTGGTTTTTCGACTGCCAATTCGACTATTTGTAGTTGATTAAAGAAAACAAGATAAATTTTTCTTTAATCTAGTACAATACGCCTGACTTTCGGCGCTAAATCGTCAATCACAATAAGGGGGAGTATGCATGTATAATCTGCGCACATTGCGCATTATTGCAATGTGTGCACTGCCGAAAATATTGCTTTTATTAGTGAAAGTGTGGTGGATCCATATTCCCAAATGACAAACCTTGCTCTAAATAAATTCCCAGTAAAAAAAGAGCTTCCAAGGAAGACAATAACATTCTGAACTTGTAATCCGGGAGTAATGCAAATTCCGATCCTTTCTAATGATTTTTACAGAGGGTTGTCATTGCACGAAGCTTATTTTTTTCTTATGCGTATTCAGTGATTCCAAAGGCATGCTCATGATGTGAAGTAAATGTGCCATATTTTATGTTGCACAGTGTTATTTTTTACTTTGAAATATTTAATCCTAATCAAGTTTTCTGTTTAGCAAATTTTTCTATGTTTTCCTAAACTTTATAGCTAATAAAGCGCAATATTAGGCCAAGTAGTCTTTAATGTTCGCTTATCTGATCTTTGTTGTAACTCTTTAACAATACTAAGCTTCGGGTTACCTTCTCGATTGAGTTGATTGGCGGCATGTATGTACTCGTATTATAAGATCAATGAACTATGTATTACATTTTTTAGATTTTCTTTTAACTATAAAGCAAAGAATGTTTTGTAAATTACTTTTAAAAATATAAATATTAATTCTTAGCTTTAATTAATAAGAATATGTAAGTCATAAGACCACATTAAACTTGAAAGAAAACAAAATGTTATTAGAAGATTCGAACGATGAAGTTGTACTACGAAGAGCCTCAAATGCGAGTAAGTCACGCTGTACAGTGGGGCCACTGACAAAATAAATGGCAATAGTTAAATCACTCACAAACAACTACTGATATAAAGGATATTTTGAGAAAAACACCAGTTAACTAATTTAAAGTGAATCGGTTTGTGTGCCTTTATAAAGGGTGATTTTTTAAGAGCTTTAGAAATTAATTTATAAAAAAAATACATAAAATTTAGAGAAATGTATGAAATCATTATTTGAGTCGGTAGAACGATCTATATAATTCAATGTTTAAAGATTATTTAATATAAATGTTGAACGCAGCTACGCTTCGAATGATTCATATGCTGGGTCCAGTTTTGGCATACTCTCTCCAACATATCGGACGGTATCTAGCGAATAATTCTTCAATATTGGCTTCCAGTGCATCAGACGTTCCTATAGACACAAGTCTTAACATAGCCCCATAGGAAATAGTTTAAGGGCGTTAAATCGCACGATCTAGGCGGCCAATTGACCGGCCCTAAACGTGAAATAAACTGTTCACCGAACTCGCCCCTCAATTGGGCCATTGTTTCGCGTGGTGTGAGACATCAAACTGGTATACTGATCAAATGTTTAGTGTTCCTTTGAAATATTGCAAAATCAAAATAGAACAGCGGCTCTTTAAAATAAACTTCATCAACTCCGCACACTTGTGGTAGTGGTAAAAGAATATTCACACATGTACAAATTCCTGAAGATTAAATCTTGACTTTCGCAGAAATTATCGTGGCGTAGAAGAGAAGAAAACAGTTCAATACCTAGTATGTCACTTCCTCGCTCTTGTTTATACAAGAGCAAGTATAAAAAACTTCCCATTCTTGCAGGACCTTGCAGAGGTATCGGAACGCGACATTAGAAGAATAAATAGATTCGTACAGATATCAGGTTGGTCTAATATCGAGCAAGTGGCATAGTAAACGAACTTTTCTATCCTTCTCATACCGCCCAGGCAACACAACGGGAACAATCAGGGACCAACCTATAAGACCTAACCTAACCTAGATGATATGGACACCAACGACATGCTGCACGAGCTGTTTTAAGGCTTGATTATCTTACATAGAAATCATGTGACCGGAAAGCCACGATATAGATTTGCACGATATTATATTCTATACATAATGGTATCGACAGGCTTTCAAACGAATAAAAATTTTCAATGATATCCTACACACATTTTGTTTTATTTAAATTTAATGAAAGACTCTGAACCTAATCAGTAGTTTTGAAGCTGTTAAATATATTTGTAAAATTTCTAATTTCGCGAAAGCTTTACCACTGTGCGCTGTTTCATGTCACTAGAAGAAGAGTTCTGTAGAAACTGCCCGTGCATGACTTGAAATGCATGTGTTGACTTGTGACCACAGTAACTGGTTTCCTCGAATGCGAATACAAACATGAAGAGAGTGTGACACTTGGTGTCAGTATGTGTATTTGTCGCTGTGCAATGGGGATTAAATTTAATTTAATGAAAGTGGAAGTTTTGTTGCAACAATTACATTAATAAACACTGACAAATGGCGCAGGATTAAAATGTGAAATGAAGAACATAAGACTAAGAGAAAATATTTATATACTTAAAATGTTTACAGACTTTTGTCTAATTTAAAAATAAGTTGAGCAGACTGACGGTAGCAGCAAATAGTTGAAATGAGAAATAGGCTTAATTCTAAAGAACAAAAACATAATTTTGAAATACGAAAATAATTGTTTTTAATATGTGAAAGCAGCGTTACGAGTTCTTTAAAGCGTAATAGGGAAAGGATACTTTCCAAGAAAACAGAGACAACTGTTTTTAGAGTCGATAAAATTGTTTTAATGCAAAAGATCAAATAACTTTCAATATTAATATTTGACAAATACAAGACATAATCTACAAATGGTTGCTACACAAATTGTTGGCAATAGATCAAGAAAGAACAAATAAAACGTTGGCTTCATAGACCTCTCTTCTTTATAGATGCGAAGAGAAAATATTCTATAGGTATCAAACTTTTCTCTCATAAGTTAATTTAACTAATTACAAATTTGATGTAAATTGTTATTGGCATTGCAACCAGATTATATTTGGTTAATGTTACCGATCGGGAGTTGCTATTTAACTTCTATCGCAAATTCTCTAACAATATTTTTTGGTTAAATCAACAAACTTAAATTGTCATGTTGGATTTAAACTTATATTTTTATTAAAGTGGGCAATTCTGTATTTGCAATTATTTTATTTCTTTATTTTTAATACGAAATTTCGTACAATTTATTATTTTCTTCAATATTAACCTAATCCGTTTCGGATTACAATTATTCTTTCATAGCATGTTTTTTATGCGCTACTCCTGAAGAAATTAAACCTAAGCTAATAAGGAAGATTAATCTAACGAATTTTCAATTGATAACTGATGCACAACAAGTTATCATTGCGATTTATATTAATAAAGCTTATTACTTAGAAAATAATAATAATCAGTGAGCCGACGAAAATCGCCACATTGTGCCGATAGTGTGATCCAGGCTTAAGGAGTTGCAATAAAACTATTGAAATAATCGAACAAGCAATTTTGTTCTAATATTTGACAAAATTAAAAAAAATTATGTTCAGCAAATGAGAACTCCTCATAGTCCTGATTTCATTCCAATCAACCACTTGAGCTTGTTTAACAAACAAAAAACTGGAAAGCGTGTAATCGGAAGCAAATATTAAGTAAAACCGATTTTCTTGGATGTATATGGGAGTAAAATTAGATCGCAAACGAAAAAAAAAACAATGAGTGCTTAACACAATCAAATACCGCCAGCCAAGTATTTAAAAAATAACATTTTGCATAAATTCTGTAATTTTTAAAGTAAATCCCCATAATATATAAGGTGTGTCCTTATTTTTGCGGCTCGAGCTTACGATGTTTCTCTAATATTTTTTTTATTATTCTACATTTATGATTTTTTATTATTCTACAGTTATTTATTATGTTTGTCTCGTGTGTTTAGTTGTTTTTTGTTGCTTTGTTTTTTAAATAAAAATAAAAATCGAAGAAACTTTAATTATATAGTGGTGTGTCCTTAGTTTTGGGGTGGTCTACTGTATATAAAATTCTCATGTCGCGTTGTTTGTAATTGAAGTCCTCCGAAATGGCTTGACCGATTTTCAATAAATTTTTTATGTGTATTCGGTAGGTTTAAGAGTTAGGTCGTAATTTATTTTTCATACCCCTAAGTGGGCTTTGACATGCCCATGCGAACGAAATATCTTATATCGTGAAAGCTATAGGAGCAAGAGTATGCAAATTTGGTATGAGTTAATTTGAAAAAAATTAATATAAGTATAAATTATAATATATATTCTAGTCATGACTTTTAAAAACTCGGTTCGTACTCACCCTAATGCTAAATATTTTTAAACAAAAGTCCTGATTAGAATATGACGTGGTATTAAAAAACTATTAAAGACAGAAATGTAGCCCTTACAGAGCCATGAACACCGGTATACAAAATGTTATGTTCGTACTAAAAATGGCGACACAGTGAACAAAATACTAAAAGGGCAGTATTTGCAGGCGTGGAAAAAAAATAAAAAAATATATTTTTGAAATTGTTTTTAAATCATATATAGTCCTAGGGGGTGACTTTCAAATTTTTTTTTGTATGGAAGGCGAAACACTCTATTGTACATGTAAAAGAAAGGGTAAAATATAGTGATGCCAAGTTTTATACATATACATGTGATTATTTTCAGCCTCCTCGCCATATTGCTACAAACAATATTTTTATTTTGTAATTATATTACAAATATTGTTAAATTTAAATTCAGTAGGTGTAACGTCTATCGTAAAGCATAAAAATTATATTATATAAGAAAAATTAAGAAAAGTGTTTACATTAACATATAAGTACTGTGGTAAAGAATATAAGAAGATCTGGTCCAAGGACCGGCACTGCGACACCGATCTTTGGACCAAATATTGGCGAATAAAAAATACTTAAAAATAACTTATTCCAAAAGATCAATTTAAATAGGATAAATTGAACTTGGACACCAAGATCAAAATTATTATTTATCGTAATCATGCACTTTTGGCGAGAACTCGTGCAGGCTTTTTGGTGTTTCATTATCAAAATATTGGTTCTAATTTATAAAAGGAAGTTTTCCCAACTGTGTTTCATAAACACCAAAAGAGTTTTTGGGCACATTTTTATTTTTTTTTTAATTTTTTCAATTTCAGAAAATTTTGTTTGAGGTAAAGAGTTACAACATTTAGAATTTTTCGCAGGAAATATTTTATGTTGTAGAAAAAAGTCGTTATATAAAAAATTTTATAATTTTAACTTAATTTTATATTATAGCTTTATAAAGGCTTAATACATATGAAAAATTTTGTATGAAAATTTGTTTTAAAAACCCTTTATAAAGTCTTAATAATTTGTATAAATAAGGCTGTGAGAGTTTTAAATTAATTTCAATTATTGAAAACAATTACTAAATAAAAATAACAGCAAAGATCTTTTTATTTGCGTAGCCAATGCTGTTGCAATTTATTTAAAAGTTTGTTTATATTTTTATTCATATGTTTTCTGTTTAATGTAAACAAAAATCCATTCAATGTTTTAAATGTTATATGAAGTACATTTTTTAATTTATATAATTTTTAATCCTTCCGCCAAAAAATGCATTCGAATATTTTAAAGTATTTGACATCTGCTTTCGCAATACATAACTGGATTTATGAAAGGCTACATACTTTTGTTTTTTATATAGGAAGAACAAATATGTTGGATACTGATCGAACATTAAGATTTCCAAGGTAGGCAAATAAATTTTCAGAGATCAATTTGTACGAATTCGTAAATTTTCTTGTTCGAATCGAAATACATAATCACCTCCCTGATATATTGATTATGTATTGGAATAATATATCACTAAACGAAATAATACATACATACATATTTAGTTTCAATATAAATTTGAAAAATATCCAACTTTACAACGTTGCTTATAATGAATTTTCAGACTAAATAAGTCCCAACTCAGCAGTACAAGTGCTGCCATCTTTTATATCTCAACAAAAGGTGCCTGATTTTCTACAAAAAAAAATTTTACTCGTAAGTATATGTACATATATACATACATATATATATAAAACTGATAACTGAATAATAGCTCAAACATTTTAAGCCGATCTGTAATTTTTTTTACCCGCAAATTTCTACAATTTTCAACTGGTTCTGTAGAATCTATTTCTGAACTGATTACAAATACTTCCAGATTGAACTTCTCAACAGTATTTAATGTTGGTATTTTTCCCATCATGTATTTCAAACGCTCCCAATCAATATTTTCAACGTTAATTGAAATTGTCTCATTAAAAACGTTGACGTTAAACAAATAATCTTTAAGTTCAAATCGACACGGAAATCATCTACAAACATTTTGTGGCGTGTTTCAGCAACAAAAAAATTAAATAAATAAATCTAAACAAATTTTCAAAGCACGTGCGGCTTAAACTTACAACTTGGTTATATGCAACAACAGCAACAGGTTTTTTAGTCATTAAAAAAAGTTTGATCATACCAAACTGGCAATAAGAACCAGACAAATATGCAGCAAAACTGTTTGAAATCTAAAATGTTTATTGCACCCAACCAACCACCAACAACCAACAAACCAAGAGCACAGGCATTTATTTGTTAATGAAAAATTAGAATTAGTTGTTTTCGCCAAAGTGTTGTTTGTTGTCTGAAGCATGAATTATTTCTATAAAATGTGCAACAAATATTGTGTGTTAGAAGTCTCGGCAACATTTCTAATAAATTTTAATAAACATTGTTAGAAAATCTAACAAGTTTTAGGATTTGGTTTCGTATTTTATTTAAGCTGAGTTTATATAACTTGTTTAACAACAAAATGTGGGAACAATTTATCATGTCTTGTCAAATTGTAAACAAGAGATTTTATGAAGAATTTATTTTTTGGAGGAAAAATAATCTCAATTAGCTTATTTCAAATATAATTTCTTAGCTTGTGATATATGATACAGAATTATCTTAAGAAATTTAGCGTTTAAGTGTTAAATGCAAGTACAATGATTTATTCATGCGACTAAATGAGGCATCATAAGCAAAGTTTCCCTCTTTTGCATAGTATTAAGCCTATTACTCTGTTCGAAGTTGCGAAAATTTTTCAGCAACATTGATTATTTCGCGTGAAAAGTTTGACACGTAGCAAGTGATGCCCATATTACTTTTTCCTAAAAAATAATCATTTTTATTGATTAGAAGTATGCACCATTGATCGACTTTTGTAAACATAAACATCAGCTGTCAATATTTCACGCGAAATAAATGCCAGTCACATTATTTCGCAGATTGCAAGAAAATGTTGCCAGATACATTTCATACATTTTTCACGAGTTGAACAGAGTACAAGTTTTGCAACATTTTTTCGTGAATATTTCATGTGAAATTTTTTTTATACGGATTATGTCAACATTTCGCGTGAAATTTCGAACAGAGTACCAGGCTTTATGGTGAATCAGCAAAGGAAACCTAGCAACTCTTAGATAAATATGTCAAATATTGCAACGAAAATTGGTTAAGATCTTTTTACTCTCTAAAGGTGGAGGCACATAGAATCCGTCCTACGTTATACTTCCGTCGCCTTTTTCAACTGAGATTAACGCAACGACGGAGGAGTTTGGCGCAATCAGTACTTTCTTGACGCATATTGATTTATTTATTCAGGGCAATCATGAAAAGGCGTGCAATTTCTCCCTTTTTCAATTAGAATTTGTTGTTTTCCCTATTATTGCTATTTTATTCATGATTTCCCTGAGTTATTTTTTTTTGCCACTGACCACTTACACACGAGAACAATTGTTCTGGCATAATATGCCAGTAATTTTGACAGGAGTCAACTGGTCTGTTGCCAGGAACAGTGTTACCCTTTCAGTCAAAGGTCGGAAAATTCAAAAAGTCACGCACTTATTAAGCTGCCTCATATCTAGAGACTTGTGCTGGAATTTTATGATACTGGAAATTAATGATACTTTCAAGTCCACTCTTTTGAAAAGCACAAAACAAACCCATGTTCGTCATCAGATTTTATATAAAAGTGCTGAGCACATTTTATACTTAAAAGGCGTGGGTTTCACGCTATCTTTTTCTATTCACCACAACAATGTGCAAAAGTTCAAGCGCCCTTTCATTTAGAGGTTCTGACATAAACCTTCAAAATGCCAATACACGTATATAATTTTTTGGTCTTTTTTTGCCAAAAGCAGTCGTTGGAACCTTATTATACGAGTACATATATTATGTTGTTGTTTTAAATTTTATTTTCTTGGTCTGTTTTCTCCAAAGATTTTATCTCCTCAAAAGATTTTTTTTAATCTTAAGCCACGCGCAAACACTTACAACCCACTGTGCCTTAAGTGAAATAACAATACACAGAAATCCCATCATTAACATTAATGTTGAATTAAACTTGACAAAGTACATTGCAAATATCTTTATGTAGACTTAAACAAACCGTTTACTACCGTTTTAAACTCATTTGCTTTGTAGCAAAAATGTCTGTCTGTCTGCCTGTTCGTCTTTCTGTCTGTCTGTCTGTCTGTCTGTCCATCAATTTGGCTCTCTTTCTCATCTTGTTTATTTTATCGATAATGAATTGATATAACATCAATAAAAATATCAGAAACACAACAGCAAACACTGATCGATTTTACGTTCATCATGAATATATTTTTTTCCTGTGGTCGTTATGCACGAGTGCAAACATCACATCCATTTTACTTGACATACAAAAAGGCGAACAGAACAGAATACACTTTCAAATTAGCAATAAGGAACAACTTGTTTTCTGCAACTGGGTTTTCAAATGAGGTCTTAAGTGCAACAAGTTAAATGAAATAAAAGGTACTTAAATAAACAGAAAAAAAAACTGGAGGATCTTTCTCAGAACCGGTTAAACGATTTGTAAATTCTTTTTACTGGAAAAACTTTTGCTTTTTAATTTATAAATGTAGATATTTAAGACAATCTAAAGTACAGATTAATTGATTGGCCAGCATTTAACGCTCTGCAACAACATCTAAGTTATATAAAACAAATTGCCATTTCCGAAAGTTTTTAATAATATACATACAGACATGATTAAAACATTAAAAAAAATTAAATAAAAACAGCTAAATTAAAAATTTACGGTATTTTTCTGATAAAAATCCATTGGTTTAACTGTTGCTTCGTTTTTGTTGTAAAGTGGTGAATTTGTACTTCAACAACCGCTATACTCGTATGTTGGCCAGCGTTGCCAAATGTAAGTTTTATGTATCTGTTTTTGCAATGTTTTAAGGCATTTTAAATTTTATTTCTTACTATATAATTGAGTTTTCGAAATACTACTTTTGTTTTATTAATAAAAGGGGAAAATATGTACTGCTCGGAAACAAATTTTCGAAGAACGTAGTATATAATTCAGTTTGCACGAATTCTTTCATTTTCCCATTCGTATCGAATTACAAAACTAAAAATTCGTACTAGGGTTAATTTCGTACGGCTTCGAACAACCCTTTAGGTGAGAAATACTCGTATAACAAAATTTTACTTAACCGATACCATGATGCAATAATCCCTCTTATTGTGATTAGCGATTTTGCGGCGAAAGTCAGACGTTTTGTACTAGATTAAAGAAAAATGTAGTTTGTTTTCTTTAATCAACTACAAATAGTCGATAAGGGGGAATATTAAGATAGAGTCATTCTCCCTTTTCGTCGCCATATTTTAACCTTCTGACATTTATGCCGATTATTTTTTACTATCAAAAATAATGCTACCGTATTCATTTGTGAAATTCGAGCTTTTTATTTATTTTTCGACTTTTTGTTTGTTTAAAATTAAAAAAAAGGACTCAATGTTCTTCGAAGAAACAAAACAGCAACAAAAATAACAACAACAGCAGTGTGCGATAAGGAATTAAGCGGTCTAACACATAAGTGTTTATTTTTTCGAGCAGTTGGTTGTCGGTCGGGCTAAGAATTTGCTTTTATCCAACTCTGTACACGTTTGCGTCAATTGGGTATACAAAATAATTAACGAAATAACTGCTGGCATGCAATAATATATGTACATGGAAATAATGTTTATGTTTTATAAAATAAAACGGAAACCGAATTCAATCCACCTCAAGATGTCAAGCCTTAGTCGGAGCATACCCCAGCATACCAGCGCCCCTAACAGCCTGGACACGACTGACAAATTTCCGTATTTAAGCTTTCTTTTTTAGACATCATCTGAATGAATGTACTCTGTGATATGGCCGATAAGAGGTGATTTCTTAAGAGCTTTCGAATTTGATTTCAAATAAAAACACATTAAATTTAGAAAAATTTAGGAAATCTATATTTGAGTCGATAGACTCAATGTAAATATTGATCGCGGCTACGTCTCGAATAGTTTATACGCTGGGTAAAATTTTTGGCATATTCTCTCCAACATATCGTCCGGTATCTAACGCATAAATTTTTCAATATTGGCTTCCAGTACGTCAGTCGTTGAGGACTGGGTCTTATAAACACAAGCCTTAACATAGCCCCACAAAAAATAGTCTAAGGGCGTTAAATCGGAAGATCTAGGCGGCCCCAAACGTGAAATAAACTGTTCACCGAACTCGCCTCTCAATTGGGCCGTTGTTTCGCGTGCTGTGTGACATGTGCACCGTTTTGCTAAAATCACATGTCAGCCAAGTTCAGCTCTTCCATTTTGGGCAAAAAAAAGTAACGGAGGCCCAATTGCTGCGAATGGCGCCGAACCGACAATTCACGGTCATCAAGAACACTGTGGTTGGTGGTTTAATGTTCAATAATGTAATTTTGGTGAGAAACGAATACCCCTGCACGGTTTACAACTCAACTAAGCTTAGTTGAAATTGTAACAACTTAAACTTAACTGTTTTTTTGGTATTCTGAATTCCAAATATTTTTAGTTGTATTCGAAACAATGCTCGAAAAGGAAATGGTCGCCCAAACTGACCGCAAAAAGGAAGAAGGGCACGATGCACTTTCTTAATCGAGTATGAATTTTGATAATGAAGTTTAATAATCTGAGAGCGTTGTTCATTTGTAAGTCGATTCATGGTTAAATTATAGACCAAACTGAACATGTTTAACAGTAAAATGATACACGAAAAAATCCGAGTTGCCAAAAACAGTGTTGCCGAACACAAAGTTGCTAGTCGCCGTATGGATTTTCTTCTTAAAGATTTTCTACATCAAAGGCTTACAGAAAGCTTTGAAAAAAATCTTTATTCAAGGACGCTTCTATTCGACACATCGCTTATTTTCTTGAACAACATCATAACTTAAAAATTGCGATTAATAAAAAATAACTTCAGAACATAAACAATTACATTTATTATTTAAAAGCACAAATTAAAAAGTTCTCCTCTCCTCTCTGTTTACAAAAAATCAGTAAAAATTTATTTTATACGTCAAATGGATGTACCTTTATATTATTGTATGATGACTGAACTGTATTTACATTTTATGTGTCTATTTTTTTAATTTTTTAATGAAAAGAATGTATCGATATATATCGTATCGATATTTTTGAACAGTATCGATATATATTTTATTAAAACATCGATATTTCGATATATCGATATTTTTTGCCTACAAATATTGCAAAAATATTCCAAATTTGAAATAAATACAAATATATCGTGCCATAACCGCCAAGAAAGTTTAAGCGACATTATTTTCCTAAGTTTAAGGGACATAATTTCGAATGCGCAAGTATTCACTTTAACAAATTTAATACAAAAGAACTATGTTAAATTATACGTAACCCACTGTAGCTCCTTAAGGCTTCATTAGTCTTTAATTTCTTTCTGTTGCTGTTCTGTCCTGTACTGTTCAGTTTCTAAATTTTAGTAACTACTTTTTCTGTAATAAATTATTAGCTGTTTCTGACCAGAACGGTCACAGTTTTCTACTTAAGTGATGAGTTTTGCATCGGCCATTGTTATGTTTCAATATAGTTTTATGTTTTTCTGGTAAAAATTTATTTTTTTTAATTCTTAAAGCTCAATTACAGTTTATTTCGAAATGATTTTATTTTATTTATGCAACAGTTTTTTGATTTTCACAGATTGAACCGAAACAGAACAGAACAAAAGAGAAAAACTACCGGCTTGTTTAACACCCCTTTTAGACAAGCAAAGTTTACTTTGCAAAAGCCTTAATTCAGCTGTCTGAAAGACAGAAGGAGGAATACTATCTCTTTTTCTCTTTCTCCCAGCTGAATTAAAACTTTGCAAGGAAAATTTCCGTGTCGAAAAGGGAATTTAGATTTAGGTATATGAACAAGAAAGAGTCAGCTGATTCGTAATAGTACAGAAAGTAAAACCCTTTTCAAAAAAGAATCATCTAGATCAATGATGTCCAAAAATGTTTTGCAGCTGTATTGCTGAGAGAATTTGAAGTACAGTGTGCTTACGATAAGTAAGCTCAAAGACTTTATTTAAAATTTAATTAAAACAAATTGTTTTGTTTATCAAAAAGAAAATAGAGTGCAGTTCGCACTGAGATGGCTGTTTGTTGACTAGGTAAAATGATAAAGTTTTCAATACATTTTGCTGTTTTAAAATTTAACTTTTAAAAACAAAATATATTGAAAATTTTCCCACTTTATCAAATAAAGAAATAGTAGATTCCTTAATAAAAACCCTATCGGTAAGCGGTCTACTTTACGTATCAATATATATATAAAAAAAAATTAATTAATTAATTAATTAAAATTTAATTTTTTAAACTAAAATCCAATTTTCTTTCATTATTTTTTTCCCACTAACCCTTGCTTTAATTTTTCCTCATCATTATACCTAATCATATTGATATTAAAAGAATAATAATGCCTCTAAATAATATTTTATAATGCCTCTTATATGTTTAATAACATAAAAACATTAGGCATTATCAAAAACATTATATATCGAAAAGTATTTTCTTAGATCCATCATATACTTTACGCACTGTATTTGAAAAATCTACGCATGTTCACTCGTTGCTGTCTCATGAACGACTAAATTAAAGAGCATAAAATAAAATGAGGTGTAGCTTCTAAACAATTGTTTGGTGAAATGGAAAGCCATGATCAAGGCGAATTGATGCCAGGTGGTCTTAATTTGCAACTCTGCGAATTCGCCTTGTATATTTGTTAGTGTAAAATTTCCTGCTGTCAGAATATATCCTAGCGTTTTGCATTGATTGACAGCAGAGAAATTATGTCAGCTGGTGAATTAGGATCACCTGATGTCAATTCGCCTTGGCCATGATCTAGATTCTACTTGAATGGCTACGTGTAGTAGGCAGCCACGTAAACCCACCAACCAACCAAAAACCTTACTTTTATACCCCCACAAACCAAATTTGTCTTTTAGCTAAATTAACAAATAAAAGTCACTTGGCTTAGTGGGGTTACCTTATAGGTGCACCTTGGCATCACTAGCAGTAATGCCAATATCTTACAGTTAAAAAACGGCTAAAATTTATAGAGCTCTTGAAAATTTCGAAACCCCAAGCACGTAAATAAGAATCGATGTATCGATATATCGGCTTTTGAAATATCGGCGATATATATCGATATTTATTTTCTCAAATATCGATATATCGATATTTTTACCCATTTCTAGTACGTATCTTAAGTTTATGGCAACACTGGCAAATAAAAACGAAAACGATTCCACACGATCATTGTTTCTCTATTAATTGAGAATTTTAATTAATTTTTTGAACTCGTTAAACATTTGTTGTACTTAAATGTTTCCTCTTTCATTTCTGTCAATAGAGCTGAATCGATCAAACAGAAATCATGAACAATGTATACATACGAGTACGTATATAGCTCTACAAGGTATTAATGTTTAGCATAATTAAAAATTAATGTTTTTAAATATATACACATAACTTTTAACAAATAAATCCTTTTAAAATTCCATTGTCATTAAAATCCCTATCAAAACAAATCGCTTTAAAAGGTTGTCAAAACACTTTAACCAACAAGCAAGTGAAGTGCAAATGTGACAACGAATACAGATTAAACTCCGCTCATAAATGACATCAGT
The DNA here is from genome assembly GCA_936439885.1 of Nowickia ferox. NCBI lineage: Eukaryota > Metazoa > Arthropoda > Insecta > Diptera > Tachinidae > Nowickia > Nowickia ferox. The sequence continues at coordinate 23,121,899 of OW387026.1, forward strand.
TACAGTTTCATAAGCTGTTGTCGGTTCTACTAAAATTATATGTAGCATTAAAATGAATGTGATCAAAGGAAATAAGTAAGGATGTATGTATGTCTGTATATATATAAAAAAAAATTCGCATGATTTGTCATCAACATTTCAACTGGTTCATGAACAGGAAAAACTGAATAAGAACCCTTCATCACAACGCACAGTGGGCTGGATTCATAAATTTTTTGCAACAACTATAAGAAGTGATCGTAGATCATAGCTGGCCAAAGTGGCACCAGAGTGCCGAACTTTAATCGGCTTCTTATACAAGTGAATACACATACACGAACACATTGCTCTCGTTGGCCAGCAGCGTCCTAGATCATTGAAAGTTGAAATCGAGCATTATATTGGGTCTAATTATTCAATCCGTTCCGCTATTGCGGAAAGCAGTTTTTGTGCGGGAGCAAAATTTGCAATTATTCTTTCCGTTGCTGCGGTAATTTTTTTATATTTTGCTTACAGTCAAATTTTATGACGGAATGCTTATGGAAAGAACAAAATTGCAAGGAAAATATACAAATTTGAAAAATTAAAATATATTTTTGCTCGTTTTATTTTTATAAGAATAAAAAAATCAATTTAATTTAACAAATTTCTTTATTCCAACATACTATCTATCATTAATTTGGGTAATGCCGAGTACACATCTGGCACATATGGGCCCAAAAAAGCGTAACCACTAATTACTAATGAAAAACTGTTTGATTCAGACACGTATTTATTCATTTAAGCAGTTTCATACATAACTAATAGACAATTTTATAGAATCCAACATGGGCCAATCACACTTACATTCAAAACAAAAACAAATTTTAATATTTTGTTGTTGTTTCAAACTCTTTAAAAATTAAATTAAATTTTTTTTTATAAAAAAAAAAACTATAAATGCACACTCCATATTTAAACATTGGGCCTGTTCGGAAATCGATCACTGCGCGCTATACGTTCTGAAAGGTAGAAGCTGTCAACACGGCAAATGTCATGTGTATATGATGAGCAAAAAAAACATCCACTCATCACAAAAATGGATGATGCAGTGTATGAGTAAGTAATTAATTTGTTATTAATTTATTTATTTATTTATTTAGCAACAAATTCCTTTTTTCATTTTGTCGATTGCACAATTTTATTTCTTTTTTGGTTTCATCTTAGTCGAAGATTAAACTAATTGTTAATTCTTCCATTTTTATAAAATGATTTTTTGTCTGCTCATTAATATGATTTGATTTCCATGAGCATCGTAAGCTAATCACACACGAGCATCATATGCAGCGCTATAATGGATTTAATTGGGGTTTTCACACCAAAATCCCACTGACTTGTGAATTTGTCATTTCAATTTGAAATTTCTGAAATATTCATTTGCAATAAGAATGGAAGAGATTTTTTTATAAAAAGTCTCTTGGCAGGGAAATAAAATTTAAATAAATAGTTTTCACGTATAAAAAAGGGGCTTGAAGTTTCACTATTCAATTCGAAATTAAACTTAAAAATTCCTCGTTTAAATATGCAAAAAAAATGTGATCTTTACTTAGCGCATTTAAGGGGCAACTAATGTACATAAATGCTTACTGCATCATTCATAAAAAATATTTCAGGTTTATTCATATAAACCTGTAATAAACCTAAAATATTTTTTATGAATTAAACCGTTAAGGTAGAAGTAGATAAGGCGCGTTAGTTCGCCGACGAGTATCGCGCATTTGAAAGCTTTAGCGCATGAAAAACGGCAAGTTATGCAACTAGAGATGGGCGCGTGTCAACACGACATGACCCAAACACGAATTCCAAGATGTCCAAAACGTACGAAACACGTGCCCATCTCTATACACAACACACGTTATAAAAGCCTTTTCTACCAGCTGTTTTTTATTTGTTTACTTATTTTTGCATTGAAAAATGGATTTGGAAAAATTTCAATTCCTTTTTTATGCAAAACTGTTGGTTTTTTCAAAAATGTGTTTAATTACATTTTTATTGTCAGCTGAACACAACGCGTAAAAAAGTTCAAAGTTAACCAAATTTCTGCGGCAAACGCATAAAAATGTTTTGTGTGTAACTTAGCCATGTGCCACACGTGCGTAAAAAAGGCAAAACCACTAATTACTAATGAAAAACTATTTAATTCTGACACGTATTTATTAAGTTAAACAGTTTCATACCTAACTAATAGACAAATTTTATATAATCCAACATGATTGGAAACAGTTTAAATCAATAAATACATGTCTGAATAAAACCGTTTTTCATTAGTGATTAGTGGTTACGCTTTTTAGGCACATGGCACTCAAGAAATACCAGATGTAAACTCAGCCTTAAGCCTCAGTTAGCCGACTGTAATGTAATATAACTGCAACAGTAGGAAACAGCTGATCGATATTTTTATATGAAAAGCAAGTTACGTTACATTACATCTCTTTAACCATTTTCATTACTTTTCACATAACAATATCGATCAGCTGTTTCCTATCGTTGCAGTTAAATTACATTACAGTCGGCTAACTGAGCTTTTAGTCTATTAAAAAACTCTATTTAAACTTTTTTGACAGAAGTCATTGCTTCTATAGAGCGTAGAGGAAGGCCCGAATTATTCTATCCGCCAATGGTGACCGCTATAGAGCCATGATTACTGACTTTTTCGTTCATCAATTGAACAACCATGATATGCAGGAGCTGTGATTTTAACAAGATGGCGCAGTATGGCACACAGCTCATGCCATTGAAGAAAGCATTTGGTAATCGCACAGTTTCACGTTTCCGACCCGTGAATCGACCTCCAAGATCATGCGATTTTTTTTTTGTGGATATGTGAAGTCGCTAGTCTACACCGATAAGCCCGAAAGGATTGACCACTTGGAGGACCACATTCGCCGCCTTATTGCCAATATAATTTTGGAAAAAGTCATCGAAAATTTAACCTCCAGTTTAGACTACGTCCGAGCCAGCCGTGGCGGTCATATGTCAGAAGTCATATTTAAATTATAATGCCAGAAGATTACCTTTTGAATAAAGTAAATTTCAAGTCAATTTAATAAATTCATCTTTGTTTTATTCCGTTTCACACCATTTTCATTCAAAGTTCTACACCTCTATAAAAATACCCTTTACTTCTACCTTTAAGCATTAAACACACTCGCCACAGCAATCTACCGACATCAATATGTCACAGATAGAATACAGATGTTTATATGAGAATTATTATTTTGACGACAGCAAGGCAACACGGCCGCATTTTATTGTCCATGCTGATTTTGTCAATTAAACTATTTTCTATTTTTGTTGGCGATAATGAGCAAACATAGAGCTGCTAATAAAATACAAAATGTGGAATGAATGATAGCTTACACTTAAAAATTATTTCATATTGTTTAACAAAAAGAACATCCTGAAATTCATGTAACAAAATAATTGATTCATTTTGTATACTTTTACCTAATATAATTACATTTTAAATTACTCATATTAATTTTATAAACATCAAATAATGGAAGGTGGCACCACTGAAATGTGTACATATTTATGCTTGAATATCAGCTGCTTATAATGCTGCTGCCGTTTCCAAAATAATTCACTAGCTGGCTACAAGGCGACAAATGCAGCATTGGAATTTGAAGTCGTTTGTTCGAGTAGCCTGCTGTGATTAATGTGTTTAAGCATTATAATGAATTTTGGAATGAGTTTGTTAAATTTTCTGCCATCTGTATCACGCTCATGTTGCGACAGACAAAGACTAAAACATTGCTGATCTTAAAAATGTTTGAAAAAAGAATAGAAAACTTTACTGCGTTAAATTATTTTAATTGTTTTTTTATGACAGTTGCATTAATACAAACCAAGAGCGCCACAGCAGCTGTTCTTCAAGGTAATTTGACTCGAAGGTGTTGTTTACACTGAATTTTATGAACGCAAAGTGCTGCCACAATTATTGCAAGTAACATCTAACTGCAATTAGAGGCAGCTTTTATTGTCCAATTTAGTTGTTTTTATTTTTAAGTTATATAAATTTAAATGTATACATACATATGTGCTCACATGTATGTATGTATCTATGCAGCTTTTGTAGCTTTGTTGTATTCAAAGTCACTTTATAATAAAAAAGAAAAAGAAAACATTTTAAAATTTTCATGGGAGTTTTTGTTTTCAACTTGGAAGAAAACTTCTTATATGAACAAATCAGTTGAGCCAATGCTGCTGGCGCTCTTTAATGAAATCTAATCCTGGAATTATAGTCCTTAAGATTATAACAACAATAATAATACGACGAGTAATGAAAAAAAAAGAACATTCAAATATAAGGAATCAATGTTGCTGAAAATTTTTCACAACTTCGAACAGATTACTATGCTTAAAGGCCGAAGAACAAGAGCAGGAGCTTCTTAAAATGTATTTTGTCTCTATCACTAAAATATAATTTTAATTTATTAAAGCAAAGTATTATATAAAGAATTTACATACAAACTCGTCCGTCTAGTGTAGAAGACATTTCCTTCAATTCGCTTGATTGGCTTGATTGAACACTGACTAAGTTAGTGAATAATATGAATAATGAGTGAAATTAGTTTCCTACGTGATCTATTTGAGCTCAATCACACAGATGGTCGAGAAATAATACAGTTCATGGCATTAGACATGTTCATTAGACATGCAATCATGCAAACTCAAGACTTTGCGTAGTTTCCCTCATGCCTATTCAATGAGTAATGAGGAGTATTTTAAATCTTTTTGTATAAAATTTGATATGTACTTCCCATAATTCAATTGGTTTCTATGGTCATGGTTATGGCTATGACAACTTACCTATAATCAAATACAGTGCTGCCCATAGTCTTGGTTCGATCAGCTGTTTTGTATGGTAATTTCACACCTCTAAAGTTAAAACCAGTTTTTAACATTAAAAAACCATAAACAGAAGATATTGCGTTCATACTGTAAGTTTGATAAATTGAGGTTTTCACTCACAGACTGTCTAGTAATTTATAAAATAAAACTTAAAATCGTTACGGTCCCTGGTCCAGAGGTCAATGAAAATATTTTCATTGCTTTTCGGCCAAAAGATTATTTTTTCCGTAATTATTTGATTATGTGGCGCATTCATAAGACTTAGCTGTTGTTGTTCAGGCTGAGCACAACATGTTGACTACAGGTAACGAAAAAAATTTATGATGGAAAATTACTCAACTAATGAGTGGATCGGAAGTACTCAACTATGCGTTTCTAAGTCAAATACTAAAGCTACGTCTTATGAATGCACCCGTTGTTGCGGCTGCATCCATTTTTATGTTGAAAATCTCTCAATCGGTATCTATTCTTATTCACTGGCGTAAACATTATCAGCTGCTTGCGGTCATTTTAAGTTGGCAGTACTGAATTTAGCACAGCGAAAAAAAAGGTTGCATTTCATAAAACCAACTTAAAACCAATTCTAAAATGATTTAAAGTTGGTTTTAAAAAAATCATTTTGTATGGTGAAACCAAGAAACCATAGTCGCAGCCCTTCATCTAAACGGGCTCTAAGCAACTTTCACACAGCCTGTATAAAGCAGCTTTCGCAAGGATTTCAGCTTTGCTTATAAACAAATAAATAAGATTTTCTTGCTGATAGCATCCCAACACATTTCGAGAGCCAAAAATATAGTGAAAACTAGAAATTTAAGCAAATCATTTAGATTTGCTTATGCTTATCGTTCAATTATCACTCAGGGCCTGCGCTATGACCACTGGAGATATCTATAAAGATTTTATAATTTTTTTTTTATTTATCAGCCTACTTGAAATTAACTCTCTAAAATATTTGCTTTATCTTACACTAATATTACATTCCATCTTTTTTATGGGATTAAATCAAGAAAAAAAAATTAAAAAAACATGCATCAAGCGCCTTTTGTATAATTTAGCAATAAAGCTTTTTGTTTACTCACCTGTCAAAGATTAATAGCCGAAAATGTAGTTAAATTTTATTAACTTCCTATATTTGCAAACATAAACAGTAAAATCTTCGTCATTAACATGACAATGACGGGGTTCGAAAATCAATAGATTAAGTCCAAACAACTGCAAGCTGCAACCAGTAGTGTGTAGTTGCAACATCCACACTCACTCATTCATTCATTAATTTATTCGTAGAGCATTATGTGAATGTTTTACTAAATAATGTTTTTCTTTTTTTTTAATTTTCCTAGAAAAAAAAAGAGAAGAGATTTATTTATTTCCCAAGAAAAAAACCAAAGTACATTTTCTTTGCAAAATAAAAAAAAAAATATACAAAACTCAGAGAAAGTAAGAATCACTTGAGCATTTAACAGAAAAAGAATCAAGTTCTCACATTAAAGAAAAAAAATTGTAAACAATACTTTTACGGAAGCTAAAGGAATACACTGTAAAAAATTCAAATGGTAATAATGTATTATTCAATCATAAATTTAAGTGAAATTCTAAGTCTATTCCAATTTGCAATAAATAGAAAAAATAAAATAATACAAAATACAAAATAACAAGTAGTAATTAAAAAAATCAAAACGCCCCACCGCGACCAACTTTGAACCGTTAAATGTCCTAATGGTAAGTGAAACCTTAAGATGATTTTAAAATATTTGTCGAATGATACCCATTTTGATATAGTTTGCCGAATTTTTATTTTTTCGTATTTACCAAATAGCGTCTGTTGGTCGCCATATTGTCATATCTCTAGTGACACTTCCAGGATTCAGACAAATCGATTGATGTAAGAATCATAAAAATCGGTCCACGCGTTCACTTTATATAGTGCCGAAAAGGAACACATACACATACATAGGCTTATAAACACAATACCCTTCTTTGCCTTGCGCAGTTGGGTAAAAAATAAATCAATAGATCAATTCCATTCCAAGCAATTATACTGTTTCTCTCAGTGCATTGGAACATAATTAAATACTGCTTGAAGTGATGCCTACTGCAACATAATTATGTATTTTATTCATTGCGGAAAGTATTACAATATTAATAAATTACTTTTTGACTGTTAGAACCACACAGTTGGACAATAAATTATGTGGATGGATAAAGGTTAATTACAAACTTTTAAAAATCAACATAATAAATAATGCTAAGGAAATTTTGCTTGTTAAAACTTGCACAAACAATGATCTAAAATCATTCTCTTGACGTGCTCGGTATGAAAATTCTATGTAATATTCCATCGACCAAATATTTTTTTCAAGTCTAAAAAGCTTTGATGCACGATTAATTGTACGATTATTTGTACAAGGTGGGCCAAAAGAAATCACCCTATTGGAAGATGCTCTTATTTTTGCAAATGGCGGCCAATGTCAAATCTGTTTTGACATTTGTGAATTAGACAGATGTAGAATACAAATGAACAAACCATGGAGTGATACACTTTCCAAGAACGCGGAATAATCGTGTTTTTTTTGCGTAACAATTCGTCTGTGGTGTTGGCGCAGAGCGAAAGAGCCACCAAGCTTGAAGAGTATGGGAGCACACGAGACGCTGCCAAGAGTGTCCGGCCCCCGAGGCTCCGGTCGAGCTATCGCCAGAAACATCGACCAGACGCCGTGCCTCGCAATTAGCCATCAGCCGGTCGTCCTAAGACGAATTTTGGTCAAAGACCTGCGCATGTTCCCATACAAAGTCCAGTCCGTGCATCAGCTGATGTCTGTCGACCGTCAAACGCGTGTAACCTACGCCCAGGCCATCCTCAATCTCGAGGACGAAATGGACGATTTTTCTACCAAAATCATAATGAGCGATGAGGCTCATTTCCACCTCAGCGGGTACGTGAACAAGCAAACCTATCGCTTCTGGGGCACCAAAAATCCACGAGTGGTGCACGAGGAGCCATTACATCCGCTCAAGGGGACAAAGGGACGCCGCTGGTCAAACGACAACAGTGGACGGTGCGCGCTATAGGGCCATGTTAACCAAGTTTTTTCTGCCGCAATTGAACGAATTAGGCCTGGAGAACATGTGGTTCCAACAGAACGGAGCAAAGGCACACACTACGCGAGTTACAACCGATATTTTGAAGGCGGCGTTCCCTGGTCGCCTCATCTCTCGTTTTGGCCATTTACACTGGCCCGCAAGATCGCCCGTCTTAACCGTTCCAGACTTTTTTGTGGGGTTTTTTGAAGTCCCGTGTTTACGTGAACATAATCAAAAAAAATAATCAAAGTTTTTCACTTAGAAAAAAAAAAATGAGAGCCAAACAACATCAGATGACTTCTTTTGGCCCACCTTGTATTATATTAATATTTCGTTACAAAAATTTCCGAAAATTGATCTGTCAACTTTTGACATTTATTTAGTAAAAAGTTGCGAAATTTTAGCCAAGGAACGCTACACTCTTGAATTGAAGAATTTTAGTTGTGAACGAAAACAACGTATTTTTCAACAAAATCATATTTAGTGATGAGACCCATTTTCAATTAGGCGGTTATGCAAGCAAACAAAATTGTCGCATATGGGGCTCACAAAATCCGCAAACACTCCTCGAAAAACCATTACATCCAAAGAAAGTGACCGTATGGTGTGTTTTGTGGTCAGGCGGCAACATCGGACCATATTTTTTCGAAAATGAAGAAGAAAGCGCAGTCACCGTGAATTTTTTTTTTTTTTTTTTCTTTTAACAAACACAACTTGCGAACCGATTAGCTTGTCTGCAGAAAACACCCAGGGCCTATGGCCGTCTCTGGACTGAGAGGATAGTATTGCTACCATTTAGCCACAGGGGCGATACCAAGTCATAACCGATGGCTAATGTTGACATCAGTGACCTTTGGTTTCAGCAAGACGGCGCCACAAGCCACATGAGAAATTTGCCAACCCAATTCATGTAGGATCCATCATTAATGGTTTTTGTACGCAGTTGTGCTTAGTTAGTTAGTTTTAAACTCAATCGGGTAGCAAGATACGACTCCGTACGAGCGGCAGTTACGAATACGCCACTTGAACAGTCGCCCGCGAACTTTGCCGATTCTTGCTACAAAGTAGTTAGAGGCATTCACAATCGTAGTGTACGATCCTCCGAATTATTCCTGTGTTCACATTCGTAATTATTAACATCGTATTTAGGCCAGTGTACGATCCTCCGAATTATTCGTGCATTCACAGTCGTAGTTAACTCATAGTGCCCATTTATAAAAACACGCCCGCCAACATCAACCTGAAGCTAGGAGGCGGCTCATATTTGCGTGCCGACAACAACAGATGCCGAGTGGGGAAAACCATCGAGTTCGATATAATTGTAGTTCAAAATATATATTTAAATAGTTAAGTTAGTTTAGTTTCGTAAATAAAGAATACTGTGTTAAATTAAATAATAAATCACCAGACATCTCCCTGTTTTTATTTACAAAGGAAGCAGACCTTTGCTGAGATCCTGGAATAGCTGACGTCTACCTCAGTGGGAAAACAAAACTGCGTTACAATATTATGCAATAAATAAATAGAAAAATATCTGCTGATGCTCTTTTTGTTTAATAAAATATACATACTCGTATATGTTTGTTTGTTTGTTTGTTGCATGTTTTTCTCAATCGGTTAAATCGTTCGGGAGATATTGTTAACGAAAATTTTTTAAAGTTTTTTCTAAAATTGTTCTAAAAATCTATGGATTTTCCAGCGCTTAAAGATTGAAATTAGCGAGAAACTCCAGGCGGGCCCTCACGGTTAACAGTATATCGTGTTTTTCCTTAATTTTATAACAAAAAGTGCTACACATGTTTTTTTCATAAAATGTAAAAATAAACAATTACAAAGAGTAAAATTTAAAAAAAAAAACACAAAACGTATAGTTTTCACTAACAAAGGAAAAACATTGTACATATTTACGTGTTTGTTCCCAAATTAATCTTAAGCATTTTAGTTTACAACAATTGCTGACGTTCTTTCTACCTGTTGCCCAAAATACATACATACACAGATTCACACATACTTATGCAGCACACATATATGAATGTATGTATTATTTCCACAGTTAATAACCCACAATTGTGGAGACAAGCAAACGATCAGAAGAAAAAAAAAACAGGTTCGTCGTTTTGTGACACTTATTGTCATTAATGTCAAAGTGACAGCTATTTTGACGGCTTAAATTGAAAGAAACAAACAACTTCAACCTGCTTCGTTAAGACGTTTTGATATGGATTAATACACGACATCATCAAAAACAGCATTATTGGGTAGAAAAATTATGTGCCAAGAATCTTGATTACAAGGTTTTAAGCATACATACATACATATTTTCATTGTAAGAGTAATTTGAAGCGTTAAAATAAATTTTTGGTTTTTACTAAACATGCAACAGGTAATTTTTTATTTATATAAATTATTTTAATTAACTTAAGCTGAAATTTATTTTGTGGTGGTTAAGCATTGTCTATATATTTCATTGGTGCTTAGCCAAATCATCAGTAGACTTCAACCACATTTTGAAGAGTCACAAACCTGTTATCTTATGCACATTATTTTTCATCTGTGATTTTCAAAAATATTATTTGTGAATTCTCAAATAGTATTGGGTAATTCTAGAAAAACGTCAAGCAAAAAAAAATTTTTTTCTCCAAAAAACCCTATGGTGGTTTTTAATAGGCTAATGATGCATTAAACACATTCACCACAGCAGGCTACCAACTACAAAATGTTAAGGATAGAATACACATGTTTATATAAGGGCGGCAAGTTGTTGTCTATGCTCATTTTTCCGTTGTAGTCGAATTAAACTAATTTCTATTTCTTTGGCTATAATGAGAAAATTCAGTGTTGCCAGTATAATACAAAATGTTGAATGAATGATATCGTACAATTATTTAATATTATTTAACAGAAACAATAACCAAAATTTGATGTAAAGCATAAATTGATTCATTTTTATACTTTTACGTCATAAAAGTACATTTTGAGAGTACATAATTTAATTTTTATAAATGCGAAATATTTGAAGGTGGCAATACTAAACTATGTATTTATACTTAAATATAAGGTGCAGATGGTGCTGGTGCCGCCTCCAAAATAATTAAATAGCTGGCTACGTGGCGACAAATGCTGCTAGCGGCATTTGAAGTCGTGCGTTCGTGTAGCCTGCTGTGCTGCATGTGTTTAATGCATGACAACAAAATACAGTCATATGCAACCGCCGTTTTGGTAACACTAACAGGAATAAAACTGTTTTTTTTTGGCGAAACAGTAGAGAAACAGATGCAAAATTTTTACAGTGGCTGTTCTTTAGAGGAACTAGTGCAATATGTATGTGTCTGGATTATATTTATAATTAATATAATTATATTGTGATGTTTGAATTTTTTTATTTTTTTTGTAATTTACGACTTTTTTATTTTATATGGCGATACTTTTTATTCACATAAAATTTTCCTGACCTTATACGGTAAACTTCTGTTTTATAACTCACTCTCAAAACCATTGCGGTCTTACAGAATTCTATAAGAAAATAGCACTTGTCTGCTGCAAAGAACATTCGATGAATGACATATTCCAAACATAATGTTGTAAAAGTAAGCAAAAACTTGTACATATATATTTCTAAATCACTTCAGGACATGTGAGTGATGAAAAGTGTATGAATTTTGCTTTACGGCACTAATTATAATTTTAAAGTTTCACTTTTTAAAGAATTCACTTACTTTATTTTTTAATTTAACAATTAAATTTTTTATTTTTTTCTAGCATAAACAATATGGATTTTATCACCAAAATGCTTTATACGTATGTATACGAGTACATCTTTTGCTTTTTTTTTCTGCAGTCCACTCAATTATTGCATTATTCATCATTCATTAAATTCTTTCTTTAACTTTATCATTTCATCTAAACATGTTTAATCATCTGCCTTATTAAGGTTCTTAAAATTTCCGTTTCCATTTCGAGAGTTTGCATTAGATTTAAGAAAAATTTTGCAATTCGAATTTAAACATTTCGACTGATTCACTTTAAAGGCGCAATTTACGTTTTTGTAACACTTTTTAGTTTTCCACGCAAAACCGCCTCCAAAAACACTCAACCGTTCAGCAAGTAAAACAATCGTCATCTAAATAAATATTTCTTTAATTTTAATGCACTCGCTTATAACTAGTGGTGCAACATGTATGAGTTGCTTTCCAGCAAGTCACACAACAACGATTGACTGGTGCAAAGAAATGGCAGCAAGATCAAGGTCACGCTTTTGAAGGAAAATTTAATGTTGGTGATGCATATTACTTGTAAAGGAAATTACATCTAGATTATTACAAAGCTGCGGAATGGAAAATACGCATGCGGCAATACTAGGTAATTTGAAATCTCATTAGTTAAGATAAAGGCACTTCCGAACATATTGGCTGATAACTTGCATACAAACCTCTGCTCAAATAATAAGGTTCTAATGTTTGATTCTGACAACAAACAACAAACAAAAAATAAGCGTATGTCCATGGACATTATTTCCACATGAAAAAGGATATAACGTCCGGTGGACATTACAAGTACTTGATTTTTTTTTCATTATTGATAAACTTTAAGGGCGACTTTTTGGGTTCGACATTAAGATTAGGCATTAAGATTATTTCTCTAAGGACTAATAAATCAGTGCAAGTTAATCTCTACTTTTGGTTTAAAATGTGTTTAAACTAACAAACCTATAAATCAATACAGTATTTAAACCATCTGTAAACGCATAAAATTGGGCGTTTAAACTACCAATACAGGCCATATGGTTTTGTTACTTACAGACAATATGTTTTGCATTAAAAGAGCAGTCAACTTTTTTCAAAGTCTCGGCTTTTTCTTCAGATCTTGTTTGACCTGTTTTCTTACACTATATTATTCTTTTATACTGTTCTACTTCGCCAAGCATACATATAATTCCTTTCTCATTAAAATTTGGCGACCTTTAATAAAATATTGTAACTTTTTTGCATTTTTGACTGTGCAAAGAATTGATAGCCTGCTGCAAGACAGCTGTTTTTTGGCATTTATTCTAGTGCTGCCACAATATTATTTTTTAAACTACACATAAGGTATGGTTCACTGATTTACTCCTGTTGAGTTTAAGCTACATGTAAATTTGAGTTTAGTTTAACTAAACCAGCGTTTAAACTTTGACTGATTTATTAGCCCTAATTAACTAATTCGAAAATTAACTTAATCTCTCTTAATTGAGTTTGATCTTTTTGAGTGGTAGTTTAAACTTCTTATTATGTGTAGTACTGCCATACTGAGGAACAAAATAGTGGCAACATTTTATATGCAAAAGTCATACATGTTATCAACGCACTTTGATTTTTTGTGGAAAGAAGAAGAAACTGCCATATTTTGTTATTTACAAGTAAAATATTGCGCGTGTTAAAGGAAATAGATAAATAATATAAAATATAATTATTTATTTATGTGTTTTTTTATTATTTTATCATATAATTTTTTTTTAAAGTTATATGTTTCACAAGTGTATGTTGTCAATATTTATGTAAGATTAAACCACCACAATTGGCCGCTTAAACATATAATCGACTACCCAAAAATCACAAATGAAGATTAAGGTTAATTTAATTTCTAATCTTGAACTCAAAAAGTCGCCCTAAGAGTATTTTTTACTATTTTTCGACAGTATGGATTATGGTGTTTTTAACCTTAGGAGATTTAAAGAACTTCTCCTCTCGATATGTCGAATAGTGACATCACTCAGTAAAGATTTTCTGCTTTGCCGGCTTTCGGCCGGTTTTAAGGACATTGTTTCGCATTTTTGAAAAACATTGAACATCTGCATGAACATTATTACACGCAACCACAATTTCGTATAAAAAAATAAAAAATATTTTTCAACATGTTGGCAACATAACCTTTCGGCAAAAGTTGATGTATACGCAGCGTTGCCACTTTCTGTGGAATAGTGCAAAATCTGGGTCCAAATCACGGCATTCGATATCGATTGAAATTTCTATACATCCAAAATTAAAAGTGGGGGAAAATTTATTCGATATCGAATGCCGTAACTTGGCCCCTGTACTATTTAAAATTATTTTCACTATTTTTGCACCATAAATTTTTTGTGTAATTTTGCACTGACTGACTTTGAGTTTAACGGCAGTTATATTTCTGTGCTTAAAAGCGATAACAGCATAAGCCGACTAAGGACAAAATGGAGTCATGTATGTATGTATACGAGTATATATTGAAAAATTCTACAATTGAAACTTCATACTTATAACTTCGTTATTATAAAAATACATATAAACAAATCAATATTGACCTAAGTCTTAATAAAAGACCAATAAAATTTGGACTCTCTAAATTTACAAAAGTCTTGTCATTGTCGTTTACCACAAAAATATCAAAATTCGAACATACGTAACCCGCGAAAATTCGCGATACGTTTCGAACAAACCTCGTATATGTTGTTGTCAAATCCGTATTTATTTTTTTTTATGTATAAATATATTTGATAATTTATTTATCAAGTAGTTCTTTTGAGTTATACTGTGAAAACTCGCTGTATTGATAAATATTATTATTGAATTAAAGAATAAAGTTGTCAAAATTCATCTCCGTAGCCAACGACACATAGTTATCGAATCTAAATTGTGTCTAATTTTGTCTGTGAAATCTGTGTATCTGCACATGCTACAAATATTTTTAGTAAAATTTACAAAATTTTCGTTTATAGCCTGGTATTCTGTTCACAATTTCGCGCGAAATGCTGTCAAACTACATGTAAAAGTATTTTGTATGAAATATTTGCGAAATAAACCTGTAAAAGTAGTACTCTGTTTTTATTATTAAAACAAACTCGTAAAACCATGTCCATGCAAAATGTATAAGGGCCTGACCCACGATATCGACAACGTTCGACTTGTCGCACACTTACATTTGAAACAACAACAAAATATTAAAATTTGTTTTTGTTTTGAATGTAAGTCGAACGTTGTCTATATCGTGGGTAAGGCCCTAAAAGTACGTGTCAGAATCAAACAGTTTTTCATTAGTAATTAGTGGTTACGCTTTTTAGGGCACATGGGTGCCAGATATGTACTCGGTAGAAGAAACTAGCCCTCAATGTATTTAAAAAGTAACGTTTTTTTATTAGACGTATTAGTATTATATTATTCAAATAGTTATAAAAATCATACGCCTACACCGAAAATATTTTATGCTTCAAAATACGATTTTTTTTCGTAATTTAATTTTTGTACAATAAGCGTAGTACTCTGTTCGAAATTGTAAAAAGTTTTCAGCAACATTGATTTCATGAAATGAATGAATTTGACATGTACTAAATGTAGCAAAACAAATTTTAATAAATTTTTCGCTTTTAATGCCTGAAAGTATGCAACATTTTTAAAATTCCGTACGAAAAAGTAATGCCCATGTTGTCTCGAAGCAGAACCATTACTCATTTTTACTAATTACCCTACAAGAAGACTACTAGTCAATTGACTAGTCATTTGACTAGTAGCGATCACCGAAACTGTGGTCACAGTCCCCAGTTAGTTTATTAAGGGCTTGGTGAAAAAAATGACCAAAACATTTGTGTAGGTGTGATTTTTTATCTCTCTCTTACTTATTAATTTCACTCAATTAAAACACATATATCTGAACTGCTTACTCTGCTTCTTTTTTGCCAGTCACTGATTACATAAGCATTGGTAAACTATGACTAGTCAATGGTTACGTAGAAACTGGTCAACGATTACTAGTCAATGTTTACATAGAAACTGGTAAAATTAAACTTTTAAATAAATAAACATAATTTTTATGTTATTTTAATTGTTTTTTATTATAAGAAAATAAAGAAATAATTAATATACAATTATATAAACAATCTAAAACACAAAATAATATAGGTGGTACCACTCTAGTCTTCTTCATGCTTTTTTCCAGCTCCAGCAAACCTTGCTTTTTGTAAATATCTAAAATTTTAAAAAGAAATGCATAAATGTATTAATTAAATGAAACTTTTCCATTTATTTTATGCACTATTGTTGCTACTTAACTTCCTTAGCACTTGTATAAATTTTAATTGCACAGACCGAACGAATTGTATATTTTACAATAAAATGCGATATCTTAAAAGTTTTGGTATATGCACACTATATGTTTCACTCTAACATACATGTTAGAGAGGAACAAATATAAGTTTTAAATGTGTCGGTCATTACTACCGGTAAAATGACTAGTCAATTGACTGGCACTCTTAAATTCAATGGAAAATTATTGCAAATGTGTTAGTGAAAAAATTTCGTTTGTATTAGTTTCAGTCATTCATTTCTTGTAGGGTAGTTAAACTTAGTTTAACATACGTTTGAGTTACCCAAGAAAAAAATTAATGCTGGGTTGCCAATTTAGCTAGAAATGTCATACTTTGTTTTCACGTTTGAGTTAACCAAGAAAAAAATGTATGCTGAGGTGCCAATTTAGCTAGAAATGTCATACTTTGTTTTCAATCCAGATGTGGAATTTGTTGAAAATATTTTATGTAAATAGGGCAACAGTTAAAAATGGATATAACAATTCTTTAAATTTATTTTAAAAAAAACTTGTATAACTGATTTCTGAGATTTTTGAGAATTAAAAAAGAGTGACGCTCCAAAAATAAACCAAAAAAGATCACGAAATTTTAAATCCAACGATGTAGTTTATTTCCAATAAACTCTAAGACATTATACGCTGAACTCTTTGTTAAACGAAATATTTGAAATAATTTCATTTCATTGTACACATAAAAATGATTTGGGCGTGTTATTATCTCCCTTATTTTTCTCACAATTGTCCTGAAACTTTTTTGTGCGCAGTATTATGAATTTACTTTAATAAAATTTGAGGAATTCCTAATGGTCAATCTTGTAATAAGTTACTCTAAGTGTCTTATGACATTTTTGCACTAAGAAGTTGCTTTGTGATATTCCAACAAACTTCCTTCCTTATTTGTTTATATGTTATAATAACTTCTCTAACCTTAATAGATCATCTCAGCCATGACGTCACATAAATTTCAATTTTGTCGCTAAATCTACAATTCAAATGGAAAATATTGATGTTTTATTGTTTAATGGAAAAAAAAAATATATTTGAAAAAGAATAAAAACTAAAAATGCTAAAAGAAATCTTGAAAGCAAAATCCCATCTGCCTTGTTGTTCTTGTTGTTAAAAAAAAAGAAGCAATGAATAATGTAAAGATTGCTCCCGGTTCTCTAGTTTGTCTAAGTGAAAGAAACCCTTTTCTTCTTTATTTGCAGTGACAGTTACAAATCATCGCTGTAATGGAGGGAGCATCAAGAAGTTTCATGACAATACAAGTACTCTGCAAGTAATGATGGGATGATGAATTTTTTATGTTGCATTTTAAATGTTGTGTTGCATGTAGGATGGATATTTATAGTTTGATTTGTTTGTTTGTTTGTTTTATTTCTGTTTATTTATTTTTTTTAATCACTTTTCATTTCAATGGAATAGTGCTGTTCATTTGGTGACATGCAACAGTAGTCGGTCGCACTATATTGTATTTGCAACATGTTGATGGTATGTATGTTAATGTGTTAATTAAAAAGACAATATTTAATGCATTAAAAATTTCAATCATTAATACCTGGAAAGTATGAAACTTGAATAATGAAAATGTTTATTTCTATTTTTATTTAATTTTAAATAAATACGTGGGTAGAGCTTTCATAATGTATGTATCAGTATACGAGTAGTTGTAATATGTATAAATTTACAAAGCGCCAAGAGCTTTTTAGCTGTCGAAAATTCCCATGTCCCGCAATGTGGACAGAAAACGTTCAATCAACAACAACAAAATATGAAAATTTGTTTTGATTTTCAATATACACAAGTAATCGATCGAATGTTTTCTCTCGACATCGTGGGACATGCCGACAAACAAAGCATTATATTACGGTTATCAAAAATGTTTGTACTCGAAATATTTGAAACATCGTTTTTTAAATAATTCACAAAAAACCCATTCCTTTAATAACTTCTTAGTTTTTCTACTTTCTTTTTTATTGTTTAAAAAGGCATTATTCACCCTTATTCCAGTTGTCGACATCGACGTCACTTTAACACAATACCAAAAAAAAATGGCGCTGTTGGCAGGTTTACGCTATTTTCTAGACCTTAGGAAACGGAAATAGACTATCAGTAGCACAAAATTGTTCTCTAGTGACGTCGATGTTGACAACTGGAATAAGGGCGATTCTTTTTAATAATATTAAATAAAAAATAATACCAATTTTTAAATTAAAAAAAAAGAGTAATGCGTACCAAAATTCGATTTGACAAGACATTTTTCGACAACTATTATCTCTCGAACAATTTTACAGATTTTGGTCAAATTGGCATCCCATAAACTTTGTAAGTCTATACAAATCAGTATCTGAAATCGATTTGATAAGGACTTTTTGGGGGAAAAAAAAGAAAATTTTTTCGAAATTTTTCGTCAACGATTTCTCTGGAACGAATCACTCGATTTTAGTCCAGAGCTCATTTGATTTTGAACTTAATCGGCCTAGAAGTTTAAAATTTTTATTTTATAATATATGCTCAATTCACAACCTATTGTAGGAGTCGTAGTTCGTACAAACGTTTTGGTAATTTCTATGTAAACATTTGTTTATAAGCAATATTTTTATTGAAATTACCAACAACTCATGTACGAACTACGACCCCCACAATAGGTTGTGAAATAAGCATATATTATAAAACAAAAATTTTAAACTTCTAGGCCGATTGAATTGAGCAATAGTATGTGAAAATTTTGTTTTCAAAATCTAACAAACCGAATCGATTCAATATCGTACGACATTTAAGTGAGCAGGTTTAAGCCTGGATCACACTATCGGCATAGTATACCGATTTTCGTCGGTTCACTGATGTAAAGTCAGGAATAATAAGCTAAATTTTCCTTACTTCTCAACTAATTCAAATATAAGGACATAATTGCACCACATTGCATTGGTAATAAAGCCATATAGACTTATTCCAGAATTAATTGAGTAATAATGTCATTTTGGTTTATTACTTATGACTTTATTACAGTGAGCCGACGAAAATCGGTACATTGCCGATAGTATGATCCAGCCTTTTCACTCCAACCCAATGATAGGTAAAAGTGCTTAAGTCATATTTTACTGTTTTGCAGGAGAGTAGACTTGTATCGAACTCTTTCAGTAGCTCGTTTTAGACACAAACCAGTAATCAAATCCAAGTAATTTAAATGGGTTTGATCAAATTTTTGTGTCTAGAACGAGCTACTGAAAGAGTTCGATACAAGTCTGCAGGAGAACACTTTTAGCAGGGACCGTAACGGATATAATTTTTATTTTAAAAATTACTTTTTAATCGTTATTTCTTGAGTTTTATTTATTCCTCAAAAAATAAGAGTTATTTCTTGATTTTTATTTATTTCTCACAAAATAACAGTTATTTTGTGACTTTTATTTATTCCTCACAAAATAAGAGTTATTTTTTGATTTTTATTTATTCCTCAGAAAATAAAAGTCATTTTTAAACTAATAACTGCCAGTTCATAGAAGTCAAGTAAAAATTCTTGCTTGGCTATTTACATTGAAAACAAAAACAAATTTTGAGTGCTTTGTTTGTGTTTTCAATATAAATAGCCAAGCAAGAATTTTTACATGGCTTCTATGAACTGGCAGTAAATAAAATATAAAAAAATAACTCAGTGTTTTTGTAAATAAAATGAAAAATAGAGACTTTAGTATAGATTCTGCATATATTCGTACAATAATTTTTTCCTTTTGAAATTTGTATGAAAAACATATTGTTTGTAACGAATTGTCATTATTTTTCATACAATTTGGAAACGTGTAGAAATGAAATTTTTTACAAAATATGCCTATTTAAATTAAAAAAAAAAACAAATTTGATATTTTTTATTACAAATAATTTTATTTCATTTACAAAAACAACCAATTTATAAGAAAGTGAGTTTGTTTTTTGCTAAGCTTTCACGCCCAAGCCGCTCATCAGTGGAAAGCTATATTACCAGCGTCAAATATAAGATATTTTTATCCGGTTTGGAACCGGATTTCTTATATTTGGTACGGATTTTGTCCGAAAAACACATTTTTGTGCTGGTTAGGGGTTTAAGACCGGTTCTTATGTATTTTATAATTAATTTGTTGCATAACATAAAAATATTTTTTGATTTGTCAAAATTTTTTAATGTACTAAATATCTCGACACCTTCATAATTAACACATAAGAGTTACCAGCTTGATAAATGAAACTTGATAAATGAAAGAAAAATGAAATGTCATATGGGCTTTAGCGAATAAAATAAAAACTTCGGCCCATTGGGTGGTCTAATGTACATGAATTTAATCAATTTTACTCTTTGTGAAGAATGATGCAACGCAAAAGTCTTCTGACTTACCATCATCTTCAAACGCTGAAACACCAGATGCTTTACCGTCGTCTGAAGACACAAACACGTGTTCATTATTAAACGAGTTCTTAAACTCTATTGAAGTAAATTCAGAGGATGAAGACTCAGATGGTGATCTGGAGGAGGAAATGAAAAGGGCGATAAGCGAAATAGACAAATACAATCCTAAGCCCATTGACGTGGATGCAGATGTAATGAAATATTGGGAGGAAAAAAAATATATATATCCATACCTGTACAGATTGGCACAGGTTTTGCATAGCACGCCAGCAACACAAGTCTCTGTGGAAAGAGCATTTTCTGCGCTAAAATTAATATTGACAGATTTAAGATCGAATTTATCGCCAGAGTCCATGCAAAAACTCTTATTTGTTAAATTAAATTAATTAATAAACACATTTTAAAAATGACTTTTATTTTCTGAGGAATAAATAAAAATCAAAAAATAACTGTTATTTTGTGAGGAATAAATAAAAGTCACAAAATAACTGTTATTTTGTGAGAAATAAATAAATATAAAAAAATAACTCTTATTTTCTGAGGAATAAATAAAAATCAGAAAATAACTGTTATTTTGTGAGGAATAAATAAAAGTCACAAAATAACTCTTATTTTGTGAGGAATAAATAAAAATCAAGAAATAACTCTTATTTTGTGAGGAATAAATAAAAATTAAAAAAATAAAAATCATTGCATCTATAGGTAGTCCATGTAACATGGAGTATTGTGGTATATTCCTTGTGCCCGTAGCACTTCTCTATTATTGTGATTTTTTCAGTTTAAATTTGGAAAATAATCGTTATTTGCGATCCCTGCTTTTAAGCGTTTAAGTCGGGTTTCAGGAATTTATTTCTTTTGCAGTTAAATTGGGAAATTTACTGTTAACCTTTATTTTTTTAAGCAAACATCGTTTTACACACTGTAAATAATACATTTAAGTTGAAATGTACCAAAGTATAGTCTAAGTTAAGCTATTATTCCAAATGAGATTAGAAGTCTAAAAAAGATAAGTCGCAAGTCATAGTGCTATAACTTCCTGAACAATCACACAAATTAATTGAGATTTTGACCAGGGGTACTTTCGAATATGCAAATTACGGCGGTACCATTAACTCAAAACCAGCTTATCTCGACTTTTTCCTTTTTGCCACAAATACATTTAATACTTCGCACCAAAAATTATTGCACTGCTGTAAGCAGGTTTGTAAGGAAATGTCAAGCTGCTTTTTGGCTTACAAACCTCCGATTTCCGACTTTGGAGCATTTCATTGTACGTGCTTCTTTCAGTGAAATTAGTATGTAGTGAATTCATGGAATATTAAAGCTTCCTTAAATAATAAATTATGTGCATTAATGTACATTTATCAAATACTTTTTGTTCCCGCATTGAATTGGGGGTCGATCCCACGAGTTCCGTATGTTAGGCAAGAAGTGCCGAGGCACATATATCTTGTCGTACACAATTCAATTAAAAAAAAATTAAAAATCTCGTAGTAAAAATCTCATTCGCATCCAAATTTGTGTTCAGCAGGTCTACTCTGTAATTCGAAGCGAAAGAAAATACTTTCGAATTTGTATGTTCATAACACGCAAATTTGAAAGCATTTTCTTTCGTTTCGAATCACAGAGTAGACCCCCAGGTCAGCGAGAGAGGATGGACTATAAAAAAATTTCAGTATTTGACTATAAACAGCCGGTCAACTTCGTACTGTTTGTGTGAAATTTCGTCATTCGCTTACGTTAATGCATCCTCGTAAGGCAAATTGTACCAAATTTATTTTTGCTGGGTTATATCAGTATTGAAACGACAACAATTTTAATTTTTTTATTTCCAAACGAAAATTACAAAAAAATTAAATATAACAAACAGTTAAACAAAACATAAAATTCATTAAACTTGTATCGTCAGCTGAAATGCAAAACCACGTAACTCACAAAAAATTAAAAAATCGCATTTTTAATTAATTATTGGGTATTAGATACATCAAAATAAATGTCTGTTAAAATTATCAAACTTTTATCATAACAATTATTCGAATTAAGAATCAAAATAAAGAAACTTTTCTTCAGTCACTTGAATAATTTTGTTCAATTTTTTTTCTCTCCCATAAAATTTAAATAAGTGTGGTTAAGTTCATACAATAAAAGTTAAATAAATACCTTGAAATGAATTTTAAAGTTTATTCGAAAAGTTTTTATTCGATTAATTTTGATTATAATATTGTTTGTTTTTTCTTATAAAAAAAGGGGTCGATATACCAGACAATCCCAACACTTTCATATCCTTCGAAAATATTTAATTTATTCATATGTATCAGGGAACGTAACGGTAATAAGTTTTATTTTAAAAATTACTTTTTAATCATTATTTCTTCATTTTTTTATTCATCAGAAAACAAAAGTTGTTTCTTCATTTTTATTTATTCCTCACAAAATAAATAAATAAAAAAATACTTTTATATTTTTTTGCTTAAAAATAAAGTAAACTTTTAAACTGATAAATTAAGTCAGCCAGAGTCTGTAAAAAAACTCTTACATGTTAAATTAAACTAACTTTTTTATAGTTTATTCAGTTTAAAAATTAAAGTTTTATAAGCTAATAAATAAAAATAAAAAAGTAACTGTTATTTTGTGAAGAATAAATAAAAATCGAAAAACAATTGATAAAGTTGAGTTTCTTAATAAAAATTAAACAAATAAAAATCAATGCATCTATGGTAGTCCATGTAATATAAAGTATCTTGGTGAATTTCTTGTGCACGTAGCACTTCTCTATTAGTATGATTTTGGCAGTTTAAATTTGGAAAATAATCGTTATTTGCGATCCCTGATTTGTATTACCATCCCAAAACATAAATTCATTTATTGGCTGCACATGGCGATGTGACTCAAGACCATACTTATACCCATGATGTTATTAACAATATTTGTGTGGTGTTTTTACAAGGAATTGTGAATGACCTATGCCTTCACTTATTAAGCAGCATCGTGGTTTAAAAAAATATCATCTATGTTCAACTTGCAAATTCCGAAATAGAGGCAAATATTAATTCTAAGCGAGCTATGATTTTAAAAAGATAAAGTCCACTTTTTGAGAAAGTCTTCCTTTTACAAGAGCTTCTTTGAATGATTCTTAAATATTTTGCAAGTAAATTTAATATATTACGTATGTATACATACGCATGAACTTCAAACACCATCTCAAAAGCGGGCCACATGTGAATTGTCCTGAAACGTCATCCGAAAGGAAATATAAACACATATATCGTCGCTGTTTTAACTAAACGAAGTCATAATACACCTTGTCTAAAAGGCTGTAAACATTCCTATTGTGCCTATAAAAGTTATATAAAATAGTCATAAAAGCTGCTCTCCTGTAAAGTATTAAACATTTTAGTTTGGTCAGGAAGTTAAAACAGCGGCGAATGTACATAATAAATACAAAAGTACATACCCGTGATGATTCTTTTCAATTTTTAACTTCAAGGTTTCTAGAAAAAGAATGTAAACTTTACTTTCGTCGCAAGTGGTTGCAAAATATATTATTATGATATGATAGCTAAGTTTGTCACAAACAGCTTTATATAAAAATCAAATAGTTCACTCAACTTAAGTTTTATACCACAGAATACAAAACAGTATTTCGCAACTTCGAAAAAGATGAATGAAGGAAAGTATGAAATTCAGCACTAACAGAAAAATTTAGCAAAAAGTTTTATTTTCTTTTAAAGTGCACACATTCATTATTATAATTCCAATAAAAAAGTACTAAGTTTATCAAATTATCTTCAAAATATCACTTTCATCTTATTGTAATTTTTTATCACTTACTGAACCAATAGCTTGAAAATTTCATTTTAAAATAAAACGTAAACATTGATGGCGTTGCCAACTGTCATGAGATTTTACAGTTTTAATCACAGATTTTTAATCGTCGAATGTAAATTAGTTGAAAATTATCAATTTTGCCACTACAATTGCAAATGGCCATCATGCAGTGTAAATAATGCGTGGTAAATCATTTAACACAGCAAATATCTGTTTTCATTAAAAAAAAATATTAATATACACATTCCACTTTATTAAATTCGGCGATTTTCCACACCATTCATGTATTGAGATCACACGTAGTCCGACAACTCTAAAAATAGAAAGTGTGGACTCTATTTCAAAAAAGTGGGTACGAAGCACAAATATCAACACTGTAAATTGTATTATGAAAACAATGCTGCCAGAAGCAAAAAAAGTAATTTTTTGCTTATGAATCTGGGGATCATTACGATTAAATTCTTAACTTGCGATTAAATATGATAGGTATTAGACCTTATTACGAGTGTCGTATTACGACTTCGACTAGGACGATTTTGTACTAGACTTTGAACATTCCAACAGTTTTTCTTTAATCTAGTACAAAATTATCGTAGTCGTAGTCGAAATACGACACTCGTAATTAGGCTCATTGCTTCAATTGAATAATCACCTTAGACCAAAACAAATAGACTCCTGGAATGAAACACATTATCGAACATAGCAAAATAGTATCACTTTTTTAAATCGCTAGACAAATTCTTTGAATCCAACAGATGTTACTCGGATAAATATTAGAATACAAATTATTTATATTGTTGAGCATTTTTCTATATTCATGTTATTTTTTTTAAGTCGCTAGCAATATTTTATAGATCAAACAGATATTACTCGGATAAATTTTTCGAATAAAAATTTATATATTATTTTTAAGATAAAAATTTTAAAGGACTTATGATTTGGACGGCCAGCAAATTTAAATTAACCTTTTCAAGAAGCTATGTATGTATGTATATGTTAATATGCATATGTTCGGATATACATATATGATTATATACGTATACATATATCCAAATTACTTACTTTATTTATTTTAGAATTGATCCGATACGAGCTTTTGTTTCAATAGGATCACTACTCAGAGGATGCCCCTACAAATGTAATACATTGTGCTTCAGCTAAGAAAATATATATGTGGACATTCATATACATTAAGTAACAGTAAAGGGGCAAAGTTAATTTATTTCAGGACCAAACACTATGTTATGTGATGCCAAGAATAATGTTTTATTACAGGAAACAATCATATACTTCTGGTTATGAAATAAACTCTATTAAATTTAATGCATGTGTGATATTTTCACCAAGTTTGATATTACTCGAATAACAATCTTTTCCGCTATGATATCCCAAAAACAATTCACAACATTATTTTTGTTTAAATTTTCATGCTTATATTTCAATTTTATACATTCGTATATACAAGTCATAATTTCCATTTAATAATATTCCTGGGCATTTTCGCTACTGTTTTAAGAATGTGCTAAGAAATTGAGTGTGGCACCACTATGATCGTAATGGGTTTTTCATTTTAACAATTGGCAACATTGAATAGATTTCTTTTTATTTTACCAACGACAAGTGGACAAAAGCAACAGCTTAGCCATGTCTGGAGAAGAAACGTCAGCTGATCGTAATGTCGAAATTTGGAAAATCAAGAAGCTCATCAAGAGCCTGGAGATCGCACGCGGCAATGGCACGAGTATGATTTCATTAATCATTCCTCCAAAGGATCAAATATCTCGTGTAAGCAAAATGTTGGCTGACGAATTTGGCACAGCCTCGAATATCAAGTCGCGTGTTAATCGACTGTCAGTGTTGGGTGCGATTACCTCAGTACAGCAGAGATTAAAATTGTACACCAAAGTGCCGCCTAACGGTCTGGTCATCTACTGCGGTACCATTGTCACCGACGAAGGTAAAGAGAAAAAAGTCAATATTGATTTTGAGCCTTTTAAACCGATCAATACGTCATTGTATTTGTGTGACAATAAGTTTCATACCGAGGCACTGACTGCACTTTTAGCTGACGATAATCGTTTTGGCTTTATTATTATGGACGGTAATGGTGCACTGTTTGGTACACTTCAAGGCAATACTCGGGAAGTCTTGCATAAATTTACCGTCGATCTACCAAAAAAACATGGACGTGGTGGTCAGTCTGCTTTACGTTTTGCTCGTTTGCGTATGGAAAAGCGTCACAATTACGTGCGTAAAGTGGCCGAAGTAGCAACGCAATTGTTCATAACAAATGACAAGCCCAACATTGCTGGACTCATTTTGGCTGGTAGTGCCGACTTTAAAACAGAACTGAGTCAGTCGGATATGTTTGATCCTAGATTGCAAGCTAAGATTATCAAACTAATCGATGTGTCCTATGGCGGTGAAAATGGCTTCAATCAGGCGATAGAGTTGTCTGCTGAATCATTGCAGAATGTTAAATTTATTCAAGAGAAAAAATTGATTGGCCGTTATTTTGATGAGATTTCTCAAGACACGGGAAAATATTGTTTTGGTATAGAAGACACGTTGCGAGCCTTAGAACTAGGTTCGGTCGATATATTGATTTGTTGGGAAAATTTGGATATACAACGTTATGTACTGAAGACGCATGGCGCTAACGCAACGACAACTGTCATGCATTTAACGCCCGAACAGGAAAAAGACAAAAGCCACTTCACTGAAAAAGATACAGGCGTCGAGATGGAATTGGTTGAAACTCAACCCTTACTGGAATGGTTGGCCAACAATTACAAAATATTCGGAGCTGCTCTGGAAATCATTACAGACAAATCTCAAGAGGGCAGTCAATTTGTACGTGGTTTTGGTGGCATTGGCGGTATTTTGCGTTACAAGGTCGACTTTCAAAGTATGCAGCTGGACGAACTGGATAATGATGAATTTGATTTAGATGATTACTAGATAATTTTTTACACGCAATAACTTACAAAACGAAACACAAAAGATGATAAATTTCTTAGCCGTCAAAGGTGAAAGAAGAGTCAAAGGGATCAGATCAAAACGGCGGTTTAAACATTGTTAATTTATAAATGTCTTTGAGAGAGAGTTGAAAGGTAAATAGCGATATTTCGTGTAATTTTTTTTAAGTAAGGTTTGATAAAGGCAGCATAGAACTACATTTATTAAATTAATTATAATTGGAATATAAGGTAATTTTAAATCTAAAATAATAGTTGGCGATCTCTAGTAAAATAATTTAAATATTCCTGTTGTCGAATGTCTTAAAGACTAAAGCAATTAAATATATTTTTAAAATTTTTTATTGATTAACTTCTAGATTTATTTCACTTCTACTAGTGAAAAACTTTTAAAATTTTAAAAAATATTGTGTTCATTTAATTTTTTTGATTTTTAAGAACTTTTGTAAGAAATGAAGCGGCCTTTAATGCTTGAATTCTCATGTTGCCTAGATCTGAAAATAATCAACCGTACATTGTTTTAAACTGTTTAAACCTTCAAAATGACCTGAACAAAGATGTGGGCAGGTTTCAGAAGGAATAAATTTGATTACCAGCCTTCACATTCAAATATATATCCTTTTAAATTTATCATCTTTACAAAAGAAAATCTAAAAATCTTCCATATTTTCAAAATAAGGGAATGTTTTATCAGTCAATTATTATACAGCAAACATACATACATAATTACGTTGTTAGTACATTTAAAAAAAAACATCTTAAGTGGCCTTTTATACCCTTAAAAGTTATTTTTAAATACATATTTTAAAAAAGGCAAAAGCACGCAAGCCCCCTTGATCAAACTCTGGGACGTGCTTACAAATACAAATCTTAATTGGTTTTGTTGTGAAAAAATTAAATTGAATGTGGCCTTTTATAAAAGAAAAAATTTGATATAAATATAATAAAATTATTGTAAATTAATTAACAAGAACTTTTTAAAACATATCGAATCTTTAAAATTTGTATTTTTTGATAATAATATAATATAGACAATAAAATAAAGCAAAATCGCCTTAAACCGAAAACAAAATCTTAAAAAGTTTTCTTTAAAATAAAACAAATTGTACTGAATACATGTAGAAATTTGCATGTATGTTGGAAGTTTTGTTAACAATATAGAGCATATACATACATATGTACATACAAATCAAACAGCAACAGAAGTTTGCTTTTTAGCCTTGTTGCTTTACCACTTCAAAGCGGTTTAAACAATGATGATTTAGTTTTATGTGTAAAAAAGAGAGGTTGGCTATTGGTATTTGTTTTCTTTTACCGGTAAATACTGGTATGAGTTTGTTTTTTCATGTTGCAAATAAGTATGTATGTATTTTTTATTTATATAATCTGTGAGTCACTTTTCGTATGTATTATTGTGTGCAAGTACATTTGGTTTGCATGGCAAAGGAGGAAAATACTTTTTTAAATATAAAATATAAATGTTTTCACAATATATGTACATACATAAGTAATGTACATATGCATATATATTTTAATTTAATTTAAATTCAAATGCTGAAGTAAAAGTTAAGCATTAAATTGAATGAGAAAGTTATGAGTTCTATTTTTTACAGTTAATCTTGAGTGAATACATTTTGAAACAAAACGGAGTTTATATAGCAACAAACAAGGGATTAATATTAAACAGTGACCGTAACGGTTATAATTTTTATTTTAAAAATTACTTTTTAATCATTTCTTGATTTTTATTTATTCCTCAAAAAATAAAAGTTATTTCTTAATTTTTATTTATTCCTCACAAAATAAGAGATACTTTTTGATTTTTATTTCATTTTATTTTTTTGCTTACTTTTTAAAATGTGAAACGCGTGCTTTTTGAATTAATATTAACCGATTTAAACTTGATTTTATCGCTAGAATTTGTAAAAGACGCTTATATGTTACATTTACTTTGCCCATATTTACACTATTCAAGTCTTATTGCTAAGCTGATTAGTTTCTTAGGAAAGAGAGACGAGGGGAAAAGAAACGTTACTGTGCCCCTCGTCTCTCTCTCCCTCAAACTAATCAGCTTAAGCAATAAGACTTGCATAGTGTAAATATGGACTTTTTTATATTTTATTCAGTTTAAAAATTTAATTTTTTTGAGCAAACAACTAAAAATCCAAAATTAAATAAATAAAACTCACAAAATAACTTTTATTTTGTGATGAATAAATAAAAATCGAGAAATAACTTTTATTTTCTGAAGAATAAATAAAAATCAAAAAATAATCGGTAAAGTTGAGTTTATTAATAAAAATTAAACAAATAAAAACGTAACATTGAGTATCATGGTGTGTTCCTTGTGCACGTAGCACTTCTCTATTAGTGTGATTTTTTCAGTTTATATTTAGAAAATAATCGTTATTTAAGATACGTGATATTAAATTTTGAACTGAAATGTTTTTGCTTTTTTATTTAATACAAATTTGTATCTTAAAAATGGATTTTCTATTATGTATGCGGAAAATAATTATGATTTAAATTTTAACATTTACTCAATTCACAAGCATTGGTTTATTGCTTAAAGGTGTATTTAAAAATAATTCTGACAAAAAAACCGACTTCAAAGCAAAGATTTGATAGAAACATTTTCGAAAATTGGAAGTACTCTTTCAAACAAAAAAAAAGCTAAATAAATAAAATCTGTTGGTTAAGGAGTACGTGAAATATAAAATTAAATTTTAACGGGCGAACCTCCGCCCATTGTTTTAAATGTAAGGATGTGTGTTTTTCAGAGCTCAGGGTGTGTGTTAAGTTTTGTAGAAGTAGGTAAAGAAGGACCACTTAAAATATTAAATATTAACGGGCGTGACTCTGCCCTTTTTTTTAATGGAAGATTGTGTCTAAGAGCTCCAGGTGTGGTACAAATTGGTTAAGTAGAACCATTTAAAATAAAATATTAAATTTTAATGGGCATATCCCACCCCCCAAAACCAAAGGTGCTTTCTAGGTATCGCATATTTTCTTTTTAAATTCATACAAGTTCAAACGATGCAACCAGGGTTACCGTTCACCCGACTAAAGTCGCAATTTTACCCTTTTTTAGCGGTCTGAGACTTTTTTTCATCACCGACTTTTCCGACTTTTTTTAATTTTGTTGCGACTTTTTACCCTTTTTTGTGAAGCTTTTCAAAAAAACAATTAATTTGCAGTAAATTAAAAGTTTTCTGATTATTTTTATCAAAAAATGGTCAAAATAACGTCTTCAAAATTTAAAAGCAATTCACAGATTTTTCCTGTGATGAACTTATTTTTAAATATAGCAATGAAATTTCTAAAAAGTAGTATGTATGTATGTTAAGAAAAAAATTTTTAAGTACAAATAATAATACATATATAAGCATGTATAATGCAACTGTATGTGTTATGAAATATGATAAAAATGGATTCTGCAATAAGCTTTTTGTTTTGTTTCAATTGCTTTTCATTAATAAAAAAACGCTAAAAAAAGAGGTGCAACTTTTACGTGCGACTTTATTTTTACAAAACGATCTTTTGTGCGACTTTTCTAAAATTCCTAACGGTAACCCTGGATGTAACATTGCTTGTGAATTGAGTAATTGTGCAAACTTAAAAATTTCGTAAGATTATTGTAGTCCAAAATTTTAGTTTTCTTGAGCTAGAGAGCTTTTCGTCGTAAAATCACTTCAAAATAGTATATAACATTTGCATAAGACATTTATTTTTAGCAAAATGAACTCAAAATTAAATTTATTTAAGAAATTCATTATTCGACATATTGTCATAAGTTTATTTTAATTTATTTGCCTAACCACCAGCAAATAAATTTCAATTAAAATTTCTTAATGCGAATTAAGTTTCGCATTTCATTATATTAATGTTAATAAATACAATCAGCCCATTTCTAAAAATTCCCCGGGGGAATAGTTTCCACAGAATTATTTTTTTATCTGAAAATAAAATTCACCATTCCTAAACAGATTGAGCTAAAAGTTAAAATTTGAGGGAGAACTTCGAATTTTCGAAGTCAGCTATTTTGTTTCCAGTTGTTTTATTTTAAAGGAAAGCTTGCAAATGACTTGTTAAAATGGTGAATCAATGAATACGGAATAAACGCCCTGCGAAATGTTATTTAGAATAAGGCTGAATATGTATTTACAGTTTTGTGCAAAACAAAAGCAACAAAGAGCAAAAATAAAAGAAGACGTTTGGTTTGGCAGTTTGCTGAAAAGAAAAAGTAAGTTTTCAGATCACTTGGGTCTAAGAAAATTTATTCATTCCTTTCTTTATGGAGTTTATAATCAGCACATAATTTAATATTTTCTGGCGTTCCTGAGATTAATCACAATCGCTTTCGGCTTATAGAAGGAATTAGACTTTTTTCTTTGCCGGAAGTTAAATATTTATTGAGACATTGCGAAAACGGAAATAAGCTGGTCATTGATTTCCTGCACCAGCCCAACAGCAATTGCTTATGGTGGAGGGCTAATGAACAAAGTTTCAACATTAATATCAAACGTTCCATTGGTCTAATATAATGTTTAAACAATCACCAGTAGCAGGATAGTGGCCGAAATTTTTATGGAAGCAAAACTTAACTCTCTTTTTTTTTAACTTACAATTATGTACATATTTTTCACATTTATCTTTCCACTTGCTTAGAAAAGAACTTTAAGTCACTACCAACGTATAATTAAATCGTTATTTTAATTTACACTTTCATTGTTTTATAATCCACTAAATTTTTAGCAATTTAATAATATGCCTAGGCTTACTCACAGTTGTGCTTACGCTAATAAGCGCGCGTAAATTTATTTTCCCATAGTAATTGGCAACGCCATAATAGTTTTTTTTAGCATACAACCCTGTTCACTTTGCCTATCATTAGTACTCAATATAGCAACTGTGCCGAAAATATATGCCAAACGCACAAATTTCATAGTGTAGAATATTGTGCTTCAAAGAATTTTAATGCAATTAGAAAATATTTACCTATTTCTGAGTATAAATATAGTATTTGTATTGCACATAAATAAAAGTAAAATATGGTAGACTTAGAAAATATAGACACCACGGAAACGCCGCCTGAATTAACAGTTCAACCCATACAGGAATTATCTAACAAAGTGATGAAACTACAAATGTGTCGCCTTTGTTTACAGCAGGAAGATGAAGCTAACGCTGATAGAGCTGTGGAAATTTTTGAAGAAGCAAATGCGAATGAAATGGAAAAGGGCAAGCCTGTAGAAGAGTTGCTGTACGAATTATTCAATATAAAGGTAAATATGAACTTAAAGCTGTTTGATAGAGTTTTATCTAACTTGTCTTAATTTACAGTATGACAAATCTTGTGCTAATTTACCTCATATAATATGCCATCGGTGCTGGGACATGGTGCAGGCGTTTAATAGTTTTCGTTATTTGGTCCAACAATGTGAAGAACTGCTGCAGAAGCGTTTGAAGTTATTGCAAACAAATGCTTTTTTATGGGATGATGAAGAGAAGAGACCCGGCTTAAATGGCAACCCGGGTGTGTTTATTCCAGATGAAGATTGCGAAATTGAAGAAGTTAATCCGGAGCAAGATTTTGAAAGTTCCGAAGATGATTTTTCCATGGAATCGGAATCGGAACCAGAAGATGTCGCTCCGGCGATAAAAGTAAACGAATCCACTTTAACTAACAAACCCAATGCAAATGCTGTCAAAAATGTAAACAAAAAAGTCACCGCTCTTACAAAACCAACAGAGCCAACAGAGGCTGTTGCTAAAACTGAGTTACCTAATCCCAAAGAAATACCTGCTACAAGTGTGCCAACAGACCATAAGAATTTGGAATTTATTATTAAGAACACATACTCTTGTGAATACTGCGATATGTGTTTTAGCACACAAAACGACTGTACAGATCATGAATCTCGCCACGACCCTGAAACTCCATTCCTGTGTAATTTTTGTCCCATGCGTTGTGCCACTCGCCAGCCGTTGATTAATCACATTAGGGAGAAGCATGATGCTGAAAGACCATACATTTGTGCCATATGCAACAAAGGATTTTGTAGACGTTCTGATCTGAAAAAGCATTCTATAGTTCACACAGGAGTTCGACCATTCGCCTGCCCTATTTGTGCAAAAAGTTTTTCACGCAATACAAATCTCACCAAACACATGCGTATACACAGCAGTATTAAGCCTTTTGTTTGTCAGCAATGTCCACGTTCATTTATTACTGGCACAGAACTGCTGCGTCATGGAAGAACTCATTCCGAAAATAGGAACTTTAAGTGCTCCAGATGTGCTTCCACTTTTGCGCGCAAGGATAAATTGCAAATACATGAGCAAGCTCACTATCGTAAGGAATCCGAATTTCTGCTTAATCAAGCTAAGCAACCGGGACAACCAAATCAGACAGTGTTACCTGCGTCTTTAGACAATATGGAAAACATGATTGTTCCCATTAATCCCTACGCAAATTCAGACCTTAATCTAACCAGATCAACGGATGAATTACAACGTTCATTATTTGCTGGCAGTCAGCTACCGCAAATTAAAACCACATTTCAACACATTAAGCCGCCCCCACCTCCTACGAAATCTTCACATGGCCGCTTACATATCTGCGATATATGTAGCAAATCATTTACCCGAGAGCGTGATCTCCAGCGTCATCAAGCTTTACATTTGGATACACTTTTTACTTGCAAGCAATGCGGTGTTGGATTCAGTCGTCGCGAGAAACTGGCACGTCACGAACTGGAACAGCATGCTCCCCAGTATCCTTGTGAAATATGCCGCATTACATTCCTTAAACGCGAAGAATTAGAAATGCACTTGAAAATGCATGAACTGCAGCACAATGCTGCAATATCAGCTCACCAAGCTGTGCTCAATGCTGCCGGTGTAGTAAATTCGCCTATGGACTTAACGCAAATTCATCATTCTGTATCTCAATCATTGCCGCTACCCCAGCCACCACCATTGCCGCCTGTTGTTGCTATGGTTGCCCAACGTCCCTCAGCCGCTGATATCTCCTTTTACAGTAACATGGTGCCAACCATGAATTTGGGATTTTATAGTGAAACGCGACCAGAGGATCGCAACGGTATTTGAAAATATTTTTAAGATTTTAGGATTGTTTGGAAATATTTTATTACACACTCGTATTCATATTCTTTCAATTTACTTCTTGATTATAATAAATTGCTCATACATTTATTGGTACTTAATGGATTTGAAATATATTCTAGTAGGAGGAGGTCCAGAAATAAAAGATTTCAAAAATGGATAATTGAAGAAATTGCATACATTTTTAACAATTTTAAACTGAACATGGGCAGATAATTTGGAATAGATATAAACATACATATTTTATTCGTATTCGGAAATATTCGTCTACTCATAACATTCGGATTCGTATTCATCAAATTCGGGCGGATATTTTCAATGAAAAACATTATCCAAAATTGCAAAAATATATAAAGTTTTTGTAATAAAAAACATTAAGACTGTCACTGATCTACTTGTAATAAATAAAAAACAAGCAGATTCGGTTAACGCAACCAATAGAATTTTTTTGCTGTTTCGAAAACTGAGTTTGTTGCGATAACCGAGTAAAAAATTTCTATGCCTGTTTTCCACTAAAAAGCTTATTTTAAACCAAATAAAATGTTTATTAAAGAATCAAAGGTTAACTTTTAAAATAAATGCATTTGCCACGAACTTCTTTAGCAGTTGCTAATTTTTTTAAATTCTACATACTGTTTATTTGTGAATTTTGCATTCATTGCAAATCATTTTCACCGGTATGTCACTTTCAAGTTCCTTCAGAATTTCGCTCTTTTGCTTTATTGTTAGTTTAACAAATTTTGTTACTGCAGGTATTTTGTTTATCGTACTAGAACAACCACTCACAATCCAAGGATTTTTTTTAAAGAGAAGCACCACGAAAAAATTCTTTACAATTCCTAGAATAGCTGTAAATCAAAAGATTTCATGCACAAAGTTTTGTAATTTTGAATTTATTTATAAGAAACTAAAGTAAAGAAAAAAACAAAACGAAAGAGATAATCTTAACTTTCTTTGCAAAGTTGCATTAACTGAGGTATTGTTTTTTGAAAAGTTGCGTTAACTAACAGATTCACCAATGTTAAGAATTTGGGTGTTGCGAACATCGAAGTGTTGCGCGTAACGAGGGTTGCGTTAACCGAATCTGCACTGTATGTATATATTTTTTACAACTGACATTAAAAAAGTTAGAAATTCTGTTTTTTTCATATCATGTCAAATTAATAAGCAATGCTCACGAAAGGAATATTGAACCGCAAATGCTGTCGATTATAAAATGCAAGAAAGTGATTTATTATCGGTATGCATTAGTGCGACAACCTTTCTCCACCCGGTTTGTGGACATAATTAGTTACAGCCAAACGGCAAGACCGATTGAAATGAGTTTTTGGATTCAAACTTCGGAAGCCTCTCTCGCTAACGT
Source organism: Nowickia ferox (assembly GCA_936439885.1). NCBI lineage: Eukaryota > Metazoa > Arthropoda > Insecta > Diptera > Tachinidae > Nowickia > Nowickia ferox. The sequence continues at coordinate 23,157,621 of OW387026.1, forward strand.
CTTTAAAGTTCTTATTACTTAATCTCACGAAGAAGAAAAATGTTCTTACTCACGCTCACGTCCTCCCACGCGTGGTAAAGTTTGACTAATAACACACACCGATATTATATAATTTTTTTAATTTTCAAAAACTGAATTTTTATTATGGAAACATTTACAATCAATTGTTATTTGAGCCCTATGCTCCTTGTAGGAGTTAAAAGGAACAAATATATGAGAGCAATCGTGAATAAAATTCCGCGAGAAATTTTTCCCGGGGAACAATAGCAAGCAATAGAGAAAACAAAAAAATTTTAATTGGAAAAGGGAGAAATTTCTCGCGGAATTTTATTCATGATTGCCCTGTATATATAATCGATATTTGAAATTACACCCAAAACACTTGATAAAGTGGCAGGAAACCACAATTGTCGAAATATTTTTTATTCTCCTTGTTATACCACTCACGCTCACCTATTCTCACACCTGACGATTTTTAAACATTCCTTTTTAGACCTTCTAATTTAGTTTAAGCATTCATTAATAAATTAAATCATTGAATAACTTCTGCATCATTATGGTTGTTCAAATAATTTTAAAATATTTTTTACATTGAAATTTATTTGCTGGTGGTTAAGTATTGTCTATGTATTTAATTGGTGCTTTGACATTTATTAATCCTTTTTTCACAAAACGTCTTTGCATACCGACACATTCATGCATTAAACACATTTACCACAGCAGGCTACACGACTTAAATGCCGCTGGCTGCATTTGTAGCCTTGTATCCAGCTACTTATGTAATTATTTTGGAGTCGGCAAAAGCATCATATGCACCTGATATAAAAGTCACAAAACAAATTGTCGACAAAATTGGTGACTTGCAGACACTTAACCCCAAACTTTCTACAGTATGCCTTCTCTTGAACTGGAAGATAATGTACATATCGCTCATTTACTTAAACAACATCGTTACCCAAATATCTTGTGTACTCAACTTTTGAGAGAAAAATAAAACTTTCTTTTTCAATTTGTGAGTAAATCAGCTACGCCGAAGCCATATGCATAAAGGCCTCATTAGTTTTTACTTTTCGTTGTCGTTCTGTGCCGTTCTGTGCCGTTCTTTTCTGTATAAAGTATTTTGCAATTACTTTTTCTGTGCAAGGAATCAGCTGGCAACCTATAAAACTGATTTCAGTTGTATAGAAAATATCACAACAAACTAATACATACACACTTTTGGCTGTCACAACGTTGAATTCTATTTTCTACAGATTTGTCCGTAACAGAACAGAACGAAAAAGGAAAAACAAACCACACATACAGACTTTCAATTGAACAGAAACAAAACAGCTGATTCAGAACGGAACAGCACGTACAAACTAATTCTACCTTAATGCGCAAACTTTTACAAAACCGCCTTTGTGCTTTCACACCGACGAGAGCACAGCAGCCAATCAGATCCCGGCGACAACATTGTTTGATCTTATGCATTAAACACATCCACCACAGCAGGCTACACGAACACACGACTTCAAATGCCGCTAGCAGCATTTGTCGCCTCGTAGCCAGCTACTTAATTATTTTGGAGACGGCAGCAGCACCATCTGCACCTCATATTTAGGTATAAATACATAGTTCAGTATTGCCACCTTCAAATATTTCGCATTTATAAAAATTAAATTACTCTTTCAAAATGTACTTATATGACGTAAAAGTATAAAAGTGAATCAATTTATGCTTTACATCAATTTTTGGATATTGTTTCTGTTAAATAATATGAAATAATTGTACGATAACATTCATTCAACATTTTGTATTATACTTGCAACACTGAATTTTCACATTGTAGCCAAAGAAATAGAAATTAGTTTAATTGGACTACAACGACAAAATAAGCATAGACAACAACCTGCCGCCCTGTTGCTTTGCTGTCTTCAAAAGTATCACTCTCATATCAACATGTGTATTCTATCCTTGACATTTTGTAGTCGGTAGCCTGCTGTGGTGAATGTGTTTAATGCATTACATTGCAAAGAAAACAGCACAAATTTAAGAGTTTTCAAAGCGTTTTACCTCTAATACAGATGTTATAATTTGTGTGGTTTGGACGTACATACATACATATGTAGGTGGTTTTTTGTCAAACTACTTTTTTGAGTTATGACGTTGTTGGAGTAAATGAAGGATGTGTAAATATATTTACACAGCAGTCGTTAAGCAACTCTCGCGTCATCGTAATTATTTCTTAAGTGCGGTCAAGCTTTTGTGTGTTGCTTGGCCTTCGAGAATTATTCGTCTCGCTCGCACTGATTGACTGATCTTCCATGGATAACCGTATATTCTTGCGGTTCTTTTGTGGAATTTCTTTAACAACCATGTTGCTATTTCCTATGTGAATTCATAGGTCGTGTATAGTCAGTCACAAAAACTTTTTTAAAATACTGTTAATACCATCTTGGGCATATGGTCTAGTTGCCCCGCCCATATTTGTGTAACAGTAATTTGTAAATTTACTTTGTAAAGTATTTATGAAATAAATAAATAAATATTTACACATTTACACATTTATTTATGTATATATAAATTGTTATGTAAATACCTACAAAATGAAGCTATATCTTGAAAACTAAAGCCAGGGGCACAATGAATACGGCATACGTTAAACTTCAAATTTTTCAACTGACAGCTAAGTTGAAATACATGGTTTCTTATGAGGTCTTCTACTTTCAGTACGTGTCCGTCAATGCAAAGTACAAAAATGTGTCAACTTTTAATTTTTTTGCGTACGTTGAGTAGTTTAAAAGATATTGGTTATTTTTTTTTTTGTTACTCTGATTTAGGTTTTTTTGTTTAAATAAAATAAAACATAAGAAGAAAGCGAAATAAATAAAAAAAAGTTCAATTTAATGCACAAAATGGAGAAACAAACTATTTAAGCTGTTCAAATGATTCCGTATATGTATAAAGTAATCATTGTGCCAACCTACTCCGTCATAGCGTTAATGTCAGTTGAAAAAGGCGAAATTTAACTTATGCAAAATAATAATTGCTTAGCTATTACTATTAAAGAAATTTTTAAAATTTTATTCTCCGAATTTGTCAGCATGTGAGTCTGAACTTCACATTCAGGGTTAAATAAATTACTCTAAGCTTTCAAAAAGCTAATGGGTTTAATAATTAAAAATTACATACATAATATGTACATATGTGCATATGAATATACCCTGCAGAAAACATGGGGTTAAATGTCCCCAAGTCACCACTTTTGTCGACTATATTGGTGACATTGTCAAACGAGCGTCTACATATTAACATTGTTTTTGATGCGTAGAAAATATTTTGTCAGATACACACAACTATGCTTCTTCTTAATGTTTTCTTGGTTTGTTGAAAATATGTACAAGTGGCTTCAAGCAAAATTCAAGTTTTCATGAAAATTAGTTTACGAAATCAGTATAAAAGGCAAATAAAAAAATGTATTAAAAAATAATTCAAAGAATCAAATAAAAAGAACTTGCAAAAGACAAATAAAAAGCAATTCATTTTGTAATTATAAAAATACAAATATTTTAAAATGAAATAATTGTGGAAATTTTTATGAGCCTGTAGAAGATTTTGTGGGATCAATTAAAAAGTCCAGTCCAGTAAGTCTAGATTCATACGTAAGTGTTTGATTTTAATAATTCGACGGAACCTTGAATTTTTCATTTATATTTAATACAAACAGCAAACTAAATCCTTACTTGCTGAACGAATGTTCCCTTTTTATGTATTTTTTTTTTATTAAAACAAACATTTTTAATCAAATATTCATTTTTATTATCATTAGAATTACTAAAATGTACTAGTGACTATCTCTTTCCAAAAGAAATACCTACTCAGTAGTACCAACGTCAGTAGTTGCTTTTCAATGACACGTACATGCTAAATGTCTATAGCAAAAAGCATTGTCTGGGGTACAATTCGTCAGTAGTACTGGTGACAAAGTCACTAGTAAATCACTACAATTTCACTATTCGCATTTTCTGCAGGGTATGTACATATGTACGTATGCATGTATATACATATGTACATACAGTATGCGAATAAAATGAGTTAGTTTACTAAGTTTAATTATGCTATAAAGTGATAAAAGTTTAACAATTATTACAGGTAATTTTGTTTTATGTAAACAAATAGACATAACCATGAATCATGTATGTATGTATGTATGTATGTACATATGTATGATTATATGTATTATTTAGCAAAATAAACTAAAAGAAAAATTGGGGTATAACTTAAATTTAACGTTTTAACTTTGTCTCTTTCAAATATCATATAAATGTAACATGAATCGTTTCGTAACAAAAGCTTCTTCATTGAATTATAAAAAATAGTTTTATTCGAATAAAATTCTTCGGTTAACCTTGGATCATATCGTGCCACTAAAATTATTGACAAAAATCGACCATTTGCAATCGCAAATAATAGATTTCGTCAAAAAAAACGAGGCCCAAAAAATATGTCGGTTAAGCTTTTTTTGGCGGTTATGTTCTGTAAACCGAATCCGAGTAAATTTATCGTTTTCCAAAAATAAATAATTCAAGAAATTTTTTTATTCGACATATTGTCATAATTATATTATAAGTGAAATTTATTTACTGGCGGTTAAGCGATGTCTATATGCATTTCATTGTTGCTTTAACAAATCGTCAGTAGACACATTTTGAACAGTCACAAACCTCTTATCTTATGCACATACTTCCAAAAACTATTTGAGAATTGACAAATAATAATGTCAAGATAAAGTAACGAACTATTTTCTTCCTTTTCAATTGTGAATCTTATTTTGTTGTGATAACTGTTAAATAGCTGCAAAATCCTCTCTTCATCATTTCTTTTAATAATTGCAAATAAATCGTCAACATACTTTGTTAATAATTTATTAATTATGTTTCCCTCGTCTAGTTCTTTTGTTGTTTTTTGTCCAAAAGAGTGTCTAGTACAATGTCCGCGATCGTTGGTGAAAGAGGGTTTCCAGATAATGTTAGAAGACTGTTTGATCATTTGGCTACCAATAGTAAACGACAGCACATATGGTAACTTGTGCATAGCAGCGAGATCTTGATGCAGTAATACAGGGGTGTAATCGTCGCTTTCGATAACGAGCTGATTCGATCACGTTTTTCAGTTTGAGATTATGGCATTCGCTATCGAACAATTCAATAATATGGTTCGTTGTCGAATGCCATAATCTCAAACTGCAAAAACGTGATCGAATCCGCTCGATATCAAAAGCGGCGATTAGACCACAGATTCTTCCATTTGGCTTTACATTTCATTAAGCCACCTACAAGTACATGGCGAACATTCTAGATCCGCTTTCTGTAGTATAAAAGGAGGCACCCTGTGGAACAGTCAGAAAGTAGGAGAGTCAACATCGTTGAAAGTAAAGTTAAGAAGTAGTTAAGTAAAGACAGTGAGTCTTTAGTGTTGTATGAACAGTCAGCATCCGCAGAATAAGTCTTGTGTGTGAAAAACAGGCGAGTGGGAGTTTTGCTACAAAACCAGTGCAGTCAGTTGAGTGAGACCTGTGCATACAACAGCGAGGAAAACGTATTGGTAACCAGTTGCGGTATATTTAAGTAATCTATGTGTGTTTATTTAAGCTCTTGAATTGGATTAGTATAAGTGCATTTATTTGTAAATAAAACTTGTATCATTCTTAACCCTAATTAGTACACTGGGGTCTTTTATTCATTTGCAAATCTTCGAGTCCACGGAAAAGAAGAATAAAAACGTAACAATATTGTTATTAACGTCAGCTATTTAACGCAAATTTTCAATGAAATGGAATGTGAGAAATGATTATATTGCGCATACAATTATTGATTTACCGTTGGTAAATACATTTGTAAGTATCACTATTTATTTTCTGTTTATCCGTTTTTTCATTTTCTATTCAGGTTAGCACGAAGTTATATCACTCTACTTAAGTATGTTCAACTATTCTTGCTTGTCTTTTACAATCATCACATTAATTATTTTTACTTTTCGATGTACCGTCGGTACATACATGTAAGTATTATTGTAGTGGATATTATGTCACATTGTTTTTGCTTTCTAAAGTTGATTTTACTTTCCAATATATGAAACTGTGATTTCCAAGAGAACATATATGTATGTATTTGTTACGTGCCCATGTTGATTTAAGTGATACAATGTTAAATTTTATAGTTGAACTATAGTGAAATTTAATCAGAAATAATTTCTTAGTCGCGCTTAAGTTCAGTAATTTCAATTCTTGTTGAATTAAATATTTTTATTAATTAATGTGAGTAAATACTCACTTTTATATGGTATTTTAAGTTTTTTTTTCTTATATCTAGTATTGAGTAAAAAAACTTAAAATACCATAAAAAAGCCTGACTGAAAGCCTCTTCTATTTCGAGTTGGTCAGCTTTGGCACTCTCTAACTCTATCTCTAAAATTTCTATTCCATTAACAGTTTAAAAGTTATACATATATTAACAATTTTTTTTATCAGAACCCCTATGTACTAGTATGTTAAAAGTGACCATATCTCGAAAACTAGCCATAGAATATCAAAATGATTACCTGATTGGTGTTCAGCATGCCAAATGTAATAAGATATGGGCTACATTTATAATAAATTACTTATTTTTAAAAACTTTTTTAAATTTATATGGGAGTTAGTATTTATTTTCTCAAAAAAAAAATTATACTTTGAGATATGTAGCAGAATAAAAAATTTATACAAAAAGAGAAAAAATCATTTTTTTTATTCGAAATTTATATTACAGATGAATATTGCATAAGGGAGCTATTTGCCATCGGAAACTCATTTAGATCAAATTCGATTTGACGTATTTTGAATATCTATAGACTCTCGAAATACTCTTGAAGCTGAACAACAAAATGAGTTACCAAATCTACAATTATTTAAGATTATTTTTACGAAATACTTATATACATTTTTAATTTTGTTTTTTGGTAATTATGTCTCCAATTCGTTGCTATTATTTTGCACAATCTATATTTATGTATGTATTTGAGAATATTTGTTATTTTATTTTTCAAGAAATACTTACTTATCAGCATTGAAAAATGAAAATGCAAATTCGTTTTCTAGTACCTATAATAGGCTACAAAAGTCAAAAGCTGCTTAAAACATTCAAATCACCAAAAAAAAGTAAAATTTTGAGTCAAATAGGAATGTTGTTGCATTTGTTTTGAACAATACTGTAAGTAGGTACTTGTATTAAGAGTTCTGTTATGACGTTTGAAAGTACAGGTTTATTGTAATATACGAATAGATGTCTTTTTTGGAAACAACTTCTACATTTATCGAAACTGCAGGTGAATAGTTATATACATTTTTTTATCAGACATATTCATACAGATGTACATACTCGTACATATGTATGTGTACATGTAATGAAATTTTAAATCTAAGTGAGTAGACATCGTTTAAACTCAACTACTCTGATTTTCGCACCCTCACGTTAAGATTGATTTATAAGTATACATAGGTTGCAATAAATATGAATGCGACGTCGACATCACACTCATATCACATTCACACTCATAAATCACATCAGTTTGATTTATAATTTCCGAAAAATACTTACTGCCAGTTTATAGAAACCGGTAAAAAATTCTCGTCTGCCTATTTACATATATTGAAAACAAAAACAAAGCACTCACAATTTGTTTTTCTTTTCAATATAAATAGACAGACGAGAATTTTTACATGGCTTCTGTAAACTGGCACTTATACCACTTACATTGATTCAGCTCACTCAACTAACCCATATGCTCTGATTTACACGGGCATAATTGTGCTGGCATAACATGCCAGTTTGTAGGTGAGAGAGGCAAAGAGAGTGGTTTTGTGGTTGCATAATTTTTCAACCAGCTACAACCCCGCATTAGCAGCACAAAACCGTAATAGAACAGAAAAAAAAATGTGCAGTACGACATTTTACTTGAAAAATATCATAATGCGGAAAAAATTTCGCAAAAAACCGTTCGTTCCTTTTTAAAATTAAATTTTAAATGAAATTTCATGGTATGAATTTGATGTGTTGCTGTGATAGGCGCATCAGTTTGATGTGTGGCCATGCCGCTTAACGTATCTTTACTTGCGCATTAAAGGAAAGTTTTCGATATTTTAACTAATGCAATTGCCGCTAGAGAAAAATGTGTTGACTAGAGACATATGGTTTTAGGCTGACTAGAGGGATTTTATCATAAACAAACGCAAACACATATTTTATCACAAACACAAACATCGGTTCTCTTCAGAGTTCTCTTTCTATGTTATACTTTTGTTGTTTATGTTAAAACTTGAAACTCTCTACAAATAGGCAGCATAAGTACAATTGCCAGATGAATAAAGTCGGCAAAAAGTAGTTGAATTTTATTTTAAAGAACATCTTCAATATCACTCTTTCGCATTGCTGATAATTTAATAACAAAAGGTTATTAAACAAATTAAATTTCCTAGACATTGCAAACATGTTTTAACAACTTATTGACTACAATTGCATGTTATTCATGCATGTAAAAAAATCCTCAAATTCCCTAAATCATCAAATCTGGCAACAAACATAATCTACAGTTACAATACATACATACGTAGCAATATTGCAGTTATAAGAGCGTCTAATTGTTTACATTCTTTTTTGAACAAAAAAAAAAAAAAAAAAGAATAAACAAACTGGGTATTTTGTTCTTGTAATTACATACATATGTACTTATATGAATTTATGTACATACATACATATGTATGTGAGTGTAGGTACGATTTGTCTTTGTTGTTGCTATTGTTTCCTTAGTATCATCATCGAGAGGCAGACATGCCTTTTGAATTACGAGTTTAATTGAATTTAATTCAGTTTCTTACTGACATTCGGTTCAACACCATTCGGTCGTTTGTTGGTGGTGCTGGTGTTGTTATATCTACATACATTGTATATCTATTTATTTATTAATCAAACTAAATTTAACTGTCTGTCTATGTCGCGAATTCACTGAACTGAGTTTTTCTAAAGCACAATTCTTTTTATTAAAACTTTATTTGTTATAATTTTTATATGGGAATGGCCACAGAACGAGTGACCATTTTCCCCAGTGTCTCAAAAATGAGTACATAATTATATACATAGGTACATATGTAGGTACATACTATGTACAAACACATGAAATAATAATTGAATAAACTTATTAACTGTAATTAAAAAAAAATTGTCACAAAAACCCCTAAGATTTGATTTAAAGGTGTTATTTGTTTGTTCTATGTTAGATGTGTGTAAAATAAAATATTTTTGATAACATCTCTCAAATGAAAAGAGTTATTCAATAAATATAATAGAAATTCTACTCAAAGAAATTATATACATAAGTATGTACATAGAAGGTATACTATGTAAGAATATATGTATGAATGTAGGTATGCATGCACATATCTATGTATGTACCTATGTACATATAGTTGGTTACATGCATATGTACATACATATGTGTAGGTATGTATATATAGTCCCTATGCATACCCTGCAGGAGATCGAACTAGTGTCCAACTCAGTACTTTACTAGTACATCAATCACCACCACTAGTTCCCAACTGTAAACTTTCCTTTACCATCTTAATGCTCAAATTAGCATTGAATGTTTTTAGAAAACTACTAGTGCCATTAGGACTAGTTTATTACCAGTTCTTTTGTAAAGAAAAATTCTATAAAATTGCTTGTTAAAATTTTTCATTATTTACCAAACTTCAAAATTATAAGAGGGCAATTATTCACCAATTTAATTATAGAAATTATTTTTAGATGAACCTAATTTTACACAACAACTTTAACCCTTTTGGCACTAGTTCTTGCTATTCTACATAGTAATTAGACTAGTAGCTTTTAGACAATTATCGCCTACTCTCCTGCAGGGTACCTATCGTATGTACATATTTATGTACATATGTATGTATGTTTATAGGCAAGTTATTAAATTTGTTATTGCAACAAGCAACTAAAATAAACCTTTTTATAATATACATACCTACACACTACATATGTACTATGTATGCATGTACCTATGCATGCAAGTATGTACATATGTATGCGTGTACATACCTATGTATGTACATATTGCAAAAAATCGCACTAAACTATTTACATGCATAGGTACATACCTATGTACTATCTACATACATACATACATATCTATGTATGTAAATAGTACATAGGTATGTCTGTATGTATTTAAATACTTATAAGTACATATATATTCTTACAAGACACAAGTTTTTCATTAAAGAAAATGGAAAAAAAATTATGTATGTACCTCCTACATGTAACTTCAAAATAGCACCAGAAACAACAATAACGCAACCTATATTAATAATTCAAAAGCCGCAACAATAATAACTAATAAAATCAAACCTACACAAGAATTACTTTTATTACGTGTGTTCGTATGTTGTATGTGTGTGCACATGTGCATCCAAATATATGGTACACAAGCACAAAGAAATAAATTTTCAAACAAAAGAAAACAAAAATATTTACACATACATGCATATATATAAGTACGTAGAGAAACAATCGTGTAAACCAATTTTACTTCAAGGATATTAAAAAACTTAAACAAGCCGGTTTTGGTCTTATTTGTTTTTCCCCCAAAGGATATTAAAATTTAATTAATAAGCTGCAACATCAGGTGAGTGGAAAAAGTCCTTGCTACTCATTCTTTTTTAGAGCCGTTTTGCACACCAGTGTTGCCAGAAAATGATGATGCTAGAGTGCTAGATCGGTCCAAACTATCTGCTAGAATGTTCTACAAAAGAAAAAATAGAATGCTAGATTTTAAATTTAAATATGTAGGTTTTTAGCAGTTTTTTGAACAAGTTGAATGTCTTTTTGCGGAAATGAAAATGCTAATATGGCAACAATACAAAACATACATACAAAATTTTACTTTGCAAAGTTTTGAGTTTGTGGGAAAGAAGAATGGGCTTAAGTGCTTGCAAAGTTGCTTTCTTTTTCTACGTTCATTTCTTCTGTTTTTCCTTCGTAATGTACATATGTATACGAGGTTTGTTCAAAATGTATCGCGAATTTTGAATTTTCGCGTGTTACGTACATTTGCATTTTTTGATTTTTTTGTGGCGTTATGTTGGTACTCATGTTACTCACTTATGCCGACAATTTCGACCATTTTGAATGTATAGTTAAGTGATAGCTGCTTCGCTTGCACAAAGAACCTGTATCAAATTTTGTGTGAAAAACGAAATTAAAAAAAACAAAATTCGAATATATGTACGTAACCCTCAAAAAATCAAAAATCGCGATACTTTTTGAACAAACCTCGTATGTGCATATGTATGCATGTATGAAAGTATATATTTATGTACTTCACGGTATAGTGAAAATTTGTTAAAATAAACTTTGCTCCTGCTGAAGTGAAAGAAAGTTTAAAAGAAAATTTTGAAGAAATGCAGTTTAGTGAAGCAGCTCCAAAATCATCAAAACAATAATATTTTCATATTAAAATATTTTCATTTTAGTGAAACTTTTTGAATAAAAATTTCGAAATATATTGACTATTTATTTTTACCTTTTATTTTTTTTTCATTTCATTTATTTATTCATTATGTATACCTAGCCTATGGGCCATGGTCGGTCACATCACATCATGCGTTATTAAAATGTTGCATTTTGTGCTCTCTGATATTTTATCATATGCGCAATAAATTTATAATATCAATACGTTTTTAATTAGAAGATAAAAAAATTATTTAATTTAAAATAAAAACAATAGTATTTATTTGAAAGTCGATTATTTTTAATATGAGAAAAAGTTTTAATAATTGGAAAAAGAGGAAAGCCACAAAACTATGATCAAGTATTTTTTTCAAATTCAACTACAAAACCCGTTCAGACTATTGAAGGATAAGCAGACAGATTTGCCACATCTAGATTATAACAATACACGCTTTAATTTATATGATGACGCCTGTGATGATAAATTGGGACCTTTGGACAAATTTAAAACCACAAAATTAAAGTTAAGTAGTTGACCAATAAGAAATTTAATAAGGAATAAAGATTGAGTTACTAGAAATATTAAGAAGCATAGATGTTCCTCAGATGGGTACAGGTGTATACATACATACATTATGGACTTAAGGATGCCATAACAGATTTCATTTCAACATACATATACGGTGTATACATACATACATTATGGACTTAACAGATTTCATTTCAACATACATATATAAATTAATATAGAATGTTGCATTGTAGAGTTTTTTTTTTTAATTTAGTTGAACATCAAAAAATTGCTTTAAAATTAAATTATCTTCCTAAAGATAATCTGGTAATATTCATAAGCAATTCAATTAAATGATTATCTAGCAATATCACAGTGTTATCTTCTAGAAGTCAGAGCTGTAAATGCATCATTCTTTTTTGATTTTAATTTATTTACGAATTAGCTAAATTTGGAATTAATTCTTTTCACATCAAAAAATAATTGAGTGAAATTTGAACCAATTCAAGCGAATTAGGCAGAAATGAATTTCAATTCGTTTCCAATTCAAATGAATTTTTAGAATGAGTTGCAATGCGTTTTCAATTCAAATGAATTTGTTAAAGAGAATTACAATTCATTTCCAATTCGTTTGAATTGATTTTGAATGCATTCAAATGATTTAGAACAACGAATCAATTCAAATCAAATGAGCTGGTAATGAATTTCTAATTGTTTTTTCTCATTCATTTGAAATAATTCAAAATCAATTCAATTCAAATAAATTTGAAATAAATTGTAATTCCTTTTTTTACAAATTTATTTGAATTAGAAACGAATTGCAATTCATTTGAATTGGAAATGAATTGCAATTAATTTTTACCAAATTCATTTGAATTCACTCAAATTTTATTCAATTAATTTTTTTGTGTGAAAAGAATTAATTCAAAACTTGCTAATTCAGTGCATGAATGATTTGCGAATCAATTCAAAAATGAATGATTCTTTTACAGCTCTGCTAGAAGTATTGCATTCGTACTTCTCCGAAGTATCGAACTGGCCGCACAACATCTCCCGAAGGGAGAAACTTCCGCAATACGAATATGACTGTTGCCGCAATAGTATTTTTCTTTTAAGCAATACGATTTCGTATCATTTTCGTATTACTTTGCTTGATATAAGGATATAAATCCTTACTAATATTATATGTAAATGTGAAAGTGAGTTTGTTTCTTTGTTTGATTGCTACGTTTTTTTTATCCGGTTGTGAACCGATTTTTTATATTTGGTACGGATTTTTTCCGAAAAACATACAACTTTTTTTTATTGTTATAAATGCAGTGATATTTTATTTTTAATCAGAAATTTTTTTAGGGATTTGAAATGACAAGCTCCGTAATGATAGGTTTGCATATTACCCACTCCACCACAGGGACACTCATATTTCAAAGGTATAAATACCACTTAAGCTAAGGTTAATATCTAAGTATAGTTATGGGACTGGTTCCAAAGTGACTTGGCGACCTCATTGGAGCGAACAATTAACATTGTATTTATACTGTTTGACAAGTCCTGGATCCAACCACATCGAACTTGTTCAGTGCCGTTTACCACAATATTATACCAAGTCCCAATTAAATTGACTAAAGATTAAAGATATGGTCACACTTGGGCAAATACTTGCCCAAAAAACGTAACCCCTAAATATTAATGAAGAAGCTTTCAATTCAGAGACGTGTTTGTTAAGTTAAATAGTTTCCAATAATGTTGGATTCTATGACATTCTCTATTAGTTGCTTTTGAAACTGTTTAACTTAAGAAACACGTGTCTGAATCAAAATGTTTTTCACTAAAATTTATTGGTTACGTTTTTTTTGGGCAAATGTTTGCCCAAGTGTGACCATACCTTAACACGATACATCATGTAACCGGTGAATATGTAACCATTTACAGGACATGTCTTTGTTTCACCATACACTAGAGATTGGTGCGTGTCTTGTTTTTTTTCGCACGAAGTGTTCGTGACAAAAAATCTGATTTCGTGCGTGTTGGGGTCGTTTCGTGTTGAGCAAAATTAACGAAAAACACGAAATGATTTTAGATGTAAAATATGTACGAATGAATTTCCAGTAGAGAAAAAATTTAATATTTTGTATCGTCAAACACAAAATACCAGCATATTTGTTGATATTATATGGGTCTCTGAACTTTAAAGTTTTGTATGTAAACAGATAGTGGTAGCTGTGGTGGCAGAGTGTATCAGCTGGCAGTTCCAACTCGGTGCCATATTTTGAAAAGCGACTCTTGACTTGACTCTTATCTTCAATACGATACCAATAATATTTCGTGCATGTTGTGCAGTATCGTGTTGACAAAATTTTTCGCGTGGGTGTTTCGTACGTGTTGAGCGTCTTGATATTCGTGTTCGTGTCGTGTTGGAAAAATTCGACACGCGCCCATCTCTACCACACACTACTCCCCAATTGTCAACAACTTTTCTGCAGTGTAGTTTTAACCTAGTATTAAATCTCAGCGTGATTTTTAATGTAAAATTGTATGGGAAAACTTGTTAAGATCATATTTTGCCACTAATGCTAACTTCTTGTCAGTTTTTTCTTATACTTAAGGCTGATAATGTTTCGAATGGCTTTATTATATTACATGTTTAAAATAATTATAATCACAAACATTAATGATAGTTTGCAATTTTGGGTGTACTAACTATGTTTTTTCTTTGCGTGTATGATCTGTGCTGCCGTGATATGTACATATCGATGGTCACAAGTAGAAAGGCCCTAACTCGTATTTTCACGAAATTGAGTTTTTCAGGGATTCCAATACATTTCACACAAATACACCTCGTCACAAAAATTTATTGCAATAGGAGGTCTGTTTCTTTACATTTTGGGTAAAGTTCGGTCAAATGAGAGTAAACTATAATTTCTCTCAATAAATAATCATAAAACTAGTTTTTAAATATATTTCCATACATTTTTAAATTTTTTTAGTATTTAGAAAAATTTCATTTTTCTTTGTTATTGTTTATTTTTCAAACAGCTGATTGATTTTCCGCGTGTCCAAACTAGCACGAAGAAAAAGTGCGGGCTGTTTCGTGCAAGAAGGAGAAGAACATTACTCTCAGAAAACCTCTCTCATTTACCTAGTGTTAAAAAAACAATTTTACAAGCAGTTGTACACAGCGATGCCAACTTTTTATAACCCAAACGCGCTGTTCCCCTTGGCAAAACGCGCTAGAACGCACGAATGCAAGTTATAGCATTGTCAACTATTTATAGCCAAAACGCGCTATTTTCCTACGCGCTAAATTAAATTTTAATAAAAGTCGATGTATGTACATGTGTATTAGTAAATACAATTGATTTTTTCAGAGCTTATAACATTGTTTCTTCGAAATTATATCATAAATAATTAAAATCATTTAATACAGAATCAGAATTGCCTTCCAAATAATCGACATCCTTAGTTTCTATTTTTATTTATTTTTCAAACTTTGGAACAAATTATATAAATTGTCGAATAGTTTTGCGATTCAAATGCTTTTTGTACTTCAGCTAGAATAGATGCTTAATCAGTTAAATAAACTTTTTTGGTCACGAGAACGAGTAGATATTTTTAGTTGTGAAATTTACGGTATTAAAATGCGTTTTTAATTCTAGCCACAGTCAATGGAATTTTATTTGCGACAGCTGAATCATTAACGAATTTAAAAAATTTTATGAGTTGTGTAAGTAAAAAAGGGGGGAAAATATTGAACTGATATGATGACTTTATTTAAAACGCGCTAATTTAGCGCTTTTTTTAATAAACGCGCTAAGACGAAAAAAGGCGCGTGTGGCATAGTTAAAACGCGCTAAATCTAGCGCGAAACGCGCTAAATTGGCATCGCTGGTTGTACAAGCAGTTGCACTGTTTATTATTATGTTTTTACCCTCTCCCGTAAAGTTCAGTTATTTGAGTTAGGGCCTTTCTACTTAAGACCAATGATATGTACGAGTATATCATATTAATGGACATGTTAAGCTCACCCGATGGCTAGTACTTCCGCCAATTTTGGCTCTTCTGGCAGGTGTCGCTGAAACCACCCATCACATCGCGCCAGTTAGCGCGGTATCTGTTGAACCATTGGTCTAAGGATTAGTGCTTTGAAATTGAGGCATAAAACAATTAAAATAATTTAGTTCAGAGCTCACCCTTGGAACTCTTTTAACCCTTAATTTTAATTTTTACCAGTTATATTAAATTAAAAAAATTTTTTCGAAGCAATTGAAAAATTTGTTTAATATATATCTGATATATATTTCTAGCATATCAAGATCTAGGAAAAGTTGTAAAACTGTTTACTTTAATAAAACCGCACAAAATTCTTAAGAAACATATAGAGAGAGATCCCACGATATTAAAAAATTTAAACTGCTTATCGGTAAAAAAAATACCGGACGTCTGTAGTTAAGGGTTAAGATTAAATTTCCCATTCGATTTCTTAAAAAAAATGTGATCTAATCAACCCAATTTACTTATTTTTATTGTATGAATAGTTGTTTGCTTTTTTCTTATGTAACAAACTTATGTTTCAGTCAAAAAGTTGTCCTAATTACGTATTTTCTTCCACTTTTTAATGAAATACATAATTATAATCCTTATATGTATAAAAAAAAATACGCACATAAATACATGTGTACATATGTGTGTATGTACATGTATACAATGTCAAAAATAAATTAACTACCGGCCTCTTACGGACGAAATTAAATTGATTGCGACCCTAATTCAGCTTTAGACTACCTGCCATTTAGAAATGACGTACAACTTTTAAATAATTTTGTTAAATATGTACATACAGTGGCGACAATTTAAATAGCCCGTTTACACAAAACACCAGTAATATTGTACAAAATAAATTTTTTCCTTACACACTACTTCTTTTTACCGTTAATGCTTTGTTTTGTTGTTGTTTTTAATTTTACTTAATAAAAAGTTAAAATGTTCTTGAAATTTTTAGAAATGTGAAACAGTTACATATTGGAAGTGGACAACGAAAATAGCACGTGTGTGCAAATTAAAAAAAAAATAACAATTTTAAAAATTAAAGTAATAAATAAAAAAACGGTAATTATATTTAAAAAAAATAGTATATTTTAAAAATTATGTAAAAAATTTTTTGTTTTATGTAGAAATGGGTCGAGGAAAACATTATAATCAAGCATTTCGAATAGACGTTCAAATAAATCGATCAAATGCTTCAAACCTGGATCAATTGTGGACTGAAATCCAAAAGGCGTGGAACTCGATCTCGGTTGAAAAGTGTCGCACTCTTATATTATCTATGCCACGAAGGCTATCAGCCGTCATCAAAAATAACGGTTTTCCAACCAAGTACTGAGAAAAAGAGTATTAGAAACGAAATGAAATGTTAATTTGACGATTAAAAACTTAGATTAAATAATAAATATGACACAATAAAAAAAGCTAAATAAATATTTAAATTTTTTTTGATGATATGAATAGTTTTTACTTAATTGTATAAAAACTGTTAAAATAATTGCTAAAATCAAAATGAATCCAGTAAAGTATTAGCCGAGTTTTTCAAAGGCTTAAACGGGCTATTTAAATTGTCGCCACTGTAGATATGTACATACATACATATATCGCCTTATCTATTATTTAATGTTAAGGATACATGAATAGAGCAAACATTTTCGTAGCCACAACTGAATTGTATGGTAAACGGTTTCAATAGCTGAATTCCTTTCTTTTTCGTGACCTGACATTAAATAAAAAGAAGGAAACATTTATTTTAATTAATGAGTCGTCGCATGTCTGAATGTGTACTTAAAAGTACCTTCCTAGATTAGATATCAGTTAACTCCGTTTCATGTAATTTAATATCGTGCCGTTTGAACATAATATTACCGGCATGTGTTGCAAATCGATTTTGAAAGGGAATTAATTTATAACCGAATAAGATTGTGATGTGCTTCATTATTTTAGTCTTGTATACCATCTTTATCTCCATTATCACAGGCATCAGATGCATTACCAAGAAAGTAATATTTTATAATTCTGTTCGAATTATGCTGGTAACACAACTGGGACGAACGATGAATTTTTCGTTTGCGAACTTTCGTCATCAGAAGTAAAACACATTTATGCATATGAAAATGAACGCAACACCGCCGTCGACCGGAATTCGTCGTGCGTGACGAACTCTGCGATAGATATTTTTTACGCCGACGAACGACGAAAATAAAATTTCCCTCTTTCCTTGCACACACAATAAACAACTTTTTCAATTATAAGATCTGAATTCGCTAAGTAAATTCGTCGTGTGAAGCACAACAACGACTTCTTATCGCCGAATTCGTCGACGTGGACGAAATTCGTCGTTCGTCCCAGTTGTGTTCCTAGCATACACAAAGAACTTGAGGACGCATCTGGAGCAAAATAAAGCGTATCGCGAATGATAGAGATATAAATAAATTTAAAACCACTATTTTGTATTGAAATATTAGTTTTAAAACTCTTAAAGTAAATGGCCCTTAAAGTTCGAAAATTCACACTACAATAAATCGATTGTTTATTGTTTTATTTTACCACCTAATATGGGCTATTCATTTATATATTATATCTTGTAATTCCTAGAAGGAACACAGGGCCACAACAAAGTTATTCCAATCATCTCTATCATTCGCGATACGCTTTATTTTGCTCCAGATGCGTCCTCAAGTTCTTATTTCGGTATCCAGCTGTCTCCTCCAAGTATGCGCAGGAACATCGTATTGGATCGTCGTTGACCTCGGGTTGCTTTCTAAGCGTCTAGCCAATCCAGCAGTATTTACGTGTGCGTATCTCCAACTGAATGGGCATTTGGTGGGTGGTATGCCAGAGGTTTATGTTGCTTATTCTTCCAGGCCAGAATATTCGTTTACAAAATTTTGGATGCTACTGATGTATTTGGGTGCAGCATTCCAAGATTCACTGCTATAAAGCTATATAGACTTCACGTTGGAATTAAAAATTCGGTGTTTGGTGCTGATGGAAAGCTGGGTGGATCGCCATATAGCATTCAGCATAGCAAAATCCCGCCTTGCCTTGTCCAATCTGAATTTAACATCCTGGCATGAGCCACCGGTAGTTGTGATAATAAAAAAAATAACAAGAAGAAGTTAAATCTTCTACATGTTGGTGACGTAGAAGGAATGGCTGAGTGGTTGATTTATGCGCAATGTTTTAGTCTTTCTAAGGTTAATTTTTAGTCCTACTCTTGCGGACATGTCAGAATATATGTGAGCAAGAACGCAAATATCGTCTGCGTAATCGAGGTCCTCCAATACAGGCTTACGCCTCTATTGGTGCGTGTAATATCTGCCATAACATATCCATTTAGTCGTTTCAAAACCGCCAAAGTGGCAGCTGTTAAATATCTGTTATCTGAAATGTCATTTATTTAGTGAAAGGTTTGCCATTTACGAATATGGTTCGTTTAACAGCTAAATAACGTGTAAAAATAGTTGAAACTTACTACAAAAGTGGTGGTTTAAACGTGGCCAATTTTCGAGCAGTACAGGGTGATTATTTGAATAGTGCAAAATGACAAAGAAATTTGAAGAGACTGCAAGCGCTACAGATGCGGTCAGGCAGGAGCTTCATCGCTATATGCGCACTGCCGAAAATATCGCTTCTGTTAGTGAAAAAGTGGGGAATAATCTGAAGAACCGTTACCGTCAATTCAGAACTCTATGGCCGTAGGATAACCGCCTCTTTTGGCTTGTCATTGAAGATTATGAAATGGATGATATGTGTGGTTTCAACAAGACGCTGCGGTGCCAAAAGTCACAACAGATTTTAGCGTTATTGCATGGGAAGTTGGCAAAACGCATAAATTCACTTTTTGGCGACGTCAATTAGGTCTACGCCAAGGACAGTGAAGCACTGGAAAACTAACATTCGTCAAGTTATTGTCGAGATACCGTCCAAAATGTGCAAAAAAGTGGTTAAAAACTACCTCAAAAGCATCGGCTGACAGTATATTATATTTAATTTTTGCATTCCATTTACATCTAAAGCATAAGCTGTTTATGGCGATATACAAGTTTATCTTTTGGTTTATAACCTGTTTTTTTTTTCATACAAATCACAAAACCAGTTGTTGAATTGTTTATTCAATAAACAATTTTTTTATATATATTTTTTATCGTTTATTATTATATTTTCTATTGTTTTCATTTCTCCTTAGTATGTCTTGGCAATAATCATATTTCGCATTTCATTTGAAATAAAAAATATTAACAGAAATGTGATACAAACATTTTTTTCACTATAGTTATTTACAAAATCTTAAATGATAATTTGTGCAACGCCATATTTTTTTAATTATTATAGTGTTTTCACACCGAAAGTTAAAACCTGGTTTTAACGTTAAAACCATAAACAGCTGACTTTGCGTTCCCACTGCAAGTTTGATAAATTAAGGTTTTAAACAACAGGCTGTCTTATAAATTTGTCCAAAATAAAATAAATTTACTGTAGAAATGCGTGTATTTATTGCTGTATTTTTTCAGATTTTTTAATACTTATCGGATGTTTTTGTTTGCATGAAAAATTCAGAAATTTTACAATGCACCATAAACTTTTAATTATTTTATATTTTAATCAGAAATAATTTCTTAGTCAGGCTTAAGTTCAGTAATTTCAATTCTTGTTGAATGAAATATTTTTATTAATTAATGTGAGTTTCTAAAGAAGAGAAGAAAAATTAAATTAGACTTTATTAGGTGGGGGAAATTACCGATATTTTGCTGTGCTGCCACGCACTTCATAAGCACCCAAGTCTATCTACTGGGGTAGAGATTGTTATTAACATCAGCTATTTAACGCAAATTTTCAATGAAATGGAATATTAGAAATTTGTGTATACAATTATTGATTTACCTCTGGTAAACATATTTGTAAGTATCGCTATTCATTTTCTGTTTATCCGTTTTTTCATTTTTCTAATTTTAATTAAATTTTTTTTCTCTTCTTTAGAAACTCACATTAATTAATAAAAATATTTCATTCAACAAGAATTGAAATTACTGAACTTAAGCCTGACTAAGAAATTATTTCTGATTAAAAATTCACTATAGTTCAACTAAAAATTTAAAAAATTGTCTCATTATTTTAGATTTTCAATGAAAAAATACTTTCATCCAAGCTGTTCGTTCCATAAAATAAACTGTGAGAATGTCTTCCTTAAACAATATTATTGCATATGATGTTGTACATATTATTGTCGTTTCGAGCTATACTATGCAATAAATGGCACAATATTTTCAAAGAAAATATTGAAAGAAAATATTGTCCAATTTTCCTGACAGTGCAAAAATAAACAACATTGAACAATGTTGCCACCACATTATACAATTGTCTTGATTGTACAATAAAAATCAAAAGTCTTTTGATATTTGCCAATATATCGAATATGACATACACATTGGCGATATTATGGTACAATACGAAAAATTGCACAATTATTTTGTAAGTGGGTGGGCCGCCTTAGACATTTCCGGAACAGGAAACAACTTAAAAGTTCTGCAAAAAGTCACGAAACTTGTTGTAAATAAAAAAACTATTGCCTACCTTTAGGCTATATATTTATTGAATATTAAATAGAACAAAAATGTATTCACAGTTGGGGCGAAAAAGTGCATCTTATGACAATAGTATGTAATAATAGATGTGTTTTTTTACTTCAGTAAATTCAGTAAATGAGTAGTTACTACAAAAATTTTAAAATTTACTCTCAAAAAGAGTTGTTGCCGAAAAAAGTACGCGAATAGAAAAATAGTAAAAATTAGTAAGATTAAGGAAACAGCTGACTCCAACTCCACATAGTGCTGAAAAATATATGCACTTTTGACTATTCAACTCTTTCTTATTGGTATTCGATATAATATTTTTTATAACACGGCCAATCTAAGAATAAATTTGTAATTTATTTTATGTAATATTTGCAATTAATTTTTTTTTGATTTGTTGGTTAAACTTATAAAAAATTACATGACTAGGTAACCAGATAATTTAGAGTTGTATAACTCTCAATAATTAAAGTCATCCACAAAACAAAAGAATTAATAAATTAAATTATAAAATATGTGTATTAACAGTTATTATTATCAGTCTTTATGAATTATCTATTTTGTAATGACTTTCACAATTTTTATTTAACCTTTTCTAAAATTTTTACACTTTTCGTTTGCTTACTTTTCGTTTGTTTACATTTGGAATCATATTTTTTTTATCTTACTAAACTTTACTACGACGAATTTCTGCAGTAAAAATTTGCAAAATATTCCGTCAAGAACTGTCACTTTACTCTCTCAATTTGTGTTCTCATTTACTGTATTTTGGATAAATGAACGTAATTTAGTAAAATGCAGTAAAGTTCAGTAAAAATTTTTTAAATCTTTTGAGTACGCGAACGGACGTAATGTTACAAATAATAACGTGTGGCCCGAAAATCAATTCGGATAAGCTTAAGAACTATATTTGGGATACCGCAAAACTGTTCGTTAAAAAATATGGTTAGCATTTTATGCCGATCGTCATCCATAAAATACTCATACATACATGGAAAAGACATCATGGATGCAGTAATTCTCACTACTTGTACGTTAAGGTCCAATTTTCGACTTGGTAATCAAATTGTAATTATTTTTAAGTTCTATTTAAATATGAAATTGTGTTTTTGAGTGCATATTTAAATAATACCTTAAATGCACATGAATATCATGTATACAATATCACGGAATAAATGAAGAGCAAAATGCATTATGTTGCTCGTTTGGTTTCATAACATTTGTTTGTATGTAATTTTAATATTCTGCATATTGATAACCTAACTTTTTTGTTTATGTAAAACAGCTGTTGTTTGAAAAGCTTTCCATAATATTTGGACATTTTTAGTGCTGCCGTATTTTCAACGTAATTTAATAAGAACTTTAATTAACCTCTGAAAAAATAAAATCGTATTTAAATACAATTTAAATAAAGATTAGCTAGGGGTAAGTGAAGAAGCGGAAGAAGTAAAAAAATAAGGACTACAAAAAAAACAAGTTAATAAGTTAGGTCGCTTGTTGGTTTCACCAGACCCTTTTATAACAAACTTAAGACAAGAGCCATCCAAACAAACTATAGAATATGACGATGTAGCCAAATAAATTATAGATGAGGAATAAATAAAGTTTTTTGTCTTTGAATAAGACATTTGACGAAATTCCCGTGTATTTTTTTTATTTTAGATAGTGTATGTACATTTTTAAAAGGCCATTAACATTTATGTGCTTATGTGGGTATCATAGCCCAGTATCTATTGGGCTATTAAATAAAATATGAACCTGAATACATGAATCAAAAAATATTATAAAAGCTACTAAGCATAGAGAATGAGATGTTGGATCTGATTGGAGTCTATGTTAGGCGTTTACGACAACGCCTTACTTATTTTTATTTAGCTTCAACTAACACGCAACCTGTAATCTTTAAAATATGATTTAGGAGTAAACGCTAACGCCTTTCACATTCAGGCCCATTATGGTAAGGAGTTGTTTGCCATAATAAACTGTTAAAAAACTTATGTACTACTCGTATCTGTGCATATTTAAATACATATGTATATTTATGTATGTATGTATATGTATGCACATACATACATACTTACATGCATATCTACTTATCTAACTCGTATTTTCACAAAATTTAGTTTTTAAGTGATTCCAATACATTTCCATCAAATACACCTCGTCACAAAAATGTATTTCAATAGTTTAAAAAATAACGCTTTTACAAGGCACTTGTACTGTTTATTATTATGTTTTTACCTTCTCCTTCCTGTAAAGTTACAGTTATTTGAGTTAAGGCCTTTCTACTTGTTAACAGCGATGTGTACATGTAGGCTTGCCAGATATTAAATCCTCAAAAAAAGTACATTAAGAAAAAAAGGCAGTACAATTAAAGAAAAAAGTTCACTTTATTAAGTTCAAATTCAATACATAAAATAAATAATTTATGTAAAAAAAGTCAAAATATAAAATTTACTGCATAACATTAACAATTTATAAGGAAAGGAACACAAAATAAGAGATCATAAATATTATTTATATATAATATTATACAAGCTAAAGAATAGTCAAAAAAATTTGGAATTAAAAACCAGACAGTTCAACTAAATCATAACAAATATTTATCAGTTTTTTGTTTACTTCATTAACAATGGTATTTTTACCTCTTTCGGTTTTTAGAAAATTGAAAAACTCGTTACATGTGTAATCAAAATTAGTTTTTATTACTAAAGCTACGGTCACACTTGTCAAACATTTGCCCAAAAAAGCGTAACCACTAAATGCTAATGAAAAATCTTTCAATTCAGACAAAAGTTTGTCAAGTTAAAGAGTAGCCAATATTGTTGGATTCTATGACATGGTGCATTAGTTGTGTTCGAAACTGTTTAATATGATAAACAAGTGTCTGGATCAAAACTTTTTTCATTAGTGTTTGTTGGTTACGCTTTTTTGGGCAAATGTTTGACAAGTGTGACCGTACCTTAACTCACTTTCTAAGTTTTCAATCAAAAGTTTACTTCCTTCTTTTCTCCAAAAAGAAAACATAGAACTGAAAATTCTTTCAGTTGCTGCATTTGAATGAGGAAGTGAAAAAATGAACATGTGTGCATATATTTTCGAAATTAGGAAAAGATCCGCTTTCTAGGAACGATTTGTAAATATGGCTGTGCATCACTGTATGATAAGCCAAGGCGGCTTCTGCTGCTGCACACTAGAATTTCTTGAACTTTCTGTTTGCTTATATGCATTCCGTATTAAATTTTAGTTTTTGTATTTCCAAATAATTTAACATTGCTTACCTTGCATTGAAAGTGAATTATAATACAACGACTTGTAAAAAATAATATTTAAATGAAGACAATAAATGCCAAAAAGAGCTTTTATCTATTTTACAAACTCAACACATAGACTAGGTTATTCTGTGCACAAACAATTACATACGAACAAATGCAGAAAAAACCGCTACAATAGTCTAGTTGCAAATGTTTAATAAAGCAGAAGTGTAAATATCGCACCAAGGTGCTTTCAATAACTTGCGTTTGCTTTTTGGGACAGAAAATTATTTTTTTTATGTATATGAAGAAAAAAAATTCTATTTGATTGCAAAAAAAAAAGTACAAAAGAAGTACAAGGACTAAAAAAAGTACTTTTGCTTACTTCTTTAGTAGTTGTGCAGCAGCAGTACAATTATTTAAAAGAAGTACGCGTACTGCTGAAAACTGTACATCTGGCAAGCCTATGTACATGCATCCGTATGTACGTATGTACGTAATTTGTGTCTTTATTAATTACAACTACAAAATAAGAATTTTGTACAAATGAACTCTATTGTTAAGGCGAAATAGTAATAATGTGTTTAACTACTTACCTAGTTTATATTTATGTTGAATACTAATGTATGTAGACACCTTGTAAGACCTTTTTTTTTATAACTAAAGAGTGTTTTTTATAGAGTGACACAAGTTTAAATCATAATAAAATAAGGGAATATATTTTTAATATCATTGAAACAGGCTTTAGTGGAAAGAAAATTTTATGAAATTTTTGTTTAAATATGATTTCTGCCATGTGTCTGCCATGGCTGGCGCGTAGAAGGCGCAATCTGGAACACCAATTTTCAACAACTTTTCGCAGCAGTTACGGCCGTATTTCGCCGATAACTCTTCGAATGTTGATTTCCAGGTGTTCAATTGTTTATGGTTTATCGACGTTGACAAGTGATTTAACATAACCCAATGGGGTTAAATCACACGATCTTGGTGGCGCCCGCTGTGTGGCATGTGGCTCCGTCCTGTTGGAACCACATATCAGCAAGATTAATGCCTCGTAATTGCGGTACGAAAAAATTTCAAATCATGTTCTTATACCGTCAGACTGAACGCAATAAGCGCTTGGAACCACCGATTTTGGGGTCATGCAAGCATTTTAGATATAGTGGATCTTATTGACTACTGCACTCCGAAACCCTACTTCAATAGGAATTTTAAAATTTCATTGACAGAAGGGTTTTCCCCACTGAACGGACCTACAGGTCTTCACGGGTGGTTCAAAAAAGGGGGGAGAGTTGGTGGGGGCGTATATATTCCGAAATATGGAATTGAAATGTCCTTCAGACTCTCGGACGAATGTAGTATATTACAGCCAGAGGTATATGCCATTAAAAGAGCGATTCGCTGGCTAAGGTTCTATCGGATTTCAAATAGAGATATCATTATTATAAATGACAGCAAATCTGCTATTAAGTCTCTCATAGGCGTGTACACCACATCTTTTCTTGTCCAAGAATATCGCAAAGCCCTAGATGGACTTGCGCAGCACTCAAAAATTTTATTAAACTGTGTGCGTGAACACGGGACTATTTCAGGAAACATAGTTGCGGATGACCCTTACTAAGAGAGGTCGATATCGGCAAATATCTGTGGTCTTCCACTCTCATCCTGCTGGATACGTTTTGATGTAACCTTTCTTGAATTAGCCCAGAACAGATGGCGCAATGAGCCCAACTGTTAAATAGCGAGAACCCTCTGACCTAGCCTATACTCCCATAGAACAAAAAATCTCACGAACTTCAATAGAAAGCACTTGAGTAACCTCGTTGCTACGTCGATAGGTGCCTTCGGAACGGGGGATCTCCGTCTGCACCTCCTTGGCAGAATATCAATCGGCAGCTTATCCGAGTTATCAGAAATCGATCTCAAAAACCTGATCCTTTATATAAGGAACAGTGGCTGATATAGCCGCTGAAATTGTGACCCATTCTCACCTCTCACCTCCCTTAAATAACTATTTTCTCTTTTCTTACTTCTACCCTTCTCATCCCTCTCTCTCTTTCTTTAGCTTCTTTTTAACTTACACGTAGCACAAAGGGATCATTGTATTGGACCCAAGTGAGCTGGACTCTAATTTTTGACTTTTCTTTGCCAGCAGCCTGCTAACCTAACCTACCCTATCATATGCCATTCACCATTGACAGTAACATTCTCACCATCATCGTTTTTAAAGACATATGGGCCAATGACTCCGCCAGCCCATAAAGCGCACCGAACAGTAATTTTCTGTGGATGTAATGGTGTTTCTACAAAATTTAATGAATTCTCCTCACTACTAGAACAATTATTTTGATTAAAAATTTCAACAATTTGCACGCGTTGCTCTAGTGTAAATCGATTCATAATGAAATTTCAAAGCAAAGTAAACAAAGGCAACTATCAGCTGGTAAATGGGTGCTCAAATAAAGCAGCGATGCCAACACACATATATGTATAGAGTATCAGCAAGAATTTATGTATGTACATAAATGCCTACCTATCACCCATTTACTTCAATAATGTCACAACACAAAAAAGTGTGTATCAAGTTAGTAATGTAGAATACTTCTTCATTTCATATAAATAGCTTGAACTACCAGCGCCTAATCAAGATGTCTTGAGTTTACTCAAGAAATATTACCTTCCTAATTATGCTAGTGTATTTCAGCCATAAATACTTGTCATAAGGGAAGCAAGCAGAATTCTGTACTAAAGAAATGCTGGTGGTAAAATCGGCATATTTGTTCAGAAACTGGCAGCACTTCTTGCGCTAAGATCATACGAAACATTCTGAATGCAAAAAGTTGATATCCGAATTAAGTCGTCAGTATGACACTACTCCTATAAAGGGCCGTCAGCACAACCTTTGGGTTGGCGAAAGCACGACCGCGCTTCCACGATAATCACCCTGAACAAACAAAAAAAAAAAGAACATCTCACGACTGGTCGCTATATTGACGAGCCACTAGCTGATAGGTAGATATGCTAGTTTCTGAGTCCTCCTCAAGCAAGGTATAAAAAAGAGACAGTTTTTCACCTACTCTATGAATGCATGGCACTGTTTAGGACGCGATACAAACTTCTTGACAAACACGTACCAGACGACCTATAGTAAGTATCACAGATATGTATAGATGACCTCGTTCAACGCAGCGAGGTGGCTCTAGTATGACTTTTCACTGGACTTAGTATTGAACCAGAATTTTTTCATAGGTTAGGAGTCGTACGAGTAATGTGCTATCCATCAAAACGTAGTCTCACGGTTCTATTTGATTGCTTGTGGTTAGCAGGAAGTCACGTAAACCATAACCATAACCAGCTCCTGAGAAAATAATTTTGAAGTCTTCATTGAGTTGCATGTAAATTCCAAAACCTTAAAATTGTTTTCTGCAAAACTAGTTTTTTTGAGTTGTGACACTATTGCAGTAAATCAGCGATATGTTGTACATGTATGTATGTATGTATTGACACTGGGCAAACATGATAAGAACATCAATCATTCTTGTATACTGACATGATGTGCAAATACATACATACATTTGTATGTACATACATAAATACAAATAAACACATTTACGCCTATAAGTATAAATATACATAAATATTTTTCAGTTGCATTTAATTTATGCCCTTGTTTCTAAAGGATTTGTTTTAAGGATTAAAATAAAATCTCTTATCTTACTTTTCTTCTTCCTTTTCCTTTTTTGCATGTATGTGTATGTTTTTTAAGCAGATACATACACACATCTAAATTGCATCCAAATTGCCAATGTTTGTTTATTTTTGTAAAATTTACCGCAATTGAACATGAGTAGAGAGCAAAATTTAATACGTAGTATAAGAGAAAAGAATAGAGGAGAGCTATTTGCTTTAACGAATCTTGCGCAGATTCGTTATGGAATACAATGTTTGTTTATTGTGTAGTGCATTATTTTTAAACATCTGTTATATTGTTGTCATGTTGACCGGCATCTAAACATATAACAAGATATCGGCGTTGCCATATAACTGAAAAAAAATAGCGAAGTAAAAATTTGTTTTCAGAAAAGTATATTTAAAAAAATCAAAAAAATATTGTATGTTTGTATGTATGTGTTTCATATCAAATAAATTATGAGTTGAGTAATTGCATCAAAAATATAAACGTTATTACAAATTTTTAGCCTAGTGTATTTAAAAACATACATATGTAAATATGTACATATGTATGTGGGTAATGTGGATTGTGACTGAAATCATAATTTTATGAAATTAATGCTGGAATACGAATATTAGGTTTATATATTTTACATGAACGATGAATTTGCAATAAGCACACTTGTTACATAGTTTTGAATCTCAGTACTTGCCTTAGCTCCAAAAATTGAGTTAAATGTTCTAATTGTTTTACAGCACTGTAGTCTTTTTCTTTCTAGAGTACGAACGGCAAGCACATCTGCTTTACTCGTTATAAATTTGTATTTTGGATTAATTGAAGACTCCACCAGGCAGTACAAAAAGTTTGCTTCAAATTCGGTTAAATTCGTAGCTTTTACTGCCGCTCTATGTTACTTTACATTATTCTATAAATTCGCAATAAGTTTTATATATGTAGATAGGGTAACTAGCAACTTCTTACCACGCATGAGCTGTGGAGTCATTATGCTTCTAATTTGGCATTTAAGTGGCACATTTGTCTCTTTTTGAAGAATTCGTATATATATATATATATATATCTTGAACTACTATTACTAGAATCGACGCCTTACCTAGAGAAGCTCTTTATATCCGCCGTCATGCTTCAAAATCTTAAAAGTGTTATTTGGACTCTTGGCCATGTTCCGAATCGATTATACTACTATTTTTTATTTCGGAGGATATTCTGTAAAAGTTTATAAACTTCTATAAAAAAAGTGAATTCGACAAGGCAAATTCTTTTTTGAAGCATGTTGTTGTCATATGCTGAATAATCTATGAAGGGCTTTTTCTATTTAGTGTTGTACTCATTATTTGAAAGTAGTCTGGAACTCTTAAATAATCGGTGTATAGTAAAGAAATAATATGCATAGGCTCAAAAATGAGGAAACAAACAAGTACTATATTCAAATACATGCATGCATACACATTCAAATATATTATATTGTGGCTTTACTCAGTCATCATTTTTAAGTTTGACGTACACCTCTGAATATGTCTAAAATTAAGGATTTAGAAGATTTTCTAGATCTTTAATCAGCGTAGGTATCACTTGATATGTCCAGAAAAATAGGTTAAGTTAGGTTAGAATTCTATGCATTGCGGATTAAACTTATGCTTTTGTAGCTTGTTGTGCGCTCTTAATGGAACAATTTGGAGGGAGGGGAGAGTTCCCTATAAAGAAACCATAAACATATTGGTCTAGAAGAATAAATAAGTCACGAATAAATCTTTACTCAGCGGATCCACTATTTAATATACTCACCTATAAGAAAATCCTTGAAGACCTTGACTGCACTCAAGCTAAAAATATTGGAACTAGTCGTAGACAAAATGTTGAAGAAGCGGACACCAGACGAACGTAATAATATCTGTTAAGACAACCCTACAGGCAGTTGTACACCATATTGGCGTTTAAAAATATTTTGAGTTCTATAATTATTGACTTGTTGAGTACTTTTGATGTGGACCATGTCATCACTTAGATTGGCCACATGCTTATGAAAATAGCTTAATAAATTACGAGTTTAATGATGCAGAGATAAGACACCAAAGTATGACACTTGGCACAGTCTACTGAAAAGGATTCAAACCGTGTGTGTGAGGCAATACTAATAAGAGGAGCAGATTATGTGAAAGAACAAAAGAACCTCTTGACATATAGTACAATAAACGCCAAATAAAAACTTAAGCGACGTAATTTTCAAACTTTGTTTTTTGAGTAAAATTGCTTATTAGCGAAAGACAAAAAAAAGAGGTGCAAAAAATGTGTCGGTTTAGCTTTTTGGCGGTTATGGCGCAATATCTAATAATGCAGCAAGAAGATAAAGATAATAAACCGAAAGGAATAGAAATTCGCTTTACAATTCCTGTCCTTCAAAGCTTTTTGTTAGACACTGTAAATTCAGCAAACGTTCTCTTTAACTGCATTCATGTGTGCATGTAATATCAATTTATAAAACTTAAGCCATACATATTCTTTTCGTCAAAGGTACTGCAGTTTTTGAATATCAAGGACGATTTTATTTTAAGGCAAATTACAAAAACACAATTACATACTCGTATATGAGTACGAATATTAAACTGAATAAAATTTATAATTTTACATAAATATTTATTGTCTATACTCGTATTGCAGTGCAAACGATTTTTAGTGGCACTAGGGCATGACTTATTTGTAAATGCGTTTTGTTATTTTTTGTTTGAAAGGTACTTTATACGATATCTATGCATGTACTCGTATGTGCCGCAAAGTGTTGCATTTAAAATTTATATTTCAAGGCAGGAAATTGAAAGAGTGTACGTACTTACCTTCTTGTCTACTTGGAGGCAGAATGTTTATTTACATGCATATTGGAAGTATGTATTTGCATGCCTGTTATGCAAAAATACTATTATTTTGAAAGGGTATATGACGAATAACAAATGTATTAATAAAGGTTTGTTCAATTTCCTTTTTTGAACTTATAAACATTTAAACAAACGTTTATATATACATATGTACGTACCTAAACTTGTGTTCAAAAACTTATTTAGCATTCTAAGAACTCTTCATGGTTAAGGTCATAAATAAATAATAATAGTTAGTTTTGTTGCGAAAAGTATTTTTTGCAAAGTTTTGTCAAATACTCATACGTACGTATGTATGTACGTACGATTCTAGTTCAGGTTCAATATCTACTTTAAGTCAACGTTTTTATATGCATATGTATGTCTGTATGCACTTGCATATGTACAAGTAAATAGGCAAATTTATTTATGTACATATTTATTAACATATTGACTTATAGTTGCAAACGAACGATGCAAAACGATCTCCATTAACATAGGCCTTTAGCTCAACATGTTAATTAATACTATTTGAAAAAATGTGTAATTTATATGCATACGAGTACAAATAATATAAATAACGTATACAGTAGTTGCCGCTTAATAGCTTCCCACTTAATTGATTTACCCGGTTAATTGCTCTAAGAACTAGAGATGTGCAAATGTCGCGATCGTGTTCAAATTTATAAATAATCACGCGTGAGTGCGTGACCGTGACTTAAAAAAAATTGCTCGTGCGTGATCGTGCGCTAATTCTTTTTTAAGAATCACGCACGAATTCTCACACTCTCACGAGATAACACTCCTGCGTGGGTATATAACTGTATTGAAAACTTTAAATTTTCTTATTATAATAAATACTACATTCTATGTCAGAGCTGCCCAAAGCAGCACCAGAGTGCCGAACATCAATCGGCTTCTTATCCAAATGAATACACATACGCGAATACTTTACTCTCGTGTTTCTCTCGGTGGCCAGCTCTGATCTACATATCTACATACATATGTATATATGTATATACATTTAGGTAGAATGAGCCTGCAAACGTACATACATATGTATATACATGTAGGTAGAATGAGCCTGCAACATAATGCATACATTCATACCTACATACATACATACGTACCCAGTGCCGAAAGTCATTGTGATTCATCGTGACAAATGCTGCTCATATGCATGTATGTAGGTTAAAAGTCACCATATACGCAGCCAAACATGTCCTCTATGCCTTAACATTGTCATGCATCTGTCTTGCAAGATGTGACCAACCGGGACGTTAAGCTCAAAAATATAATACTATGAAACACTTGCTGCGAAACTTTGGATTTATAGTTGAAAAAGGGAAGGACGAACGGAAAAGGATACTTTATTTCATATTATTATTGTTGTGTATCCCATTCTGATCGTCACAAATGAGAAGAAGAAGAAGAATGGCTTAAAATATATTAAAATGCAAAACATAAACTTCAATGTGTGCACACGAATGCAGTTTCAAAAGAGAATTTAAAAATGTTGCATAGCATGGACAAGAACTCACGAAACAGACACGCATTCTACTGAAGTGCACATATTTATGCTGAATTTTCCATGCTTACGTTAATGATTTCTCGCGTGAGTTTAAAAAATATTACTCACTATCACACGAGACATGTTACACTAACCATGTGAGCGGTGCCCGTCTCTAATTTGAATATTATATTAGCAGCGATTATTCAATTAGTTTTAAAGGAAGGTAGGTCATTTGCACCATGACTCACTTGACATACATATAAAAGATAATCAAGAAATGTGTTAAATTATTAGTGTTAGCATTACCATTTAACACATCATAATCAATTTACTGAATATAAAATAAAAATAGACATAAAGAACATTTTAATATAAGCTAATGGATGTTTTAATCAACCATTATTTTGCCATAACTTAACATAAATCAAAATAGACGCACACTAAAATAAGACATACTGGTATACTATTTATAAAATAATTTAATATGATTATTTAAGGTGCTACTACATACAATATTTACAAACATTTGTATGGAAGTATATATTCTTTTAAATATGTATAGCTTTATGCATATTTTTCCGTTATTTTTTGTTACTTGATTATAAATTAAGAGCAGAATGTATCAAAAATCTATTTCAATGTTTAAGTTTGTATAAAATATGTACAACAATTTCCATCAGAATTCAGAATACTCGTACATACGAGTTCATATGTACACACATACTCGTACATACATATCAAAATGCAAATTATTCTAATAATTTTAATGTACTATAAAATAAACCGACATGATTTTTTTTTTTTTTTTTTTTTTTTTTTTTTTTTTGATTACACTGCAGACAAGAACTATTAGATATGGTAGAGAAAGCCATGAACTGCAATATGTCGCAATAATATAAAATCAAACTATTAAGCTTAAATTAGATGTGCCATTGGTTCAAGGTGCAATCAGACGTGACATGACCATAACAATAGCAAACAGGCGTTCGAACCAAACTAATGGAAAGCACTGTATTTGATTATAGGCGACTCGCCATAACGCCATAGCAATTACCATAGAAACCAATTAAATTTTGGTTAGGTTATGGCTATGACATTATGACTTAGACGTGTCATAGCACCTTTATATGGTTATTGGCTATGGCGTTATGGCAAGTCATCTAGATGATATTATAGATTACTATAGATTATAGCCAAAGTAAATTTATATCAAGTATATGCAACTACTCAGGTGATTCATTTTTTTCTCGTTTCATACGCCATTTTGTTTTCTTTTGCTTTGTTATACACAATTGTGTATAATGAAAAAGTATGTGAAAAAGTTTAAATAAATTTTTACTTAAAAAATGTGTTACAAAACATTTAAAAACAATTATATTTAATATTAATATTATTAAAAAAAATTAATATTAAAGGTTTATCAATTAATAAATTTACTTTGGTTTTGTCTATCCATACATATCCTTTTTGTTGTATGCAGATCTGGGACTATTGCATTAAATAAGCAAATGCATTGACAATTTTACCATACTAAACCAAATCAATGCAAATACAAATTTATTACATTAGCACTAACTTTGATAATATTAGTGCATTTTTTTCATTAAACTAAAATCCCTTCAAAGTAATTTATGAATATTGCATTGTTACTTTTATTTCACTATTTTTTCACCACTTCACACATAATGAAAAGTATTATTGCATTATAGTGCAAAATACAACGTAAATGTGTACATATGTATATAAAAACATACGTACATACATAAATATGTAAATTTTTTGCTATGTACACCCAAGACGAAAAATCATATCACTATGTTTTTTATAATTTTTTCGAGAGATGTAATTGTTCCAAGCGGTGGTATTTTTCGTATATAAAATCACCATTTTTTAAGATATAACTACAATAAATGAAAACCTAAGTTCTGATCTTTTGTCAATTGCACGGTTTTCTATATAAGGTCGAGATGCAACGTACTTGAAGTATGAAACTTTTTAATTTTTTCAATTGGTTCTGAAATCTAGTTTGTATTTATATTGACAGTATTCCTTTTCTTTAATTTGTACGTACATACTTATAAAGGTGCCCTCAATGAACTTTACTGTATTTTTTATTTAATTATTTGTGCTATCTGATAAAATAGGTTAACGTTTTGTTCAATATTACTGTGTACAATATTTGATAATGCAATAATATTGCATTACTTCATGATGACTAAGCACATAAATACAAAATCAGTGCATTTTTCGCCATGCTAATGCAATATTAATCCATTACTTTTAAGAGATTTTATTGAAGTGAAAAAAATAGTGCACTACAAGCATTAAATTTAAATTTGCACTAAAATTTTTGTTTTTCAATCAGTGCTTATGCAAAAGTGATGCAAGTTGCCCAGGTCTGGTTGTATTCATCTGTTTTTGACATTTATCCATTATTCTTACACAAACAAATCGCCTGTTGTTTTTGTACTTTCTTAGTTGTTGTAAACCTGCATATACTTTATAAATATAAATATGCTTTGATTATAGCTATAATCAAATACAGTGTTGCACATTAGTTTGGTTCGAACAGCTGTTTTGTGGGTGGCCTATCTGCGACACGTGGCCTGCGATTCGTTTTGTGTAGGCTACAAGTGAAGAGAAGCTTTCGGGGTAGCAAAAGTCGCACGTACTGGCCAGTGTGACCGTTGAGAAATTTCGAAAAGTGGCACAAAAAAAGGATTTAAGAAACAAAAGTGACACTGAAAAGGGTATTTTTTTCAAAAAGAGGCAAATATTTTAAATTTTTTTTCATTATTAAACTTCACTTTGATATAAAAGTGATTCATAAGTTAAAGGCAAGTTCACTCTACCTGTAAATTTTATCGTGAGAAGTAGCCATATTTTCATAAGTTACCATACTTTCTACTTCATAAATTACTGCCATATTGAAGTTTGTTTATTTATTTATTACACAAAACACATAGTACTACAAAAACGACTTCACTATGTTTTTAATTAAGTGAATAAGCAAATAACAATCAAAAGCTGTCGGTATCCGGAGCAATACAAAAGTTATATTATTTATTTTATCGCACAGTTGTAATAATGGAAAAATTTTAAAGATCAGTTTATAGTTCCTTAGTCCATATTTACACTATGCAAGTCTTATTGCTAAGCTGATTAGTTTGACGGAGAGAGAGACGAGAGGAACAGTAACGTTTCTTTTCCCCTAGTCCCTCTTTCCTAACAAACTAATCAGCTTAGCAATAAGACTTGCATAGTGTAAATTAAGACTTAGGATTAACTATCCTTTATCGTCAAGTTATAATAATCCCTAAGTGGTACCAACTTCTAATATTGCAGAATCTTCCATGTGCCATAGTTGTAGAATTACAATTTTTGTAAAACTCTCACACATACAATGCGCGGTTCGGCCCCAAAATATTCTCCCAAAAGCCACGTTACCTATTGATTTGTTGCGTGCACACAGCAAGCTAAGCAAATATCATATTTCTTTTCAGACACCCGGTATATTTTGACTTATTTATTTAATATTAAATTAGTACTATGTACGATTATGTATGTATGTATGTAGTTGATTAAATAAATATCAATAAACAATAATTAAATTGGTGTTTTTGGGAATTGTTATAATTAAATTTGACATTTGTTACACTAATACGCACTAATAATTACACTGTGTGACAAATTTGATTGAAATCGAAATACCTGGGACGTGTTCCTATTTTTCTGGTAGGTATTGTCGAGCATAACAAGAATCTGTATATGAAATTTTCCAAACACCTCCAAAATCTTGAATTACGGGTAAAAAACCGGTTTTTCGCAACCTCTAACTAACTTAAATATCAACCGATTTTAAATTTATAAAAAGATTTAGCAAGAAAGGGCTTAGTCCTTTCGAACCACTTTGTTTCAGTAAATTTCAGATATACGAGTATGCGTGTATTTTTTCACACAATATAATTTTTTCGGTTTTTTCGTCACTTTTTTACTTTGGATCCGTTCTTAGGCAGTATTTCTATACTGGAACCATACATACTATTTATGAATTTATTTATAAAACATAATTGATTAAGATTAAATCGCAGGCTTGTATTAAGAAATTCCTTAGAGATTTACGGAGTTATTAAATATTTTATTAGAATTTATCATATTCGAGAAATATTTAGGGTCAGTATCAGTGTGTATGAATATCGTTAATTCTTTTAGACTAAAAGCTACTACGACATGGGTTGGGTCGTCTGCTGAACTTCCCTTCCTGAACTTTGCGCAGACACTTCTATTATTATCTTCATCTGTTTGGCATTATTATTAAAGCATTTTTGTAGACACGGCTCAAATATTTTAATCACGCGATGTGTTTCCAAGAGTGTATATGTGATGTGATTTCATTTATTCAAATATAGGCGAAATTCAAGTTCAATATCCCAGCAAACAATATGCGGTCTGATTTCAAATTAAGAATCATTTACCATAAAGCTGTTTCAAATACGATGAAAAATTCAAAATATTTGTTCAATTTAAAAGATTTGATGCATTCATTAAAATAAAAGTTGTGATTTTTGATTTCTATTTTTAGTTTCTTGTTTAAAAAATGGTATGTAATTTTTAAACCGAATAAAATGTAAAAAAATATTAATTTATTCTTCACTAAATTAACAGTTGACTTTTCAGTTGTGTTTTGGTATTTTCATTTACAACTCTGCGTAAGTTTGTTTGGGAAAAACGTTGAGTATACACAACTGGTTTTTAGTAGTTGGGTCTGTGGTTGGGTTGGTGAGATATAAAAAGCATAAAAAAATTTAAAAAGCGCAACTAGAAATAATTATTATGCTTAATAACAAAATTTTCTTAATAGTTTCAGTATCGGCACATACAAAGACTTCATTAAATATAGTTTTAGGTGATCCAACAAATAACAAAACGTTTCTTTGTTCTGCCGGAAATAACTAAACCTTCCAAATTTATTTTTTAAAGAATTCGTTCCCTATTTTGATTATTCCGTACCTTGCATTGTGTAGTTCAAGAGGGTTGGAATCATCACGAATTTTCCTTTTGATACGTAGCACATCTATATTTGCGACTTTGTTTTCGTCGTCATAAAATAAATATAAACATATTTGTATCCATTTGGTAGACTTCTTTGAACTAAAACACTCAAAACAATATTTTTTCTAAAACTTTCTTTCTGTCAAACT
This sequence comes from Nowickia ferox, assembly GCA_936439885.1. Classification (NCBI taxonomy): domain Eukaryota; kingdom Metazoa; phylum Arthropoda; class Insecta; order Diptera; family Tachinidae; genus Nowickia; species Nowickia ferox. Next base: position 23,195,785 of record OW387026.1, read on the forward strand.
TGATATTTTAGATTGGCAACGCGATGACAATTTCATTAAAAAAAACAGTTGTGGTCGTGTGTAAGTTTTTTCTACTCTTAGACGACAAAACTGAATTCAGTTGAAAACCGTGATAGGGGCATTAATTTAGCAAATAAGACCTTTGCATGGACTTAAATCGGCTGATATTAATCTTAATGCAGAAAATGCTCTTTATACAGTTTCCTGAGGAATAAATAAAACAAAAATAATAAAAAAAATAATAACAAATAATAATTAAAAAGTAACTTTTTAAAATAAAACGTATAACCCTTTGATTTGAAAAAGAAAATTTCCATCCTAATTTCTCTTAACAAAAAAATAATACGTACAACTTGAAACGGTACAACATGGGCTTGTGAATTGAGCAATTGTGAGTATAATTTTCTAATATGTAATAGTTTTCGCAACGAAAAGGGGAAATTATTCTCAATGATAATAAAACATTTTAATGCCAATGTTTGACTTCATTTGTTGGGTGGGATACTACGATTTAGTACACGAGTGAGATTTCACTGATCTCACAGACATTATTGATGTGTTTGATAACATCATTCGGTTTGGAAATTCATTCATAAAATTGCATTTGTACGCGAATGATGAGTATTTGATAATTGATACTTTTAGTAATCATTTGTTTATTTTAATGTCTCATTAACTTTGGAAACACCGCACACCGCTCACCAATTCAGAACATCAAAGCTTGGAAAATTGCTTAATTAATTTGTTAAATTATAATAGAATACAAATTTTCTTTTGTTGAAATGCAAATTTCATCGACTAGGTTCGATATTATGAGTACATACATATATAAAATGGCAATGGTGACTGATTTACATACATGTGTAAATACATGCATATTAGCTTCTAGCTAGAGATATGAAATAAAATTTCAAGGATACTATGCAGCCAAATCCCGGTATAACAAACGATATAATTTCAGGCCCATTCTTTATACCGAAAAATTCGTTATATCGCAAAGTTTTTTAAAATTATTATGTTATTACAGTAATTTCCGATACTCTGTTAATTGATCTATTAACGCAATTAAGAGAAACCCCGTTTAATTAAGCATTGAAATCAATAATCCGAAACATCTCTGTAGGAAATGTCACTAGCGAATCAGTACCGATTCACTATTATCTTTGTCGCCAGCACTACTGACTAATTATACCCCACACAATGCTTTTTGCTATAGACATTTAACATGTGCGTGTCATTGAAAAGCAACTACTGACATTGGTACTACTGATTACATAGTTCTTTAGGGACCATATGAAGACATTGGAAACAGATAGTCACTAGTACATTTTAGTAATTCTAGCATACACTTTCGATAATGAAATTGCATATTTTGTTCACATTTTGGTATTTCATTAAACAAATTTCTAAAAATTGGAGCTTATGCATAAAGGACATACAATAACAGGAACTAATTCATTTATTCATTCGTTCAGTATATTACCAGCAAAGTAGGGATTTCTTTTGTCATTTCTATTAAATAAATATATGTAAATCAAAAATTGTATGTTTCGCTAAACTAGTAAAGTCAAACACTTACGTATGGATCTGAAAGTATGACAAATTTTTAACTGATGTCACAAAATCTTCTACAGGGTCAAACAAAAATTTCCATAATTGGCACCTTTCACTTAAAATTGCTTAATTTTCACATTCTCTATTTTTATACAATATAGATTGTTATTTTATTTGTTTTCTTAAACCCAGCTGATCACTTAAAATCGAAACCACACTGCCATGTAAAATGCCTATGGCATCAACAATCTCACGCAGTTTTACTCTTCGATTGACCAACACCATATCGTGGATTTTTTCAATATTTTCGGGTGTACTGACCTCAATTGGCCGTCGAGAACGTTCAGCGTTATTTGTACTTGTGCGACCACAATGAAAGTCAGTAAACCACTTTTTTTAAATCGATGTTGCAGAGTCCCCATAGTATTAATCGAGCTTTTCCTTGGTTGGATTGACGGTTTTTTTCGCAAAAAATTATGTTTAATGAGCACTCGAAATTCACTTTTTTCCATTTTTAGAAAAATACACGAGGTTGTGTGTTTTGAACAGCTGTTAAACGCAAACTAAATGACGACACTTGCTCAAAATTTGACAGTAGTCTATTAACAGGGGATGCTTGATAAGAACAGTGTTGCTTGCATTTCATATAACTACGAGGGAAACTCGAAACGTCACGTACTTATTGATCCGCCCACGTATGAAGAAATCGCTCATTTATTCAAAGAATGTCATAAATCAAAAAATGGAATTTTTTGGTTGTGTGTAAATTGAAAACTTCAAACTCGTTTTCTGGCAAACTGGTTTTTTGAGTTATGAGGTTGTTTGAGTAAATGAGTTGGAATCGCTGCAGATGATTAATGTGAATTGTAGTACTTGTGCACATTCTGAATTCAATAAACTTTTATCGCATTTAACTTTAGATTTTCTTGTACTAGTACATAAAAATATCTATAAAATCATAAATTATTGATTAAAAAAATAAAAAATTTCTACCCAAAGTGCAATATTTCTATTTATCTAACATCTGCGTAACTTTTATGAATAATTTTTTGATTAATGACTTTGATTGTAAACAGTTGTTATTGCTAATAGTACTCGCATTATGAAGCTAATGCAATTTTAAGTTAAAAATAAACATGCTGATGCACATGGATAAATATTAGTTATTAATATTTACTTTTTCATTTAATGTATTTTGTTTCTTAAAAAAAATGCAATTGTTTGTCACAAAGTTCAACGATTTCAATCCATTAAGGCAAATACACAGTGACAAATATTTGTTTATGGTTGTTGTACATAAAACGCTATAACTGTTTTTTAGCAATTTTCTTTTAGTTATAACACTTTATGTGTATCATATTTAATAAGTTCTATTTTTAATATAAGATGGAAATTCGTGAGTTTGCTCTCTCAATTATAATTCGTTACCCAATCATTAAACAAGTAACTTATCTTCATTAAAAAATTTTTAATTAAATGACCTCATTTTAAAATTATCCACTTAAAATTACCCTACAAACAATCAATTTTTTTTTATATGAAGTATATCTGAACTGTTTGCCCCAGCAACAAAATATTTATGAACTTTAACAAAAACGCAGCAATAAAGAAATACTCTTTGACCTCAGTTTGTTTTTCCTTAAAAACTTATAACATGATCTAAAAACCTCAAATACTTATACGAGTATACTATTCGTTCAAAAATATAACATTCAAATTTATGTTAAAGATATGTAAGCATTTATGTACACTGAACAAAAGAACTAGTTCAAATTAAAGATTAAACAAATATTTCTTATATTCTTATGTTTTCGATTAGTCGCGGAATATTCTTAATTTTGTCCTATTAGCTAAAATTTTTTAGTTCGAAATTAAAAAAATGTATTGAATAAATTTGAAGAAAAATAGAAGTATTTTGGATTTAGGTTTGGTAAAGCGCCTCAATTCCAAAATTCAGAACCAAAATACAACATGATAAAATCAACTCTGCACAAAGACTTACCAGCATTAAAATTGTTATCTGACAACTCTGAAATTAAAATTTCCACAAACTTCTAGAAACAGTAACATGAATTTTGCAAATTGCTTGAGAAGACTGTATGGTCAGTGGATTAGTAATGGAAACTTGGAAACGGAAGTGAATAAATAAAGAAATGAATTAATTAATTAATTAATTATACGAAAAGCATTTGAGCATTGCGATTGAAAAAAATGACACTTCCCAATCCTACAATAGGTGCGTGCCCACAATCCTTCAGAATGTGCTCTGGAGTTTCTTCCGCATAACCAGAGAATCTGCCAGACCTACTGAAGAGTTTTCTGCAATTTTCTGTAAGAAAGCTTCTAATCATTCGTAGATTATTTTTACTCAAGGACATGAGAGCTATGAAAAAATTTTGGTTGTATGTACGTCTCAATAGCTTAAGGTAGAGGTCCATAGCTCGCTTTTTGCGCGTTACGCTTTCTATGCATCTGTCAAAAAAGTAGAATCAATGTAATAGTATGTGACAAGTTACATTGCAAAAAGCGCAGAACGCGTAGGCGCGTTCAAAGCAAAAAGTAGGTCTACTTTCTACTTTTGTACGCGTTACAAGCACCATGAAAGAAAGTCAGCTGTTCTTGAATGCTAAAGATGTTAAATAATACTTTATTTCTTACGTTATCGATAAATATTATTTTGCCGTGTATAATTTTTTTCTTTTTTTTCAATAAAAAAAATTTCTTAGTAAAAAAAACTTGTTTAATAAAATATGTGAATATTTTCATTAATGCTATGTATTTTAATTAACTTTTCACCACACTTTTCTCAGTAACAAATTTTGCATATTAGTTATCGATTACTTTTACGTACTGAGTGTCATCTCTGCTAAATCTGTATTAAATAGCTGCTTAGAAAAGTTATTGCTTAAGCCAATAATGTGCATACATTTATATGTAATTTTCAATTTACTTACATTAAAGTCAACAACAGCCGACAATCTGCTGGAATAGCCCTGGCCGAGTTCTTACCAAACCCAAAACCTTTTCTTTTTTGAAATTGTTCATAGGCATTTTTTGCACATAAAATTAAATATACAAACTCGACTAACTCCACAAATTCTTTTAAAAACTCGATTTCACTCTCCATTTTTTCTTTATAAGTATTTATAAACAAACGCACACAGCTGATCAAAACAAAAATAAAATGGCGCATGAAAAGCAGTGCATGTAACTCAACGCGAACAAAGTATAGAATGAAACAAGAGGATGAAACGCGTGTAAAGCATAACGCGCAAAAAGCGAGCTATGGACCTCTACCTTTAGCATGCCTCGCTACAGGGATATTGAACCGGAGGTGTTCCCTGGTATTGTTAACCTCTATCGATATATCTTACATACATATATGTATATCCACAAAATGGTTCTGGTACGACCGTTTGTCTGCCTTTTAGTTACCTTCCACTTCGACGTGTACTTGAACCCAGCGAAGTTTGACTTTATTCATGGTGCTTAGCTTATTTAGCTTAAAGCTAACTTAGAGGCAAACTCATATGTGCTAAGTGCTTTAATGGCAGCCCAAGTCCCAGTCCAGACTAGCAACATTTGTTGCAGCAACTTTTTATTTTTTAATGAAAGCGAGCAAGAGAGGAATACAAAATATATACATATATTTCTATTTCAACATGCTTCCACATATTTAAGAATTGCTGCAACAAAAATTGCAAGTCTGGAGTGCGTCTGACTATCCTCTGGCTACCAATTACTATTAAAATTGAATTGTGCGCATCTCCGAATGGCGTGAGCCTCCGATTAAAAAATGGTACGAGTTTTCCCCAAAGACCTCTACTACAAGTCTCCTCGGTCCTACAACTGTCACGCCAGCGTTATGGAACCATCGGTGTACCACCTGATACTCAACGTTCGTAATGTATCGAGGTATATTATTTAACTGAATCTAAATTATATTCAAGTTCTTATTGCTTATTTTTGAAGTTTTATTTTTGCCTTACCTTTTAGTGCCAACTTTAAATTTTTATGGGAGTGGTCACGCCAATTTTCTCAAATATTAGAAGTTCCACATGTTATTCTAAATGCATGATATCGTTACTTTCAAAGCTCAAGGGTGTGTCAAGTTTCATAAGAACCGGTCAAGTACAAGTATGTCAAATATGACGTTAAGTGTTAATGGGCATAGTCCGCCTACTTATTTAAGCAAAAGATTATGGCATTTCAAGGGTCCAAGCTGTTTGCCAAATTTGTCGGGGATAGGATAAATAAAATTACAAATAATTTAGTACGTAATTTTAATAAGAGTAACCCCGCCTACTTTTTTACATACAACATCGTGGCACTTTCAGAGCTCAGGGTGTGTGCCAAGTAGAAGTACGCGAAGAATAATATAAAATTATAATGGGCGTAATTCCGCAAATTTTTTAAGCTGGAGACTGTGGTTATTACGGGGTAAAGTAAAAGATCATAAGATAAAATAAAAAAAATTTAGTGGGCATGATACAGCTCACCTTTTCGACAATGGGACCAACAAGAAGCTATACCTTCTCGAAAAAATTTTAATTGGTCAAGAATTAACGGAGTTATGAAGTAACAAACATAAAAAAATACAAACGAATTCAAACTTACTTCTTCTTGGAAGTCGCTTAAAAAGAGAACTTACCACTTACCACTTAAAAATCCTTTCCTGCTCTTCTCTAAATTCTCTAAATTTTTGGTTCATACTTATGTTCGTTTTTTACGTATTTGTATTTTACTCCATAATCGAACAATGAAACAAATCTGAAGAATTTTGAATAAAATTGTATATGTATTCGTCAGACTGTCGAAAAAACAAATAAAAATTTTAATTTATAGCTCAAATTTCTTTTAATTTCTTTAAGTGTATAAATAAATAACAAAATGATATTACATACTAAGTTAGTAATCGTCTATGTATGGCAAAAGTTGATAAGAACTATTTTGGTTTATTTGGGAGGCAAATTTTAAATAATCTACAACAGGTGGACTTTAGTATTGTGTGAACTGCCGATAAATAATTTTCAATAATTCTGCTCCGTAAGTTGAGACTTTAAAAAGTCTATTGTTAACATTTATAGTATAAGCGCAGTGAAAATAAAATAAAACAAATGCAATGTGTGGAACAAAGAGTTGTTAGAACTAATGATGAAATAATAAAAAGTGATTGAATGAAAAAAAAAATTTTACTTTGCAAGCGGTTGGTTAATTGATTATATTTTTATAATAAAAAGTGATTGAATGAAAAAAAAAAGATTTTGGTTAATTGATTATATTTTTTTTTTTGCAGTTTTACAGTAACTAAAATTTATTGTGTTGTTTTTTTTTCGGACATGTTTAAGCAAAAATTGCGCCTTTTTTTAGCAAAAGGTTACTTCCAGTTCTTTTACAGTGTGAATAATGTAAAATTCTTTCATATCGTTCCTTTATTGCAACATACAGTCATATAAAACAAGTGCGTTTGGCGTTAATAATGCAGAATAATTTGTCATATCTTGTTTTGTATTGTACAAACATGTCATACAAATTTCTTGTAAACTCAGTTCTTGAGACAAAAAAAATTTTAATATATTTTAATATATACATTGAAAAACTAGCTTTTTGAAATTTTCCAGAACATTTCAAGCCCTTTAAGGATACTTATCTTATCCCCTTTTTACGAAAGCGAAAAGAAAAACATCTACTCGACAAAAAGTTAAGAGGATTAATAAATTTAAAAAAGATATTTCTCGGAGGACTTTAAGTAAGTACGAAATGACCTATTTGTAAAATTGCATGGCAAACATTTTTGTAGAACATTTTAACCCACTACATCCAGTGATGCCAACTTTTTCGGCGCTAGGTTAGGTTAGGTTAGGTATTGGTGGCAGTCAGAAGTCCGGACTCACTTAGACTGTTTTGGTCCATTGTGATACCACGGAGACTCTGCTTATGAGGAGTCCCCACCGTCGAAACAACCAGAGCTCAATATAAAGCTACTAATACGCTGCAGTTCAACACTAGCAACGTCAGAAAGTTCCTTGAACTCAAGAGCGTTCATTCTTTCAAGACCAGGACAGTGACAAAAAATGTTCTACACTTTCCTCTTCATCGATATCCCGGCAGCTACGGCAAAAATCATTGTGTTCAACCTTTAACCTTTGTGCATGCCTACCTATGAGACAGTGCTCGGTTAGCACGGACACTAGAATCGAGATCTGTTTCCTATTCTTCAAAATTAAAGAAGCCGTATTTTTCCTATTTAGATGAATCCATAACTGCCTTGTGATCACGCAAGCATTTCTTGTGACCCAACTTGTATTTGTTTCATCCTCTATCCTGCGCCTAAGCCTGAGTTTGCAAGAGAGTAGGGGTAAGACCACACATTGCAATACTGGTGGAACTTGTAGGGTTGTCCCAATTCTAGCAAGCTCATCAGCCCTAGAGTTCCCCTGAAAGCCTCTATGCCCCGGGATCCAGATGATCCTAATATCAAACTGCTCTGCCATCTCATTTAGAGATGATCGGCAGTCGAGGGTTGTTGTTGTTCTTAGAAGCGGAGATTCGAGGGCCATAATAGCTGCTCGACTATCGGTGTATATGTTAATCAAAGTCGTTGAAGTGACATTCACTTTCAACCAATCCGCAACTTCTCTTATAGCAAGGATCTCTACTTGAAAGACACTGCAGTGATCCGGAAGTCGCTTTGCAATACGACGACCTAAAGCGCCTGAAAAGACTCCATAACCCACAATAAAAGCACCCATAACCCGGCAATAAAAGCACATCAAAATTTAAAAGAAAGCACTAAAAAGCGTAATTTTTAAATCTAAAAAGCGTAAAAAGCACTAACGTGAAAAACGAGTAAAGATCCAAACGAGTGAAGTTTATGTTTAATAATGTTTAATATTTTCTTAGCTTTTCTCTATTTAATGAAATATATCAGACGAAAATGGTAAAAGGAAAAGGTTTTTATTAAAGTAATTTTAAGAAATACAGAAATTTCTTAAAAGCCCTACTTAGTGCTTTTTCTTATTTTGGCTCTAACGCTCATAACGCTCAAAATTTGACGTTTTGAGTCTTCAAAAAGCACTAAAAATAGTGCCAAAAGCACCAAGTTGGCATCGCTGACTGCATCCCCATTCAGAGAGGGACAAAAAGTGAAGTGTTAGAGACACCCCAGCGGGAAAAGGTAATGAATAGGAAACGAGAAGGTAAAGTACAGCATGTATAATTTTTCATTCCAGAATTCATTACTGTTAATACAGAACCTGTCATAGGAGAGTAATGAATTATTTTAATGCGTCCGAGGAATAAATTTTATAATTAATTTTTTTTAATGAAATGTATAATTCATTGCATTTTATTACTTTTGCATTAATGATTAGTTATACCTATAATTAATTAGTTATTCATTAATTAATAGAATCAATATTTGTTCTTTTGTATTTTGCTATCAAGCTTTGCCAATGCATAATTTTTAAATATAATTTTTGCAAAAGTTATGTATACAATTTTTACTTCCATTGAACTTCACTGCCACGTTTTTTAACACAAACTGCGTTGACAGAAAATGTTCTCCTAAAATCTGCAAAATTGGGCCAAAAAATTGCAAAATCTGCAGAGCAATGATGCATTTACGAACACACCCTAACTCACATATACAGCACAACTGCGAATAACAAATCCTTCTATTATGAATTAAAATTTCCCTGGGAAAAAAGTAGGTATTCTAAATATGAGGGAGAGGGAGAATTTTTTGAAAGTTTACTTCCCAAACATTTTGAAGGGAACTAATACAAAAATTTAAAAATAAAATTAATAAATGTTGCAAAACAACAGGGCGTCAACTCTGCAATTCGATTCGAAAGAAAATGCTTTCGAATTTACATGTTATAAACATACAATTTTTCTTTTCGAATTACTCAGTAGACCCCCAGTATACGAGTATGCATTTATTTAGAACAAAAAGTTTAAATACGCACCTGCGTACATGCACTTCAAAAACATTAACTATGTACTTCTGTCTTCAAAAAAAATTCTAAAACACTCAATTTTGCACGCCTCCTTTAAGTTTACACAATACGTAAATGGCAGATTTGTTGCCGTCTAATACTATAAAGACCGGTAAGAAAATCTTTATAAAATTTACAATTTCCTTTGTATACACAGTCCTTGGGAATTTAATCCATTTTCTGCGCCTGGCTCTGTTTTCGCTGCACTTTCTCAGCATAAAGTTATTCCGCGTGCTTGTGAATGGTTGCAAATTTAATTTTATTTTTAATTTAAGCAAAACAGATATTTATATTAACACACAATCTTATTGTCTAAAATTTTTATTAAATTTCTATTGCTGAACTCTTGCGCTAGTGCAGAATAAAATGTAAACACTAAACAGCTGATGCTTATTTCCCGGCTATTTAGAATAGGAGGATTATTCCCCGGGAACAAAGGATAGGAAAGAGAAAAAATTCTCCGTGAAAATTCATAATTGGGCTGATAATTTTTATATACTTAATGACTGTGTACTACGTAGTTTTTGCCGATTTACTCGTATACACATATGTTTACCTATCGCTCATTTACTCAAAGAACGTTATAGCTTCAAAATTAAATTTTTTGGCTTAATGACGCAGGATTAATCCTCACATCGTTCGCCATATTGTGTAAAAATTGCATATAAATATCATGTTTACTAAGGTGACCAGATTTCGGAGAAAAATAGAAAAAAAAATTATTTGAATTGAATGACTCAAATCAAATAATACTTAAAAAATAATTTAAGAAATTTATTATGTTTCGCTTGTGATTTTCAGAAATATTATTATTTGTGATTATTATTTGTGAATTCTCAAATAGTTTTTGAAAGTCTGTGCATAAGATAAGAGGTTGTGACTATTCAAAATGTGGTTAAAGTCTACTGATGATTTGGCTAAGCACCAATGAAATATATAGACAATGCTTGACCTCCAGCAAATAAATTTCAAACTTAAAAAATAATAGAATTTATTTTAATATAAGTAGCACCTGCTATGAAAATGCTTAAAAAATCTTAGTTTTTATGGAATAACGCATTGCTGATGCTACGAATGCTAAAGTTTAATACACCATTGATATGTTGTCTTGGGACAAAATACGAAAATATGCAAAAAAAAACTTCAAGAAAATACCTTATTTAGACACAGTCCAGCTCACAAACGGTCATCGCTAGACCCCTCAAATGTTTTGGGAGTCCCCATTAAAAATACCAATCTTTGATTTGAGGGGGTAACAAAGTCGCGGTTCTGATTCAATAATAAAAATTAAAAATTTTAAAAACCCCCGATGCTCTTGACGCTGTAGCATAACATTAAAACAGAAAAACTCTCAACAATATCACAGCTCTGTACACATTAAGCTTACCAGGGTACACTCAAACCAGATAAGCCCATAAGGCAGCTGTTTATCTCAACTGTCAAAGGACGGATAATAACCCTATTTAAAGCAAACCTTAGCCAAATCAATTTTTTAATTTTAATTGTACTTACATTCTTTTACCTTTAAGTTTTTGCGCCCTTTAAACTATCCAGATTTAAATATAATTGAACATTTGTGGCATAAACACCGAATCTCCAATCTGAACAACCTCAAAACTGCTTTAGGGAGAAATGGGAAAAACTTGCTCCATATTAAAAAAAAAAAATGAAATCTAGGAGTGGACCTTATGAAATATTAGGAAAAATTTAATTTTATTAACAAAAAATATGCTGGGGAATTTTTACTGCGAGCTGAAATTTTGCATGTTTTTGTTTTTATTGTTAAATTTTAATATTTAAATTATTGAATTTAGGAAACTTTTAATTCTCTACATTCAAAGCCTAATAAACTGTATTTATTTATTTATTAATACATATTATACAAATTAAATTTGCATAATATGGGCAGAGTAATTAGACCATATGCCCAAGATTTTATTAACAGTATTATAAAAAAGTTTTGTGACTGACTGTACACGACCTATGTCTTCACATAGGAAGTAGCAACGTGGTTGTTAAAGAAATTCCGCAAAAGAACCGCAAGAATATACAGTTATCCGAGGCAGATTCACTATATATTCAATAGCTCAAATGAATTATAGAGATTTTTACCGGGACAATATATATATATTGCTTTCATTTTTCCTAAAGGGAACATCAGTAAAGCTTAAATTAGACGTGCCGTAGCCATAACCAAAATTCAATTTGATTCAGTGGTAATGGCTATGGCGTTATGGTGAGTCACCTGTAATCAAATACAGTGTTGCCCATAAGTTTGGTTCGAACAGCTGTTTTCTATGGTTATGGTTATGACACGTCTAGTTGAAGCTTAAAATCTATAAACTTTAATATCTTCTTTTGTTTATGGCTTTAAATAGAGATGGGCGCATGACTCAACAGTGTTCGTGACAAAAAGATCTGATTTTGTGTGTGTTCGGGTCGTATCGTGTTAAGCAAAATTGACACGATAAAACACGAAACGATATAAGGTGTAAAATATGTATTCATTTTCCAGTAAAGAAACAATTGAATATTTTGTATCGTCAAACACGCAGAACCAACAAATTTGTTGATAGTGTAGGGATCGGCTCTTGAGCTTAAAGTGCTGGAATTAAACAAAATTTTTTATCTATTTGAATATAATTTTTTTTTTTGCTATTCAATTTGACTTCGCGCGTGTTGTGCAGTTTCTTGTTGGGAAAATTTTTGCGTGCGTTTTTCCTACGTGTTGGACATCTTGGTATACGTGTTCGGGTGGGGTTGGACAAATTCGACACGCGCCCATCTAAAAGCTAGTTTAAGGCCCAAATTCACAGTCTTGTTTGTGTCAACTATAAAATTCGATTAGTTAAGCTGAAGTCATTAAGTTAACTAAAGACAGTGAGATAAGTGGATGAAACATGACTTTTATTTGAAAAATAATGAAAAATAATTTTTTTTTTCAAGTGTTCTCGCTATAATTTAATATATGCATTTTTAAACAACAGTTATTAGGTAAATCATTAAATATAATCGACGATATTATAGTGCTATTATGTGCAATCTCAATGACTGTAATGAACGCTAAGTTTAAGCAAATTTAGTTTAATCTAATAATCTAATCTTTAAATTATAGTTGATTATACAAATTGGGCTCTTAAAAAGGTAGTTTAGTGCATAATTTAATGATAAAAAAGTTGACGGTTTAATGAATTCATTACTAAAAATTAAATTTATTTTAATTCAATTCTTTTTGTGTAAATTTAGCAGTATTGGAGAATTTTAATAAGCGTAAACCGCAAAACTTTTGCAAAAATATTCGCAACCTGAACCTTTTTTTTGTTATTTTTAATGTTTACCAAAATTATTTATGTTCTTTGATTTATTTGGGCTGCAAGCTACAAACTTGTGTAATATTTAAATTTTACATGTTTGTTGAAAAACTAAACTGGCTCAAGTGAGAATCTTCGATGTGAATATGAAAACACTATTGATTATAAAATCAAAAATATTTAAAATCAAACATAACAAATTATTTTCGAAAACTATTATATTAAATTTACTTTTTTTCGCTTTTTGCAGACTTGTCAAATAAAAGGAACTGCTACACATGGCCTGTTTTTGTGAAATGATAGGGATCGCCTGTTTAGTGGCGCTCCTTATGAGTTTTTCCAACAAAGCACCATATCAGCTAAAAATGGCAATATTTTTAATTGGTTCAGGAGCAATTGTACTTATTTGTATACCTTTTATGATTTTTAGGCCCAGAGATTATAAAAATGCGCTGTAAGTTATACTATTTATGAAATATATGTATATGTATACAAAACTAAAAATGCGTTATAATTTCTTATTTTGAATTATCTATTTAGTGGACCTGCTTGGGCTTGTCGGCAACTCTGCAAAGGTTTGGGTGTGACAATGGAAGTGAGAGGTCTAGAAAATATACGAAAAAATACTGGTAGTGTAGTTTTAATGAATCATCAAAGTGCTTTAGACCTTTTAGGTAAGAATCAAACAAAACAAGAAAACTATGTATATACATATCGCCAGCTGATATGCAAAACTACGTAACTAACAAAAAAAAATCAAAATCGCATGTTTAATTAATTAGTGAGTATTATATCGAACAACATGTCCCCACAAATTTTCAAGCGTTTATAACATAAAAATAATCCGAATTAAAAATGAAAATTAAAGAAACTTTGCTTCAGTCACTTTAATAGTTTTGTTTAATTTTTTCACTTTCCTATAAAATGTAAAAAAGTGTAGTAAGGTGATTTTACATATCAGCTAAGGATATATGATACATATTGTTACCTTAACATAGAAAAGCCCCAACTTATTATGTTTTGAAATCGATTTTTTTTTGTATATTTCGATAGAAGAATATCTAATGTATCACAAAATGAACAAATTTCGATTTCAAAAAAATAAACACCCCTATCGTGAACAGTGTTTTTCCTTTTCCCCAAATTGCAATCGTGAATAATTTTTCCCTTGATTCCCCTTGAATAAAATTCCACGTGAAATTTTTCCCGGGGAACAATTCCCACTAATAGCAAGTAATAGGGAAAACAAAAATTCTAATTGCAAAAGGGAGAAATTTCACGCGGAATTTTATTCATGATTGCCTTGAATATTTTTCAGCTGAATTTTTTCACTTTTCCCTTGGATTTGTTCACTTTCATCATGAATCAATCATGAATAAAATTCCGCGAGAAATTTCTCCCTTTTCCAATTAGAATTGTTTGTTTTCCCTATTATTTGCTATTGTTTAAAATTCTTCCCCGAGAAAAATTTCTCGGAGGATTTTATTCAAGATTTGCAGGCGAACTGAATTAATATATTGCATAATTTTAATATTATACTTCCAATTATATATTAAAAGTTATAACTAATAATTTTTAGGACAATATCAGTAAATAATGTACACGATTAATAACAACAATTCCCTGCAACACAATTATTCATTGACATGCAGTAAATTTTATGGCTTTGATATACTGAAGAATTTTTTTCACGTCACCTTAAATATTTAAAAACACAACTTTACAGTTCAAAACATTTTATTTGAAACCCAAAATTTGTTTATTTCTTACTATTAAGCTTAAATTTGTCAGATTTTCAATTAATTTTTAAGCATTACAGTCTTCTTCCCAATTTATATATACATCCATTAAGCATTGATAGCGGAATTAAACGTTCCCATGAAATTCGCGATACCAAATTTCCCTTGATGAGGAATGAAAATTTTATGGGAACAAAAATTTCATATTTTATATACGATAGGGGTGCTTGAGTTATGTCCTTTCTATATTAAGGTAGCGATATGTGGTAAATTACAAGGTAAAACAAATTCGCCGATGTCACACTTCATACTATAAATTCATTGTTTGTTTGACACTTCGGCCGTTGCGCTTCTATAGAGTAGGGCAAATTGAAACTGCCGTCTTCTTAAGACCATGACTCACTATCATACAAAGTCGTGCGATCTACGAAAAAATACAACCCTGGTGTGATGAATTGTTATTGTCTTTTGAAAATTTTCATAAACTCCATCATACCAGGGTTGTATTTTTTCGTAGATCGCACGACTTTGTATGATAGTGTATCACGGCCTTTAATAGGCACTATATTGGTAAAACGTGAACAACAATTGGCAGATCACATCACAAAAACAAACTCCATCAGCTGGCGCTTCGAGGTTACCTGTATTATTGTATCATGATATAAACTAACTAGATTGTAGGAAAGCTAATTAAATACAACAAAGCAACTTTTTTATGAAAGCAAATGTCTGAAAAATTAGAATAAATTGTAAAGGGTCTTCAAATAAGAAGTTCAATTGTTATACACACAGTTTGTCAAAAAAAATGTTTTCAATGCTCAAAAATTGTAGTAATTTTTCAGTCAAACATTAATTACAACCAGTGTTGTCAGATATGGCGATATCTCGTTGGCGATGAAATTTTTGAAATGGCGATTGGCGATTTCAATCAATGAAATAAAATTAAGTTAAAATTATGAAATTTTTTATGTAAGGACTATTTTCTACAACATAAAATATTTCGTGCGAAAAATTCTAAATGTTGTAACTCTTTACCTCAAACAAAATTTTCTGAAATTGAAGAAATTACAACAAAAAAATTATAGACCACAAAATCCGATTTTTGATATGTTCACAAAAGTAGTTCAGTTTTACCGTAGCTACATATTTGCCAAATATTGTTAGCAAAAATTTAGGAGTCCCTTTAAGTTATTCTGAAAAAAGTGAAAAAAAATTTGTTCCTTAATTTTTTCACAAAAAAACCTACGAAGAAATAATTTTTTTGGCATAAGATGTTAGCAAGATTTGTTTGGTAGACTCTTAGCTACATTACTGGAGGCTTATTCTGAATTGCGATGCGAAAATCAATGCGATGCGCAAATGAAATGAGATGCGAAAGAAAATTGGTATTCTGTTAGACTTTCGCAATCGCATTCGCAATTTATTTCAAATCGTGGCAACGCTGCTCAAATAAACGTCAGTGTCAACAAACGTCAAATTAAAAATAAATAAATAGTTTGTGTTTGGCTGCGAAATTTTTTTATAAAATTTATTTAGGAAATGGATTCTGTGGCACTGTGGTTCGACGACGAAGAAGGTCATGAGCAAAATGAAAGGATACAGAGAAGATTGCTTAGAAGGAAATCCGATATTCTAAGCTTGAATGGAAAAATTTAATTTATTTTGATGCTTGCTAAAAATAAACGTTTACTTATGCAGAATATTTCTTTTTTCAGCTTTATAAAAAATTTTAGATTAAATAAAGAAGCATTTGTATATGTCTTAAATAATATTAGCTCGGAATGCACTACTACGAAATCAAGTGCAATTCCGCCAATTATCAAATTAGCGGCTGCGTTAAAATTTCTTGGTCAAGGTGGCTACCAACACCTCCTCTAAGGGAGAAAGTGGATTACATCTTGATGGGCCACCGCCAGTGCCGCCAATGTCGGTTTTATTTCGTCTAATTTTCTGTTTGGTGTGTACTTTAAAATCGGCCCAAACCTATTAAAATTAAAGTTGAAGTCAAATATTTTTGAACTGGTTTATATATTTCATACTTTTTTCTCTAATAGGTGGTCCATTGATATTTAGTTCTTCAGTTAACGTTTGCCTCAAAGTATTTGCCGACTGACGTGCACTTGGTGTTTTTAAATGGCCTTTTGCCAATTGGCTGTGCTTATTCATAAATTCTATCATTATTTCAAATTGACGCGGTTTGGTGGTCTTATTGCTTCCCTGAATTAAATAATATATGATGAATAAATAAATAAAATATTATCTTTCACTTACATGTTTGTACTTTGCGAATGCTATTTTGTTGTCGAATAAATTTTGCGAATTTGGCATTTGTTTGACATTTGTTTTCGCAATATAGAATACCGACTTGTCACCTTTTCGCATTTGAAATGCGATTAAAAAAGAACTTTGCGAATATCGCAATACAGAATAGCATTTGTTCGCATTTATGTATTTTCGCATTGCATTGATTTTCGCATCGCAATTCAAAATAAGCCTGCTGCTTATATACAGCTAAACGCTATCACTAAGTCTGAATTGCTGTTGTATCACATGTTATTGGAAGTAAACCGCAT
This sequence comes from Nowickia ferox, assembly GCA_936439885.1. Taxonomy (NCBI): domain Eukaryota; kingdom Metazoa; phylum Arthropoda; class Insecta; order Diptera; family Tachinidae; genus Nowickia; species Nowickia ferox. Next base: position 23,212,962 of record OW387026.1, read on the forward strand.
TCCAGCAGTGGAGGACTGGCATAGCAAATCAGTACTGACTGCGGGGTAAATTTATCACATGTTCGAAATGTGCCGAAAAATCATGAATATTTCTCCAGAGATGCTTGAAAAAAACTCCGTCGTCAGCTCAAAACATTGAAAACCGAATGAAATTAGCTATTGACCATATTTCTTTGCCTTTGGAGTACTGGGAGAAGCAAAAGCCTCTGACGGTACTAGAAAATTTAAATTAAATTTAACATTTAATACCCATAGTAACGTTTTGAAAATTATATGTCATGTTATATGATTGTATATCATACAAAGCAGTTGGTGAAATTCGGATTTTAGACGGCATAATGAACCAAGGAAGTTTATCTTGGTATTCTGAAGAGCAAATTATCTGCCAGTGCTCGAAGATTAGATTTTTTTGACAAAAGAAACCCGGTAAACGAACCGTGCTGTTCGGACTGTCCAGGCATACTCTCTACCACTGCATTCTTGTTATTTATTTAAGATAAAATTTGTTTTATAAAAATGTGTCAAGAAAGGATTTAATTATGTTTTTGCATGCCTTTTTCGCTGTATACTTATTTCAATACATTACCCAATAATGTCGCATGCGTTTTTAATGAGTTCAAAAGCTATAACATTATTTACAATCTGCGATGACATTCAGAATGCATTCGAAGAAACAAATGCTCAAGAAATCATGAAACACTATTTCATTTTGAACGCATTCATTTATTTTTTGCTGGGAAGTTATAAACAACTTTGAGAAGGTACACATAAAAAATATCCAAAAATTTCAAAACAAGCGTTTCTTTGCAGATTATTTGATTTTCTACAGCAATGAATACATTTTTTGAACAAACTGTATGTAAAAACTAATGCTTTTTAAACGAAATCATTAGATATTTATTTAATTGTAAAGAAGAGGATCTGTCATTAATCATAGAAAATAATATCAGTAAATTTCTCATATTCCGTTTCATTAAAAATTCACGCTAAATTGCTGATGTTAATATCAATATCTACCCAAGTAGATAAACATGGGTGCGATGAAGTGCGGAAATGCACAAAAAAATTTTGTTTTTCCCCCAACTAAAAAGTATAGTTTAATTTTTCTTCACTTCTTTAGAAAACCACATTAATTATTAAAAATATTTCACTCAATAAGAATTGAAAATACTGAACATATGTCCGATTAAGAAATTATTCCAGATTAAAATTCAATCTAGTTCGATTAAATTTAATATGCATCTCAAATAATATAATTTTCATAATTTATTATTTTTTATTATATTTTCAGTACTCGCTTACCTTTGGCCTGTAATCGGTCGTGCTACAGTAGTTTCCAAGAAGGAAATTTTATATCTACCGTTTTTCGGTTTAGGTTCCTGGCTCTGGGGCACATTATTTATCAACAGATCTCATAAATCCGATTCGATTAATGCTTTACAAAAAGAATCAAAAGCCATAAATGAAAGGGGCTGCAAATTGTTACTCTTCCCCGAAGGTACACGTAATTCCAATGATACCTTGTTACCATTTAAGAAAGGTTCCTTCCACATTGCCCTCCAAAGTCAATGTCCCATCCAGCCAGTGGTCATTTCCAAATATTGGTTCTTAAACGGCGAAGAGAAAACCTTCCGTTCAGGCCACGCTATTATACAAATTTTACCCGAAATTCCTACAGCTGACTGCACAAAAGATGATATGAATGCAATAATCGCTAAAACTAGAAATATTATGCAATCAGAATATACTAAACTTAGTCAGGAAGCTAAAGCTATCTACACTAAAGAACAAAATTAGATTCACCTTTACATGAACAAAGTAAAAAGAAACAAAAAAAATTAAATAAACAAAGAACACTTACAAAAATACACTAAATAAAAATTCTAGTTTTAACTCAGGTATTGTAGCATCATTTTCCTAAATAAGTATTTTGTATTTATTACAAAATGCAACAAAATAAACATCTAGAACAATTAAAACATTACTTAAGTAATTTGAGGAAATTAGAAAGATCAATTTGCTTATTGTATCGAACTAATTACAACGGAATAGTAATTTGTTTGTAAAAAAAATATTTATTTTTTATTATTGTGTTAAGTTATTAGATATATTTATTCCATATTTGAAATATATTTATAGTACATTGAACTAATTTTAATAAATGCGTTTGAAAGAACACACACAAATGGTGAAGCAAATGTTTATTTTAATTTTAAAAGGTATGGTAAAGTGGTTACATAATTCATTTATTCATAATTTATTCACATAGCTAATAACTATTTTTTGTGTTCAAAATAAAAATAGTTTAACGTACAATTCCAGTGGAAGCAATGCCGGATATAATTCAAATACTGCCATACAAAAAAAACACAAAAACTTCACAGTGATGCCATCAGAAAAGAACCGTAAGCATCAGTGATGCGTTTTGAGTTTTTTGTTTTAGGGCCAAATTAAGAATTTAAAAGGGCCAAAATACGTTTGACAGCGAAAAAAAAAATTTTATTAATGTATTTGTTTACAATCTTTTTATTTAAATAAAAACAAAATGTGTACTAGTAATATAATACATTTTATTTATTTTGTTTAGAGTAAAAATAAAAATTAACGACAAAAATTTAATTTTTTTTAAAGTATTTTCTGTTAATTAAATTTAGTTAAAAAACATTATTTATGTAATTATAATTTTATTATACATAATCCGTAAATTATTAGCCCAACAGAAAGCTTTCAACTGTAAATTAAAATTGAAAACAAAAACAAATTTTCTTATTTTATTGTTATTTTCAATATAAATTTTCAGTCCAAAGTTTTCTTTCGATATCGTGAAACAGGCCATTAACCTTAACCATATATTGGAAAGAAAATATTCTTCCCACACATGCTCAGGAGAGTGGAATAGAAATAATTTCTTGAAAAATTCTTTATTAATAAGTATGCAAAAGTTTACCTAAAAGATTTTTAATTGTTGAAATCATTTTCCGATATTAACTTCTACTTAAATATTTACGGTCTAATTCCTAAAAAATATTTTAGGTTTATTAGAGGTTAATTTGACAAATTTCCCATAGAAATATGTCAAATAAGCGCTTAATAAACCTGAAATATTTTTTATGAATAAGACAGTTAAGCTATTTAAATTCTGCAACTTGCGACACTGCTCTAAATTCATTATTTATTTGTTCTGTTTCTTTTGGAAGAAGTTTAAGAGCAAGTGATACAATACTATTGGCTTCCCCCTTAAAACATGATCTGTCACAGATTTCGGAAACCATTTTAAATAAAAATCTGCAAAAATAAAAAAAAGTTCTTATAACGGAAGAACTCCATTAAAAATTGTACCCAAAGGTTTGAAGGAATTAGTTGAATTTTGAGCTGAAAGGGCCAAAATAGCCTAGAGAGTACCACAGGGCCATCAAACATTCAAAAGTCCAACAAATGGCCCAATTGTGCCACATTTTGCATCACTGGCAAGCATTGTATATTAATATATTATATTTCCCGTCCCTGTTTATCCAGACATGTCTTTTGTTGACTATTTATTTAAACCAAAGTATGGCAACACCAAAATAAGTATATTATGAAATTTTTTCGCAATAGTTCTTGCCGAAGTATATTTATAAAACTTTATGTTTGTATATGTTTTTAATTTATTTGTAACCACATCAGATAAGCAAATTTATGAAAAATGGGAGTAACCGGCCTATGGAAGTTAATAGAGCCGTGTGGAAAACCCGTACCTGTGGAAACGTTAGAAGGCAAAGTTTTGGCAGTCGGTAAGAATTCGAACAGGGGGTCTACTCTGTATTTCGAAACGAAAGCAAATGTTTTCGAATTGTAATCCTAATAACATACAAATTCGAAAGCAATTTCTTTCGTTTCGAAATATAGAGTAGACGCCCAGATTTATTTGATCATTGTCGTAAAATAATAAATATCCATTATTTAGATATATCTATATGGTTGCATCAGGTCGTTAAAGGTTTCCAAGATAATAAGGGGGCTGCCCTAAACAATGCTCATTTGTTGGGTTTGTTTAATAGGTTATGCAAATTATTGTATTATCGCGTGAAACCTGTATTCGTCTTTGATGGCTGTGTGCCGCAGTTAAAGAGGGATACCATTGTAAGTTGGAAACGTTACTTCTTTTACATATATCAAGTATTTATTGCCATAAACCAATGTTTTATAAACATAGGTACGACGCCAAAAACAACGAAGCAAACTCAACAGTGAAGCGGAACGTATACAAGCTTTGCTACTGCAATCTTTGGCTAAAGAAAAAGTAGTTCAACAAGCCTTGGGTCCTAATGCAGTGCACTTGCTAATATCCCCTACAAAAAAAGCATCAAATAAAGCTACACGAAAAGAAGATACACAGGATGATATGTTCAAGCTTCCCGAACTACCCTCAAACTCTAAGAATAACTCTAATCATAGGGAAGATGAATCTACAGATGAGTCTTTTAATGAAAATTCAGTCTGTTCATCATCATCAAATTCAACAGATGATTCTTCATTCGACGAATTAAATCCCCGCCATGCTTACAATTCCAATATCCAAGCAATTGATGTAAAAAGTAAGGAATTTTTACAGCTGCCTGCTGATGTCAGGCATGAAATACTGTTCGATATTAAAGAGACACGTAAACAATCGTCCTGGGGCCGTTTGCATGAATTGCCTTCGCGTAGTGACGATTTCAGCAATTTCCAAATGAAACGTTTACTTAAAAGACGCGACGTTCAAGTGAGCATTGAATCAGCTGAACAGGAAATGGGTGGTCAAAGTTTAACTTATGCTGAGCTTACAAATATATTTAGCGAAGAGGGTATTTTAGAAACAGACATTGCCGCAAAGGCAAAGCCAATTACATCAGATGAGCATACCAGGTTTCTTTTAGTTAAAGATTTAAAAAAGAAATTGTCAAAAGCCAGGGAGAAACCAATTAAAGAGGAGGAAGCAGATAAGAAACAAGAACAAGATACATCGATAAAGGACACAACTGAAAATGGCGAGGATTCCTTAAAGTCTACTGAGGAACATAAAAAATTGCGCAATGAATATGATGCAGATTTGGAATTAGCTATTGCTTTATCATTGGAAGATGATTCAACCAGAGTATATGATGAAAAGGATTATGAGTACGATTCGGTCGAAAGTTTAAAATTGACAAAACCCCAGCGTGAAAGATTACAAAATACTGCCAAGGGACCGGCTCGTTCATATATGATTGAATATGCCGGCATGAATAAAGAAGAAGTTGCTGGTATATTGGAGAAAACACAGTCAAATGCGGATCTCAATGAGACAGATATTGAGCACTTGATTGCTGATATTGTTGACAAAGAGCATGAACTGGGGTAAGTATTTGAATGAATTTTAGAAATGAATTTCAATTTCTTACAACATAAATGCGTACGTGCATATTTCATTGCTTTATTAACTTGAATAACATTTTCAAAGAGAACCTGTCGCAGGCGCACCCAAAGAACAAATTCACGGTGGAAGTCAAGACATTCGCCTCTGTGTCACAGATGATTCTGATGCAACGGATTCAGATTTTGAGGAGGTCATGCCCCTCCAAAAGTCGAAAGGTAACGTTAAAAAGTGATTTTTAACTAAAATATTTACATATGTATGTATATGTGGTTAATTCTAATAAGTAATCAATACAAATGCAATCGTTTCAGACTTGGAAGAAATAAAAGATTCTGATGCAACTGACAGTGATTTAGAAGAAGTTCAAGATGAAAATATTAGCAAATTAAAAAATAAATCTACAGATTTAGAGGAGGAATGTGTAATAGAAGAGACACCACCATGTTTAGCAGAGGAAGAAATGGAAAATGAAACACATACTCCCAAAGGCTTAAACATACAAATCGATTTGACCAAGCCAATTGAACCTGAAGAAGATTTATTCGCGGCTATATTTGAAGATATTCCAGCAGAAGAGAAAATAGAATATAAAACAGAAACCTTTACTAAACATACAAATGAATTACAACAAGAAAAGTCTTTAGTTTCCGAGGAAAGTTTAATAAGAGAAAATTCTGCTGACAACAAAACTTCTATTTTGACTGAAGACAATTCAAGTGTGCGAATTAAAGCCACTCCAAAAACAGAAAACATGCTCTCAATTTTAGATGAACTGAAACAACAAGCTAATGATATCAAAAATATAAAATTAGAAAACATAAAACTTAGCGAATCTGTCATTGAAATTTCAGATGATGAACCTGGTTCAATGGCTGCTAAAGCAAAACTTGAAGTTATAGAAGTCTGTGATAGTGATGAAAATGATAAACGTTGTTCAACACCTCCGCCTCAAGCAACTCAATCTCCAAAACCCAGTATCAAATCTCCCAATTTTAGGACTCCCTCTAAAAATCATTCAATAACAGAATTCTTCAATGTTAATTATGTAGTAAAACGCACACCAGATAAACCCGATGAAGAAAACGAAGATGTGCCAGAAGTGAAATCACCCTTTTTTGTGCGCAAAACACCAAAATCTGGAGGCAAGAGTGGTAACAATTCCCCTTCACCCAACAGTAGGCCATCATCAAAAGCCAATAAGGCTTTGTTCGATGAGAAAAACTCTAAAGACGGAACTGATAATTTGGATAATGATTTCATACCCTTAAAAGATACAAAACCTGTCACTGAAGAAGACGTTCTTAATGAAGCTGCCAATATTTTAAAATCCCAAAAAAGTGCAGAAGAACTTACTACTCTAGCTGCAGATTTAGCTAAAGAAAGGCAGGAATTAGAAAACGAGCGTAATCGCCAAGATCGTATGGGCGTGTCAATAACTCAGCGCATGAATTCTGATTGCCAAGATCTATTGCGACTTTTCGGCATACCCTTTATTGTGGCTCCCATGGAAGCCGAGGCTCAATGTGCCTTTTTAGATATAATTCAACTAACCAACGGGACAATAACAGATGATAGTGATATTTGGTTATTTGGCGGTCGCACCGTTTACAAGAACTTTTTTGCCCAAAACAAACATGTCTTGGAATTTCGTTCGGAACAAATTGAGAAGGATTTCAACTGTGATCGCAAGAAATTGATACAATTGGCTTGCTTAGTGGGAAGTGATTACACCACAGGTGGGTTAAATTCGATTCCAGTATTCTCTTTCATAAATAATTCAATAAATTTCAGGTATCCATGGTATTGGTGCGGTAACAGCACTAGAAATTTTAGCCTCATTTACTCCGAAAGAAACTACAAATAAATCAGATGATTGCACAAATGCAACTGTACAAAATATTTTAACAGCCCTGGAGAGATTTCGCAATTGGTGGCAATCCTTTAAGTCTGCTGTAACACCACCTGGTAGTTCGACACGTTTGGCATTGCAGAAGAAGTTAAAGAATATAGAGCTTCATGAGGGTTTTCCCAGCACGGCCGTGGTAGAAGCTTATCTCACTCCAAAAGTAGACGAAAACAAAGATACCTTCTCCTGGGGATATCCCGATGTGGAATCTTTGAAGGAATTTGCAAGAAAAAATTTTGGTTGGACAACAACTAAAACCGATGAAATACTTATGCCCGTGTTAAAGAAACTCAATGAGAAACGTACCCAACAATCCATACGCAATTACTTCAATGTGAAAAGTGCTCTAAGTCTCAGACAGATACGTGTGAGTAAACGTGTGCAAAGTGCAATTGAACGCATGTCGGGTAATATGGACTCTGATGATACGACTGAAAATCCCATAAAACCTAAGAGAGCCAGAAAACCAAAAACAGCGGGTGGTCGAAGAAAGAAGGAATTCCCAGCTGAAACAAACGATGTAGAAGTAGAGCGAGTAAATGAGGTAAGTGCAAGCTTAGAAGCCAGTTGTAGTAGTCAAGCAATCAAGGGACCGGTGCCAAGAGCCGCCAAGCGAGTTCATATACCCGAAACTAAACAAATTATACCGCAGCGCGAAAAGGATTTGGCACAAATGGAAGCTAACAAAAAATTAGCAGCGGAAATTTTAAAAAATTCCGCTAAAGTAGCCAAGAAAAAGCGAAACACATGAATGAGCTGCAGCAAATAGTTTTTAAGTATTTAAGCATGTTTTTATAAAAGAAAATATCATCTCCCGGCGAAATTAAAAATTTCCTAATTAATTTAAAAAATATCCAGATAAAAATTTTTCTACATGTGTATGTGCTCGTATATGTATTGTTTTTAAGTGTGTATGTACTTATGTTGCAAAGTCATGTGCATATTTCAAGTTAATAACCTTCTCCGGAAAAAATTTACTTAACTTAGTGTTTTTTTTTGTCAGTATGTACATGTAAGTTTTCGTTTCCCAAATTTATTCTTGCCACTTTCAGCGTCATGACTTATTAACCGTCATTGCAGATTGCAACCTTTTACATTAAAATGTCAGATTTTTTGGAGTAATAGTTTTTCGGAGGATAAATAAGCGTTTGCTATAGATACTCCGTTAAGAGCAGCCGCCTTTATAATATTCCAGATAAACTAAAACACAAACTCTAAGATCGACTTTATGGAAAGTTGGGACCTCATATTTTAGTGAGTTATTTGAAATATAGGGTCCGCCATCTAGCGTTTTTTTTCAACTAGTGCTTATTTCGTGAATGGTAACACTTAGCTCATGTCTGATTTGTTAGATAATTAGTTTTATCCTTCCGCTGAACGAATATGGTTGTGTATACGCTTGAACAACGCTGGGAAATATTGCCTGCGATCGACTTACAGAAGATGCCGATTTTGCCAAAAAAAAATCATCTTTTCAGATGAAGCTCATTTTGATCTTGGCGGGTATGTAAACAAGCAAAATTGTCGCATTAGGGGCACAGAAGCACGCATACATTGAAAAGCCGACGCACCCAAAAGGAGTCACTGTTTGGTGCGGATTTTGGTCCAGAGGCATAATTGGGCCAATGAGCAAGGAGTGGCCGTTACAGTCAATGGCGATCGTTATCGGGCCATGTTGAACGAATTTTTGTTCACAAAAATTGAAGAGGAGGATGTTGCCAATCATTTGGTTTCAACAGGACGGCGCTACGTGCCACACAGCCGAAGCTACACTCGAGGTTTTGGGCCCTGTTTTAAAAAAAAAAAAGGTATCTGGCGGACCCTATATAAACAAGCGGGGGAACTATTGAGTAAACCTAATTCGAGTGCGCTGAATCCAATGGTGCTAACCATTTTTTAGGCTAGCTCTTGTTTAAAAAGTATTTAAGATTGAAAACTGGGTTAAAAGCACCAAAAAATCGCATATTATGGATGAACTTGCGTCCTAAAATATTTTTGAAAATAAAATTGCAAAAAAACAAATTAAAAATTGCCCCCAATTAAAAAATTGCCATTTTTTGACGAAAAAAATTCAAAAAAAATTTCCAATTTTTTTTTCAAAAAGTTTTCTCAGGACGTAAGTTCACCAATACACATACATGTCTTTTCAATCGATATTTTTGATCTATTTTTAAAAAATGTTAGAGCTTGTTTGCAATTTTGCAATTTGTTGCCTATTTTCGCGATAAAAGTAATTTTTCGGCATATCTTTCCTTTTTTTAGCATTTTACAAATTTGTAATCTATTTGAATTATTAGCGAATTTGGCGATAATTTTGGCAGTTTTTTCCGATTTTTTTTAGAATTTCTTATATCTTGAGGTATTTGTAAGTAATTTTAGGGCTTTTTTTTGATTCTCCTCAATTCCGTCATGACAACTTGTACGTTTAGCCGAAAAACACGTCTGCATGCACACAACTACATATGTGATTGATGGTTTTATTTATTTTAAAGTTGTACTCTTGTTATTTATATCCTTATCAATCAAAAAGTATATTTTGAATTTTTTTCGTCAGTTACGCCCTTTTGGATTTTAGGTAGCGATATGGATGTTTTAATAGAAATCTGTTTATTCATTTTCTATTTGAAAACAATACAAATAATTATCACGAGAACCTACATAGATGTATTTATCACTTAAACAATTGGGTGTGGAAAAAATTTCAGCTTTTAAGTCGGTTGAAGCTGAAACAGAAAATGTTTGTAGATCCAACAAGATAATCAAGCCTTTCGTGGAACAGGCCACTATATAGCGCTTTAAAATTACAATAGGTGTGGCATATACAGCAGAATTTAAGCAAAATTTACTAAATAAACTCAATTGCCGACTTGAATGTTCTATTTTTAAACAATAGACATTTTTATCGTGGCAACCAAATATTATAAGACTGTGATTTGTATTATCTGGCTGATGTAAAGTGAGGCCCGAAAATATATTGCCATCCGCTTGGTAAGAAGTAATCTAAAACGTGTAAGAATAGAAATATAATAAGCCACAATATTGAACAAATTATGTACTTACACTTTCGCCAGTTTCCGCTTTGCAAATGGAAATTAAGCCTTTTACTTCCGCCAACACTAAGAGGGTTTCACGTGATGTTTGAACTTTAGTTGCTGTAGAAAAAATTGGTGTTTCGAGTTTTCGTAACCACTTGATAGTGCCTGTAGCAGCTTCTATTAGGGCATAAGAGCCATCTAAACTGCAAACTAGTACCGATCCGTCGTAAATTTTTACAGGAGAAGAAAGTATACCTTTGGATCCTAGCTTCAAGCTCCATATTAAGATGAAAGACTATTTACGATGGAGTATATTTAAGTAAATTTTATAGACTGCAAATTAATTTACATTACCTGCATATCGAATGCCATTATATTGCAATCTTCTGCATACGACGCTATAATTATCAAATTTTTTACAATCAAAGGTTTGGCTTTAATCATACCTTTGGTATTCAGATGCCATAAAATGGTGCCAGTATTGAAATCAAAACCATATAGAAAGCCATCATAACAACCCACCAAGGCGAGCTGGGGATTAGCAAGAACCACAGGACATTCTATACGATCTTTCAATTCCAAACATGAAATCTCTTCGCCAGTTAAGGCATTTACAGTCTTCAGCAAATGTGAATGAGAACCCACTAGTACAAATTTGTCTTTATATATCGCGGGTGCTGCATCAATGCATTTTTTTAAATCACAACGCCAAAGCTTGTTTAGATTAAACTTGGTCTTTTTACACATTTCTAAATACTCAATTGGAGTTTCCTCAAATTTGGATTTTTTGCTGCATTTTAATAAAAAATTTAAGATATCTTCGATTGTTACATTATTGTCTAAAAGCATTTCCAATACTTTACGTTGTTCAATATTTTCTTCGATTAGTTCTGCTATTTCAGTGGCAAGACTTAAAGCCTGAAATGAATTACCACCTGCCGCGATAAAACTTAAATTTGTAGACAATTTCAAACGTTTGTTAGTAGTTGCACGTACATTTAGTTCATCTCTCTCCATATCAAGCCTTAAACCCATTACATTTACCAGAAAATCTCTAAATATTTGTTCAGGTGATTTAGTTGAAATTAATGACATCTTTTGTAAAATCTTGTGGCGATCTAATTTACCATGACTATTTAGAGGCAGTTGTTCTTGGCTATAAATTATTTTATCCGGTTGTTCATGATTCTCTAACTTTCCTTTCAAGCTGTTAATTACATATTCTTTTTCATTATCCAACAGTTTATTGCTCTTAACTATGTAAAATATAAGCTTAGAAGAATCCTTGTGCCATAATGATATCACGTTTAAATACATGTTATTGGTATTCAAAATATTTTCAACTTTTGTGTTTAAGGAATCTAAAAACAAAATAAATTTAATTGAAATTTAAAAGAACAAAACAGTCATAACTCAGCAAATTCGTGGTTTTTTAAATTAATATTGTATGTGATGAAAACAGGTAGATCGATTTCATATCGCGTGATTTCACAAAACTAATAATAGACAAATAGGCGTTCTGTAAACGGGACGATGCAGTGAAATCGAACTTAATTTAAGTTGAAATAAAATATTCTAAGCCTCGAAAACATTAAAAAAACCAGGTTTCAGTACAACGGGACCTACCAGGATCCAACCAAGTGAGCCGGTTTCTCATGGAAGTTGCAGTCTGTAAAACCTAGTTTAGGTTTGACAGGTGGCTTAATCCCGGTTCGCACACTTCCACTTCTGTTGATCAACTCATAATTTAGATGTAAGGAAAAAAGAGACATTTGTACTTCCTTCTCCGTCTTTCTTACAGCTGAATTACGAGTTTATCTACAAAAGTTGAACTGTGTGAAACGGGACTAAGTCTACCAGCTGAATTAAAAGTTGAGAAACAAAAATTGGCGTGTGTGAACCGGGACTTAGAAAATATAGTAATACGCCTTTTAGACACGGAAAGTTTACTTTGCAAATTCTTAATTCAGCTGGGAATACTATCTCTTTCTGTCTTTCTCGCAGCTCAATTAAAACCGCAAAGTATAATTTGCGTATATAAGTCCCGGTTCATACACTTCAACTTTTGTTGATCAACTCGTAATTCAGCTGTAAGAAAGACGGAGAAGGAAGTACAAAAGTCTCTTTTTTCCTTACATCAGAGAAGGAAATACAAATAACTCTTTTTTCTACCAGCTGAATTAAAAGTTGACGTGTGCGAACCGGGACTAAGTTTTTAGCTCACATGAGTCCAAACAATAGGTCCCTTTGAGTTGCCTGAAAGTAGGAAAGGGATAGTGCAAGTACAGTTAGATAGATAGAGAAAAGAGAAGCTTAATTTGTTTTTTGTTTGTTTTTACAACTCTGTTATTGTACGTTTTGTCAATTTTTATAGTATCGTTGCAGCGCCTCTGGTGTTAAGCAGGTGCGTCATTTTAAGAGATCTAGTCATGTTCTTAAATATATTTTTTACTTGACCAATGATTAATTGCTACAAATATCGTAGGAGGAGATTGCTGATGTTGATATGACTGGGTCTGCCCAGGATTTGAATTCGGGCTATCGAAGACCGTCATTTGCTTTGTAGTCGACGCAGTAACTAATAGAGTGCGGCACAAGCCTTAAACAGATCGCTTACAAGCACTCTCATTAATTTTAAAATATGTGTGTATATTGCTCCGTTATTGTAAAATAAATACTTGCAAAAGAGATGTGTTTTGCTTTACGATAAGAATACTGAAGTACAGAACAAAACTGCAATAGAACAATGTTGAATTAAAACAAAGCCTTTCAAAACCAAAATGAAATAGAACATCAAAATTCACATAGAACATTCATTTATATTTAAAAATTTGTTAATTTTTATTTTCAATCTACCCCCCAAACCAAATCTTTCGATTTTTTCTGAAGTCAGACTTGTCGTATCGAATTCGTTAAGACGTTTCGGTAGTTTGTCTAAACTCAGACTTTTCGTATCGAATTCGTTACGACATTTCGGTAGTTTCTCTGAACAATTTTTTTAAAAAACATTTTTTAAATCACTAAAACTTTGATTTATAAGTTTTGTTTTAAATAAATGCAAGAAATAAAAAATAATTGTAAAAAATATTAAAAAATGTATTTCGACAAAAGCAGCAACATAACGGTGAAGCGGTACTCTGCTGCTGTATAAAAGAAAAGAAATCGCATGTCGTTGCGAATTCGTACCGGCATATAGTATCGATTTCTTACCGAAATGTTGCTACGATTTCGTAACTACATATCGTAGCGAAGTGGTGTCAACCATTTCATACAAAAATCGTTACGATTTCGGTAATATTTCGGTTCCAAAATCAGAAGATTTTGTCGACTAGTCGTTACAGATATTTATATTGTTATATTTTTATAGATATTTATTTAAAACAAACAGAGTTTTATTTATGTACTTCAAAATCAAAGTTTGAATGTTTTAAACATTTTTATTAAAAAAAAATTTTTCTGAGAAACTACCGAAATGTCTTAACGAATTCATTACGAAAAGTCTGAGCTCAGAAAAAGGGGCATGTACATATAAGTATACATACATAGTTTGCATGTTTATGCTCGTGTTTTATTGCACTCGATGTTTCTACTATGATTTACTGTTGTTTTGTTTTATTCTCACTTTTTGTTTTGATGTTCTACTTGTTTTGAAAACACAAGCGCTAACAAAACTGTAGAGAAAAACTTTTCGAATGACGCGTGCTTTATTTTAGTGAGAGTAATGTTTTGTTAGTTTTGCCACAGAGGATACCAGAGTTGAAGAAAGTGACTTAAGAAAAAAGCTCAAATCATCTGATTTGATCACTGTTAAAAAGGGACAAATATAGTGTGTTTGTTATTGAATATTTTTAGTACAATAATCAAAACAAACAGCAGAAATGTATACTTAGTGAAATGAACAATTGAAAATTTTTACAAAATTAAATGAAAGATTTTGCAGTGTTTAACTAAATAAAACAATGTGTAAAACACTATTAGTATTATAAAAGTGATTAAAATTAGTTTCCAAATGCTTACAAACTCAATTTTAAAAATTTTCCTTCAAAAATATTAATTTTTAACTTGAACTTGCAAAAAGCAAACAACGAATGAGACCACAAAGCATAAAACGAAAATACACTTGAGCACATGAACATTTGTACAAAATTAAATGGAGGAATTTGTGGTATTGAATTAAAAAACACAATGCGAAATGGATTATTAGTATTAATAAAGTGACTAAAATTTGATTTCAAATGATTAGAGACTTTGTTTTAAGCATTTTCGTTCGCAAATAATAATTTTTACCATTTATTTACAAAAACTTGGCTGCGAATGAGACCACAAGGAATAAAACGTAATTACTTTAAAATAATACCACGCGAAATAAAAATTAAAGAGGATTTGATGACTGTGTGAGCGAGACCTCTAAAAACACCACAAAATCACAATTATCTTCCGTCTTACTTTGTGCTCGTGACACCTCTGGTCTCCTCTGTGGTTTTGCTTTGTTATTTATGATTACACTAGAACACAGTGCTTGGAAGTAATGTGAAATATAATACAAAACTTTTAGAACGTCTTACGCAGCCCTTTAGTAACTAATTTAGCCAAAGTAACCAAAATAGCGTCCACGGCATTGTCCGTTTATCTTGTAGATATAACCCTGCGGGACCAATGAGCCGCAGATAATTGACACCTTAAAATACAGTAACACTAACAGAAGTCTCCCACTACATATGGCTACTTTGGACGGAGCAACCAATGTGGCCATTGGCCGGAAATCATATTTAAAAAATAAATATGGCAAAAAAATATCTGTCGAATGAAGCCAAATTCGTGGTAATTAAGACAATGTATCCTAATTTTTCATGGCATTTCATTGACGAGATATTTTTATAATTTTTTGCATATACATACATACATAAAAACAGGAAAAAGATAAGAAGAAATAAATTGAAAAAAGTAAGATGACATTCTCCACTCCATCATATATCGTGCCGTAACCGCCAAAAAAAGCTTAAGCGACATAATTTTCGGGCTTCATTTTTGATGAAAATCAATTATTTACGATCATAGATAATGGATTTTCGTCAAAAAAACGAAGTTTAAAAAATACGTCATAAGCTTAAAATCGACTTAAATAAAGTAGTGATTTTCGGAAGTTTTCACGCTATTGCTAAAACATTAAAAGGCCCTAACGCATCATGTTACTTTCTAGTGATTTTTTCTTTCCATATGTACCACTTTAATCACCGCAAATTCCAGCTGGAAAATAATACAGCATAATAAAACTAAATCAGGGCAATCATGAATTAAATTCCGCGTGAAATTTTCCCAGGGAACAATTCCAACTAATAGCAAGTAATAGGGAAAACAAAAAATTCTCATTGGAAAAGGGAGAAATTTCACGCGGAATTTTTTTCATGATTGCCCTGAATTTTCTTAAGTCTACAGATATAGTAGTACAAATTATAAAAATACTCATACAAAAATTAGTAACATTTATAAAAAGTATTGTAGAACCAGAACAATTAAACTAGTGAATGTTCACAATATTTAAGAAATCGTTTAAATATGTATGTACATATTAGCAAAGCTTTATTGAAAATGTTCTTACCTAAGCACAAGCGTTTTCCAAAGCGCTTGATGGTATTATTTATGCGTCCAATATAATAAATATTGCCAGTTCCATCGCGTTTTACAAGATCGCCAGTTTTACGATAAATAATACCGATTCTCTTTAAATTTGCGTCATCATTATCATCGCATTGTGGTATATAACAACGCCTGATAGAACTACCAATCTCAAGTTCACCCTTACAATCATTTTCATGCAAAATATTTCCGTGCTCATCTACTAAACGAAATAATGTAACGTTATCCAAAGGATTTCCCAACGGCACACGACCTTTAACAAGCGATTTAGTTTTGCCATCAAATTCGCAAATGCTTGCCCAACACGAAATTTCTGTTATGCCATAAATATTAAAAATGCGTTTGCTTGTGGAATAAAAGTCCTCAGGAAGCCAAGAATTCAACTCAAAAATGTTTGGGAAATCTTCTCCACCCAAGATTAAATATCTGAAAGCATTTTTAATTTTTTAATTAAGACATGATCACGATACATCTAAAAACATGAACTTATAATAATATTAAAAAATTGTTTATATTTTATAAATGGAGTTTGAAAAATTAGTGTTTATTGTATCCGTCTTCGTTCATATTTACCTTAATGTAGAACTTTTATTTAATATAACTTTTTGTATGCTCTCTTTGCCAAATATTCTAAACAATGAAGGTGTAGTTTGATATAAGGTTACTCCCGGCTTTAATGTCGCCTTATCTGGAAACATAATTTTAAGCAATAGTTGGGGCTGCAAACGCATTTCATTGCTTGTTATTAAAATACTGGCACCATTTTCTAGAGACAAAAAGAATTCTACTACAAATGGATCAAAAGTAGGCGGAGAACCAAGAAAAATTATATCATTTCCTTTGATATTCAGCAAATAACTGCATTAAACCAACGAAAAATTAAAATTAAAAGATTTATATTAATTAAAATTAAAAGATTTATATTTCTATTATCAAAAGTTTGAATACCTTAAGCTTTTAATATTTGGTTCTATACATTCATATGGCACAAATACAATTTTTGGTTGCCCGGTACTTCCTGACGTTGCTATAGTATAACATTTTCCAATATTTTCCAAATTGCTATTACCGCAATATTCCAAGTAATACAAGTAGAAATCATAATTCAAAACTTTAATCTCGTTTTCGGTGTGTTTTTTTATATTATCAAGTTTAAGATTTTTTGGTGATATAACATATTCAGTACCACTTGACTGCAAATATGTGACAATATCTTTTGTGTCTTCCAAGTTCAGGCAGTGAAAATGACATTCATGGTTAAGTATCCTTCGAAAATGGAAGTAATAATTATGCATATGTATGTATGTAATACAAATACGTGAGAAAAAAATAAATCAATCAATAAATAAACTAAATTAATTAATTTATAAATTAACAATTATAATTAAAAAGTAATAAAATAATTTTTTGGGTTGAAGTCTACTGATGAGTTCCAAAAGCGGGAACGAAATGCATATAGACAATTGCTTAACCATAAAAATAAGCAAAATTTTCAAATTAAATTAAATAAAAACTGTGAGTAATTTTCAAATTTCGGGCATCAATTTTAAGTAGGGATCGTACTTTTTAATCATCAGCGGAATTCACTCTTCGTATTATATTTAAAACCATTTTAAATATATGTACGATTTGTATTGTGTGATTTTCAACGTCCAAGCGTGAGCGACCTTTCCTTCTGTATTGTAAAAAATTGTTTATTGTTCAATTTAAAGAGAGTGACATAGACTCTCTGAGAGTATTTGTATGTACCTTGTTCTTCTTTTGTACAAATTATGATAAATAAATTCAACTACAACATCTACTACAGTTTTTAGTCTAGTAGATGGTGCAGGCATAGTTAATTAACACCCCTTTTCCACACGCAAAGTTTACTTTGCAGTCTTAATTCAGCTGGGAGAAAGACCGGAAAAGACTGTGCTACTACCTCTGTCTTTCACACAGCTGAATTAAGACTTTGCAAAGTAAACTTTGCGTGTGGAAAAGTAATATAAAAATTTATGCATTTTGTTGTTGCTGTGTTTTAAATTTACCAACGATTTACCAAAGCTGCAATATGTAAAAGATCTACAATAGCGAACCGTGAATACCGCTATTATTTCTTAATTTGTATTTATTCCTCAGAGAATAAAAGTTATTTCTTTATTTTTATTTATTTCTCAGAAAATAACAGTTGTTTCTTGAGTTTTATTCTTCAGAAAATTAAAGTTATTCTGTGAGTTTTATTTATTCTTCACAAAATAACAGTTTTTAATTTTTATTTTTTAAACTGTAGAAAGCGTGTTTTTTCCATTAAAATTAAATTTATCGCCAGAGTGTGTTAAATAAAAAACTCTATATGTTAAGTTAAATTTACAGTTTTATACTTTATTCAGTTTAAAAATTAATTTTTTTGTGCAAAAAACTAGTGACTGTTATTTCGTGAGGAATAAATAAAACTCACAAAATAACTTTTGTAATTTTTTTAATTAAAATTAAGTAAATAAAAATTAATAAATCTATAGGTAGTCCATGTAACATGGAGTATCTCGTTGTATTCCTATTAGTGTGATTTTTTCAGTTCAAATTTGGAAAATAATCGTTATAATTGCGATCTTTGATTTTATGCCAATCCCAAGCTATTCTCTTTCTTAAATATCATAAAATGAAGTGTAACAAAAAGTATTAAAAACGAATTCAGAAAATACATACATATCGTGTAATCTTAATATCTGTGCGGCAAACCAGTAAACAGCCGACAATATGTGTGCACAACGATAATAGCACTGTAAGTAAAATCGTAACTTTCGAAATGACACAGAAAACCCCCGAGACACCCCAACTTAATTTTGGGCTGTATAAGAGAGTGGTATACCCCATTTTTAAAGATTAGGTCATTGTATTTTTAATTGTGTATACATACATACATATGTATGTACATATACACTTTAAGTTCCAGGAGATTTATTCGTTCGTTCCAGAGCATTTCTTTTTTTTTTATTTAAAATATTCACCCTTATTCCAGTTGTCGACATCAAAGTCACTTTAACACAATGCCAAAATCTTGGAGCTTGTTTACTCGCTCTCGAAAAAAATTTTGTGCTACTGACAAGCTACTATTTCCATTTCCCTAAGATCTAGAAAATTGCATAAACCTGCCAACTGGAGTCTGTTGTTTTCGACAGCGGGTACTCAAGCCCTAATTTTTCGGTATTGTGTTAAAGTGTAAGGGTGAATAAGGGTGACTAATTCATACATACAAATAAGAACTTCTTTCGTATAGGAAATAGGAGTTGGACAATTCCGAATATTGCTAGATTTATATACATATATCGAAATATTCTTGCCAGAGGCTAAAACTTTTCTGCCGGCTACTATGGATTTCTTTAATCCTAACACTCTTACCCCAATAGCAATATGCAACCTGCTGCAGAATGCTCCTTAAGATCTATTGCAATACCAACATTGCTTTTTACTTGATGTTTTTGCAAATATTTCCTGCATTTGCTTGCTTCCTGTATAATAGTTTTATAACTATAAATATTTTCATTGTTGATGGTTTTTCTCTCATATATGAATAGATTATTTTCATATTTTTCCAAATTGTTTAAGTTGTAGCACCTTTTATTCATTGTTTACAATGCGTACATTATTGTTGTTGTTGTTCCTTGATTTGAGCTGCCATTTGAATAAACTAACTATCTGGCAATACCTAGAGAAATAGAGTTTCCGTGTCTTTTATATTTTTGCTCATTACACTATTGTCTCGACTTACATTTTAAAGTGTTGATTATTTTGTAATACAGTATGGCATTTTGTGTCTATTGTGGATGACAGGTTAATGTCTTTTGAAATATTTCATACATTTCAGTATATCAAGGCTGTATTTTCTTTAAAAAATATAATTTGAACGGTATAAATCGCAATCATGATTCAGAAAACTAAGTAAAATGGCTTTCACATACACAAAGTATACTTTGCAAAGAATTGAATTTGTTCGAGAGAAGTGAAAAAAGAACAAGAGCCTTTTTCCGTAACAACAAAAAACACAACTTTACGTGTTCAAAAGGGAATTCAGGGTCAGGTGGCCTCTTCCACCCGGCTGATAAGCAGCTGTTGCTGCCAAATGCAATTTGAAACAAAATGTCAAAATTTGCTTAAACATCGTCTGACAGATTGGTAATTGTAGCACAGCAAACTATGTATATGTCACCTCAAGGCATATCAAACAGGTACATGCATCAGGCAAATTGCTCATCCGCTGATTTTTTGTTTACACGTTTATAACGAAGAATTAATTTGACAATTACTTTTGTGCCTTGTTTGATGCATACAATTTTTTGACAATTACTTTGTAAAACTATGTGAGAAGCACAGAGTTGCCACAGTGTTTTCTCTAATGCGTGTACCTGTAGTAAATGTGCCTTGGTTCACCTGATACTGAATTCGCCTTGTACGTGTCTTTGAATATCTCTACATGTTCCTTACCGTATTGTTCCTCCATGGCGCAATTGTTTCAGTAATAAATAAGTCTTGGCAGCTCTATGAACATTGGTTTATTGACACATTTCAATTTGTTTTCGTTTTTTAGTACAAGCAATTTTTGCACAAAAAAAATAATGATTTACTATTTTGGTCAAAGTATTTAAAAAAATCCTAGCGTTTATTGAAAAATAATATTTACAAATTAAATAAAGCACTAGCCATATTTAATTAAAAAAGGCTAAAGTGTAGCAAAGTGAATTAAAGAACGCAAAATAATTGTTAAAGTTTTTCGAGACTGCCATGTTCAGCAGAAACTCACCCTTGAAACGTAAACATAATGAATTCCATGATCCAGACTATCCTCAACAGAAATATCCGACAGAGGAGGATGATAATGTTCCGGGTTGTAGTACACATTTTATACATAAAAGAAGAAAATCTGACGACGGGGTTAAGGCGGAAAACGCATCTCGCAATGAAATTTATTTGCATAAAGTGCGACAGATAATTGAAAGGGAATTTCAGCGGGAGATTTTAATGAAACAACAACAATTAGAAGAAATTGATGAAAGGCTAGAAAAGGCAAAACAATTGTTAGATAGATTGCGATATGCAATTGTTTTCGAATATTATAAAAAGCAAGAAATTCCTTTGACGGCGGCAGATGCTGCCACATTAAGAAGTCCTAATTGCTTGTTTGAAAGAGAAGATAAGGGTCCACAAATGCCACTACACCCGTCTGTTAAAAAATTGATTGGCAAACGGCCCAAGGATCTAAGTGAAGTTATGAGAACCTGTCCAAAGAGAACAGCAGCACAAAATGCTGTCCAAACTATACGAGCCAAGTCCCAAGCACAAAAACGAGAAGAAAGAAAGCTTAGAAAAATTATAAGAGATCAAGGTATTGTTATAGATCACTCAAAACAAAGTAGAGCAGATAACGACGTTAACGCATTGTTAAATGCAGCTGCCCAGAATAGTATGAGAAGCAATACTACAATTCCTACTTCTAAGCAAATCTTCAACAAGCCTTCTGGAAAGTCATTAAATTCAGCCCGTCTTAATAACAAGATCAAGCATTTGATAGTTGTGGGGAATACCTCAAAATATATTGATAATGAAATGGAACGAGATGTAAAACCCAATGCACAAAATTTAAGTCATAAATGGTTGGTCTATGTACAATCGAAGGATACCAGTAGCCCTATAGAGAGATTTATTAAAAAGGTACGCTTCCATTTGCATCGTTCTTATCGTCCCCATGATGTGGTTGATATTGAAGCACCTCCTTTTCAAGTATCTAGACGGGGATGGGGTGAATTTCCCATTAGAGTTCAGTTATTTTTTCATTCAGAACTGCATCAAAAACCCGTACAACTTATTCATAATATTGTTTTAGATCAAACTTTATCTGGCATACAGACTTTAGGCGCTGAAACTTTACTAGAAATTTGGCTGCGAGACATAAAACCTACAATACCTTCAAAAGGTGAAGTAAAAGACACAAAACCAGCAAATGAAGAACTTATAAAAAAAGAAAGTCCTACAAAGCCTAAGACAAGCATAATGCCACGCAATGAGGAATTAGTGGATGACAACTTGCTGGATTTCCTCAATAAAATTGAAGCTTCTCCATGTTCTATAAGCGCAGATATAGAGAGAATACAACCTACTGTGTTAGTAAATGAACATCTGGGAGTTAAAATTAAAACTCCGAGTCCAGAAAAATTTAAAGTAGTTACATCAACTTATCAAAAATCGCCTATAAAAATGGCGCCTTTAGTAGATGCACCGAAAATTCCCGAATATCCTTTGACAATTGCATCAAATTCACAAATTAATTGCAGCGTTCTTCCGGCAACGCAGGCCTTAACAACATTACCATCGAGCTCAGAATTTAGAACTCCCGTATCCACAAGCAGCTCTATAACCACAAAGCCAATAACGACTTTTATTAGGCTACCAGGCAGTTCTGTACAAGTTCAATATTCCAACAATATAACTACAATTTCTAATAATATCGCACAAATACCGCCACTCAGGCCTATAACGCCTTCTGCGGCAAATGCAACAATACCCAACCCCTCTTTATCAGCCACAACACAAAAACCTTCTGTAATCCTTAATAAAGATGGTAAAATTCTTATGCCTTCAGCTTCTGTAGCATCAGCCGTACGGAAAACTATATTACCTATTGTTACCAGCATACCAACAACTATCTCTAATCATATATCTCAAACGCCTCAAATTGCTATGGCAAATAAACCGAAAATTGTTTCTATACCAGCATCATCATCGGCAGGGCCGGTCATGTTTAATGCACCGAAACAAATTCTACAAAAGAAACTAGTTCAACTTGTTGATTCAACGGGGAAAGTAAAATATATTCAAATGCTAGTGGCGGCGAGTTCTGTTTCATCTAGTGTTCAGAAATTGAACGCTACATCAGTTGCGCCGAAAATTATAACGATGGCTCCTAGTCTTGTTAAAAATAATACAGGTAAATACATTTTTTATTTATATATTGGGCATCATTCAAAAACAACATAAAAAGATTATTTTTGCCGAAATTCCTTGATATTTGGTATAACTAAATATATTTCCAGTAGACATGAATATTTATGCTAATTTTATTTGTATAATTTTTAATTGTATACCCAGGAAAAAAATTTATGAAAAAGAAGTAGAAAAAGTATCACATCCACTGAATCAAACCACCTCAAATTTAGATATAAAACCAATCAATTTATGAATTTTACATGGACGTGTCATTGGAAGGAAGTGGTTTGCTTTTAACATTTTTTTAACTTAATAAAAATCATGTTTTTTGTGCTATTAAAATCTGAAATATGGGTGTGAAAATAAATCACTTCACAAAAGTACTTAAAGAATTCCTATTTATTCAGTGAGTAAAATCACTTGTATGTACATAGTTTGAAAAGAAAAGATGGTTAAATAAATTAATTTTTTGTTATTTTATTTCATTGTTGTTTAAAAAAAATTAAAAATTTTAAAAACCCCCATTATGTCAATAAAATCAAGTCACCTTTCAAACAGAAAACACTAAATCAAAATCGGTCCAGCCGTTTAGTCTGTACGTGGACTCGGATAGACACACAGATACACAGACACACACTACTAACTTATAACACCTCTTTTTATGGTCGGGGGTTAAAAATAACAATTTTTTGATTTGAAAATCCTTAAAAGTTATAAAAGAACACTTGCATTTATCTGGCTTGACCCAAGGAAGCAATGAATGTGTTGAAAACAAAGTAGTAATACATATAAAATTTCATTTGATAGTAATATAAAATTTCATTTGATATGTTGTTAAAAATAACTTCTTTAACATTTAAAAGTATGCATAAGATACTTTCGAGGTAATTTAAAAGTGGTTCATAAGGAAGTACACACTCCCTTTATTATTAAAAAGTGATGAAAAAGAAGTTGAAAAAGCGCCACAACTGCTTATACGAACCACTTCAAACTCCGAAAAGTAGTAAAGTTTACATTAGCGTGTCATTGTTATAAAAACTCTAAAATAAGATGTGATATTTTATTGGTGAAGTAAATTCAATATACTTTACATATATTTAGGATGTGGTTATTAACTACTTTCCCAAAGCAGTCAAATTTCTGAATGAGGAAGTGGTGCTTATTCAGTGATTTATTATCCCACTTGGAAAGCCTTTTAACTTCTAAAAATTATTCTACTCTGTCTCACAACAAAAAAGAAGGGAAACCTGGTCTTGTTTCCGTTAATTTTTTAACTTTTGTACTTTTAAGTACATATTTCAATTATCGGACGATTTTTGATAAGAATAACATATTTTAATTTTATTTTTAGTTGGAAACAATAGCCCAATTCACAATCTTGTGCAAATGGTCTTGCATCGTAGTATGTGAAAAATGGTATAGTATATTGATACTCACCACTTAACAATTCTTAGTGGTAAGTATCAATATACTATTTTGCACAAGCTACGATGCAACACCATTTGCACAAGACAGTGAATTGGGCTATTAATTAAAAGCAACTAATTTATAAAAACGACAACACTTTTCCACCCCATAACACTGAACCAAAAAAATCATTCTTAAAAGAAGAATTTTGCGTTTTCGTTTTAAAACTTATTATTTTTATACTAAAAATGAAGCGCTTGAATGAATAATGGAGAATTATTGAATTAAGAATAAAAGGTGTTAAATTAATAATATAGCATTTTAGAATTAAGAATGAAACGATGAATTACTGATGGTTCGTTTTGAAATTAAAATGCAAATGCTCCATTATTAATTTAAGAGGTTTCATTCTTAAGTTAAAAATTCTCTATTATTGATTTAGAACGTTTCATTCTTAATTCAAAAATGCTCCATTATTAATTTAATACGTTTCATTCTTAATTCAAAAATGCTCCATTATTAATTTAAGACGTTTCATTCTTAATTCAAAAATGCTCCATTATTAATTTAAGACGTTTCATTCTTGATTTAATAATTCTCCCTTATTAATTGAAGACGTTTCATTCTTAATTCAAAAATGCTCCATTATTAATTTAAGACGTTTCATTCTTAATTCAAAAATGCTCCATTATTAATTTAAGACCTTTCATTCTTAATTTAATAATTCTCCATTATTAATTCAAGTGCTTCATTTTTAGTATAAAAATAATAAGTTTTAAAATGCTTCATTATTACTTCAAGAATATTTCATTCTTAACTCAAAAAGCATAATCTTTTAATTTGTGTATGTTCAACTTTATATCTTGTCTTTTTTTTAAACAAAAAATATTCTTTTTTGATTTCAAAATATTTTTAATTTTTAAAACAAGAATGAACATTTTTAAAATAACAGAAAACAAACTTCATTCTATTTTATAAAGGCTACGTTTTTAAAATCAAAATGTTTTTTCTTGATTTTAAAACTTTTTTTTTTTGGTGTACTTATGTGCAGCGTTGCCGTTGTGACACTAAAGTATCACTTTTGACCCATTTTCGTGCCAATGACACTTTTTATGACCTTTTTTTTATTATATCCCTTTGAAAATGAATGCCATTTTTTGAAAAAGAGTTAAAGGAAAAAGAGTTAAAGTTCCAATATTCCTTACGAAAGTTGTTAGTACACTTTTATCCATGTGTGTTGTATACATATTTCCATACATGAGTTTTGTGAACGTACATACATATAAAATTGCATGCGATATTATTATTACAATAACTCACTTTTATGCAACTGTCATGTTCCATGCATACCAATTTTTTTCATATAAAGTATAACAATTGTATAAAATGAACTGATGATCAACTGTGAGTAGGCCCTGATTTATATACATACTATATTAAATATTAGAGCATTGCACGAGCAACATCACACAGTGGCGTGAAGTAAAAAAAAAATAACGATTTTTTTCAAAACTATCACTGATTAAAAATGAACTTACAAACAAACTTAAAATAGAAACTTGTGAGTCCATGCTTTCCTCTCTCAATTTACCCCCCGAATCAGAACTGAAAGAATGTACTTCAAGTGAAAAATTAATTACAAAATATAGAATAAGTATTTCTAAAAAGTGATAAACATTATCAAAAGTTTTTGTAAAAGTAACTTCTTTTTTGATAATATGATAATGTATTTAATTAATTGTTCAAATTCGTGTTTGTTTTTTTAATTGAATTTTGTGTGATACATTTTATTGTCTAACCTACAAGAGCAACCTACAAAATTCGTTTATACACTTGGATTACAACAAAAATAAACAAGGTTAGATTTGCAGAAGCGAAGAAGAAGCCTCAAATGACAGCTTAAAGAAAGAAAAAAAAAACAAAAATAAATGCATTATAATGGCAGTTTCTGCCGTCGTTTTTTGTAATCAAATAAAAAAATTCCTCATTTATTTTTGGTTCAGTTTAACTTGAATCAGTCGGCTTTTTATAGAGCGTTACAAAATCTTATTCATATAAAAATCTGAGCTCGTGAAAGTAGTAAATCAAAACAAAATGATTGATTGATTATTATTGTTCGAACTTCATTTGTTTCTATATTTATGATTTGATCAGGCTAAAGTTCGTATCGCTTTGTAAGCCAAATTACATGTGATAATTATTAATGAACAAATAACACCAAAGTTAGTTGTAAATATTCTGACAAAAACACGTAGTTGAACGGAACAACCGGCTGTTTTCGAAGGCCACTAAACCTTCCTCATCAGCGTTCTTTTGTGTTTGGTCCAGTGTGTGTGGTGTAAGTTGATGTAGATTTCTGCTTTATATACGCAACTTTTTTGCAAATGGAATATGTGAATTGTTTTGATTCATCGTATTACAATTTGCTGAAAGCTTTTTTGTAATGAAAGCTCATTTTTACCATCTCTAAATTTACAACAGTCTTGCCATTGTCGTATGTTCTTTACTAATTATTAGTGTTTTTCATACGGGATTTCCCGGGAAAGAAATCCCGGGATATATTTGCGGGAATTCCCGGGATTTTTTTTTGCTTTGATTTTATTATGGCAACTTTAGTTCATATGTACACATATGGTGAAAAAACTGAAAGTGTCCAGAGATTATATAATGCTCTTCTGCCAACATCCGTAGAAAGTGAACGTATTTTTTCATTAGCAGGAGTTTTTTTTACATAAAATTAGAAATAGACTGTCGAACGATTCTATTAATGCTTATTCTGTACTAAAGTCCTATTTTCAAAGCAAGATTTTGTAATATTTTTTTAATAATGTAATTTGTTTTTTTGCGTTATATCAATGCACTTGACTTTGCATTTACATATAATCGGGTATGTTCTGTATTCCACGTGAAATTAAATCGTTCGGAATTGTCATAGCATTGTTCTTATAAATACATATTTGCAACAACAATTCTATGGCAATTCCACACGTTTTAATTTCACGTGGAATGCAGAACATACCCAAATATTTGTATTTATGCATTACTATTATATAAAGAACTGAAATTATATTAGTTTTTCGACTAATGTGTTTATAAAACGTTATTATTTAATCGATCTCATGAATTGTTATTTGTTTTTTTGTCGAAATAAATTAAATTAAAAAATATTTTGTATATTTTTGCGGTGGGCGGGAATTCCCCGGAATTCCCGGGAAACTGAAAAGTCGTTCCCGCTTTCCCGGGAAATGAAAAAGTTCGGGAAAAGAAAAACTCTACTAATTATGCACATGTTAGTTAATTTGCTTATTTTTTGTTCTACTTAAGACAAACTTTTTTGGTTTGATACTATAAGTATATTTTTATTTTTATTTTTAATTTTTACCACTGGCCCATGACTATTAATTTTTTTTAGCTAATTTTAATTATTCTTCGAACTTCTTTTGTTTCTATATTTATGATTTGATCAGGCTAAATAACATATACTTATAGTATCAAACCAAGAAAGTTTGTCTTAAGTAGGACAAAAAATAAGCAAATTAATTTAGCATGAAGATCCTTTCCCTAATTATTACATACTTCTAAAGCGTCCACAGAATATATTATTAAAAAAATTTTTAAAATTGTATTGCTTACTGCATGCAAGGACAAATTCAATTGAATCGAAAATAAGTCCATATTTACACTATGCAAGTCTTATTGCTAAGCTGATTAGTTTGACGGAAAGAGAGACGAGGGGAACAGTAACGTTTCTTTTCCCCTCGTCCCTCTTTCCTCACAAACTAATCAGCTTAGCAATAAGACTTGCATAGTGTAAATTAGGACTAACAAAACTTAAAAATTTCCTTTAAATTATAAATAAATTTACAAACTGTGTGTTTTATGTATATTATAATGTTTTTTTTTTTTAAATTATAGTGCCAAACACAACACAAATTACAAAAACGATAACGACACCATTCCTAAAATCGCCAAATGGCGCCCATCTGGTACCGGCTCTAACAACGAAACCAAATATATTTAAAATTGTACCTGAAAGTAGGCAAACTAAACCACAAGTCTTAACGTTTAGTACGACAACAATTGCAACAGCGCATACAAGTACTCTTACCACCGTAAAAAGTCAACAACAATTTCAACATCCAATTGTCACCACTGCACAAACTGCAACACAAATAACAGCAGCGCCATCATTGAATTCGACAACAATGAAAGCTAATAATATTTCATTACCGGCAGCAAATAAATTGCAAAATTGTATTAATGCTTTGCCCGCCAATAAAAATCTAGTTTTCCAAAAAGAAGGTAAAGTGTATATAATCGACCCACAACAAATGAAATACAAGCAACAGCAGAAAAATCAGGTTTCATTACTAAAGCCCCAAATAAGTTTACTTAAACAACAACAGCAACAACAAAAACTTGCGACTGCAACAACGACTATTGATACGAGTAAACCAACTGCTACACCCCAATTGTCAAATAATAACAAACCTCCGCAGCTTCTTTTTGGCTTAAAACAACAGCGCATTAACTCCATTAATGCGTTGCAATTGATGCAAATGAAACGTATGTTGTTTGAAAAGCAGTTCCTGCGCCAGGAGTTTTCAAATATACGTTCTGCTGTTGAGTTCTTGTTAAGAAGATTAAAGTTAATTGTATCCAAAGACAGTCTAATTGCCGACTTCCCTTTTACGAGTTACAGCCTGCAAGAATTTCAGTCTTTGACTGCTTTTAAGCAAAGAGCCTGCGAATGGCTAAGAGCCAAAAATGTCTCACGTTTGATACGAAGTCACAAAGACCTGCAGCGTTTGAACAGTACATCGAAGGAGTCTTTTTGGTCCACTAAAGAAATCGCCACCTTTGCCAGGCAATATGCCTACACTCCGCCCATTAAATCTTTGCCCAAGCCGGACGAGCAACAGCAGAGCGCTAATACCAACAAAGGATTTGTGGATCTAGTAAAGAGTGAATTGAAACAAGAACAAAATGTACTTTATGACACTTTGACGGATCATTATAAGATACGCAAATGGGTAGATAAAGTATGGCACAGTTTAAATGATTACGAACACTACGAAGATCAAATTCAAATTATAGACATTGATGGTATAGAAGAGGAAGATAATAAAAATAATAAAAAGTATCAGGCTATTGCTAAAACCACTGATTCCCAATTACCCAATTCTACCTTCAATACTTATTTATCCACGCCACTGCATTTGGAAAATCAGTGTCAATTGGTGTATGATATTTGTAAAGACTTAAATATAAAACTAGTCCACGAGGAGTTAGACACACGAGTATATCATCCCTCAACACAAACAGTTTTGGCACAGTGCTTGCATTTGTTTATAGAAAAGCTGTTGCGTCAAACTATAGCCTTGAAACAAGGGAATTCAGCTTTATCGCCCTCTATGACCGATTCTATATGTAATCTCACGCTGCAAGATTTTGCAAAAGTCTTGACTTCTAATAGTGAATTTGATTTTCTGACTAATAATAATTGCGGATCTGCATCATTGACGGAAGGCTTAGATGCCTCTTTAAAACAAGAAAAACCTTGATCGCGCTTGCATTTTATAAGTTTCAAATTGTATTCAAATAAACTCTTTAGTATTTTTTTTTATTATTTCAATTAAACTCTCTTGTCTCTGTGTTTAAATCAAGCTTTAAGAAAATGTGTAATTTTAATATATGTATTATGTAGTAGAAAGTTTTATACATAAGTTATGATTATAATTAAAATTACAGCTAATTGTTTTAGTTATAAATAACTAATATATAGTTTTACTTTTAATTTAATACCATAACTAGCAAGTACATAAACAAAGTTGAAATAAAGTATCTCTTTGAACGAGTTGTGTGTATGTTTATTAATATAAAGTCTAAAGCAATGCTGGCCACCAAGAGAACATCGAGAGTAATGTATTCGCGTATGTTTATGCATTTGTATAAGAAGCCGATTGATGTTCGGCACTTTGATGACACTTTGGAGTACCGTAGCCTAAAGTATACGATCTGTAAAAAGCCACGTGCACATGTGTCTGTGACGTCATGAAAATTTTCTGTATATTTTTGTCCCAAAATCAAAATGTAACACATGTCCAAATGTAACGGACATATTTCCAGAGGCAGTACATGTGTAAACATGTGAATGTCTACATCATTGATGCGCGTTTCTTTTCAAAAAATGCTGAGAGAATTCACACGTATTCTTATCCTCTTTAATTTAGTCGTCGATGAGACAGCAACGAATGCGCATGAGGCGGATGCTTACATATTTCTTTCTAGAATATTTGTCCAGCAAACACACGTGTTGCCTTTCAAATTTATGATATGCGAAAAATATTTTATTATAAACAACGCATTTGGTAACATACGATGCCTTTTATGTTATCAAAAATTTAAGGAAAAAAAGGAATATGCTATTAAAGGACATTATGATGCTTTTCATAGCGATATTCATAAGTTTAATGGTAGGGAAGGAGAAATATTAAATAAAAATACAAATATTTATTTTGAAAAAATAAATAGTTTGTATCAGTGGACCATACCAAAATAAAGTTTGAAAAAGTTTTTTACAATTGACTGTTTGCTTAGAAAATGTTTTATTTTCAATTAATATTTTAACTGTGTGGATTTGTGTTTGGTGGGTAGCTCGCAACTTCAATACATTGACAGTTCACCAATACATTCACAGCGCCCACCAATGGTCTACATGTACATAGTATGTATGTTACTACACTACTACCACTGCACCAAAATACACCAAATAATCTTTTTTGATATTATTATTTAAAAATGTACGAAGAAAATATTGTTGCATATGTTAAGGCTTTCCATATCTTGGCAAAAAAATTTCGAGATTCTTAAAATTATCGCACGTCTTTTAAGTCTTCCACTACAAATCCCACAATGAAGGTAACCTAAAGACTTAAGACAGCTGCAATGGATTTTTGAAATTTTCACGTTTTTTGCGTTTATCTCGGAAATCCTGGGCCGAAAACGGCTGGAAAACGCAAACGTGGCGATTTTTTAACTTGTTTGGCGTCCAAATGTTTGGTTTGGCGACATGGCGATTTTTCTGATGATCAATAAATTATTTTAGCGATTTTTATTTCTATTTTTTAACAAAATTGAAATTCAAAATTTTTGTAATCCAGAAAAATTAGTTTGCTGAAGGAATAGTTAAAAAATAAATCAAACCAAAACTCGTCTGCAAGATATTAAAACACGATGATTTTCATGATTTTTATCGTATTAATTATACAGCCCAATCATAAACAAAAAGATGGTGTAAAGTTCTTTTAATATTTTTAGTTTGTCTTCGATAGCTTAATTAAAACTGCAATTTTTATATAAATTTATTTATTAAAAATAGATTTATTTTTGCTTTTTTCGTGATTAACAAATTTGTTTGTTTTGATTAAATTTTGTATCAACTACAGTTTCAATTGTTTGCACTTGTTATAACTATGCATATGTACATAAATTTTTAACTAGTATGTAGATATTTATATTTTTAGAATATATGTACGATGCTTTGATTTTAATATTAATTTCTCTACTTTAAATATGCTACTAATTCACTATCAGGAAAACTATTAATTATGTTTAGTTTTATTATATTAGAAGTGAGGTTGAATATGTAGTATTATTGTATTCAATTAATTTGAATATAAAAATTTAATATGTATGTATATTAATTACAATAGAAATAAAACGAATGACTTAACTACGTTACATACAAATGGAAGTTTAAGTTGATATTTTATTCTATTATTTAAGAAATAACTGCTTAAAGTTGCTATTGAAAAAAATATACTAGATTTTTTGTTTAAATTTTCACACAATTAATGAAATTTAATTCGAAGTATCCAGAGGGAAATTATGGCATTCGATATCGAACGAAATTTCAAAACATTTCAATAAATTTTAGATGGAAATATGTAATTTGAAATTTCGATTAAGAATATTAAAACGTGGTAAAGTGCTCATTATTTTAATGTTGGTTATGTTTTAAAATTGCTATTTAACACAGTTTCAAGAATGTTTTTTTTTATATTTATTTTAATTTGTTCTATGTTTTTAACTTTTGGTGAAATTTGTGTTTGGTGGAAAATTTTCCAAAACAAAAAAACCTTTTAAAATCATTCGATTTCCCTCACATATATACCTGTTAGTTGCTAATTTTATTATTTAAAAATCTCAATACATTATTTCATTTCAAATAAAATTTTTAAATCATGCCGTGATGCGATTTGAATAACAAAAGCCTATGGAATTGATGATACGAAATTAAAATCTGTGTGAACGCAAAATGTTATTCTAAAATTTTCACATGGGGAGCTTCATGATAGGACTGATTATTACTGATTGAAAAATAAATTTTCGAAGTATTTATGTACTTATTTCTATTCAGAATTCTCCCACACATTCAAGAATCGCTACAATAAAAATTGCAAGTCTGGACAGGGACTTACATAACAACACACCAGCAGTTGGATCTATTAAGGCTCAGTTATCCGACTGTAATGGAATGTAACTTCAACGATAGGAAACAGCTGATCGATATTGTTATGTGAAAAGTACTGAAAACGGTTATCGAGATGTAACTAAAATGTAAAGGCTCAGTTAGCCGACTGTAATGGAGTGTAACTGCAACGGTAAGAAACAGCTGATCAATATTGTTATGAGAAAAGTAATGTACAGGTTCTTAAGGTTCAGTTAACCGACTGTAATGGAATGTAACTGCAACGTAGGAAACAGCTGATCGATACTTTTAAGTACTTTACGTTGACGGACACGTACTGAATGTAACAGACCTCATAAGAAACCATCTATATCAACTTTGATGTCATTCTTAGATTCTATGTCCAAGGGCCTTTATTTATTCTCTTTTTCGCATTAACCTGTAAATCACCACTTTTCCACATGAAAAGTTTACTTTGCAAAGTCTTAATTCAACTAGGAGAAAGGCAGAAAGACTGTACTACTACCTCTGTCTTTCACACAGCTGAATTAAGACTTTGCAAAGTAAACTTTGCGTGTAGAAAAGGGGGTAAATCTAACTTAATCTAAAAACAAAGACATTGCACGAGATTACTTCATTTTTGCATCGTAGTGTAAGTGCAACTTTATGCCCTGACTCACGATGGCGACAGCAAACGTTCGATCGACAACTTGTATTGAAAACAACAATAAAATAAGAAAATGTATAATCGATCGAACGTTTTCAGTCGACATAGTGGTACAGACAGGCCATAAATTTTTACTGCATTATGTTTTCAATCAACAGGCAGATATATATCGTGCCATAACCGCTAAAAAAAGCTTAAGCGACATAATTATCGCTGAAACTATTTTAGCGGTTATGATGGCTCGTTATGATTTTGCATTAAATATTGTCTTTTTAGTCACGAATTGTTTTACATGCTTATTAAGTGCAACATATTATTTTTCGCTTAAAAATAGGTTTAGGTTGGTACACTCTTAAAATTATTAAACTGTGTTTCTTATATTTTTAATTATACAATATGTATTTAAAAAAATAATATATTTCTGGATTTAAAAAAAAATTTTAAAAACATAATAGTTTTTTTTTTTACTTTTACTAAAATGAGAGTACAATCACAGCCGTTTACTAACTTATTATTTATTATACATAACAGTAATCTTTCTATTGTTATTTTATGCTTTTTAATACACTTTTATATATATGTATTTATATTGGGAATAGCAATAATTTCGATTATTTTATTTTGTAGTTTTTTATATTGATTTTTATAATGTGCTTAATATTTTTATAACATTAAAAAAAACATATACGGACATGTTTTCAAAACCATTTCGTTTTAAAATCGAAACATTTTAGGAAATAATTCAATTAGAAAGCTCAATTATTGCAGCATTTTATTTGGTTTTAAGGCCAAGCATATGCTTGAGACAGTTTATCCGAACTTAATTTCGAATGCACTAAATTATCCGATAAAACGAGCACTGTTTTCCGTTTTTGAAATTTTGTGATTTCAAAACGAAATGCTTTTCAGAGCATGGCCGATAATAATAATTTTGTAAATATATGCTTAATATTATTTATTATTTAACAAACTTTCAATTATTCGTTAAAACTGTAACTTTTCTTTAAGTGCTTAAACTGTAAGTAGTTCCAGAATGCAAAAATAGGCTGTGTGCTCTTTATAATTTGATGAACTATTTAATTCGGTAACTGGTTTAACGGAAATATTTCCCTGTTCCACAACGGTTTCGAAACCAAAAATCGATAGGGCATATTATCGCAAAAGATATTGAGCGAAATTTCAGTTTAAATTTTGTGTAAATATTTTGACATTTGGTTGTATATAGAATGACGTAACTTGCTCTAAAACGTTTAGGTTAGTTTATGTTTTAGACAGCTCCTTCGTTTTGTGGCACGTGCGAAATTTACGTTTCGGGAACTGGCAGTGGAACTAATATATTGGTCGATTTCAAATACATACATACATATATTATTGTTTTTCATTTAGAATTTGTTTTCAAAAATTATTTGATTGTTTCATTAGTAGGAATTTGCATTTTTTTTATTTTATTTATTGTTAAAAAAAATTTTACGAATTATGTTAAATTATTTCTTATTATTACTTAGAAACACTTAAAAATATAATGAAGATTTAGTTAAGCATTAGCACTATTTATGATTTAAAAAAAAAGTTTAATTAATAAGCATATTTATCGGCGAATTGATGCAAATGAGCTGACATTTTGATTTTTAATAAAATAAGCTTTATAATTTTGAGTGATTATTATTAATTACTAAAGTTCATATACATACGTACTCGTATATAAGCTGTTAACAAGTAGAAAGGCCCTAACTCAAATAACTGTAACTTTACAGGACAAGTTAAAAATATATAATACTCAGTAGAAGTGCTTGTACAACTATTTATTTTAAGAAAATTTAATATGAAAATCTATCTATATATAAAATCGTAGTGTGTGTTTGTTACTAACGCATAAGTTCTGGAACTATAAGATCTGTGGAGATGAAATTTTCAACACAGGTTCGGGTCAATAACGGGTAGGTTTTCGTTTTGTTTTTGACGACACAAGTAACCACTGTATGGAGTCATTTGTAGTTAAAAAATAATTGAGGGTAAGACAACGTTTGCCGGGCTCAGTTTTTATATAAAACAGATACCGAACTCATTTCCTCTGAATGCGATCGATCATTAATATTGGAAACAAAAACAAATTTGAGTTTTTTGTTTTTGATATATGTAAATGTTTCATCGAATCTATAGTTTGCATTTAGAGAAACAGTTAGAGCTGGCAAACTATCGATAGTCTTGTTTTCATTAAACTATCGATAGTTTTTTCTCGATAGCGATCCTATCGTTGAAAAAATTTAGTACCAAATTGGCAATAAAGTCCATAAAATTTAACATATTACTTTTCTTTTATTGAAACTACAAGTACATATCGTTCATTAACTCAAATAACGCCGTAACTCAAAAACTAAATTTATGGAGTTAATAATGTAGAAGACTTCCTTCCCCATGTCATATTTTATGTTGTGTAAAAAAATTCATACAAATGGCGTGCAAGCTCGCCTCTTTATAGAAGACAACTTTTTAATATCTCTGCTGCTGAGTTGTATGTTAAATGAAAACTAAACTCATTTTCTTTGAAACTAGTTATTTTTAGTTTTGACGTTGTTTGAGTAAATGACCGGATATGTATTGAAAAATGAAATTTAACATTCCTAACTATGGGTCTCCACTAGCCATGAACTTGGTATAGGGATCATGTCGGACATCCCAAATGGCTAATGAAGGCCGCTCATGTCCATGTTTCGTCCATGCTCTGACATGGAAGTCCGAAGATATATCTAAGCAACAATGTTGGACATGAGATTCGCCGTCCGCAACCATTTACAATAGAAAGAAAAGAGACAGAACAAAATTGGTAAATATTCTATCTCTATTGCGCTAACGCATAATAATTTCATATGCCTGAACATGGACATCGCCTCTATCTCTTCCTTCACCAGCTATCTTCTCTGTCACTATCTCTTGCCTGAATGTTACTTCTCTTAAAAAAAAAACGCAAAATGCTTTGATATGCCTAAACATGGACATCGCGCGTGTTTACATAACAAAGAAGTTGCTCTGCCGGCATCATGTTCATGTCATGTCCAAGTTGATGACTCGTGGAGACGTAGGGTAACTCTGCTTCTCCACCAGACATGAAATTATTAACTTTAACACTAACTGCAAATTAACAAATTTGTTGTAGATAATTGATATGACGAGTTGTACTCTGTTAGAGTTCTGTCTAGCAATAGTAAATTGAAGGTTGTGGAATAAAAATCGAATAAATCTTTTTGTGTGCTAGCTCCTCTTTTCTCATTTCATGTTTCAACCGAGTTGTTAGAACAGATTAATCAACAAAAATGTTAAAACCTTTACCAAACATTATTACCATGGGCATTCTACAATTGAGATTAACTTACGTGGAGACCGCAAATAAACAAATTCGGTACTATCGATAGTTTTCCCACAATCGAATGGCGTGACTATCGATAGTTTGCCAGCTCTAGAAACAGTCCCTTATTATTTTTCATTTCATATTCCCAGCATCAAAGCTTTCTGTTCCAAAATGCACGGTGTGAACCAGTTTTGTATCCAAAATAAAAGGAAGTTTAAGACTGGATATACAGTTTTGCGTTGATTTTTATCTTGGGATAGTGAGGTCAGCTAGATTTAAGCCGTTATTTAAGTGCACTTGGAAATAAAATGAAAAGAAAACATAATAAAAGTATTATAATAGCAAATTATTATTATCAATAAGCAATTTAAATTGAATGCAATATGCAGTCCATTTCCTGCCATAAATGGATCCATTTGCTTGCCTTAAAGCTGATCATATGATTTGCAAGCAGGGTTTCCACAATTCTCCAATCCCGATTATCAAGCCCATAATTCTATTTTTGAATTTGTTGACACTTTTGAATTAAAAGCAAATAAATTGCAATTTTGTAAAATGATTTTTGTATTATTAAGATGGTTAAAATTAATAGCTTTAAAAAAAATCATATTTTTTTGTATTTTTTTTATGAATAACAATTATAATTTATAACATTTCATCATTTTGATTTTCATGTTACGTCTTAAAAATTAAGCCTTAACAAATAGCAATTACAATTAATTATACTATATGTACATATTTCATTAATAAACATAATTTTTTTGTAGCAAATTATTATTATTGTTAAGTGTAAAAATATTTATAAATCTATTTACTATATAAGCGTAAGGCAGGATTTGTAATTTACTAATTATAACTAAGTTATTTCCTTTTTATACTTTTTACTATTTCATTTTTAAATAAAATTTTAACAAATAAAATTAATTATTATAAATTTATAAAAAAATAAAAAATAAAATTAAAAATCGTTGGTATAATTTGTAGAACTTAATTTATATATTCATACATACATACAGACAGACAATATTGTATAACATAATTAACATTTTACATTCAGTTTTTATTTAATTATATTAATAGTAGATACACGGGTAAGATCTTAAGTAATAATCAGGTAATTGAGGTTATAATCTGATTCTTAGACCCATAATCGGTGATTCTGAAATCGAAATAAACAATAGTTGTTGTAGGGTTTTAATGTTTTGTAATTGTGGTTTAATATTGTATTAATATTTTTTTATTTTAATAAAACTCTGAAAATAATATGTAAAACAATATTTTTGAAAAAAATGCCCTAAAAGCAGTGTTTAAAAAACTGTAATGATTTTCATTTCAATTGATTTTGCTTCTGCTTTCGCTTTTGAAAAACACAACAGTTTTAGTCAAAGCAAAATCACAAAACGATTTATGACCAATTGCGCAGTACTTTCAGCAGTCTACGATTTGAAAAGTTTGAATTTGATTTGATTTTGGTTAGTATCGCAAGTAAAAGCAGAAGCAGTTTATATGCTTTTGGAAGTAGCAAACAGTCACAGTCGAAGAAGCAAAAACTCTTGCTTGTAGAAAATTTAAGCAATCGCAGTAAAGTGGTTTTTATTTTTGCTTCTTGTCTGATGTGCAAAAACAACGACAAAAACATGAAGAACACCACAAAATAGTTGACTGAACCTGCTTCTAAAAACAAGAGCTTTTGCTTCTTCGACTGTGACTGCGACTGCTTATGCTTTTACTACCGAAGCTAACCAAAAGCAACAGCGAATCAAAATCAAACTTTTAAAATCGTCGACTGTTGCAAGTACTGCGCAATTGTTCATAAATCGTTTGCTGCTTCTACTTCAACTGCGACTGTTGTTGATTTTCACAATCACAAGCAAAAGCATTGGTTGATTTTAAACAGTTGTAAAAAGCCATAGCATCGAAAAGTAAAAATTTTACGACTTTTGCAAGACCAACCGTTCATGGCGAAGTAGGGAGGATTGTATCGAGGGATATGTGGCCAAAACTTGGCTCAGGAAAATCCAAATTGCTCCTGGATATGAATAGGAAAGCGATGCGAGGCGCTTACTGGTCACTGCTCAGTGAGAGCAACAAACATTTGGGACACTGGCACTCCAGATTTCTGTACGATATACGGAGATGAAAAGGAATCCGAAACCATTGAACATATTATCTGCCATTGACCGAAGCTGCAACGTTATAGGCTTAGATGGCTGAGCAGACGTTTCCATGAGAGCACTAATGATATCGCGAACTGTAAACTAGAGGATATCAGAGGCTTGATCATGGGAATTCAGTGGCTTAATGACGGATAATAGGAGCACTTCTGGGTGTAAATGGAGGGAAATATTACTATTAACGGGCAATAGAAGGGAATCACAATGAACCCAACTGGGTCTCCGAATGTAGGTGCCTTATAGCACCACCTGCCTAACCTAAAAAGTCATCGTTTTACAGACTTAAAAAGTGTATCAGATACCGAAAATTTGACCAAAATCTGTAGCTTTGTAGAAATTTTGCGGGATGACCTGCAAGGTCAACCGATTCCTAAATTGTTTGATATAACTTCTAAGAAGTAGAAAATGTGCATTTAGACACACATTAAATTTTGAAACGTTATTTTCCTTTTTAAACTGCTGTTTTCACAAGTCACGCAGTCGAATCGTCTAAAAAATTTGTACGAAATTAACTCAAAAAAATTCAGTTCTTTTCATACAAATTTTCCAATAAAATCCGACGTGTCTGGGTTATGAAGACAGTGGGTAAATGTGAGCTAAGTGCTTTCATAAAACGAAGAAAACTTCAGCTTAATATCTGCCGAACAGATATTGCATTAACTATGTACATGCAAAATTTCCTGAGGATTGTTTTTTCTTCTTTCTTTTCTTTCATTATACTTAAACAGTTTTTTAATTAAAAAATGTGTAAAAGGAATAAATAAGGTAAACATGCTGCTACAACAATTAATAATTAAAAAAATTAAATTAAATTAAATATGCAAAACAACACACAACTAAAAATTAAAAGGAAAATATTAAAAATAACGTGCAAATAAATTTCAATTAATTTAAGGAAAACAATTCTTACACATGCTGTTTAAAAGGAAAACCAAAAAGAAAAATATTGTAATATTGAAAAATTATCTTAATTCGTGCTACAGTATAAAGATTATTGCATTGTGCATTAATAAAAAAAAGAAACACAGAGTCAGTCCTTTGCATTGAAGTTTAGTTGTGTGTCCTTTACCTATAAATTGATGAAGCAGATGTTGACCTTGACCAAGTAACTAATAAACCCTCACCTCTACTGCGTTCTCGCTTACTATTTAATAAAACTTTGGTGCTGTCATCTGGAAACAAGGTTGCTTTAAAGACAGTAAATAGCAAGCTGCAATGAAAACAAAAGGGGAATTTAAATTAAATTTTAAATTGCAATAAAGCACACAAGTTCAAGGCAAATTCCTAAGGATAATATATGTATATATGTACATAGATGCATGGATGCATGTATGGGTAGAAGCAAATATTCAATTGAATTAAAACTTACCGTGGTAAAATGGCTACAACGGCAGATAAAGCAATTACCAGCCAATGTATGATGGAAACAAAACAACGAAATATCACCCAATAACTCGAAGGCAGGCCAAAACAATTGACACACATGGAATTGTAAACAATTGAAAATAAATAAAATGATCCCAAACTTAAAACCATAGAGAGCACGTGTAGTATTGTCTGTAAAAATTAAAATGCCAAGAGAGGCGGCAAATATTGAATAAAAAACAAGCCCTCATAAAAAAAAGCAAATAAACAAACTCACCCAAGAACGTATTACTATTATACCGTGTATTAAATTCGTAAACAAACAGGAAGCCGTTATTGTGGCACCGAATTCCCATATACCAACATCTGATTCCGCATAGGCACATAAAGCTATAAAAAATATCGTCAGACTCTGATACAGGGAATCTAATAATATTATCCAAAAGTCATGTGGTTTATAAGCTAAGCCCAAGCGACCCTAGAAATAAAAAAAGAGGTAAAATATGAACGAAATATAAAAGAGAACGAAATATGTAAATGTATTTAGAAAATAATGGGCCTAATTACGAGTGTCGTATTTCAGCTTCGACTACGAATATTTTGTACTAGACTCAATAACATTACAGAATTAAAAAATTTTTTCGTTAATCTGGTACAAAATCGTCGCAGTCGAAGTCGAAATACGATACTCGTAATTAGACCCAATATCAAAGCGTTAGAGCCGTTTCGAACTCGTAACCTTTACATTGACAAGATCTTTTAAAAATTCTTTTAAAGAAATAATTTCTTAGTCGGGCTTAAGTTCAGTAATTTCAATTCTTATTGAATGAAATATTTTTTTTATTAATTAATGTGAGTTTCTAAAGAAGAGAAGAAAAATTAAATTAGACTTTATTAGCTGGGGGAAATATCGATATTTTTCTGTGCAGCAACGCACTTCATCAGCACCCAAGTCTATCTACTGGGGTAGAGATTGTTAATAATAACAGCTATTTAACGCAAATTTTTAATGAATAAATGAATAGTGATACTTACAAATGTGTTTACCAAAGGTAAATCAATAATTGTATACACAATATTTCTCATATTCCATTTCATTAAAAATTTGCGTTAAATAGCTGATGTGATGTGATGATCTCTACCCCAGTAGATAGACTTGGGTGCTGATGAAGTGCGTTGCTGCACAGAAAAATATCGGTATTTCCCCCAGCTTATAGTCTAATGTAATTTTTCTTCTCTTCTTTAGAAACTCTCATTAATTAATTAAAAAAAATATTTCATTCAATAAGAATTGAAATTACTGAACTTAAGCCCGATTAAGAAATTATTTCTGATTAAAATTCACTATAGTTCAACTAAACATTTAAAATTGTTTCATTTCTTTTAAAGTTTACTTTGACAGAAGTAACTTCTGGTCACTTTTATTTATAACACTATATGAGAAAAATTAATGAAGTATGAACAGCTGAACAACTTTGAACTCAAATGATTGATAATTCTAGCGATTTATTAAATAGAAAATATTTGTCCACTTAAAAATTTTATATTTTATACTTACGTATTTGTAAAGATATGGATTTTTTAATAGTAAATCCTCTGGCACACGTTTATCGTAAACACCAATGGCTAAAGGAGGCAGCGAGGTAAATATTAAATTGTACAGCATTAAATACATTTGATCCATCATAACGGATCCAGAAAACCCGCAATACAATTGATACCAAAATATTAGGAAAACAAAGGCCTGCAAAAAGTAAAATTTACATTTTTAAATGTACGATAGATAACTGAGTAAAAGTTTAGCAAAAAAATTTTCAAATAAGAACAAATAAGTAAATAAGGAAATGTTTTCGTAAAGGTACGGCTCGCAAGAACCTTTGAACCTTTTTTACATATTACAAATTAAAATCTTTCCTAATATATTATTTCATAACTTTTATTTATTGGGAAAAATTGTGTTAGAAAAATTGGAACATTTTTAGAAAATCTCCTCTCCTGCCTACATTTATGTGTAGGATGTCAAGAGTTTCTTACAAATTACTTAAAACAAGTTTATTTATAATAAAAGACCAAAAAATTTACAAAAAGAGCGTGCAATTTTTTTGCCACATCCAAAAATTAGATTTAAAAAAAAAATGTTAATTTTCGACAGATGCTGGATGTAGGGTGCATGAAAAATCTCTAAAATTTATTTCACAGTCTTTTTTAATACGTCTTCTCTCAGAAACAATCAAAGTTTTTATCAAATACTTAATAATTTTTTGAAATATTACAAAAA
Source organism: Nowickia ferox (assembly GCA_936439885.1). Lineage (NCBI taxonomy): Eukaryota > Metazoa > Arthropoda > Insecta > Diptera > Tachinidae > Nowickia > Nowickia ferox. The sequence continues at coordinate 23,255,587 of OW387026.1, forward strand.
AAATAAAAATACTTTTTTCAGAAAATATACAAAATTTTCTCATAATTTTCAAAAATCCAAATTGCAAAATTATTCCTTGCTACAATTTTTGAGATATCAAAATGATTTTTTTTCATATGAATTGTAATGAAGTTTTCTTTTAAAAACAACAAAACCAAATGATTTTTGTCAAGTAATAAAGAAGTTATGTACTAACAATTAAAAAAGTCATGTCCAAAAATAAAAAATTTAAGTCAAATAACTTGGAAACTATAAGAGATAAGATGGTGCTTTAAGCATGTTTTATTTTAGTTTCTTAACGTTGATTGTCCCGCTGAAAAAATTATTAAGATCGGTCGATATTTACAAAAGTTACAAGCTCCGAAAGAATTTCGACACCCGCAGTTTCCCACTTTGATGCTCTTTGAAGCTACCCTGTCTTATACTTTCTCAAAAGTTCAACACTTCTTCTTTCCAAAACAGTTGGTTTCATCGAAATCGGTTCACTAGTTCAAAAGTTACGGACTTTTTACCACTTTTTTTTATTTCACGCCACTGTGCATATGTACATATTACACAGTAACTTTTTTTCAAAGCTTTTGAATTTTTAAAAATATTAGAAGCAAATTAACATACAAGATACAATTCGTTGCTGCTACGTAACACGTCAGTAGACTTAGCAGCCACGAAATGCATCTAGGACATGCTAGAACAACAAAAAATAAATTTTTTAAACTCATATTCGTTTTGACAGGCTTTAAATAAAAATAAAATATTGAAATAAATATTAAAAATAAAGTCATAGTGCTTATTCTGATGTCTTTAAAGAATCTAGAAAACTAATTTGAATTATTTTTAAATAAAATAATATTTTTCGCGTGTTATAGATTAAGTTCGCATTTTCAAAGAAATTAAAACACTTATATTAATTTTTATTGAATTTTAAAGAATGTAAGCCAAATTACATGAACAAATAAGACCAACGAGAAACACTAGCAGAACGGAACAACTACCTGTTTTTGTACATATTTTATCCCAAATTTTTAAGTCAATGTTCGAAAAGACTAAAAACACTTATCTTATAATACTAAAATAAGTATCAATCACATTTTTATCTCCGATGAAACGCGATTTGTCCAAAATATAAAAAAAATATCATGCCAAATTTTATTTAATTTTCGACATTTCAGATTAAAGGCCAATTTCACCAATTCTATTTAAATATCAATTCATGTTTAAAAGTTGTTTTTCATTGAAAATATATCTCTTTTTTTAATTAAGGGCCAATTTCACCAACTTATTTAAATATCAATTCATATTTAAAAGTAATTTTTCCATACAAAAATTACTGGAAATCGGCATTTAAATATGAATTGATATTTAAATAGAGTTGGTGAAATTGGCCCTAAAAATTAAAGCCTGGTACGGAGTTCATACGGAATTTCAGGTTCTCATACAAACTGTATGTAAAAAAAAATTACGGAAATTCAGGTTGGTAAATTGCATAAAGAAATTTCCATTTGCTAGTACGGACTTTCAAAAGAAAGTACACGGAATTTTTGAAATTATTCCCTATCTTAGGGATGTTATAAATATAAATGAAGACTTTTTCAGCCAACTGAAACAAAAATTAATGTTCAAACAATTGTTTGGTCACGGAATTTTTGACATTTCTAATTTTCATCAAATTGTAATTAATTTTTGTGTTTTTGTGTGTTGAAAATTCACAAATAAATGAATTTGTTTGTATAGAAATAAATGTAAATTTACAAACATGAAATTCCGTAAGAACTCCGTACTGGGCTTAAGTTCGATTATTCGAAAATACTAAAAAAATAAAAAAGTAATGAAGGATTTAATTTTCACACTTACAGCATTTTTATAAAAGAAATATAAAATCATACGCGATAAACGATCATAACACCAATAGCCATGCGTAATTAGCAATCGTTCCAAGTAGCGAAAGCGAGCCACTGTAAAATCTGCCGCCATGACAGCTTGAGTACCTTCTTGGCCCGATATCCCTACACCTACATCAGCCATCTATATGAAACAGAAATGAAAACAAAAATATATTCTTAAAAGCTTTGCAATATTATGTAACGCGCAAAAGAAACTTTACTTGTATCATAGACACATCATTGGCACCATCACCGATGGCTAAAGTACACAGGCGCAATTCTTCTTTCACTATTTTAACCAAATAAGCCTTTTGCAAAGGGGTGGAACGACAGCACAAAACCGACGCACAGCCTTTGGTCAACTTTAAAAAAGGACGTATCAGTTTTGATCTGCAATGAAAACCGAAATATATTATTTTGTTTTCATTTATAATTTCTTTTTAATGCTTGGAACCTTAAATCCAATATGAATGTTAAAGTTTTACCATCCACCACTAAAGCTCTGGCTTTGAGGCGAGGACTACCCTCAAAAGATGTTGCTTTGGCAGCTTCTAATTCGTTTAGATAAAAATTAATGGCAGATTCGGCAGCATCTCTTGACCGGGCAGTTAATCTGTGAAAATAATTTTAAAACATTATTTAGGTATGTTTTTTTCTTCTCTTTTAATTAACATAATTGCAGTAACCTTATCAACTCCATTTGTTGTGTAAATAGTTTGGCCGAATAGGCAATATTAATGGCGGTTTCTGGCTTATCGCCCGTTAGCACCCATATCGATATGCCGGCGGCCATTAGGGATTGTATGGTCTCGGGTACACCCTCCTGCAAGCGATCTTCTATGCCAGTGGCACCCAATAAAATTAAATTACTTTCTAACTTGGCAAACGAATCTCTCAGACGTCTTTCACGATTTTCCGTGGACATTTCGATTTCTTGATGTCTGGCCCACCAATCTGTATACTCGGCAGCATTTAAATGACGTTTCGCCATTACCAAAATGCGCAAACCCTCTCGAGCATAACGATCTAATTGCTGTTGAGTTTTTTCACGTATCAGTCCTTCGCTGGAGTTGGGCGGGCAGGGCGTCAATACAGGCATTATAGAACTATCGGCACCTTTGGTATATAAAACAATCTCTGCAGAACCCGTGCGTCTGATCACAATAGACATACATTTGCGGCTGGAATCAAAGGGCAGGATTTTCAAAACTTCATATTCCACCAAACCTCTGTTGGGCACACTGACCAAGATATGATTGGGACTGCGATTAATAAGGCAACATTCGTAGCTGTAAGCTGCATTTACTAAAGCCATTTCATCAGGACTTTCAGCTTCATATAAAGGACGACCATCGGGCGTTTGATATGTGGGATTATTTTTTTGTTGTCTGCAAATGGAAAAATATACATACAGTATATTCCACTAACTTATGAAATAGAAAATAAAGTTTTAAAACTTACTGAAATTTATGAGCCAACCGTTTGTTTTGTGTCTTGGCATTTAGAAAAGTTGTTATGCTATTAATTTTTGAATTTATAGCTGCTTTCGCACGTCCAGTCGGCGAAATGGCGTGCGATAATGATTTCAATTTCATGGGCGGTGATTCAGAGGAAGGTGTTGATTCTGCTGAACTGCTGATGGGCGACAACGAGGGTATGTGTGATTGTATAGGAAGGTTAAATGCTAAATTCGGTGGCGGTGATGGTGTCACAGAGCGTGATTCAGCTAAACGTATATAACGATCGACCGGTATAGCCGATGCCAGTTTATTATTGCTGAGTGAAGAGGCTGGCGATGAGCACAAATCATTTTGACCAGCTGATGGTTTTACACCTTAAAATTTTTTTTGGAATATTAATGGCCAACAAATCTACTAACGGGCAATTAATTTTTATTTTTTTATTATAGCATTTAAGTATTAAATGAATTTTAGTTTGTCTGGAAGGAGACATTTATTGTAATTTTGCATAAAATGGGCTCTAGATGGCGCCACTGTACTACGATTTAATTTTTTGTTGTTTCTAGGAAGCTCGAAATAACACCCAAAATCTGACGGCCTTATTCATAAAAAATATTTTAGTTTTATTACAGGTTTATTTGACAAATTTCCCATAGAAATACGTCAAATAAGCGCTTAATAAACCTGAAATATTTTTTATGAATATGGCAGTGAAACTTTAGCTGAAGCTAAACTTTAAAATATAAATGTTTCTTAATATGGACATTATATCATGATATTTAGGACATAAAATTTTTTTTTAAATTTCTGAGTCATATTTACATTTTTGATCATATTGAGAATTGAGCCTTATTAATATTGTCGTAAAAAATTAAATTTAGTTGAAATTTGCTTTCTTAATTTGAAAATTCGAAATAAAGTTGGAAAATTCGGAAATAAGTATTTCCAAATAAGTACAGAACTCTTGCAATATGTTTATTAAATTTTTTCTGATTTTTAGAAATTTCTATTTAATATACGAATTTTCGAAGATTACCTAAATTTTATAAAATACAAATTTTTGTTAATACTAAACTAATATCATGATATTTTTTATAGTTAGAAAGCTTTTTTTTTAAATTTATAGTTTTGAGTTTTTGAACATATTCTAATTTGTCCATTAAAAAATAAATTTTTTTTTTTATTATTTCAAATTCATTTTTATTTTCTAAATAAAACTAAGACTTTCGAAAATGGGTTGTTTTACACAGGCAAATTGTTTGTAAAGAGTTCTGGCAAGACATTTATTGAAATCGTGCATAAAACTTGGTTTTTAGTGGCGTTTGAGATAATCTTCGAATTTTCGAATATAAGCTAATTTTTATTTAATGTAATTTGTGCTTAACTTGGACTTAAAGCGTGATATTTAGGAAATTAAAAAAACTCTTTTGACAATATTTCCAAGTTAACTTTGAATTTTCTAACATGTAATACGAGTATGTCTATACATTTTGTGCTTTTTGCCTAAAAAATAGTATTTTTTTAACACTATCCTCTAAAATCAAATTCAACCTTGAACGCTAAAATTCGAAAAAAAATAAAATAAAAAATTTGAGGAATGAATTCTGTGAAGAAACCTGATTAATTATTGTTTTGTAAGTATTTTTGCTGCATGTATTCGAATTTTAAGATATTTTATTCGAATTTAATTTCGAATATTCTACGAAAAACTAGTTTTAGTTTTTAGAATTCATCTGACTCAAAGTCATTTGCAGAGGAAGGAATATTTTTTTCAAAAGAAAATAAACATTTTCCAGTTTTCCATACATATTTAGAAAGTTGGAAATTTCAAATTAAAATTTAAAAAAAATTTTAAACTTCGAATTTAAATTTAACAAATGTTACATAATTATTACTAAAACTATAATCAACTTTCTCAAAAACAAGAAAAGATTTCCTATAAAACATAATAAAATTTCACAGCCAAGAAATACATATACTCGTATGTACATATTTATATAAAAATTTAATAGTACGTGTCCACCGTCTTTAAATCAAGTAGATTTAAGTAAATTACTTCAAAGTGTTTCCACCGAGCGTGTGAGTGATTTGGTGTTCGAATTTTCGTAGTAAACTTATGCACTTACTTTATAAGGTGGGCGCAGCACCTGTAAATGAATTTTATCCATATGTAGTTGACATTTAAAATTAATTAAATAATCATTAATGCCATTTTTTCGATATTCAATCCCTATAGATGGATGACCCAGAGATGGAGTTTGTAATTTGAAAAGCAACGCAGGGTTGCATAGACAAATCTAGTTCTAAAAATAGTATTTTCGATATAATTTAAAATAAATCAACTAGTTTGGTGTGATTTGGTCATATGCAAAATGTATGGTAAATCATGTCTATGATACATGATTAGCTCAAATCACCATGTTTTGTCAAAATCATGCCGGTGGAAGCATACTATAACATTATAACGAAAACCAGTCTCGCAGTTAACGTTTTTAAATTCCCATACATATATACAAGCCGTATGAATAAAGTTATTAAAAATGTTTGAAGAAACTTTTCGATTAAATTTTGTTTTTCAATTTACCTTTTAATGTCACCGAAGAATCTCCCACCAATGATGTATTATTACTTTGCACCTCTATAATTCCACTGGCATTCATTAAATCGCGGTGCGGCCCTGCACTTACAACTACTGTATTACAAATCGCCAGTACAACTAAAAATTCTTGAATCCGTTGTGAGTTTTGGGCCAAAAACATGCCCGAGGAATTTAAATTCGCCATATCACTAAGAAGTGTAGCATTCGCCATCAAGGGCGGAGCTGGTGAGCCTGGTTTTGAATATTCTTTTTCCAAATCCGACGGCGGATGATTATAATCGATGCCATTTACAACACAGCGACGAAACAACATTTTGTTCTCCGTCAAAGTACCAGTTTTATCCGAAAATATATGTTGAACTTGACCCAATTCCTCGGTAATATTCATAGCACGGCATTCGGTTTGTTTATTCGTATCACGATCAAAGAGATCAACATTATTGTGTATATGAAAAACTTGTAATATTTTACACAGCTCGATTGTAACATACAACGAGAGCGGTATCATAACTTGTAGTATAATAATGTAAGTCCAAAATATCAAGAGACCCTCGTAATTAGGATCAACTTCGAAGGGTAAATAAGGTACAGGAAAATGCTCAAAAGAGCTAAGCCACATTTTGCAACCAACAGCACCAACAACACACAAAATTAACAATATAATTACACACCTGTTTTGGTTTCAAGGGGGAAAAAGCCAGATTACAAAAGCTTGATATTATAGGGGAAAGCTAATTTTGCAACTTACCATATAACATCAATGTTCATCTGCTGCTCCACCTGGGAACGTTTATAACGTGGCCCACTATTGTTAAGCATAGCTTTTGTTTCATGTCCGGCATATACAGCAATACCCTCTATGAAATCGGTGTTCTAGGGAAATTACAAAAAAGAAAAGTGAAGGGATTTTTATTTGAAAATTAAAATATACAAGCCTGGAGAAGTGATCGAATAATCATCACAAAATTCCTTCAATTACTTTTAAATTTATTCTTACTTCAACTCTACTTCACATAAGTGCTTAATATATGTACATAAGGGAGGCTTTACGAGTACATTGTATTGTTATACTAACCATATAAAAACGTGATAAAAAGTAAAAAATATCAATTTATACTATAAATTGTATAGAATAGATTTTTTCTATCTAGCGTGCTCCGTATCTACACAAATTTCAAATTTGTTTTCCTTTTTGTTTCATCACAGAAAAAAGTATTCACCAATTAATGTTTTCAATTAATAATTTAATTGATTCAATTAAATTTTTAATTGTATTAATTAATTTGAGTGGAAAAACTTAATTGATATTATCAAATTGTTTATAGGTGAAAATTTAATTAATTTTTTAATTAATATTACAAATATTTTAATTAATATTACAAACTCATTCATATTACTTTTTTTTGTGATGTTGCAAAGTATTTTTGTTTTATTTTGTGTATTAAACACAATATATGGAACAAATCGTAAAATTCTATGGATCGGTATTTTCGAATTATGATTATGACATACTCCTCTACGCTGCAGTTGTTTTGCACTAGTCTTTTTGGAATTTAATTGACAATAAATTCTTGCTCACTCAGTATACATTGTTCGCTTAAATTATATACATTCTGTAATTTGTCAAATCTAACAGAAACTTAAGGAAAATTGGCAACACCGTTTATACACAATATGAGCAGATTCTCTACACATTCCCCGCTTATAAAACAATTCCACTTCTCTCACGTAGCAGGGGCAAACCCCTAAATGTAAATGCCTAAATATTGCAATAATTTTCATAATGTTTGATAAATTAATTTGGTAATTTGGCTTATTTTAATTAAAACAGCAAATTATCAGCACTCACCTTAAGTCTACTTTCTCTTAATAGTAAACATTCTGTTGCTATTGGCACTCTTTGCCCCGAGGGATGTATTAAGGCCCCATGAAATCTATATAATTTTGTTGTAGGCGCATCGGCCTCTACTCGACTTACAAATTTACTGGGTGTAAATATATTTTGTTTATCGGTGAAACCCCGAACCACCTGTAAATACAATAAAAGAGAAATGAAATTTATTGAAAAATTTAATATATATTTTTTGTACATATACACACAAAAAAGTAATATGAATGAGTTTGTAATATTAATTAAAATATTTGTAATATTAATTAAAAAATTAATTAAATTTTCACCTATAAACAATTTGATAATATCAATTAAGTTTTTCCACTGAAATTAATTAATACAATTAAAAATTTAATTGAATCAATTAAATTATTAATTGAAAACATTAATTGGTGAATATTTTTTTCTGTGTACGAATATTTATTTATTGTCTGCCTTATTCATAAAAAATATTTCAGGTTTATTAAGCGCTTATTTGACATATTTCTATGGGAAATTTGTCAAACAAACCTGTAATAAACCTAAAATATTTTTTTATGAATTAGACCGTATATCTTCAAATGAGAACTAACAATAAGGGCTAATAAATCAGTCAAAGTTTAAACGCTGGTTTAGTTAAACTAAACTCAAATCTATATATAGTTTAAACTCAACAGGAGTAAATCAGTGTATGATGTGTAGTTTAAAAAATAATATTGTGGCAGCACTAGAATAAATGTCAAAAATCAGCTGTTTTGCAACAGGCTATCAATTCTTTGGACAATAAAAAAATGCGAAAAAGTTAAAAAAATTTAATTAAAGATCGCCAAATTTTACTGAGAAAGGAATTATATTTATGCTTGGCGAAGTAGAATATTATAAAAGAATAATACGAGTGTAAGAAAACAGGTCGAACAAGATCTGAAGAAAAAGTAGAAACTTGGCAAAAAGTTGAGTGCGCTTTTAATGCAAAACATATGGTCTGTAAGTAACAAAACCGTATGGCCTGTATTGGTAGTTTAAACGCCCAATTTTATTCGTTTCTTGATGGTTTAAATACTGTACTGATTTATAGGTTTGCTAGTTTAAACACATTTTAAACCAAAAATAGACATTAACTTGCACTGATTTATTAGCCCTAAGTGTTCAAATCTTAAATCTAAATATAATTATTAGGCCCGACCAATGTCGGACATAAACCTAGTGATAGTAAATTAATGATACATAAGAGAGCTAAGCAAAAAAAAAATAAATAAATAAATAAAAGTATATTCAAGCTGTTACATCTAGAGTGTTGTGTATTAGAGCCGTAGTGTCCCTTAAAAAAAATTAATATATCAAAAATTTTCCAAACGCAAAATTTTTAAAAAAGAGTGTTTTTATAGAGGTATAGAACTTTGAAATGGAATAAAACAAAGATGAATTTTTCAAATTGACATGAAATTTACTTCGAAAGATAATCTTCTGGCATTATAATTTAAATATATTTCCGGCATATGACCGCCACGGCTTCCTCGGATGTAGTCTAATCCATTTTTAATCAAATTAATTGCTCTGATGGACGATTATGTTGACCGTAAAATAGACGTCCATCCATAGGTATAAGTTTTAAATTTTTGTTAGTTCTTCCTAACAAACGTGTTTTTTAATTAAGCACTTTACGACAGGTTTGGCAGCCCTACTATCATTTGTTTTTAATGATAGAAACAGTCTTAGCAACGTCTGTATGCTACCAGGCAGATTGCATTGTCGGTCGCATAGTGTGTAGTCTTGTTTATGGTTGCGTTTCAAATTTGCCTTTGAAGTTTAAAAAATATCAAAATATTTCGATATTTATAGGTGGCATTGTAGGTTGCAGTGTTTTTGTCAAAATATATAACATGTAATATAAACGTGTTTCGTAAACACGTTGCAAATTATGTACTAGGGTTGTTCATAAAAAAAATATTGGATTTTATTGGCCAACCGGAAAATATATTAAGTACCGTGAAAAAATTACGCATGATATTTTCAAATTTTTCTATTAAGGTTTAGAGGTCGCTACCGGGCCTCGAACTTTATGAATTGAAAATCGGTTGATAATCAACTTAGTTAGATCGGTTTTTTACCCGTAACTCAAGATTTTGGGGGAGTTTGGAAAATTTCAAATACTGATTGTTGTTACGCTCGAAAATACCTAGCACAAAAATAGTAACACGTCCAGGTATTTCGATTTCATTAAAGTTTGTCACACAGTGTTATACATTGCTAATTAATTTGAAATTGCAATCGAAAGAAATATTAAAAAAAGGTCTATAAATCGTCTCCCAAAAAATCTAACACATACTTTTGACAAATCTTCATTCGATAATGGTTTGAATGAAATTTATAATTTTTTAATAAACACCACAAGTTATAAGGGCAGCGAGCTTGTTCAAAAACACAAAAGTTCGGGGCTGGTAGCGACCCCTAAGCCTTAATAGAAATATTTGAAAAAATCATGCGTAATTTTTTCACGGTGCTTAAAATATACGAGTTTTCCGGTTGACCCATAACAAAATCCAATATATTTTTTTATGAACCACCCTAGTGTGTACCCACTATAAGGGTCTATTCTGTAAATCGAAACGAAAGAAATTTTTTCCGAATTTGTTTGTTAATAATATAAAAATTTTAAAGCATTTTCTTTCGTTTCGAATAATACGAGTAGTAGACCCTAATTGCTTGCTTTGAATGAATTGACGAAAAGAAAAATCTGTATCTGAATCAAGGATTCCCACCAAGTACCTCTTCAAGAATCACTTGTAAATTTTTCTGTCGTGGACCCCTTTCGAGGCCTAGAATGTACATATATTGTTTTTAGGTTGAATTAAAAATACAAAAAAGTAAAAGACAAAAACATATTTTTTATTTTGGCTATACAAGATCATAAATATGTTTCAAAATACACCGTTTTTATTCATATATTATAATATTATAAGCCAAATTTTTTAGATAATCTTCAAAATATTGTCATTTATTTGACATGTTGAAGATTCACTGCACATTCTACCAAACTAAATGAAATCCCAAATAAAACAAATGTTAGCTGTTTTTGATAGTGATAGCAATAACAGTCAGTGCAGAGACTGGAGTATTTTATATTAAGCAGTGAGGAGTAAAAGTTCCCGCTAATATTTAGTTGCTTGTGTTTGAAGAACATCAAAAAGTATGTAGAATTAAAATAAAAACGTATATTATTTTTAAGAACCTGTTTTTCGGCTCTTTATGCGGGCCCCAGAGGTCCGTGGACCACCAATTTGGGAACCGTTGCTCTAAATAGACAAAACAAGGATATTAAGCACTGCATCAATGCACTTCTATAGAAGAGCCAGAAAGATGCCATCCCCGTCAGTAGCCTCAAAAGGCTGAAAATAAGCAACAGTTTCAAACTGGGCAATTTATGGGCGGATATCAATACTTTTGGTGTGAAAAAAGTAATAATTGCTTTTACACTCTCACATAAATAAAGTTACGGATAATAACTTAAACAAAAGGAAAAACGTTTATGATTAAATACAAGAAAGTTTGTGTTAAATGGGAAAAATTTATTACCAAAGTGCCAGTTTTATTACTCCTACCACTATTTTCATAAGTAAAGTGTGCATATTATTTGAAATTAATGACAAAAGTCGAAAAATTAACATGTGTTCTCTGGTTTTTTTCACACTAAACTTAATGACTGCTAGAATATTAAAACCCTAAAATGAGGCAGATGTCTGCCACGTGTACAAAATACATTTAGAGTTAATAAATTTTAACAAATAAAAAATTAATATCAAATAAGCAAGGAATCTACAATCAAAGAACATGCCAAGCAATATTTCTTTATAGAGATAATAAATGTTGAAATGTTGAAGAAATTTCGCATTGGATAGTATCGGAGAAGAACACACAACAGCCAAAATACTCTTTCCCACTCAAGTGGAAAACAAACACATCTACCGCACTGGCAAATTCTATATTTCTAGTTCAACTTTTCCAATTATTTTTCAATTAATATCTTTTAGCTGTATGGCATAAATTTCGTTCTTGTTTTCTATGTAGAAAAAAAAACTGCAATATTCTTTTTCCGTTTTTTATTATTTTGCTTTATAATGAGTTCGTGTGTTCTTTTGACCTAATATTTAAATTTGTTATTAAAATAAATATTAAAAAAAACTATAATAAACCGAACAATAGTCACTACAAAGTTGAAAATAATTTAGATTTAGTTAAATAAAACATTACAGCAGTCACTCTTCGATGCGAATTGCTGGTGCAAATATTGCAGATGTAGCAAGTCTAGGATTTATGCTAAATTCTTCAATATCACAACAACAAATCATATGAAATTTAAATTTCCTACGCTAATTCATATAACTGTGTTTAAAAGCGATAACAGCATAACTTGACTTAAGACAAAATCGAGTTATACATATGTAAGTGCTACAAAATTTTACAAACGATATAAGGATATAAACAAAACAATATTGATCAAAGTGTTAAAAACACAATAAAATTTGTAATAAGCGCCAAATTATACTAAAAACTACATTTCTATAAAATCTTTGGGTGTGTGCGTTAATAAAGTAATCTTTACTTTACCCTACGTTTAGATTTGCAAGTACTTGCATGTAAGTTCTGTGTAAGTATTAGGGGCCATCCATATATTACGTAACGCCATTTTTCCCGATTTTTGACCCCCCCCCGTCCCCCCCAGTAACAGATCGTAACAATTCTTAGCACCCCCCCCCCCCCTCACAATAACGTAACAAGAACTTTAAAAAAATTTAAATTGTTTTATTAAGTTTTTATTAAAAAAAAATTAAATTTAATTCATGCACATACATATGTATGTATTTTTAAATAACTTTTTGTTTGAATTGAAGTAAATTTCTTTATTTATTTATTACAAACTAATATACAAATATTTTGATGGCATTTTCTTAAGTTTCGTTTAGGATTTATGCATTTATTTATTTTATTTATGGGAAAATGCAAGTAATTGAGAATGGACGAATATTCGGGAATTCGAATCCTTTTGTTCCTTTATTTTTATTTTCTGTTAGACTAACACAGTGCGTAGACAAAAATCAAATAAGCTTGCAAAATATAAATAATAACAATTATGTATTTATGTACATACATATGTATATGCATATATTTATATCTATTTAACACTCATGATTCTTGATTTATTATGTATTTCTTTGATAAATTAAATATGTAAATAAATGAAAAATCGAAGTGTTTTTGTACGAAATTAGTAAAATTTATGTTACGTAACAATTTTACAGACCCCCCCCCCTACCCCCCGTAACAAATCATAACAAAACTCGAAGCCCCCCCCCCCAAGGGCGTTACGTAATATATGGATGGCCCCTTATCAACGAAACTACCCTGTCGGAAATTCCGTTAACTTTGACGGCCTGGCCCACGATGTCGACAAGAAAGTTTCTTTCGCTTACTTATATTGAAAACAAAAACAAAACAAGAGAATTTGTTTTTGTTTTCAATGTAAGTAAGCGAAAGAAACTTTCTTGTCGACATCGTGGGCCAGGCCGTAAACTAACTTTAAGCTAACTATTTCTCAACTAGTACTGACTGACATTGGATTACTTTTCAATGTAATCAACTAACTATTTTAACATTGCGATGTCCTAGGCGGTAGTCAATTGTCTCACTCTGCATTAATTTCCAACTAACTTAAAGTTGATTTTTTTTAAATGACCTGGTAGTCAGTAAATTTAAAAAAATTTTCTGGGGTTCGAACATGTATCATCACACGTTGTGCAATCAACGCGCTAACTACCCAACCAAGGTACCATCTAAAATAATAACAGCAAAATGTTAATATAAAACTGAAATGAGTTTCAAAGTAGTTGAGAATACATTTGTTGGCTCTCACCAAATTCGGATATGTACTCAACTTAAGAATTAATTTTGGATTTGTTCTGGATGACATTGCAGTTAGCTTTTAGTCAGTCTAAGAAAAGTTAACTATAAGTTAATTATTTTTGTAGTCAACCACACATTCTGCGACAGGGTATTATCTGCAAAACTAGTTTTTTTTAGTTATGACACTATTGAACTGAATGTGCGATATATTATATATCCATATGTACTATACATACATACATATGTAAGTATGTATATGAAGTAAATGTTTTTGTGTAACCTTTAATTTTTGTATTGTTTTATAGTATTTATATATATACATGAACTGTTAACTCTTTTTTTTAATAAAGCAATTTAAAATCAACACTTTTGTACAATAATTTTCTTACTTAAAAAACCGATTGACCGGTTTTTCCTAAAATGTAAATATTCGAACTATTCGAAAACCGGTTTCTGAATAAAGTCGAGTAATCGATCACCCTAGTATGTACATAAACAGGCAAAAACATATACACTAAAATAATATCAACAGATTTCACGTATTTTTAACAAAATGTGGGCTTCGCTTTTAATTTCTTATAAATAAAATTTGCTTTGCATCCATACATAAACGAGTGGTTAAGTTCTCAGAGAGAACAAAACTATTCTTTAAATTTTCTGTTTAAAAAAAAAAGAAAAAGAAAATCAATTAACCTACAAGTTCAATTAGAATTTCATTTCTAAATTTCTTATGCATACTCGTATATTATACATAATAATACGCCTTTATTAGGCGTTTTATAAATCCATTTAAATTTTATTTGAACGCTTAATTAAAGTCTTTGAAGACATTCGTTTAAAACACATACATACATATCGATGGCTTAATACACAAAGGGCGTATCTCAATTTCTTTCAAAATCGCGTTTTTAACGTTTTCTGGTAGCCAACGTATAATTACATCCTCCTTCAAGAACGAATTAAGTAAGAATTAAAAATAAAAGATTTATTTAATTTTAAAAAATTATTCTTGCATGTGTTTACTTTCTCTTGTAAAATATTGAAAATTCGAGTTACGCCTTTCTTATATTAAGCCATCGATATGTATATGTGCATATGTATATACACAAATCATTTAATAATGGGAAGCATTTTAAATGACAACACATTTTTCAACATTTGTTTTACTCGTTAATTTTGCAACTCACCTCTCTTCGTTTGAGATTCGTTTCACCATCTAAATCACAAGTGTCAATATAACAGACCCCATGGGAGTCACTGGTACGTAATAGCAGTATGTCTGCAGGTACTGTTTCATTATTTGATAAATGTACAATATCACCAACACGTATGTCTTGCCATTTAACTTTTTTATAACGTTCGGTTTCACTGCAATAAGAAAAGAAGAACAATATTAATAAATTAATTAAATGCTTTTTTTAAGATTCTTAAACTTTGATTACTCGTATATACACAGAAAGATAAAATTTGTCGGAATAGAAAAAAGTCAAAATTTTGAAAGTTTAAGTTATCGTTAATATTGATTTTCAGTTATTTTAATAACGCATCCACAGCGCATAAATAAGACAAAATATGATAAATTTTTATTCAGATGAGATCATCTAAAAAGTTAGAATTTTAAAATTTGAAATTGAATCTATCTAATTAACAAATAAACTCCAATAAACAGAAGTTAACAGCCTGAGTGCTACCTCACATATTGAGATTAATATTCATTTCTCAGTTATGATTTTCAAACTCCCTGAAACGAGGCATACAAAAGTAATGATTGGAACGTATAACCAAAATCGTTTCAAAGCTCTAATCTATTTAAATAAAAAGAATTAAAGAGTTCTCACAGACTTCCTCATTTCTCACCTTAAGACTCCTACATCCCTTATTCAATATTTCTGGATTTAGGCATACAAGGCCAACAATTGGAACGTATAACTAAAATCGTTTCAAAGCTCACATGTCCTTAGGTAAAAAGAATTAAATGTTCACAGGCTTCCTCACAGACTATTGCAGGCTGAAAAACACCTCAACAAGCTTGGCATTAAGCGTAACAGCCTGTACAAATTCTGTAATTATGAGGGTGAAACTCCAGAGCATACTCTGAAGGGCCGTGAAGATTCATGCCACAGAATATAAAGACGGATTGGGCAAGAGCCTATTGGAGGATTGGGAACTGTCAACACTAGAGCCAATTGATTTTAAAAAGGAATCATCTAGATTCTACTTGAATGCCTACAGCCACTTAAACCAGGGCCAATTGCAATCCTGAGATTTCTCAGGAGAGCAGGTCTAAACGGGGTGCTTTAGCACCTGGCAAGGGATAGAATATATCCTTCGGTCGTAGTGTCCTGTGCTTCCCGTATAATTAGGTTAGGTTAGCAGGCTGCTGGTAAGGAAGGGTGAAATTTAGAGTCCAGCTCACTTGGGTCCAATACAAGATCCCTTTGCGCTACCTGTTAGTTGAAGAGAAGATAGTGAGAGAGGGTGATAGGGAAGGGATAGTGATAGAGAAGACAGGTGGTGAAGGAAGAGATGGAGAAAAACTTCATTATTTTACAACTACAACTCTGCTTTTTTTTGCACGCTTTTTGATAATGCAGTATTGCAGCGCCTTCTGGTGTCAAATGATGCGTATTAAATTTTGAAGCTGTGTTTAGTAGCCATTTTATTCGTTATTTTACTTCGCCGATGGTTCTGCTACACTATACCGACGAAGGAGGGCGCTCTGATGTTACATTAGGTGCTGAAGCCGGTGTAGTTCATTGACCAGTGTCTTTGCCTTCATCACTTGAACTTTCCTACAACAACTGATACAAATGGACACTAATGCACATCAGCAAAATGCGTGGTGTTGTTATTTAATGACTGTCAGAGACTGGGCTCGAACCTAGGGCCTTCGGTTTTATCGTCAACGTGCTAACTACTTCAGCCATCGCCCCCATCATTATTATATGTATATCAACGTTTTTGTGAATGTGTTGCGCTTCTTTTGGCATATACACATCTTTTTCTTCTATAATAACGAAATATCGAGGGGAAACGCATTGCCGCTGTAACTATTCAGAATCCTTGGCTTACTTTGAGATGCACAGAAGTTAGATTTTCTTATACTGGGGACGTCTTAGAACTGTATGGCTACCACTCGGTTCATTCGTTGGATTTCCGCACACATCTGTCAGTAGCATAACGTTTCTTAACAATTTCTCAGATTGCTGTTATAGCATCTTTGATGCATAGAATGTGCTAAGAATAAAGACTAAGAGAGGGATAGAGAGAAAGTAAATGTTTAAGGATTTGTCCTTGACAGCTTTTACGAAGAAGCCAATTGATGGTTCGAATTTATAAGTGAATTTCAAGCAGGAAAACTTGGCTAAATATATGATGCAAGGACTAGTGCTAGTGGCTGGTACTGGACTTCGAAGTACCCATAAATATCTCACAGTGCAGCAACAGATTTACAGCAAGTTGCCTTTTAAGGTTGAGGTTAAGTGTATTAGAACTGCCACTTGCTTTTCGCATTAGAAAACAAGAGTATTGGCAGGAATAAGAACAGCGTCTGGTACGAACGAAATCTTGCTTCACAAAACTGTCAGAAATTTGTAATGCCTTTTAAACGAACAAAGTAAAAAGTAAAACGTTGCTAGAATGAAATTTTACTTCTAAAACTATCAGAAACTTGTGATGCCTTTTAAACAAAGAAGGGAAAATGTGACCATTTCATTTCATGCAATTTAAAAACGATTTGCATTAAATATTTAATAACAGTAAGTATATGAACAGAAAACCTAAATGGCGTTCTTTAATTATTCCTCATTTTATGCTGGTCTGCACACATTCTGATTTTACTGAACTTATTTGAAATAAAAAAAAACTTTTATTAATTTTCACACATACTTTCAATGACAAAATCAATTATATTTGAAAAGTTTACAAACAATTTATGTTTTAAAAACTTTTGCAGTGTCATAAAGAAACACGTACTCTTACTTGTCCTTTAACGGCGTTTTCTTTATTTTTTTTGTATGTCATTTACTTGAAAACAAATCAAAGTATTCCTCCCTAATTATCCGTTGTGTGTGTCTCATGAAAACATTCTTGCAAGGTAAAAGTTTGTTTTCGAGCAGTTGTTTTTTATTCCATCCGTCTAATATTGCATGTTACACACTTATTGTAGAAATGTGATTTAGCAAAAAAATTCCTTAATGTATGACAGAAAATAATAAGAAGGAGGTAAATAATTAAGAATATTAGGAAAAGGTAAGAGTGAGTATGTGTTGCGTATATTAAAGTGTTAAAGTGATGTAATTTTAATTTATAAATTACAGGTTTTCCTAAATAATAAATAAAAATGCAACTGTGTGCAGGTCATTATTCAAAATTTTGCAATATGGCAATATCACCTATCATATTATTATTTGTATCGTATATCGAAGTTCAGATTAAGTTTTCTTAAACAAACGAAAAATGTTTAGTAATAGACCCTTAGATCGGCTGCCAATATCAAACAATGCGAAGCCTTATAATACAAAATAAATGATATGTATTATCGAAAATTGGACTACTCGATCGGACTTTCTCCGATCCAGCCGATGTGAATATATGGCGGATATACTACGCAGTACAACATTTTTCAGCTTATTGATATGTAAGTCAATTCTGAGAACTTCTGCATCATTCGTTTTAACAAGTTGGCTGCATTAATAATTTAATGGCCAAACGAATTTTTGCTCCAGGTGGGTGAAGATGTTCGTTGAAATATGAAAAATCTCACGTTGTTTTTAGTTTTTCTTAAAAGTACGAAAAACTAAAAACTCGGCAACACTGGTAAATTACGTGAACAGCGCCATCTCAGGGCTGGGATTTTTTTTTTTTTTTAATTTTACGTACTTTTCAAAAAAGGGCATATAACTCTGTAACCAATGGACCGTTTAGCATAAAATTAGTATTGGGTGAAAGAGGACATTTAGAGCAAGAAAAGCAAACAAAAAACAACAACATGATACTTTTCATTAGTGTTGAACGAAACTGTGATTTTTTAATAATGTTGCTCCTTGTGAAAGTGATTTCTAAATCGCTGTTCTTTTAAACTGTGATTGTGATCACAGTTTAGCAGTATTTTGTTTGTAGCAGTTCTGTTATTTTGACAAAATCTAATAAGAAGAGCAGATGTGAAATTAAACAGTGACTGTGATCACGGTTTAACACATTTCAGCTCTTCTGCTTTAAAAGTATGTATTAGTATTGGTATTTTGATAAATGCTAATAAGAAGAGCGACAAGAACAAACAATTAGCATCAACCCCAACTAAATATTGATAATTGTTGTATAAGAGTCAGAGAGACAGTAAAATTGCAAATACAAAAATGTGAGAGCTATACATAGTTGCCAGAAAAGACGATTTGACACGATTAGACGATTTTTTCTCGACAAACGGTGAACGTATACAATTAAATTCATGTGGTAGCTTTATTTACTGTAAAGTAAGCAAGTTTGTATGAAAGAACTACATTTGCAAAACCTATTACTTGATAAATTCAGTCACACTTTTGATTAGTGATTTTTCAATCGCTGTGAAAGAGTAACAAGTTTCGAAAAATAGCTCATCACTACTTTTCATATTTCATCATCATCTTACTCTAAGTCTTCAAACTATCAATCATATCTACTCTTTTCGGATGACAGCTGCCTCTACCATTCCTCTTCATTCTGCAATAAGCCAAGCCTATCGGAATAATACGCTCAATAGCGATATTGCCTTAATCTCCGAATGGGGTCTTTCGAAATGGACTCATTCCAATGCTTGGAAGACCCAATGTTGTATGATAACACATAGACGTTCGGATGTTAATGCTGTTTCATTCGTAATTATGGATAGTGAAAATATTAGGGAGGGACAAGCTCTTGATGTTTTTGGCATGAAAATTCAATGTAATATTCGTTGGACTGAACATTTTTTTCAAATCTGAAAAGAAACAATCAAATGCCTAGGTTTTTCGAAACGCTTCTGGAGATACTTTACTCCATTTGTACCTGGATTCAGTAAATTTTTGAGAACCGAAAATATTCATATTTGTCGATATAATTATTCCTGTGCAGTAAAGATAATGTCATTCTAATTGAAATTAATTTGCTGGTGTTTAAGCATTGCCAATATGCATTTTATTGGTACTTTGCCAAATCATCAGCAGATTTTAAAAAACTTTCAAAATGTGTGTTTGAAGTCTACTGATGATTTGGAAAATGAAATGTATATAGACAATGCTTAACCACCAGCAAATTAATATTAATTAAAATAAACTTATGACAATATGTCAAATAATCAATTTCCTAAATGATGACATTATCATTTTATAATCTCCTCTTTTACGATAGTGTACAGGGGGTCCCCTCCGTAATTTGAAATGAAAGAAAAGACTTTCGAATTTGCATGTTATTACAAATACAAATTAGAATTCATGTGGTATCTCTGCGTACGAAATGTCAAAATAAGCGAAAAGCACAGAAATGAAAAAAACAAGAAATGAATTTGCGTTTGTCAATTTACTTCTCTTTACTTAAACCGTGATATAGGAGTATGTATGTCACTGGATACCAAAGTCGATAAGTTTTTGTTACATTTATTATAGCGATTCGATTATAGTTGTAAAAGTTACTAAATCTGGTTACTGATCTCATTACTTCTTATACCACATATCTTCGACCTAAAATGTCATACAACACTCATGTAGGGGACGGCACTTCAAAGTCTGTTCGGGGGCTACTCGACAGCGTACAGCAGAAAGCGAAGAAGCTCATCAGTAACAGTAGGATATCCAACCATATTGACTCATTGGAGCATCGATGCAATGTAGATTGTATTTCGCTGTTCTTCCGCTGTTCTAATGAAATCCTGATTTGTTTCCGAGCTGCGGATATTTTCACATACAACACGTTCTTTATTAGGAACACATCGATATGTGGTGGATTGTTCAGTGAAACGCACTACACATTACAGAGAGAATTCGTTAGGCTTCCGTATATGGAATAAATTATTTGCTACAGATCTTTTTATCGAAAACTTTTAATCGAAAATCCACAAGCACTACTTCCTATATCCTCCGCTTCATAGTATATTTTTCTAGTTCTAGCACAATGCATTGCACGAATAGGGGTCATCCCCTGAGTACTAGTCCTATTAAAAATAAAAAATATATGGCAACGCGGTTATTCATGGATACCACCAATATGTTCCACAGCTGTTCCTAGTAACTGGTAGTGAGGGATATTCAACACTCGTTTTTCTTTTTTTTTTTTTTTGAATCAACCGCAAATGGAATAAGAAAATATAAAAATGAAAAATTCATCAAACTGTTTATGCAAACATTCATTACTGAATCGTTTAAGTCACATTCATTTAATATTTTCCAACCACAATGATTAAGCACTTTTCTTCGTTTTAAACGGAAAAAAACTTAAGCACCAAACGGAAATTGCTAAGGAAGAACTTGTAAGCATATGAAAGAATTGTTAAAAAGCGAAAAGATTTATTTATGTAGATTAAGAACTTTGCAATGAATAACTTGAAGTAACATTGAATATGTTTTGGGGAAAAGTATATTATATAATCTATTAGAAGAGTGTGCTTAAAGGATTTATTACTATTGCCAAAAGAAAGTCATATTAAATCTCATATTAAGAAAAACTAAGGCATTGAAAAAGTTTTAACAACAGGTTGCAGTGCAAAATTAAGATTTCTGATGGAGAGAAGTCAAACTTCTACTAATTTGTCCACTTTTAATCTCAAAATGCATTTAGATTAGGATAAAAGAATATGAAAACCACAAGTTATCACATGGAGAACAAAACGTTGTCAAGTCGAGCACGAAAGGATAAAAATATCCAGACTTTGTCAAATGTAAAACAACAGTTTTTAAACAAAAACGAATAACGCGTTTGCAAAATATGTATATCTTTACGTTAGATGATCTTCAGATCCGCAAGTGGTGTAGTTGTGTTGGTGAAACCTGTTTTCAATAGGCAATTCAATTCAAGATATAACTTTTATGGGTTATCGGGTAAAAGCAATTAATGCCTAGGAAAGCTGAATTACTCAAACTGCAGAAGTATTTAATGGAAATTACTCCCCTAAATGAAAATTGTTACGACATTCAGCTTTAAAAAGGTCAAGTTATTAAACAAAAATCCCCAAAGTAATTATGTACACACATGACTTTACAAATTTAAAGCTAAAAAAATTATAAATCTTAAGCTTCAATTATTTTAAAAGATAATTATATTGCGACGTTATAAAGGGACATTATATTTAGTTATAAAAGCCAACCCCAAACCGTACAAACACAAATACATATGTATACACATATGCTGATAATAAGGTGACTATAGCATTTATGAATGTCGTTTAATTTTAATAGCAAACCTTGTGTTTAAGTCTGCACCCTTATTAAAGTGTTGTGTTTATATAAGTTTGCATTTCTTGGTTATTATTTGTTTACATGTAAACTTTACAACAAATTACATTCTTGTGGATACAAAGTTGAGGGGGCTAAACTTGACGCAGTGTGACCAGAATGGCACCACGACACACAAAACTCAAATTTTCCAATCAGAAAAAGTCAAGGTAGTTAGATATATTCAGACAGACAAACCCAATCATTTATTTAGTGTAAAAGTGTTGTTTGTTTGAATAGTTGGAAGAAAAAAAAACGGCAAACATGAAAATTAATTAAACGTGCATGTTTGAAACGTGACATGATTTCATTCCTCATGCGTTAAAACATTCCCTCTGTCATTCAACCAACCAAGTGCTCGTACTGGTATTTACGACCAAGCGGGAGAGTTAATATCTTCCAACATTGATCACGCATACGCCCACATATGAATGTGTACTTCTACTACATTAAAAGAAATAAACAGAAATTCTACATACAATTTAATGACAATTTTTTATATTTTAAATGTGCTTTAATACCGAGCACTATTTCTCTTATAGCGACGCTACAATTATTTTGACCATGACATTCACTGGCCTTGTTTTTAAAGTTAATGTCTACTGCATAGTGAAGCGATTGTCAATTGAATATTTTTTTATTATTATTATTATTTTGTTCTATTTAAATAACTGCATATCTACTTTAAAATAATCCGTTAGGTTTCATTCAAAACATTTATCATTCGTGCCTGAAATTTATATTTAAAAAGTGATGACGGCACTTGGTTAAGAAAACGCTGTTTTTATTTATGCCAATTTCAATTTTATCGATACCATTGGCGATGAGCAAATATGAGGGGTAAAGTTCGCTATATTTTCCACAAAGTAAATACATAAGTATATAAGGATGACAGCTAAATTTTTGATATTTAATTCTTTCAATTAAAAAAAAAAAAATACATAAGTAGCATTCGGTGTTCGATTTTCGCTGACTATTAAATCTTAAAATTATTGTTGTTAAAGTTATGTACAGGCGGCTGTCAGATTTTATAATATTGTCAGATCTGGCAATAGCAATTAAAAATTGTCAGCACAAGCTAGATTGTCAGTTCCCAAATTTGTCAGAAAATCTTTACAATTTATGGCCAGACAAATTCGTCAGTCAAAAAAAATGCCAGTTCGCACGGTTGCCATATTATCGGTTGGTTGTTGCTGCAGTCATAATGTATTTTGTATATACTGTGCCGCAAACCAATAACCAACCGACGATATGCAAAAATTGTCAGATCTGTTGTTATGCGTTGCCAAATTCAAAGCATTTGGGCATGTGTGCAATGTTGCCCATAGAAATAATTCTCTTAAAAATATGACATTGTTAGATGTAAAGGGTGATTTGTTAAGTAATTTCAGATTTGATTTATAAAAAACACATAAAATTTAGAGAAATGTATGAAATCTTTATTTGAGTCAGTAGAACGATCTATAAAATTCAATGTTTAAAGATTATCTCGTGTAAATGTTGACCGCTACGCCTAAAATGGATCATACGCTGGGTCCAATTTTAGCATACTCTCGCTAACATATCGGCTGGTATCTCAGGAATAAATCCCGAAATATCTTGCAGTGTGTCAACCGTAGCGGGTTTGTCCCTATAGACATGAGCCTTAACATAGCCCTACAATAAATAGTCTAAAGACGTTAAATCACACGATCCAGGTGGCCAATTGACCGGCCCCAAACGTGAAATAAATTGTTCACCGAGCTTGCCTCTCCATTGGGACATTGTTTCGCGTGCTGTGCGACATAAGGCCCCGTCTTGCTAAAACCACATGTCAGCCAAGTCCACCTCTTCCATTTTGGATAAAAAAAAGTAACAGACGCCCAATTGCTGCGAATGGCGCCGAATCGATAATTCACGGTCATCAACAACACTGATACACGGATACAGCTGCGATATTTTCCTCTGTCCGCACTCTACGTGTGCGTGTTGGTGACTTAATGTTCAATAATGTAATTTTGGTGCGAAATTTAGTCACAAGATTCCGAATAGCCGCCTCAGAAAGTCGCTCAAAATAATAAAATTTAATAATCTGCGAGCGTTGTTCATTTGCAAGTCTATTCATGGTTAAATTATAGACCAAACTGAACATGTTTAACAGTAACATGATACACGAAAACAGCTGAGTTGCTAAGAACAGTGTTGCCAAAAAGAAAGTTGCTAAAAAATCATCCTTTGTAATCGCACATCTGCCAAATATCTGGCAATAATTTTGCAATGCTACCGAAATGTATTCACACGATTGTAAGATGTTTAACAATTTGTTGTCAACTTCTAGTCTTGCAATGAACTGACAATGCGTTTTCAGGCAACGTTGGCAGACGAAAATTGCCAGCTCACAAGGTTGCAAGAATTTTTCAGCACATTTTACTGACAATATTGTAAGATCTGATAACTGTATTTACAAAATTAAATAATATCGAAATATTATATCGAACGGAATATTGCTTTATAGTATGTTTCCACCGACTTACATCAAATAGGTTTAAGTAAATCACTTCGAAGTGTTTCCACCGAGCTTGTGAGTGATTTTTTGTTTGAATTTTCATATTCAATTTATGCACGTGCTTTATAAGGTGAGCGCAGCAGCTGTTATGTGAATTTTATTCACATGTAGTTGACATTTAAAATTGACTAAACATTCCTTAATGCCATTTTTTCGAAATTGTCACTATTGATGTATGACCCAGGGATGGAGTTTGTAATTTTAAAAGCAATGCAGGGTTGCATACATAAATTGAGTTCGAAAAATAGTATTTTCGACATTATTTAAAATAAATCAACTACTTTGAGGTGATTTATCCATATGAAAAATGTATGGTAAATCATGTATAAATTAACATGATTTGCAAAAATCATCATGATTTGTCTAAATCATGCCGGTGGAAACATACTATTGGGCAACCAAACACTAATTTTAATTTTGTTAATTGTATTAATGTGATAACCTTTCAATCTCATCGTATTTAATACAGAGAGAAGTCCAAGCGGATTGAATAAAAAGTCGGCGACTGCGGCTGAGTGCGAAAATGGTAGGCGGAAATTTGGATTAAGTAAAAGGTCAATTTTTCAGAGCGATTTTTAACGTTGCCGGGAAATGATTTATGGGCAGTAAAATTCACCTGTTCAGATGGATGGAGAAAGAGAATTCTGAAGTTTGAAAGGCACCTGTTTTGCTTTCAACTACTTTGCTACTGGCAGGTTACTTTCTACATCGGAGAGAAGCAAAAAGATTTCGTGTTGAAATTCCAACATTTGTCTTTTCAAATCGATTTATAGAGTACCCTCCAGTTATTTTATTTTCCCCAAAAATTTTTAAATAATTTTTTAGAAGAGGAAAAAATTTCCATGGAATTATATATTGCAGTGTTACTATTACCATTACCTGAAAAAATTACGATGACCAGTTATTATCTCTCCTTATTATATATATACTAAGTTTCTTATTGGTCCCTCTCTCTCATTATTACAAAAATATGTATGTATTATATTGTACATTGTTAGTAAAAACATTTGCTTTTCTAATAGAAAATCGATTAACATTCCTTGCAATTGAATTATCCGCAAATTGTTATTGACCCATATTTTCTACCCTTCTTATTATTATCTTATCTCTTTCCAATCACTTCCTGTATAACATTTAACTTAAACAACCAAATGTGATTTTCCTAATTCATCAATTATATCAGACTAAGGTGGTTTAACATTAGTTTTCTTCTTTTGTGAAATCAACAATGAATATTGGAAAAGGCCATTGCTTTTTAATAATGCATGATGTTTGCATTAAGAAAGGTAAACTTCCTTAGCAATTACTCTGCCGAAAGCAACAATAATAAAATGTTTATGAAAAGAGAACATAAAATATTTATGATTGTTAAGGTTAAGTTATCCAGCAAACAATTGCAGTTATTATAATACGAGTATCAAAACATTAATTTATCAGGAAGGGATGATTAAAGAAAGTTGAAGTTTTGACAGAACTGCAGGTTGAATATGAATAGCAGCCGAGTCCGGCGAAATAACCAGGAACAAAAATTTTTCCACCTCAGGGCTGACTTTCATAGAGAGAGTCATACATTGCTGGATTTAATTTACAGATCTTCGGCAAAAAAGATCCATCATGTGTCGCAGTGTCGGTCTTTGGACCATTTCTTTTGCAAATTTAGGCCAGATTGAAAACAGGCCACACAATGCTTACCCAATCCTAGTAGTACTACTCTTATGTCCATTTTGGTTACTCTTGTCACAGTAGAAAACAAATAGAATACCAACCAAGGCCTTAATGGATGAAACACAAACAATTTTGAAATGTCGAGATAATATGGATTCCGGAACATCAAGCTATCATAGGAAACGAAGGGGCAGATAAAGTCGCCAAGATGGGATCATAATTGAATAACATCACATTTCGAAAAATTCAAACCTTTTCAAATATTCACAACCGACCTCAAAGGACAGTAGAAAAGCATTCGAAAGATTACAATAATGCTACTGCAAAAGGAGTAACCTTAAAATAAACATCAACCGCAGACTCCACCTTTTCAATGTAGGGAAATTTTCTACCATATATCTAGCCATATATTTTCAAGTTTTGACATAGATAATAAAGGACCTAAATAGGGCAAATAAAGTGTGTGATAAAGCAATTCGAACTTTAATTGATTGATTTTGGCCATCTCAACAATGAACCTGTGAACTGGTGCATTATCTTGATGAAACAACATTTTCTTTTTCGCCAAAAGCGGCCTCTTTTCCGTAATTCCATCACTTAAAAGCTGCGATAAGTTATTATAACACTCGCTGTTGGTTGTTTTTCCTTTTTTGATAATAATCAATAAAAATTATGCCATGGGTATCCCAAAAAACAGAAGCATTGACCTTGCCTTCAGATGGAACTGTCTTTGCCTTCCTTTGATACGATTCTCCCATTCCAGTGCACTGTCTTGACTGTTCTTTTGTCTCAGGTGTGAAATGAATCGGCGCAAAAACTCCGTTACGGTTACAAATTTCCAAACGCTCTATTGAAACATCTTCACGACAAAGTTGTTGTTATATTGTGAGCAACAACGGCACCCATCTTACGCAAAGAATTCTCATCTTTAAATTTCCGGTCAGTATGGGGCGAATAACACTTCTCGAAATGTTTATCATATTAGGTTGCTTCTGCACCTTCAGTCGATGATCATCCAATGCCATTTTGTGGAGTTTCTAAACCGTTTTTGGCCTACACACCACAATTGATCTACCACTGCGGTGGTGTTCGTTTTGACAGCTCGTATGGCTTGATTCAATTCTGTCACCCAATATTTAATAGTCGTAGGTTTTAGACGAGGCCGTTCTTGTGTTGACCAGCTCAATAGTCTCCGCAGAGCAGTCTGTTGAATAGCGCTCTGCTTTATACCAAATTTTTATTGATTTTCAACGAGCCTTCGATACTCTTAACCATAACTTCATATGGGCAATGAATGAATGAATGAATTAATAAGTCAAACGGGAAACACAGGACACTGCGACCAAAGTAGATCTATTGTATCCCTTGCTAGGTGCTAGAGCACCTCATCCAGACCTACTCTCCTGATGAATCTCAGGATTGCCATATGGGCAATACTAAAATGCAGAGTTGTCCCAGAAAAGTTAAACGGCCTTATCAAAGTCGTCAAAATTACTAAATCGGCAACAATATCCCCGTAAATGTTGGCGGTAAGACAAGGTCGCATCCTTTCCCCTTGCTTTTTAATATAACTTTGCATACGGTCATGAGACGTGCAACAACAGCATGGAGAGGTATCATTTGGGGTCTACAGGGAAGACTTGAGGACCTAGATTTTGCTGATGATATTTGCTTGCTCTCACAAATCTTCGCTTGCATGGTGCAAAATTGAGAGTGATCGCTGAGGTGGGAAAAACGTTAAACTTGCGAATTAACAGCACCAATACCACTAGTTATGATATTAATTTGAAAAAACTGAAAGACGTTACTAGCTTTTGTTACCTCGGCAGCATCATTTCTCCTTCCGGTGGTTCAAACGATGACATCAAATGCCGTATAAATAAAGCAAAGCAAGCGTTTAAATCCCTCCAACCAGTGTGGAAGTATTCTCGGATATCGCAGAATACCAAACTCCTCAAATGTGTTGTCTACCCTGCTCTACGGATGTAAAAAAGTTAGATTAACTCTCTACAGGTTTTTATAAACAAGTATTTAAGACTAATCCTATAAATTTTTTGGCCGTATCTAACAGCGAGCTGCAATTTAGAACAAAGAAAGACCTAAAGATGACATTGCACGAATGGCAATTTACTGGAACCCGCAAGGAAGTAGACGCCAATGTAGACCAGCCTATACTTGGAGAAGAATGCTTGAAATCGAAATAAACTTATCAGGCAGAAGCTGGCTTGAATTAAATAAGATGGCAGAAGACAGATCAGATTGGAAAAATTTTTTTGAGGCCATATACTCCTCCATGGTACTTTAGGAGAATATACTCGTATATATATATATATATATACAATATTTTAACTGCCGATTCGAGTCCGAATCATATATTTTAATTACTTAAATTTCTGAAAGTGGTATAGAAAAATTGACCATAAAAACAAACCGATTTCTTTGAGATGACTAAAATTGCGGGTTCTAGTCAATTGCTTCAGGAAATTGTGCATGTAGCCAGCCAACTTAATAACAAGGTAAATAAATTCAGCTGTCCTTTTGGCTATGAAATGGACAAAAAGTATAACAAATAGAAATGGAAAAGCAATTAATTGAATGTAAAAACTCCAACTAACAAATATGCAAGTTTGTACTTATGTGCATACGAGTATGTAAGTATGTACGTGCAAACATTGTTGTACTACCGCAACTATTCAATTTGATTTACATCACTCCCCTCCTACATATCATTGATATACTCATATTACAACAATAACAGAAAACAAAGTTTGTACACAAACAATTTTTATGGGTCGATAAGCGGAACTATAATAAATAAATAGAAACAACAACAACATTTTTAACTTAAAGCACGGTAAAATATGTTTGTAAGTATGTACTCGCACAATAACCATGCAACCATGGGCGTACACATATGTACTTACATACTCGTATAACTCAATTATTTTATATTTGATATTCCACGTAAAATACTATAATTTTTGTATTAATGGATGCGCGATTTTTAAGCTGAGGAGGCATTGCTCAATCATGCAAACAAAATTTAATTTTTTTTTAATTTTTCGTAATTTTTCCTTTGTTTTGTGGAATTTTGTTGTAAGCATTTTTCAATTATTCATTTTTAGGTATGTGTTTATAAGAAGGCTAGATGAGAGCTCCGCTCCATGGTTTAAAAATACTTAGTCCATATTTACACTATGCAAGTCTTATTGCTAAGCTGATTAGTTTGATGGAGAGAGAGACGAGGAGAACAGTAAAGTTTATTTTCCCCTCATCTCTCTTTCCTAACAAACTAATCAGCTTACCAATAAGACTTGCATAGTGTAAATATGGACTTAGGGAATTCACAATGAGAACCTTAAAATTTTAATGTGGCAACATTATGACATCTTAGAATTTTCATTGTGAGCAGGCAACGATATAAATCACAGTAGTATTAAAATAAATAAGGTTTATAAATTAGAAATTGTTGTTGTTTATCATCCATTGTTTCTCAAAATATTTTGTGAAATCATTGAGGCATTCCTGCTGACTTTTTTTAAAATTCGAAATTTCGCTTTTTAGAAGAAGAAACGTTGCCTCTATTTGTTCTGGAGTTACTAAAGGAAGACTTAATATTTTTCTGTACCAATCACCGCAGTCTTTATTGTTTTTAATTAATTGTATCATACTCTTAGATTTTTGGCATTTGCGTCTTAAAGCTTGACAGTAGTGAAACCAACAGCCCTTTAATACTGCGTCAGGAAATACATTTTCAAGAGCACTTCTTAAAGCTATTTCATAATCAGTATGAAATGTTGAAGCCTCAAATTTGAAAAAATTATTGTTGATAAAATGGAAAAGGTGTTCATATACATGTCTTTTCCGTTTCGACATTAAAACGTATATGAAAGGAAAGGTCTGTTTAGAAAAAAATATTATCTTAAAAATCTCAACATCGTTTAGTAATGGGATAGCTTACATGTTCCATATAGTAATAGTGAATAACCAGGAGCTGACTGAAACCACAAGCAGGTACACTTGCAAATGTTCCATCCAACAAGTAGCGGTGACCAGCTGGCTTTTTATTTATTATTTGTATAATTGTAGGCGAAATGAAAACAGAATAGCAAAAATTTTCCTCTATAATTGTCTCACGATAAAAGGGTTCATTAATATGCTTGGACATTCCAAATTCTTGAATGAAATCTTTATTTTCAAATATTTCCTTTATTTCCATAGGTGTACATGGTTCTTTTGGCATTTCATTCCGTCGTATGCGATAAAGCTGTCTTCGCATTTTTGGGAAAGATACAGTGGGACAAATGTCTTTGTTCTTCATGCATTCTTCGTTGAAAATTTCCCGAACTCCCTTCCTTTTCAATGCCGACTTACCTTCGCAACCTTTTTTAACATTATTCATAATTTTAAATTTGTTTATAAGTTCTTCCGGGGCAGAATGGTTGTGATGGTAATCCAAACTTAATTGCTCACATACTCCTTTTTTCCTAAGAGCAACAGTTACATTGCAGTTATTAAAATAGCACGTATATCTCGTGTATTCCGCAAAGTGATGTTTTTGGCGAAATATCTGCCACTCATGAATTCATATTTATATGATTTCTTTTCCATATTAGGTTTTACTTTTACTTCCTTAACACTTGAAGATCACTTACATACTAACATTAAATTTCACCGAAACTTGAAAACTATAACAGTACTAAAAAATTTCTTTAATACTTCAATATTTGAATTAAAACATTTTATGGACATTATGACACACTATAAAGTGTCATAATGTCCATGGACTTTACGACACTTTTTTAGTGGACTTTATGTCACTTTGCAGAGTGTCATAGCGTCCATGGACATTACGTCACTTTAAAGTGCGTCATAATGTCCATGGATACTATGACACTGGACATTATGTCACGCCACCAGTTTTGAAATTAAAAAATTTTAAGTAAATTTATTGTTAAAATTTATGTTCCAAAAGATATGGATATACTCGTATTTTTATTTTATTATATATTATCTTACTCATCCATTGAAACAGCCATTTTTTATGGAGTTACATTTTAGAACTCATGACATTTGCAGTGTTGCCAATTCTGGATTTTCCGAACGCACTACCAGTCAGATGCCGCGCTGTCTTCACACACGGCAATGTTAGTTAAGCAACTTTTGAGCTTATCGAAGAGGGAGGAAAAGATAATGAACTAAAAATTTGCTCAACTGAAATTGCCGTGTGGGAACACAGTCAGTCTTACACTTCTGAATTTTACTAATTTGTTTGGATCAGAAAATATATATTTATGTACATAATTATTAACATTAGATCGAAATTGAATTTCACAAAATTTTTTGTGATTTTCACCAATTTTTGTGATTTATACAGCTGTTTTCTACAATAAATAAAAAAAAAATTAAAACAAAATCAATAGTTACTCAGAAAAAATAGACAACAATTACATACACATATTCAACAAAACCATTTTATTGAAAAAAAATGTTAATTTCAATAATATTTGTCATTAACTTAATACAATTTTTATCAATACCAGACATTTTAAAATACATATCATTTGATTTAATTTGTTTGTGGTGGTGTTTATCTTCCCTCTAGTCAGCCTAGAACCAAATGTCTCTATGTCAACACTCTTTTCTCTAGTGACAATTGCACTAGTTGAAATGTCAACAACTTTCCTTTTATGCGCGAGTAGAGATACGTTAGATACAACAGTTCTGGTGTATTTCTGGTGACATTGTCAATGAACGCGTCAATAGTTTGGTTTTCTTTTTTATTATGCTGTGCAATATTGTTAAAATAACATTATGAAATTGTAGGTGAGGGTCACTAAAATGTACTAATGAATCTTTGGTTCAAATGTGTCCATATGGTTGTAAAAGAATAGTACTAAAGTCTACTGGTAGATTTTTAATGACAACCCCATGTTATATTTCAATAGACGATTACATTGGCTGGGGTACACCTAGTCAGTAGTACTATTGACAATGTCACTAGTAAATCACTACAATTTTACTATTGACATAGATCGAGGAAATATCGATATTGTAGACTGGCGAACCTAAAATTTACTAGTGAATCTTTGGTGCCAATGTCTCCATGTGGCCCCCAAAAAAAACTACTTAGTCAATAGTGCTACAATCTAGTGGTGGATTTTCAATGACAAGCTAATGTTAAATGTCAATAGATGATTACGTTGGCTAGGGTACACCTGGTAAGTAGTACTACTGACAATGTCACTACAATTTCTCTATTCGTATTTCCTGCAGGGCTGCTGTTGATTGACACAACGCGCTGATGTGCTATTGTTTTTTATTTTGATTGCCATTGTTGTATACTTACGTGTAAATGCCGACAAGAAGCCGAAAAACGTCGTGGCTTGTTTTTTTTCGTATCCAAATATCAAAATCATTGTTGTTGTTAATGTTAATTTTGTGACATATGTAACTTAAAACTTCTATATTTTAAACAATGTAAAAATTGTCATTTGTTATAAATTTTATTTTGTCATAGAGCTTAGAATACTCGTGTTAATGTAATAGATTGATAAAAAGTTAAAAATATGAAAATTGCAGCATTTGAAGTTCCTGACGGAATGCTACGAAAAAGAACGAATGTGCTCGGAAATGCATTTACCGACTGTAACTCAATAGCATTGTAAACAAAACCGTTTCTCGTATTCCATTTTAGTAAAAAAAAAATAATGTTAAAAAGCTAATGTTAATGAAGAAAATGCAGTCTCATTTATTTTTTTTTTGTATTTTTTAAGAAAATTACATTAAGTAATATTAAGTTTGAGTCTGAGGACCTGTGCCAAACGGTAGCAAAGTACTATTGTAAATAAATTTTTGACACTTCTGAGGTGAATAAAATTTCACTAGCCCCAGGGGCTAGTAGAATTTTAGACACAACAGATAAATTTTTGACAAGCAGCAAATAAGAAGCATGGTATCATAACAGGTAAAACCACCGTCGTCCCTTTTGAAAATTGGAGCCGTCGCCCAATACATCGATTTTTACGGCTTTTAAATGTAGTAAGACTGTGAAAAATGCATTGTTTATTTTAACTTGCGAAACATTTCACATCATGTACAATTTTTTGCTACAAGAAACTTGTTCTATATAAAAATGTCTTTTAAAAGAATTATTTGTTGCCGGTGGCTTGCAGTCAAATTTTTTGGTTCGCCGCCGCAGCAGCTTTTTCATCAGCTTCTTTTTATGCTAAAGCGAATTTTACATTGTCAAAAAAGATATCATTTGGCACAGCAGAAAAATTAAATGTTTTCCCCACAAGCAAAAATTTTTTATAAATATTTTTTTTATCAGTACCGTTTGGCACACGCCCTGGCTATAAGAAATTATTCATTAGTTCAAATTAATAAAAAATATGTATGTATGTGTTTACATAATATTTCATGTACTCGCTACTTCTCTAGCGAATCCTACGGAACTTCGAAGTTTGAACACATTTTTGGTTCTTGCTATGATACCATTCTGAGATAAGAAAATGGGGCCCGATTATGTTTTCCGCCATTTCAAAAAGTCAAATTTAAAAATCTGCCAAAGCCGCTAAATAAGTTCTGATTGTTATTGCTAAAAGAATTACATTTCCTGTTGAAATAATTACGTATTTTAAATGTCCTGTTATTTGTCAAAAATTTTATCTTCGTTTCTCTTGTAGTAACAGAGAGAGAGAGACAAAAACGATAGTTAACCTGCGTAATTATTTCCACGCACGCAACGTCATTAGCAATATCAGTTAGTAATCTTTATTAAAAAAAAAAAACAATTTTTATCCATCACATATCAACAACAAAAAAATTAGAGTTTGAGGTTAGGGGAAGTTTTTTCTAGTTGTCTGGCATGGTATGCATGATTTAAGGTAAAATTACTCTGCTTGCTGTTGTGGTATACGCACCTACGTTATTGCGATTGTGATTGAGTGCGTGCATGAGAATAAAATGACATGAATATATGTTCTCTATATACTAAATGTTGATTTTTAATTGATACGTTTGTAGTTATGAATAGCCATAAGTTTTAATTACTGTTATTAATATGTATATGCAGCAAGGCGTGCAAGTGTAAAATCTGCGTAATTTGTTTAAAGAATTTTAAAGGATTTTTTTTGTTTGAAATGGAAAAGTAAATTTATTTTTTTAATTTGGTAGTATGATAATTATCGGGGAAATTTTCTATCCTAATTAACTTCTGTTTATGACTTGGTGATTGTTATGAAAAATAAATAAGGATACATGTGTATATGGGCATTTCCATAGGAATGTCAACTTCTTGTCGCGTGAGACATCAAACAACTATATATTTTTTTTCAAAGAAAACGAATTTTTTTTTACTTCTTGATGTATTTGTATTGCCAGTTAGCAGCTCTACATTAGGTTACATTTTTAGAATAATCAAGTCACATTGTTCCAAAATACAAGTTTAATTTTTTGATGTGAACTTTCCCGTGGAAATGCCCATATGTAGAGTTGTGTAAATCTAGAACAATCTAGTTTCATTGAATGATTCACTAAAATGAACAATTCGAACTTTTACAAAGTGTCCTATTTTATCGCTCATCGTTCCGACTAAAGCGTAATTAACAAGGTTGAAGGGTTCTTTTGGCATGAAGTTTGACAGATGGACTACAGAGTGTATTCGAAGAAATGGTACCAATTTACGAAGAAATTATTTGCTAATCAAGACAGTGTGTATGTTCCGTTCATATATCTTTGGATTCTTACAACAATAAATAATAATCCATTTACTCCGTTTATTCGTGCAATATTTGCAAATACAAATGTTTTCAAATAAGTTAATCCTTTATGACTCACCATCGTGAAACAAATTTTATTTTAAAAAATTTTAAGAGCTCGTAGCATAAGTAGAAACATTTTTCTGGAATTTTTTTTAAATTTTATTTTTTATCGCGAAAATGGGTAAAGAGAAGAACGATAAGAGCTTCAGATTAAAAATAATTTCACTCACAATAATTTAGAAATAAAAACAATAATTGACCTGAACATTCACAAAATTTAGTGAAGTAAAACACCGACAATATAACTTTTTAAAAAATTGCACTACGGCAACATTGATTTAATGAAATCGAAGCGTTAATTTAATTCTATTCTGCTATAGCAGATGCAATTTTTTATCAAGAATGAATTTTACAGTTTGAAACAAGATATTGTACCAGTTTTTATAGAGATTTACGGCCTGGCCCACTATGTCGACAAGAAATTTTCTTTCGCTTATTTATATTGTAAACAAAAACAAATCAAGAAAATTTGTTTTTGTTTTCAATAGAAATAAGCTATCGTGGGCCAGGCCGTTAATGTTTTGTAACATATCTGTGACAATGGGTTATAAAGGGTTAACAAACTGTTTATACATCATATCAAAATTACAAAAACTTGGTAACACTTCTATAGAAAACTCATTTATGTTTACAAAAAAAAATTAGTAAATGTATAAAATAACAAATAATGATTTGTTTTTATTGTCAATATAAATATTTTGCTATCAATGATTTTAGTGCGATATTTATACATTTATTGATTTTAATAAGTAAACATTTGTAAATATGGCAATATCAAGCATTCACCCCTAAATAATTTAACTTTTCCCCAAATTGCAATCCTGAATAATTTTTTCCTAGAAATGTGTTCCCTTTCTTAATTCCCTTTACCGTGAATAATATTTTTCAGATGGACTTTTTCCCTTGGTTTTGTTTACTTTACTTTTGCAGGCAAACTGAATTAATACAACTCGTAATTTTAATATTATACTTCCAATTATACATTAAAAGTTACAAATAATTATTTTTACGACAAGATTAGTAAATAATGTCAACGATTAATAACAATAATTCCCTGCAACACCTTTTTTTCAGTGAATATGAATCTCTTTGGTTCACATGCAGTAAATTTTATAGCTATGGTATGCTAAAGAATTTTTTCCACTTTTTTTACACTTGGAGAAATTTAATTTGAAACCCAAAATTTTTTCTTAATA
Organism: Nowickia ferox; assembly: GCA_936439885.1. Taxonomy (NCBI): domain Eukaryota; kingdom Metazoa; phylum Arthropoda; class Insecta; order Diptera; family Tachinidae; genus Nowickia; species Nowickia ferox. The sequence goes on from OW387026.1 coordinate 23,291,966, forward strand.
TTAAGCTTAAATTTGTCGGATTTTCAATTAATTTTTAAGCTTTACAAACCTTCTTCTCTTTTTGTACATTCATTACGCATTGATAGCGGGGAAAAAAGTTCCCATGAAATTCGAGATACCAAATTTCCCTTCATGGGGAATGAAAATTTCATGGGAACAAATATTTCACAGTTTTTTCAAGATACGGGTGATTTTGCTTACGAATAGTGTTTTAGCTATTTGCAAATAAAAAATTAAGTAGCTTTTTATGCGGCAAAATTCTATATTCGCAATATATTCATTTGCGAATAAGTCGTGCGTATACACGTAGTAATTGCCATGCAAACAATGAAAAACGTTTGTTGACGTCTTTAGCAGCGAGAAATAAGTTGTAGTTCATCGTTCATTCACTGTTCAAAGTAGAGTTGTGCTTATCAGCTCTTTTGAGTGACCACTCTTTTCAGCTTAGCTCACTTTACTGAAGTATTTCATTCAGTTGGCTCAGTTCATTTGTAGTGAAACATTTTGTCAAGCATAAAGAAAGAGCGAGAATAGAAGGATAAAAAGTGACAGATTTATGCAGTGTGTGTGTGTGTGTGTGTATATGTGTGTGTGTGGTCATACATTACAAAACAAGGCAGATGAAGTATAAAAAATAAACTAAATTAAAATAGTTTAATGAGCGGAATTTGTTAATAAAAAATTAAAATTATTTAGTATTTCAGATATATTGATATCATCACAATATATCAATTATTTTTTCATGTACTTCTGCAACACAAAAAAATTAAAAAAAAGCACAAGACTTGTATGAAAATCTTTCATTATGTCGGTTTAGGCACAAATCTAAAACCAATTTAAATTACATGCGTTTGATTAAAGGTTTGTGTCTAAAACGAGCTGCTGAAAGAGTTCTATACAAATCTAGAAACCACTCAGTAGTGAACTGAAAGCGCTCAGTGGATTGAACGGCTCACAGCGCTCAGTGAATTGAATCATTCAATTGAACTAGTTCGTTCATGAGCTGCACAACTCTAGTTGAAAGTAAAAAAGGAACGATGAACGAGTTGACAGCATATTTCATAAATTGTTCCTTTCATGTTCTTCGGCAATTCATAGTATACAAACTCTTTTCGAGCAATACCTGTAATTTCTTTTTTTTTTAATTGCATATTCCATTTTGCGAAATTCATTCAGTATTAATTTGATAAGGCACCATTTTGATTAAATGACAGTGTCAACATGGGGAATTAGAGTCATGGGAGCGATAACAATATAAAAGACATTGAAGAGAACATTAACATTTAGTGCCCTGTATTATGGCTGGATGAAATAATTTGCTAATGTGTACACGCTTACACACATACATATGTATGTACTCAAAATGTTACTTTATACTCCCTCGGGAAAGTGGTACAGAGTAATTATTACAATATGAAGCACTAAACACATTCACGACAGCAGGCTAACGACTACAACCTGTCTAAATTAGAATAATCACGACAATACGGCTGCACGACTATACAACCACGGTTATAGCTGTAGCCAAATTAGACTAATTTCTGTTTTTATTCGCAACAATGACCAAATAGTTTTAGTATTATGAACCACAACTGTTTTTTAGTTGAAACTGTCATCGCGTTGCCAACTGAAAATATCAAGTTTGACAGAAAGCAATTAATTTGTGTGAAAATTTTAAACACAAAGCTTTAGAAAAAAATATTGTTTTTAGTATTTTAGTTCAAAGAAATCATACCAAATGGATACATATAAGTGTAGATCTATTTTATGACGACGAAAACGAAGTCGCAAATATAGATGTGCTACGTATCAAAAGAAAAATTCATGATGATTTCAACCCTCTTGAACTACCCAATGCAAGGTAAGAAATAATCCACATAGGGAACGAATTCTTTAAAAAATAATTTTGGATGGTTTTTTAGTTATTTCCGGCAGAACATAGAAACGTTTTGTTATTTGTTGGATTATCTAAAATTATATTTAAAGAAATCTTTCTATGTGCCGATACTGAAACTGTTAAGAAAATTTTGTCATTAAGCATAATAAATATTTCTAGTTACGATTTTTCCATTTTTTTCTGCTTTTTATATCGCACCAACCTGTAACAGACCCAACTACTAATGGCCGTGATACACTATCATACAAAGTCGTGCGATCTACGAAAAAATACAACCCTGGTATGATGGAGTTTATAAAAATTTTCAAAAGACAATAACAACTCATCACACCAGGGATGTACTTTTTCGTAGATCGCACGACTTTGTATGATAGTGAGTCATGGCCTTAAAAAGCAGTTGTGTATACCCAACGTTGTTTTTCTTAACCAAACTTACGCAGAGTTGTAAATAACAATACCAAAACACAACTGAAAAGTCAACTGTTAATTTAGTGGATAATGGCAATGCAAATTTATCAATCCCAACCAAACTATTTTAAAAGTTGAAAACCGTGATAGCGACATTAATTCGATTTTATATTTTTAAGTGATATAAGCACATTTTCAATAATTAATTTTGTTTTTATAAATAATATTATTATAAAATAATATTTGAAAATGGCACCACTGAAATATGTATTTATATATACACATATATGCACACACTTGAATATCAGCTGCTTCCAAAATAATTAAATAGTTAAGTACACGGTAGTCCTGCAGTCCTGTAGTCGGTAGCGTTCCGTCGTGAATGCGTTTAATGCAGCCTTATGCATGCAGATACATATACAAAAATTAGCATTGTTTTTTATTTTTCTTATCAAAATTTTGTTTTTTCATTTCAGTATTTTTGCCATAATATTTATGAACGTATGTACAAAGAGCAATTTTTAAGATAATCCTTTTGCGGTTTATATGATAAACTTAAGCTCATGCTAAGATTCATTATGGCAAATATTCTTATTAAATACACTGTATAACAAAATATCAAACAACAGGGCTCTTAAACCTTACACTGTCAGAGAAGACCAAGAGAATATGCAAGTCTATCTGCATTTTGAAAGTTTATGTCTGAGTCTTATTTAAGGCCGGACGGAAGTTCCTTTTCTTTTAGCACGTTATTATGATCAACCAGGAAGTCATGTAATCCGTACAATGTGAATATAAAGGTTGAGTTTTTAAATGCTTTTGGATTTGATTTATACAAAACACAGACGTTAATCATACGATATAGGCGGCCAATTGACCGGCCTCAAACGAGAAATAAATTGTTCACCGAACTCGCCTCCCGATTGACCCATTGTTTCGCATGCTGTGTGGCATGTGACAGCGTCTTGCGTCAAGCAAGTCCAGCTTTTCCACTTTGGGTAAAAGAAAAAAAGTAACCGAGGCCCAAATACTGCGAATGGCGCCAAATCGATAATTCACGGTCATCAACAACACTGGCGGATACAGCTGCGATATTTTGGTGCAAAATTTAGTCACACGCTTAAAAAAGGTATTAAATTGTCATAAGGTTCTCAGACCTGGCAATTCTATTACATTTGTGCTCATTATACTTGAGTATTGGTTCTTATTTATTGAAAAATTGCAACGGCGGCAACTTTACGGTTAACTACGGGCGGCATAGAGGCGCTACTACCGATTATTTGGTACTATAGAACAATCGACTTAATTAAAGGAAAGAAATTGCTAACGTTTTATTTGACCTAATTTACATTAGCCATTTTTTTATGAAAGAAACGCATGCAATTTGGTTTTTAGTTGTCATTAGGAGGCCTGGAGAAGCACATCAGACACAAGAAAGTTGTCAAAACTGCTTCAGAGATTCATGCTACGTCTCTTCAACAGTGATGCAATTAGCAAATAGAAAATGTTTCGTGCAATAAATTTCATGAAAAAATGCATAATGTAAATTAGGTATTTCCTGAAGTACTTCTCTCAATTGGCCACCAAGATCAAGTGATTTAGCGCGTCTGTATTATTTTCTCTGTACGTATAGTTTACGTAATTCAGCCACGAAATTTGAACGTGTAAGAAAATAACATTAAGGCATTTTTTAAGCACGTGGCAATACTGATGTTTATATGATATACAATTTTTTAGTATTTAAAAACATGTTTTGTAGACGTACTAATATTTGAAATGTCAATTTCCATACAAAACTACTATTGTCGGAGCTCTACATATTTGATAATTGTGACACTATATAATTATTTCTAAACTATCTGTAATAGCTCGTGGCGCGTTTTTGTGTTTAATGTCACCAAATGCTAGACAAGAACCACCTGGGAAAAAATGTGTCAATATTTGACGATATAATTACATTCTGTATTTTGTATGTTTTGAGAACGCCTCTCGATACAACATTATCGTTATTATTTTTGTATTATTTATTTTCACATATATTAGAAATAGCAGCAAATAAATATTGCTTTCAAAATTATTTATTTTCTTTAAAGAATATGTAGTATGTACATACATATGTATGTATAGCTAAGATAATTGCACAAAAAATTGCCCACTTTTATTATTTTCAATGTCAATTTCTGAAACAACTACCGGGTGTACAGAAGTATGTGCATATGTGATTTAAAATTTATTGCGCCGCAAGTCTATTATGTCTATTATAGAAAAATTGTAATACATATTAAATAGATTTTTAAATATCCGATGATTTCTTTCATACTATAGCAAATAAGTAAAGTGCACACATCTAGGCAATGTTGTCAAAGTTTTCAAAATAAATGCCGCTAAAAGCTAGTGTATTCATTGTCTTACATATAATCGTACGTCTTTTGAAGATATTCAACTCTAATCCAGTGAATTGTTATTGTCTTTTGAAAATTTTCATAAACTCCAACATACCAGGGTTGTATTTACTCAAAAGTTAAGGTATATTATAAAATACCGACCGTGCTCCTAAAATGCACAATTTTATTACGGCAAAATTGTCATGTCCATAAAATGTATATGAATCAAACTGAAATACTGGGAAACCAACATTTTGACAAACGTTTTAAACAGTGAAGTTGGCTGCAGATGACCAAAAAAACTTGAAAACCGGTTACACAGCTGGTGTTTTGCTTTTTGAATATTCTGTTTTTCTTATTGTTCTACATCAAACACAAATCTGGCCGCTTTGTTTAGGTTTGTCTGTTATAACTTCACTTCTGGCGTAATAAACTGGCATGTTGGCAACATTTCATCTTCGTAAATACTTTCAGTCATGTAAGTACTTTTTAATTACATTAATTTCGCATGCAGAGCTTTAGCGATAAATGTATTGTGTTTTAAATTGTCTATTGTTTCTGGTATGTAGCAGCAGATAATAATTAATATACATATGTGCATACATAAATATTTAAATTTGTTGTAACTTCTAGTAAAAGTTTTCCATAGTAAATAAATCCAAACTAAGCGAAGTATAAATAAAATGTAGTGATAAGTTTAGTAATGGATTTTAGCTTTTAACGCTAATCAACCTTTAAACAACATTAACAAAGATAAGGAAAGAGTTGCGCTTTAAAGTCTATTCAAACGTTTAAAGTCATCAATTTAGAGCAAAATTGTATTGAATATATCTGTGGCAATAGATAATAATGGCGTAAGTCGAAATTTCTTGTTTTGAGTTATTAAAGGTTTTGTCTAAAATAAATTGTGTTTGGTTTTTATATAAAATGTTTAGCCACCGAAATTGATGCACATTTATTTAGAACAAAACTGTTAATTTTATTTAAAAACATGTTTTATTAGTTAATATTCGTTGTTTTTTAGTTAAGATGTTATGAAAAAATCCATTTACAGAAAAATACAAACTAAAGTGAACTTAAGCTACTATATTGTAAGGCGAAATAATTTTTATTGGTAGTAAGTCGAGATAAGTGCTTTAGGTTAAATTGAAAAATCCGGAAAACCTGAGATACGATAATTTTTTTAAAGCTTGGTTGGTTGTTTTAATATTTAATATTGAAGTAGTACCTTAAAAAAATTAAGTTGAGTTAAGATATTATGGCTTATGTATTATTTTCCAAGAAGAGTTAAGTTAAAATATAAATGCGTATAGTTTTATTAATAATAACATTTTATAATTGAAATTTAGCTGAGTGATAGATCTTGAAGAAGTGAATAAGAATATGTAATAAAATGAAAAATCACTTATGTCAACTTAAGCCATTATTATTTATTGCCACAGATATGCAGTTAAGTACACTGTATCCGTATGGCATGTAAAACATCTAATTTAGCAGAAAGACAGGAATTATTGTAATTCTAAAGTTCTTAAAATTTCGTGTCACCAACGTCAAGCCAGTATTCCAGGACTTTTAGAAACACTCTGTTTTAATGTTATTAATCAGAAATTTTCTTTGACTAAAAAGCTTTTTTTCATTTCAGTTGTGACGAAGTTAATCATGAAAATCAAAGATATTTTGTACGGATTTTTTTCGAGAACGCATTATTCTTAAGTTCAATTATTAGCACTCTGTTCACAATTTCGTGCGAAATGCTGTCAAACTACATGTAAAAGTATTTGTTATGAAATATTAAAGAAATAAACTTGCAAAAGTAGTATTATGTACTTATTGCGAAAAACACGTAAAATCTATCTGGCAGCATATTTTTCCATGCAAAATGACTCTGGCATCATTTTAGTTTCAGCTGCGCAACAACATGAGCAGTACTTTTTTCTCACGGAATTTTATCAATGTTGCATACTTTCAAGCAATAAAAGCCAGAAATTTATAAAAAAAATACCGCGAGTTGGGCTACATTTAGTACATGTCAAATTTTTCACGCGAAATATCAATGTTGCTGAAATTTTTTCGCAACTTAGAACAGAGTACTAGGCTTTACGGCGAAACTTCAGCGAACTTAGAACTTGTTTGTGAATTTTTACTTTTATTTTCCTTTAATTCAGAATACAACATTTACCGCTCCTGACATACGAGTACATACACAATATTGTTATATTTTCTTGTTCTAGCAACAATATCAGGACTTTTTTTCCACCAATAAAAAGATTAGACTTGCTGTTTCTTAATTTGGTAAACTCTTTGGTTGTGAAAAAGGCGTAAAAATTTTTTTAAATGCCATTTTGACAGTTTTGCACCACTGTGCAATTTCATTAAAAATTCCGTTACAGTGTTGCATCGTTAAGTTTAATTAGTGAACATTTTTTGCAACGAATTAAAAATGTGAAAATTACCTCGTGACGTCGAGGAAAAAGTTGTTGTTTTGACAGAAAAATGTTACTCAAGTAGAAAAATAGTCAAAAAAATAAATATATGAAAGCCGGCAAACGCTTGCAAATGTAAAAAAAAAATAAAATGTTGTTGAAGATGTGAACGCTGGAGGCCTGCCCAGAAAGCTTGGCGATGGAGGTACCCTCGGGAAGCTGCTGATCAACTATAACTTGACGTGAGAGTGTGGACAGTTCCTTTAAAAAGATAGGCATGGTGGCTTCTGTTAAGCAGAAGAAGCCTGCTTTGTCTGAGCGAAACGCTAAAGCTCATGGTCTGATGAGACCAAAGTTAACTGATACTAATCATATGGAAAAACTTCAGCTTGGACAAGTAAAGCAAACTGTTAAGCATGGTGGTGGTAGTTTAATGGTTTGGGGTTGCTTCACCAGAATGTTGGTTTTCTGTATAGAATAAATGAAACGATGAATACGGAGTTATATCTGCACATTTTAAACACACAGTTGCCTGATTTTGTTGGCAAATGTGACTATCCATCCGAATAGTTCAAATAGTCCAAAGCTGGTTTCAAAATCAAACTTTTCACACATTTAAGTGGCCAGCTCAAAGTCCTGACAATAACCCGACTGAAATTTTTTAGGCATGCATTAAGCGTCAGTTGGCAAAGTACAGAAGTCCTAACAAGGTCGAATTGTGGCACATTGTGCAGTCGGAGTGGACAAAATTTACCACACTCAATTATAGAAAATAAGGGTTTACGGAGAAAATATTAATAGCAATAAGAAAATTTATTTTAAGCAAAACTGTCAAAATGACTTCTGAGAAGATTTAAATGTTTAGTTTTGTTATTAAATCGAATAAAATAGTTCTGTTTTCCAATACACTTATCTTTATTTTTGTGTATAAATCTAATATTGATGGTTGAACAGAATATATAATAATATTTAGGCAATTTCGGCAAACATGTTGACGGTTTTGCTCCCCACTGTATATGTTAAATGGTTACAACACCATCTTTTTATGATAAGTAATTTAATAAACCTTGTTATTAAATTCTGCCTGAATAAAAAAAAAATAGGACATTTTTGGCATTAATGTCTGGCGTAAAATAATTTCGCAATAAACAGCTTTCATATATCGAGCCTTATTTTCGATTTTATCGTAAACGACATATAGTCCAAAATATACTTTTTTATTGAAATTAATTTGCCACAGGCCCATGGATATCGCTTTGTAAGCGATACGAACATTAGCCTGATCAAATCATAAATATAGAAACAAATGAAGTTCAAACAATAATAATTAAATTATTGTTAATTAAAATTAACTAAAATTAATAGCCATGACAAAAAACTAAATAAAAAAATATACTTAATAGCATCAAATCAAAAAAGTAATGGCAAGACTGTTGTAAATTAAGAGATGGTAAAAATGAGCTTTCATTACAAAAAAGCTTTCAGCAAATTGTAATAAGATGAATCAAAAACAATTCACATATTCCATTTGCAACAAAAGTTGCGTATATAAAGCAGAAATTTACATCAACTGACACAACACACAGTGGACCAAACACAAAGAACGCTGAGAATGAAGGTGTAGTGGCCTTCGAAAACAGCTAGTTGTTCCGTTCCGTGTTTGTCAGAATATTTACAACTAACTTTGGTGTTATTTGTTCATTAATAATTATCACATGTAACTTGGCTTACAAAGCGATACGAACTTTAGCCTGATCAAATCTTAAATAAATTTCATACAATTTCTGGCTGGATTATGGATGCCAACGGTACTTCAGTTGTCTTGTCAAATGGCAACGCAACCGAAATTAAAATTAGTACTTAACCCTATTCCAGTTGTCAACATCGACGCCACGTCAATACAATACCAAATAATGGGGGCTTGTATACCCGTTGTCGAAAACAACTGACTACTATTAACAGGCTCATGCTATTTTCTAGACTTTAGGAAACAGAAAGACTAAAGTTCGGTTGCTATCCGAAGGGCCGTTCTTCTAACGATTTAACCATCAATTGAAAAATCCCATTTTAAACTAACAGTCGGCTAACAAGTAATCTGCTAACCGTTACAGGTTAACCGATTAGGTGTTCTAGGGCGGGCCAATAAATTTCCCACATCTAAGTTGAAAAGCCAATACTGCTCCTGTCAACAGGCAACTGTTGGTTGATTTCTGTCAAACCTTGAACAAGCTGTGTTGTGTTTGACAGCCATTTATGGCAGACTACCGCATGATTTGAGAAAAAAAGGAAACCAGTGAATTCCATGTGCTCACTATCCTACACAATGTGCTGATTTACACAGGCATAATTATGCTGGCATAACATGTCAGTTTGCTGGCAATTTCGGTGAAGAGAATGATTTTGTGGATGGCATAATTTTTCAACCAGCTACAACCCCGCATTAGCAGCACAAAACTAATACACACACGACTAAAAAATAGCAAATCTCAAATGAATACGAAAAACACTAATACACACAAAGCTGTGTATACGTATCAGAGATCTGCATGACTACGAATCAAACGGCACAATTTTAATTTTTTTTAAATGAATATTGAGCTAGCACTTAACATTAAAAAATTAAAGATGCTATTGCATGATTCATATCAATGAGACTGTTGTTAATAAATGCATGCCACTGCTTGCAATTTCTATTCATTCATATGATTCACTAAAGCAATGCATCAGTATGATTGTTTTGAAAACTTCTTATAACGCCTTCTGAAAAATATAGTTTTATGTAATATTATAAAATAAAATATAAATTATTTTAACACGAGAAAAACTACTAATTAATACGCAATATTTTATCAACTTAAGACTTCATCTAGTGAACGTGCTTTTGTGAGTTATTTGATTACTATACAAAACAATCAAACATCAGTAAGAATTTTTTATTTATATTACTAACAGCACTCAAAAAAAGAGAGTGAGTTAATGACAGTCAGTTGTTAGAGATGTAACTCTACAAGCAATATCATTAGTACATATTGATGTTAAATAACAAAACAAAAGCATTGCAAAAGTGAGTGGAGAGCGAAAGTGAATCAACTCATACAGTTCTCTGATACGTATACTTTTTATGCTAGATGAATTAGTCTCGTGTAATTTGGAAAAGAAAAAAAATTGTGCGGCTTCAAAATTATTCTCGTTTAAACTACCTCAATCGCACGATCTACAAAAAAATACAACCCTGATCTGATGAATTGTTCTTGTCTTTTAAAAATTTTCATAAACTCTATCATACCAGGGTTGTATTTTCTGTATCACGGCCTTAAGTTCGGCGGAAAAAACCGTCACTCCAACCAAGGCTAAGCTTGAAAATACTATAAGGACTCTTCGACATCACTTTTGATGGTGAAAAGTGGTTCTGTATTGAATTGAAAAAATTTGCAATATGAAGTTGGATGCCTTATTTGCCGCAAATAAATACTCATATATTCTTGCGGTTCTTTTGCAGAATTTCATTGCCAACCACGTTACTACTTCCTACGTGTAAGGTATACATATGTACATATGTACATACATATCTAGGTCATTCATGGTCTGTCACAAAAACATTTTTAAGAATCCTGTTAATAACACCATGAACATATGGCCTAATAACTCCGTCCATTTTTTGTGCAACCATATTCCTCAAATTTACTTTGTACATTAAGTACATTAAGTAAATAAATAAATAATATTTTACTTGCAAATTTGAGCTGATGTATTTTCTTCTTATTCTCTATTAAAAAAATTTAGCAGTGTGGATAACATTATGACAGTTGCAAATAAATTGTTGCCACTACATATTTTGTTCTTCAGTAAGGGAACACTAACAAATTTAGTTTAGACGAGAACAATTTTTAAGCCGCACAATTTTTGTTCTTTTCCAAATTACACGAGACTAATTAATCTGGCATAAAATGTATACGTATACACAGCTTTATGTGTTAGTGTTTTTCGTATTCATTTAACATTTGCGGTTTTTTAAGTTGTGTGTGTATTGGTTTTGTGCTGCTAATGCGGGGTTGTAGCTGGTTGAAAAATTATGCCAACTACAAAACCAATCTCTTTGCCTCTCTCACCTACAAACAGGCATGTTATGCCAGCACAATTATGACCGTGTAAATCAGTGATATTAGATTTAATTTTCGGATTAGCTAATTAGAGAACGAAACTGAAATTAATCTTGAACCAAACATTAAATGTCATGATTCACTATCCCAAACAATCGCACGATTTACTAAAAAAAAATATACAACCCTTGTATGATGAAGTCTATGAAAATTTTGAAAATACAATAACAATTCATCAGATCAGCGTTGTATTTTTTAGGATTGTGTAGGATAGTGAGTCATATTCTTAAGTAAATCAATTATCAAGTAGTTTGTAAATCAAACTGTATTTAATCTAAGATCAAAAATTATTTGTAAATGTCTAATATAAATTAGACAAATAGCCTACTTTCAAGTAACGCATATTATTACTTTTAAAAATTAACTTATATTTCCTACGTAGCAAAACTTAAACTCAAAGTAAGTTAAACAATTGTTCGCACATTCTTGAAACAAGATTTCACAATTAGCCATCTAAACAAAATAATCTCAAGTCATTGTGTCCAAGAGAAGAAAAAAAACGAACTTGAATCTACGGCATTTCACAATGAACGGCCATTATACTCTTGTGCGAGCAAATTAAAAAGATGTATAAAAATGCAAATCTCTTATCATTGCCGAAATACTTTAAAAAAACTAACAGTTTACTTGAAAATACATACATACGAGTATTTACGTAGTTTATAAAATCTGATAGTTATATTTTTTTAGCTAATGGCCCTCCTCTGTCCAAGTAAACGATTCCTTTAAATTGTTTTTGTAGCTATTTGTTTGTTATCAAAATGTTGAAATTTTTTTAAGTTTTATTTTAACCATTGTGGTTCATTTAACTGCCGCTGAACATGCCTTCAAGTTTATTCCATTCAACTGTTTAAACAAAGTAACTGAGTTAAATGCCCATAAGAGTGTGTTTATGTATGTATGTACTGACATCATCATTGTTTTCTTTAGTTTGGTAAGACGTGAAATAGTCTATTGCAAATACTATGTAGTATGTACTTATTAATGCACACACATTTTTGTGGGAATATAGAATAATTGTATATATATAATATGTGATTTGTGTATCATATCCCTCGATTTAAGGAACGTTTAATTACCTCCACCAAGATCTTAATGAATAATTTTTTAAATGATTTTTCCAATTTATCAAATTCTTACTCTTTCGCCAGCATCCTGCAATAATAATATAATATTTGGAAATTTTTTAGTGTTGGGTAATTTAATAATAATTAATCGCTGACAAATTAAATCGTGTTTAAATACAATTTAAATTTAAATAAAAATTAGCTAATTACTTAGATATTAAGTTAAAACTAGGGGTAAGTGTTGAAAAAGGAAAACAAAAGGAAAAATTCAAAACGAAAGGTTAGGTGTTTAAAATTAAAGAATTTTTAATTAAACCTGAGTTACGCCTAAAAGAAATTACCCACGACTGTCAAATTACATCCAATTCGGGTAATAACCCGCAAAGTGGCAACACTTCCACAACGACGACAAAAGTAGTATGGATAACAACCTGCAGCCGCGTTGCCTTGTTATCGTCAAAATAACCGTTGTCATATAAACAAGTGTAATCAGGGATGGACAATTTAGTACAATTGTACTTTTTTTAGCACTATTTGAATGTCAAAAGAACCGTAGCAGCCCAATGACAAATTTAGCACTATTGAAAATTGTTTCCTATTATATTACAAGAACAAATTGCCACAAAAAAATATTGAGCTATAAATAACCAGTTTCGAGCGATGGTTTATGACATAAACTTTATGTAGAAGCTATTAAGTACTTAAGAAACGACAACATATGTACCTTTTGCTCGCAGGTATTAAAAATTAAAAATAAAGTGAATTAAACATGTTTTCCGATATTTAAAGAACTGCTAGAGGAATATTTGGAGTATTCACAGCAGTGTCTTAAGTGTCATAATTAACATAGTTTAAAAAATCGTTGTTGTGACTCAAAGAAAAACGTCATAAAATAATAAGAATTTCTCAGCTATGTTTATTGTTTGTCATAAATACATGTAGAAATGCGTGAGAGTTTACCAAAGGAATTGAGAGAGAGAGAATAAGCAAATGTACAAATGCTCACAGCAGTCATATTTTTCATGTTATTACTTTAAAACGTTTTAATTTATGAGTACCATTTGAATACCCCAATCACAAAATATACAAAAGTGTCACGAGACGAAAGATAAGGGTGTGTTTCTGTTTGTCTCGTTTTCCCTCAAGTTTTGTCAGCGTTTTTGTTTTGATTCTTCTTTCTAGTGCAATAAAACTACAACGCTTTTGATTAGCTATGTTAATTGGTAAGTAGTAATACACTACAATATCAAATACACTATATTTTTCTCTTTTTTCCACGAATTTTAAAAAACCTGATTGAAGCTATTTTTACCTGTCACTTTCTTCACTTCTGTGTATTCTGTGCCCCAATTATCTATTCCAAGTTCATCTGCAAATGGTGAAAGGGCATTTTTTTAGTATTTGGCTTCGAATTTTTCCAATCGAATCAAAACAAAGGATGGAAAAATATAACCTAAATGTACCTTTGAAATTAAAGATGAATATTAAGTTTTTACACACATTCATACATACATATAAATACATACAAATGAATGTTACGTACTGGAAAAAGTACAATTTTTCTTGAAAATTAGTAAAATTTGTAAATCTGATTTCGCATTCCTGACATATTGACGTCGGTAGCCTGCTGTGGCCATTATATAGCATTTATTTCTCTCTGTGTAATAACATTTAAGCTATGGCAGCTTTAATAGTGGGTTCACGAAAATGCTATAAATGTTGAGTTTTTGCACATCTCATTGTTTTGTTTATTTTTTACATACATACACACGCACTTGTTTTTTGTTTTCCTTTTGTAAGTTGCCCATTTATAAAATTAAGACACTGTTACATCAACATTATTGTTGTTTTTATTTAACACTAACTGACCGACCGATTGACTAAACGAACGGTCATTTAACCGGTTTTCGTAATTGTTTTCATACACGGTTTTTATGCTTTTTTATTATTTTTTTTCAATGTCATGATTTATTTGTTTAGTTTTTTTAACTATTTTATGTGAGATTGTAATTGTTGGGATTTTTTGTAACAATGTACATACATATATGTAGATATGTTTTCAAATTTTTATTTTTCTCAATTATTTTTCTTTCATGTACATACATGGCATGTGCAGTTGAACCTCGGTTATCCGGGCCCCTATCAATTGGCATGCTGTCACTTTGTTTTTTAACTCCATTATCCGTGATTTTATCTATTAAACGAGCTTCCATTTATGTATTTATACCTCTATTAACAGTGCAAAAAATAAGGTGCCTAATGACGAGTGTCCTATTTCGACTTCGATTACGATAATTTTGTACTAGATTAAAAAAAGACTGTTGCAATATTTTTTAGTCTAGTACAAAATGGTGTTGGTCGAAGTCGAAATAGTGCCCAATTTTTAATGTTTTAATACCAACTAAAATTTCATGTTTTAATTATAATATGTACATACTTTTTTGTGCTTTTATATAACCTCTATTAACAATGTTTTTCGAATATCTGTGCTAAGCTTGCTTCCATGCGAGCCGAATAATTGAAGTTCAACTGTATTTCATTGGTGGTTTTTGACTTTTGTATGAACAAAATTTATGTTTAATTAAAATTAATGTGTAATAATAACCAGGGCAACCAAACCGGGCAACGATAAACGTATGAGATAGTTTCAGATTTTTTTTTTAAAGAATTGTTCATATTTTTACAAATGAATACATGTTTACGTTTTCATTTTGTTTTCCCTATGTCTGATAAACATGTGACATTCAGATCTGCGATTTGGCAACACTACTTTGTTTGACAAATAATTAAACAGCTGACAGCTGCTCTATGGTGAATTTTTTTTACTATTTTATTAAATATGTAAAAAGTTTCGATCCACTCGCCACACAGAAAAAAATATTCCTGCAATAAACAATTTTAATTGAAAATAAAAGCAAAAATCAATTAAAAATGTAATTGAGTCAATTAAACTTTGTAATTAATTAAATCTTTTTAAAAAAGTTCAATTGACTTAAATAAATTTTTAACTGATTTTTGGTTTTATTTTCAATTAGTTGTTTATTGCAGGAATATTTTTTTCTGGGCACATATCTTAGGCATGGTCCTATTTCACGATTTTTTTTTATTTCATTCAATTAAGAATGCCCTCGCTGGAATATGCTTCACTTTCAACGCATAACACTTCAAAATACATTGCAACTTTATAATAAGGTCCTTCTGGCAAACAAATTATTATTTGGTTGATATATACTCGTATAACACACCCTTTAAACATTAATGGATCGATTATGTATAGCAACCAGAGTCAGAGTCAAAAAATTGTGTTACCGGCAGTCATACCATTTTTCGTTGGTAATTATTGCCTTCTGACAAACGAACACTTTAGGTTGCCTAGACGCAACCGCATAGAAGTTTGGTTGCTATTTATAATATGGTGTTTACATTTAGGTTGAAGATGAAATATTGCGGAGGTTTTTAATCTACAATAAAAACATCGTAGTCCAAGTCGAAATGCGCCTACTAAGACAAGGGGAATATCTGATATTCAAATTAAGTCGCAGAATGACTGCCTATGAGTAAGTATGTGGTCATCACGGATATTAGAATCGAGATTTGTTTCCTATTTCATGAAATCAATGAAGCCACATTTTCTTTATTTAGGTGAGTCCATAGCTGCTTGGTGATAATGCAGTCATTTCATGTTGCCCACGTACTATTTGTTTCTTCTTCAGTCTTGCGCCTTAGTCTGAGTTTGCAGCACGAGAGTGCAGCACGAGAGTGCACATTCCAATTCCAGTGGAACATGTAAGGTTGTTTCAGTTCTTCAGTTCTACGCTAAAAGCCTATATGTCCCGGGGTCCAGATGATCCTAATATTAAGTATATTCAGATCCCTGAACTGACGAACGCTCATTAATGTTATTATAGAAAAGTTCGGCGTGCGGGAGTGAAATATTCGCGGTATTATTTGCAATTTCAAAATTCTGAAATACAAGTGAAATGTTTACATTATTTTTGCTATGAGTACAAGGCTCCTGAAATAGTATCAATTCGATACGTAATTGTAACCCACGGTAACACTATTCGTGATTAGTTCGTGAGCATGGGCTTTTTGGGTCCATGTGGGCTGCAATACTTTCTTCCCTAAACCAGAAATCTGATCAAAGAACGTACATTGTTGCAATTTTATCATTTTTGCATTCAAATTAATTTAAAAAACTGCTAAGAGAATCTATTTAAAATTTAAATTTTTATATTTTTATTTTTGTACCGATTAAGCATTCTGCTACAATCATTTTCTGGCAACACTGATAACCTAATCTAAAGGGTCCGCCAGATAACCTTTTTTTTTAAAAATAGGTCGCAAAACATCGAGTGTAGCTTCGGCTGTGTGGCACGTAGCGCCGTCCTGTTGAAACGAAATGTTGTGCAATATCCTCCTCTTCAATTTTTGTGAACAAAAATTCGTTCAACATGGCCCGATAACGATCGCCATTGACTGTAACGGCCACTCCTTGCTCATTGGCCCAATTATGCCTCTGGACCAAAATCCGCACCAAACAGTGACTCGTTTTGGGTGCGTCGGCTTTTCAATGTATGCGTGCGGGTTTTCTGTGCCCCAAATGCGACAATTTTGCTTGTTTACATACCCGCCAAGATCAAAATGAGCTTCATCTGAAAAGATGATTTTTTTTTGGCAAAATCGGAATCTTCTGTAAGTCGATCGCAGGCGATATTTCCCAGCGTTGTTCAAGCGTATACACAACCATATTCGTTCAGCGGAAGGATAAAACTAATTATCTGTCAAATCAGACATGAGCTAAGTGTTACCATTCACGAAATAAGCACTAGTTGAAAAAAAACGTTAGATGGCGGACCCTTTATGTAGTATTGCCATAAGATGTAGAAGAAAGAAAGTGCTAAAATATTCTACAGCACACACAACAAAGTTCTAAAATCAGTTAACATTTTTAGTTTCTCTTATTTCTTAAGCGGCCCATACACTTGCAATAAAATTGTGAATTTATTATGTTCTATAGAATCTATACCATCCCTAACGTGTATGTATTCGTATATCAATCATATTCATAGGTGGCACAATAATTTTTTTACAACTAAGAAAATAGAATTATACTGTAATGTGTTGGCAATATTATATACATAGTATTGTGTTAATTTTATTACTGTGAGAAAGATTTCGCCATACATTTTGTAAGATCAATTATTCCATAGTACAGGTCAAGACGCCAATAATATCGATGTGAACATTAATTAAAAAAGTGCAAAAAATTACAAATTATTTTAAGAAAGTGCTAAACTAGCACTTCGCACTATTTTGAAAATCTTTAGTGCTAACCGAAGAAAAAAAGTGCTAAATCTAGCACTACAAGTTCTAAAATGGCAAGTCTTAATCTATGAGTTTTTCTGATTGTGAACAGTTAAGTTAGTGTGAGCCTAAAAGCAAGAGCATTCATGAGTAATGGCTTCGTTAGTCAAATCGTTTCGTCTTACTTTTGAAGTGGTCGTATCGTTTAAGTCCGTATGTTAGTTAGTAAAAACGTGCGGCTGCCAGCGAAAGTGTCAGCTGTTACTTTGCTTTATACGTGTGTGTGCATGTATGTAAGCCAGAAGTTGACGTTTGCTACGTAAATTTTCAATAAGCATCAACATGCTTATTAAATGTTACGGATTTTGTCAGCTGACACGCAACAGCACGATACGATTTCAGTAATTCTACCATAACAATGTTTTTACTGATCGTGATTGAATAAAAATGCGCACGATTACATCCCTAGTACACATGTACGAGTACATATCGTACATGGGTCCATGTTTTACTACACATTTGTCAATTTCTCTTAATGAAAATACCAATTTATTATTAAAGTTCTTAAAAATTTCATGTTTGTATTTAATTAATGTTTTTATCTAGTAACAACTATAGAGTGTGTATGTGTCTAAAATATAACTAAAGATAAACAAATGAAACAATTCAAGGTTATCAACTCGTTTCTTGTGTCTGAAATTCTGTTTAAATCAAGTTGTTTTGTACTATCGTATTAATTATATATATTTTATTACTTTTTATCTTTATTTTATTTATTTGAAAATACAAAAAAAAACTTACTTTCATTTAAAAGACTATGCGTATGTATTCATTTTTTATACGATTATGATTTTGTTTACTTCTTAAAATACTTACTGCCTTACTTTCTAAAGAGAAAGTGTGTATATGGCATTCATTTCTTCTTTTCAATGTCTTTTTTCATACTTAAAAGGTAAATTTACCTTTGTTTATTTTTTTCCACTTCACAAATTACTTTGTTATGATGACTCTGTTTAAATTTTTATTGTAATATAGTTTTTGTTGATTGTGGTTTTTTACTAATCATTTTAAACAGAGTTGAAATTTTTCATTCAAAAATATTTGCATAGCAGAGCATTTGAAATTGTGCAATATCTAGAGCATATAACAGATTTCGAGCAAAACTTGGGCCATTTTTATAAGATTTCGCACACAAATAAAAAAAAATAAAAATAAAGGAGTTCCTTAAGCAGGAACGAAATGCATATAGACAATGCTTAACCAAAATAACAAACAAAAAATTCAAATAATAATAATAATAATAATAATAGTCTTTAGTTGCAATATACGACAGGTTTTTATTAACTGAATACAAATAAATGAAACAATTTCATATTACTAATTAATAATATGAAGTACATTCATTGCATTAATAACTTATGTCGTGATAACTATGAAATAGTTTCGTAATAACTTATGTCGTGATAACTATGAAATAGTTTCGTAAATAAAACCAATCATCATTAATACATACAATGAATTGCTTCATTGAGACAATGATGATATTAATAACCGGAATGAAGATTTTTCTCTTAATGTAATGCATATTTTTAACTACCAAAGCAGCATTATCATTCATTTTGACAGCTTTTACTCACGCAAAGTTTGATTGGTACTTTTTGGCAATTGTTAATCGGCCCACCCAATTGCACAATTTTTCGTATTGTACAATAATAACGCCAATGCGTATGTCATATTCGAAGGTGGCACAATATATTGGCAAATATCAAAAGACTTTTGATTTTTATTGTACAATCAATACAATTGAGTAATGTGGTAGCAACATTGTTCAATGTTGTTTACTTTTTCACTGCCAAGAAAATTGGGCAATATTTTCTTTAAAAATATTGTGCCATTTATTGCATAGTATAGGTCAAAATGACAATAATATGTACAACAACATACGCAATAATATTGTCTAATGGATGGGCCGTTTTAGAATTAAGTTTAACATTTGTTAAAGCACTAATTATTCCAATAAATAATCAATTTCAATGTACTTTTTTTGAACAATATTTTACTCAATAAGTAATTACTTAATTGTAACAATTCCCAAAAAGCACCAAATATAATTTTTTTCCATATACATCAAAATATAAAGCAGTGGCAACTCTAATCAGCTGACTTTAATAACTTAAAAAAAAGGAATATTATAAAAAAAATGCAAGAAATAATAATGAAAACATATATATTTATTTCATTCTTAATGATCAAACAGAATAAGCCTGCAACTTCAGGAAAACTTGCTGTCAAATCAACAAAGCCCATAATAAAATCTATGGCAGTAACTTTAAATGCTCTCTAATTTTTATTTTTATTTTCTTTTGTCTTGTTTTAGACTCGGCAGTTTTTCTTGAAGCAGTTCTCTTCAATTCCCGTTTAAAAAAAATGCTCGTTTGTTTACACACAGACGGTTTCTTGTACAATTTTGCTGTTGTTTGAATGCAGCGAATGAAATAACAAAAGAGAATTGAAGTAACTTTTCGGTACAAGCAATTCAGTACCCCTCTTCTTTCTCTTCTCTCCTATAAACTCAGACTTGCTTCAAGAAAAACTGCTGAGTCTAAAACATGAGTTTGTGCTTATTTTTCTTTGTAGTTTTGTTTACAAAATTTATGAAATTTATTGAAAGTATGGTAGCATTGTTGAGAGAAAATTTATTTATAGCATATGTGAGGACATAAAAAAAACTCTGTCAAAATAAAAATAGATTCTCTCTCGACTGCTTTCTAGGGCTGATTTTTTGTGTCAATTTGTATGGAAAATGTGTTTATGCCGCAATTCTGTTTGATCATTTATTTAAAAATTATTACATTAAATAGCGTTTGTGTGTGAAATAAATTACATTTAGTGTTGCCGAAAACATCTAATCTGTACCTGGGGGGGGGCAAATTACGGCATTCGATATGACTCGTAATTCAAAAATATTTCCATATAAACTCTATTGAAATATTTTTAAATTACGAGTCATATTGAATGCCGTAATTGGCCTCTGGATTTAGTAACTTTTATTACGATAATCGCACTTTTAACTATATTCGCTGTCGGTTGAGGCAAAAAGAAGTAAAACCAGAAGCTCAAATTCACTTATTTTTTATATTATTTTTTGTGGTTTTCGCTTATTCTGATATTTGTATGCAGAGATGCCACATGAAATGGTGAAAAAAACACACCTGCGCCCTATTTTGCAAATCGCTAAAGCTAAATCTCTATCGTTAAAAATCTATAAAGTCGATTTATCGATTTTCGACTACGAATGCAATTTCAATGCAATGGTTTAGAAATCTAGTGTTTTATGTCATTGTCAAAAAATCTTAATTTTATGAGAATATGTTTTTTATAACAGAGCATCGAAGCAGAGCATAAAGCAAAAAATAAAAGCTCCTCTAAATTTCAGTCACATTTCGGGAAGTAATTATTCAAATTATGAAAAATTTGGGAACATTTTTCGTCTTCAAATTAAGTTCTTCATTTCAAAGTTGAGTATTTTTAGATATATAGGGTGTTTTTTTAGAGGTATAGAACTTCGAATTGAAATAAAACACAAGAAAATCGTTTTAATGTCCATCAATTTGGCTTTATTGGAAGGATAATTTTATGCCATTAACGTTTAAATATGATTTCGGGCATGTAGCCGCCGCGGCTGGCTCGAATAAAGCCAATTCTACAGGTCCAATTTTCAACCACTTTTTCGAGCATATGGGGCCGTATGTTGGCAATAACGCCACGAATGTTGGCTCCAAGTCCCCTAACGTTTCTGGTTTGTTGGCGTAGACGAGCGACTTCAGCGGATGCGTATTATCACATAGAGTAAACGTAGTGCGAAAACGATCCATGGTTAACCGAATTAATTGCTCTGTCGACCATAAAATGGACGGAGCTTGCGGTAAACTTCGCGAACTGAACAATTATTTTCGAAATAAATTTGCACGATTTGCAAGCGTTGTTCTTTTGTCAACCTGTTCATGATGAAATGGCAAACCAAACTAAATATTAATCACTTGACAGCTGACAAAATGGCCGCCAGATAAAAAAGTGATGCCAACTTAAAGTTCTATACCTCAATAAAAAACACTGCACTGCACTACAAATTTTTATATGTGGTATGTATGTAAACTTTGCACTCAAAATATGTCATCCGTCATTAATGTTGATATTTTTATAAATATTTATAAGGCTTAGTCATTTATTTATATACGATAAAGATTTGCACATATCGTCGCCTCAAAATTGTTTTAGCCCATACGCCACAAAGTTGGAGTGGAGAAAAACGACAAAGAAAGTTTACATGAAGTTCTCTGAAAATATACCCGATTGATTTCTTTTCTCTTTGCACCACTGCTTCCGACACATGTTTTGAAGAAAAATTTACATTTTTGTGAACTTTCATCACTGAAGTTAGAAGTTAATATTACTTTATTGTAAAAGTAAATATACGTTTTGTGCCCCATACGCAATTTAATTTCAAAAAGTAGCTTTTTGACTTCCATACGTATACTTTACTGCTGTGAATTGATAATTTTGTTGTTTTGTTTATTTTTCTTGCTGTCCAGAGAAATAAGGTGATCGTTTAACGTCGACCAAGAAGCCACCGCCGTATTTTTACACTTATACAAGAAAAACAAGTAATTGAAGTGTATTTCATATAAAGAATGAAATTAAATGATTTCTGTTATATTCAAACATGCATAATTAAGGTTTCTTTTATATTATATTAGTGCTTAATAAGTTTATATTAAACCATGTCATCGGCGGCTGCGTCTGGGTTATGATATATTAACATTCGCTGTTGAATTTTTATAAAAAAAGAAGGTGCCTTCTTTTTTTATTATTCATTTCGTGTAGAAATGGAGCAAAACAAGAATTTGTATAAGAAAAGGTGCCGTACACCTTCTTTTTTTTATTATTCATTTCTTGTAGAAATGAAGCAAAACAAGAGTTAACTTTACTTCGCACGTTTTCGTATAAGAATTTGACGCAATCGTCAAACAGTGGGATGCACAGCAGAACAATACTTATTAAACCTAAATATAGTGGATAAGGAGTAAAATGAATGCGTAATATCTCAGGAACCATAATAAATTTTGTGAAATGCGTTTTTGATTCAGAAAGAGGGTATTCAAAATTTTTTTATTTATATATATTTTTATTTTTTTAAGAATGGTCGGTGGTGCAAAACTATTATGGGGCGGCGATATGTAAATACATATTCACATACATACATTTATTTCAGGCGTCCACCACTTTTTCTCGATAAGAGAATAAACCAAAAACTTGATAAAACTACATAGAAAAAAAGCTTACGGAACAAAATAAAAAGTTTTATTTTTAACGGCTCGTTATCTCAAAAACTTAATGCGCGTGAATGTTTGCATACTTCAGAATGTTGCATGAATATTTAAATATAAACATAAGTGTGAATTATTACACAGAGTTGTTTACTTAGTTACTTGAATCGATAAAACATATTATATTAGAAGAAGTAGATTAACTTTGTTTTATTTTCAACACGTGTTTATAATAAAATAGTCACAGAAACAAACAAAAAAAAAAAACACCGGCAAACTTATCATAACAAAACAAAAAGGGTAACCAAATGTTAAATATTGTATTTATATTAAATTTGTTTTTAACACTTCGCAGTCTGTTAGTGGAAAATTTTAAAACCCTTTATCTTTTGTAACAACCATGTGTATTAGGGAAGCCAAAAGGATACGTTTTTTGAATTCCGGATTTGGGGATTTGGATATGTATTATCGTGGGATTGCAAGTGTTTTCGGTATTTTGGGACTATTTCTGAAAACAAAGAAACTGAAATTTTAGACCTATTGACATAAGAGTAAATTCCTTAAATACAAATATAAGGCACACACATAAATATAAACGGTGTTTCTGTAGATGTATAAAACTTTAAGTCGGCAACACTTTTTTAACTGGGGGCCATTTTTGTAGCTGTCAAGTGATTTATGTTAATTTTGTTTTGGCATTTCAACATGAATAGACTGACGCCTGAACAACGCATCCATATTGTGCAAATTTATTTTGAAAATCAAGGTTCTGTTCGAAATACGTATCGCATACTATGTCCACTTTACGGTCAACATAATCGTACATCAGAGCAATTAATTCGATTAACTATGGAACGTTTTCGCACCACGTTTACTATAAATGATAATACGCATCCACAGAGACATCATACAGTGCGTGGAATCATTGGTCCGTACTTTTTTTAAAAACGGCGCTGGTCAGAAAGAAGTTACAGTCAATAGTTACTACGTTTATACGCGCACTATTTGCAAATAAAAATACTTGCAAATAAATTAACTCGCTCTTTAAACGACATTGTAAACGTATAAAAACTTGGTATCACTTCTATAGAAATGTTGCTTATGTTTACAAACAAATGTGCAAATGTATAAAATAACAAATAATAATTTGTTTTTATTTTCATTATTTTCTTCTATCAATGTTTTTTGTGCAATATTTATCAATTTATTGTTTTGTATTAGAAAACATTTGTAAGTGTGGCAACCTTAAGCATTTTATTTGCAAATAGTGCGTTAATCGTGAATAGTTTTCTGAATTAGTAAGTCGCAATAAAAACAACAATATGGCAACAATTTA
This sequence comes from Nowickia ferox, assembly GCA_936439885.1. Taxonomy (NCBI): domain Eukaryota; kingdom Metazoa; phylum Arthropoda; class Insecta; order Diptera; family Tachinidae; genus Nowickia; species Nowickia ferox. The sequence goes on from OW387026.1 coordinate 23,316,275, forward strand.
CAGTTTTATTTGCAAATAAGCCGTGCGTATAAACGTAGTGATTACTGATTTCTTCGTTCATCAATTGAACAACCATGATGTGGAGGAGCTGTGGTTTCACGTATCGGACCCGTGAATTGGCCTCAAAGATCGTGCGATTTAACGTCGTTAGACTATTTTCTGTGGTCGCTAGTCTACGCCGATAGGCCCGAAACGATTGACCACTTGGAGGACAACATTCGCCGCTTTATTGCCGTTATACGGCCATAAGTGTTGGGAAAAGTCCTAGAAAATTTAAAAATTTATCTTTGTTTTATTCCATTTCAAAATTCTATACCTCTAGATCCTTAAGAGATAAAAATATAATAATCCCGAAACATCAACGTCAGGTCTCTACATGGCATTTCGCCTTTGGAATGCCCTTCCACATCATCAACAAATTAAAAGCAATGCAACAAAATTTTAAAAACTTTCATTTTAATTACTTTGAGGATATCACAAATGTCTTTATGTTTGAAAATTCTATATTGAATGTAAATTTTGTATGTAAATTTTAAAATTATTTATATAAATTATTTTAGTTATTCGGTTTTTTTTAAATTTATTAAATATTAATCCTGAATTATAATTATAAGATTATGTCTCGTTATGTAAGGGATTCAATAAATAAATTAAATTAAATTAAAAAACACATTATATATACATTTAGTCATTTCTTTCTGAAATTCTCTTTAATTCTCTTTTTAACTTTTATTTGCGCCTGTACCTCGATTATTTTCCATGTAAAAAAATGCTATTTCTTTACATACATATTTACTTTAAAATTTTTATCTGACATTTACAAAATAAAATACAAATTAGAAAATTATTAAAGCAACTATCGTTTTTATACCATGTTCCACAACTAACAAGGTAAAAATTTTAAAATTTGAAATTGCTTATGAAACTATTTTAAACTTCTTTTAAGAGATTTATCCAAAAAAAACTTGTAAGAAATCCCAACACTAAAAAATACCGGGATTTCCTGCATTAGGGTCCCCTAATTTTTAGGTATTATTTTAAAACTGTTTATAAGATAAAAATAATAAATGTCATAAAATTTACATTTATTGTTTCATAGTGAACAGAAATTATATTGCTGAGCTTATTTAAGCAATAAACAATTATTGTTTTCATTGCTGCGATTTTGCAATTTGATTGCACAACTTTGCGTTTTTCCCCTCACTATCATTATTTATAGATAAAAAAAAATTTAATTTAATTTAAATAAGACTGAAGCAATTTGCAGAATATAACCGCAAAAGCCAGCTGCAAAATATAACTAACAGATGTTTACTTTATAAAATCAATATTCTTAGGAATTTCCAAGACTTGTGTGGAATTGTATAATATATTGTTACATAATAATGAAAAGAAGTTTACATAAAATTATTATGGCCAGATGTTTTTGACATAGTGGCAACATTTATTTTAACTCAAATGTTGCCATATGCATACTAATATAAGATGTATTGTTATGAATTTTGTATGGCAACAATGTCCTTTAAAGCTATAAGAAATTAACGTCTCAATCAAAACTTATGGCAAAGTTATAATGTCCCAATGCAAGTAAATATTTCTTCAATTTCAATAAAGACGGTCTTAACATACTGACATATAAGATTAATTTAATTTTAATGCACATTCAAATCTCATTAAGAAGGAACTCTCAATTATAATTTATATAAATAATCACCGGATACACAAAGAAACAGAAACATCGTTTAATTTGCCAACCTTTTAAGGATTGTCGGAGAAAATTAACAAAACAAAAAATTTTGCATCGGACACGATTATTAGTTAAATTTAAAGTTTCAACTCAATTTGATGTCATAAGAGAGCCTTTTATGGCAATCAATGGAAAATACGCGGGGTGACTATTGGTGTTGCCATGTAAGCTTATATGCATTATATGTTTCAATCCGACAACTTGATATAGCCGCTTCAATGAAAGCAAATACTGTTTCCACTAAGACAGTAGTGCCCCTCGTAATTAAAAGTGTAAAAAAATGCCAAAAGGTGTTTAATACCAAATTAAATATTTTATTTTGTATTCTGCTATTTTAAATTTTATTGTTTAATTATATTTGTTTGTATCTTTGTATCTACATAGTTGTTGTGTGTTTTGAACACGAATATAATTTATAGATTTAATTATTATTTATATTATTGTTAACGAAAGTTTTTTTGTATTTATTTACACTTTTATATTTGTTTTATATAAATTTATAATGTAATAAATGCAATGTTATAAATAATTAAGTATCTGGCATTTTTGTTGCTTTTGTTAATAAGCAATTGTACTCGTAAATTGGAATGGAAATAATAATGAAATAAATATGAGATCTATATTTGGCAAAGGCTGATTCATAGAAAACTTAACGAACATTTGATGAAATTTTGCGTTGAAGTATTTTCGCCAAAAAAAAGTAAATAAATTAAAATCGAATTTACATTACAATGTTTTTATTTTATTTATTTTTTTTTAATTTGTGCATGAAACTCTATTTCTATTTACTGGTAGTGTAATGTTAGAGAAAACAGAAAGAAAGAGTTAGAGAGAAAATACCATGACATGAATCTATAGAGGATTTTTGGCACCTTCTATCGCCCAATAACAGAGTTTCACGCGATAGATTTGATGAGCTTTTTACACGAAAATATGTTTTTACTTGTACCAGCGATGGGAATGATGGGAATGGCTACAGTGTAGGCAAAATATCGTTATATAATATTTTAAAGGCAAACAATGAAGTGGAAGCGTTTGGGAGTAAAAAGAAGTATCTATCGTTTGAAAAAAATATGTAGCCGAAATAGACTTGTGTATTTGGAATATGGGGCACGAATATTCCACAATTACTTTTTAAAAGGATTGGTAATTTGGAATGCCCAAAATATTTTATGATATAAAACTTGAACATTAAGACTATGTCTTGTTTTAGACTCGGCAGGTTTTCTTGAAGCAATTCTCTTTTAATTAATTTATTTAATTCTCTTTTAAAACTGCTCGTTTGTTTACACACAAACGGTTTCTTGTTAAATTTTCCTATTGTTTTAATGCAGCGAATGAAATAACAAAACATAATTGAAGTAACTTTTTGGTACAAGCAAGTTAGTACCCCTCTCCTTTCTTTTTTCCCCTTTCTCCAATCAACTCGGGCTTGCTTCAAGAAAAACTGCCGAGTTTAAACATGAATAAGTTTCGCAAAGCTGTGGCAATTGCTTATGGCAATGTCAAAATAAACAAAATGGACAAAAAGTACTTCGAAAATCAACTCTACTGCAAATGAAAACGCATAATTTTTTATTTTTTATTTTTTTTAAGAGAAGTAACACTCAGGCAATGAATGCCTACTACTATTACTAGGTGTTACCTTGTTTAGGAAAGGGATAGTGATAGAGAAGACAGATGGTGAAGGAAGAGATAGAGGAAAGCTTCATTCTTTTTGCACGTTTTCAATAATGCAGTGTTGCAGCGCTTCTGGTGTTAAATGAGGCGTATTAAATTTTTGAAGCTGTGATTAGTAGCCATTTTATTGGTTATTTTACTTCGCAGGTGATTCTGCTACACAACGAAGTAGAGCGCTCTGATGTTACATTGGGATTAGTATCTGCTGAAGTCGGTATAATTCAGTGACCAGTGACTATGCCTTCATCACATGAACTTTCCTACAACAACTGAAGCAAAGGGACACTATTGTACAGGGTGGGCCAAAAGTTACCTTGGGGTTTAAAAGTTTAATAACTTTTTCGTTTATTCATTTTTTTATTTTTTTCTCAGATTATATAATATATAAAATGGAAAATTTTTTACACTAAGTATGAAAAATAATGTCTCTTAAATTACCACTGTTTTCAGCTTCGCACTGATGGGCTCGTTTTAGAGCATTTTCCATAATATCTTCCAAAATTTCTGCAACAATATTTGCCTTGAGTTCAAGGATTGTCTCTGGCTTGTTCACATACACTCGCTACTTCAAATAACCCCAAAGAAAATAGTCGGGTGCTGTCAAAACTGGCGATTGCGCTGGGCCAAATTATTTCCGAATTTCTGGAAATTATTCGCTCTCTAAAAATTTGACTTAAAAGTGCCATTGTGTCTCGGGCAGTGCGGGCAGTGGCTCCGTCCTGCTGAAACCACATACCAGGTATGTTTTCAAGAGCAAGACGTAAAAAATTTTCTATCATAAACCGATACCGCTCTCCATTTACGGTTACAGCACTTCCATCTTCATTCTCGAAGAAGTAAGGCCCAATGATATTTTCAGAAGTGATCCCACACCATATTGTACACCTAATGGGGTGCAATTGGCGTTTATGAATGGCTCTTGGATTTTCAGAACCCCAGAACCTACAGTTCTGCTTATTAACAAAGCCATTCAAATGAAAATGAGCTTCATCACTCATAATCATAATCGCCCATCAGTGCGAAGCTGAAAACGGTGGTCATTTAAGAGACATTATTTTTCATACTTAGTGTAAAAAAATTTTCCATTTTGTATATTATATAATCTGAGAAAAAAAATTTTAAAAAATTAATAAACGAAAAAGTTATTAAACTTTTAAACCCCATGGTAACTTTTGGCCCATCCTGTATATCAGAAAAATGCGTGGTGTTGTTATTTAATGACTGTCTGATACCGGGTTCGAACCCAGGATCTTCGTTTTTGTAGTCAACGTGCTAACTACTTTTTCTTTGAAATGTAGGAGATGACTTCTATAAAAATTTTATTCTTTAAAAATTAAAAAATTCAAGAAACTGAAAAAAATCCTGAATTCTTGTAAAAAAAATTTAAATTTTGAAGCAATTTGTGTATTTTTAATTTTGTTATTTTCAAGAGACCTCAACGGCTCAAAAATTTTGTAATTTTTTGTTTCAATCCCAAGTCGATACGCAGAAAAAGGTATGTAAACATGAAAAATTTTGTAATATCAATGAAAAAATTAATTAAATTTGAATTAAGTTTCCAATAGAGAATTTAATAATATCAATTAAGTTTTTCCACTCGAATTAATTGAATCAATTAAATTCTTAATTGAAAATATTAATTGGTGAAAATTTTTTTCTGTGTACTTCTCCGAATATTATTGTAAAATGGAAGATGCGATATTATTATTAAATTAATGTCAGAATTAACCAGCTAAGTTTGGACATTTTGTTTCTGGAGCCTAAAAAAACTTTTAACAATCACAATAAATATGTTACTCAGCCAGAAAATGCAGGGAGGAAAATTTGAGAATTTATACACATTGAATTATTTATTACGATCTTTGAAAGGGTAAATTCGAACAGTCGAAAATTAATTTTTCGATCAGTACATATTTTTCTTACAATATAATAAACAAATAATAAAATATAATCTTTCGTAGACCTAGTTATCTAGTACGAAAGCAAACTCAAAATGCATTAAAACGTTGTTATATTATTCGTATATTATAGTATATTATTCGTATAAAATAATTGAAATTTAATTTTAAAAATTATAAAAATAAAACAAACTTCATTGCACAAACACATAAATCTTCGTTGATCTTTTAATTTTTTATGTTTTTTAATAATTAAAATGAATAAAAACACTTTTTATATTAAAAGTTAAAAATGTTATTAAACTAGTTTGCATTGCACTTTGCCGTTTATGCGCAACTGCTGGCAACTTCTTCCTTCTTCTTCTTCTTCAACATGGTACTACGTTTTTTAAATATAATAAATTTGGCATCACTTGATTTTAACTATTCAGTAACATGTACAACTTGTTAGTACGTTTATACGCACTACTTAAATATGTATATCCCAAATAGAGTTTTACGAATTATTTTTTTATTTGCAAATAGCGAACAATTCCTGATTAATGCATTACATATTTGCAAATAAAATGCAACTAATAATTAGATTAATATTGCACAGAAAACATTGATAGAAGAAAATAATAAGAATTAAAATAAAACAAAACAAAATTTTAATGTTAATAACATCGGCTCCATGGCACATCAAAAATCAAATTTACATCGTGATCCGAATATACCACTTGTGACTGCTGAAATTGCAAAAACGCAGGCAAATATTTAACAAAACTCGAGTCCCATTGTAATCCCCTTGCTCGTAACATCTTGAACTTTACTGGACACATACGCTTAAAAAAGAAGGACACTACGCAACACTCCAGATGAAACTTCTTGAAAATATTTTTTTTACCATTTTGTTTTCAAATCGGAAATTGTTTTCGAAAGGTTTTGTTTTTTTAACAGAATTACATAATAACCCCTCAATTTTGCAGAGTTGAAGCGAATGAATGAAGTGGAGTACCTTTATCGTATTTTCAATACTTGTTTATATATTTTATTATTTTTTTGAATGTCATCACAAATTTTTTTCAGTGTGTCTCAGAAAATATAAAAACATCCGCTCGCAAGAGCGTAATAGTATAAGTGAAAGAATGTCAGCTCCACTGATCCGAAGAATCATCAGTGATGTACTTCAATGTGCAAAAATGTCCACATAAAAATCTAAGATTAATTTGAAAAGATATCTTTAGTTTGTGAGTGATTTCAAGAGAGTAGATTAGCTGAAGGCCGAAAGTGCATGGTCAAACTCAATGGAAAGTCGTATTGGAAGATTTTTGTATACTTCAAGAAGAAGTTGCATAGCAGGAAAAACTGATTCGGAGAAACCTAAAGAAGATTTCAAAATACCTATCGAATCATACCCATTTTGATATAGTTCGCTAACTTTTTATTTTTTTCGTATTTACAAAATGGCGTCTGTTGGCTGCCATATTGAGTTTTGACTACTGTCATATCTTTAGTGACACTCCCAGGATAAAGATAAATCGATTGATGTGAGAATCATCAAAATCGGTCCACGCCTTCGGTTTATATAGTGCCGCAACAGAACACACATACATAAACACATACGTAAATACAATACAGGTTGCCCTTATTCTTAGAAAAGAAAACGCCATTAATTTATCAAATTTTACAATTTTATTATAACACAACATATGTATGGAAATTTTACCTAACAATTTCTAAATTTCCATGTTTCATGATCGAATTAAGCAACCACTACTTTAGCAAGTTATTTTCTCATGAAAGTAATAAAAATAAATTAAAGCCCTGTTTATTACGACACAGTGTGTAAAACTTGCAAATTATGTAAACTTTATATTTTGAATAAAAAAACACATTTACAGCCATATAAATGCAAAAAAAAATATGAATTTTATTACTGCAAACTATTTTAATTGAACTAATTACATTATTATTATTAGCGGAGTATTGTTTTTGTTTAACATTTTATTTACATATTCGTATCAATAAATTAGTGATGAGATTACGAACATGCACGCTCACGAGCAAACATGCATACATATGTACATAGACACTATATCACTCACGTATAATATTGTATTTTTTTTGTTAATTTATGCATGCACCATACATACGTGAGTGCAACAAAAATAATTAATCATGTCTAAGAAGATTCACCCCAAGCGCCGGTCACAAAAAGTAGCATCAGTACATTTGTATGTTGCAAGTTGTAGAGCGCATAATGTAGGATGTCATGACGCGTCCATGCAGAAATAGGATTACTTTGAGCCCGTTTAGATGAAGGGTGGCCTAGCTGCGACACGTCGCTTGCGAGTCGTGTTTGTAGGAACCCGTTTAGGTGAAGGGTGACCTAGCTGCGACAACGCTTATCGTACGTTCTCTTTTGGAGTCCCTTCTTAAATCGACGCGGGTTTACATGAAGACCTTTTTGTCGCAATAGTCAAGCGACTTTTTGATATTAATTTGATCAATGATCAATTTGATCAGTTGGACCAATTTTTTATAACATGCATGAAACAAACAGTTATAAAATAAAAATTATAAAGAAATAAAGTAAGGAGAGAAAAGGAATTAGTGTATTTTGGTAGTAAATTAAAAAAAAATAAAAATTTATGGACATATTAATTCTACATTTCTCAAACTAACAATTAGTTCCTTTGCTACGAATGAACGAATAAAAAGCATTGATCAAATTAATATCAAAAAAGCGTTGTCACAGCTAGGTCACCCTTCTACTTTTTTGACAAGTCAGCTGATTATTATATTAAGTGATGCCAAGTTTTATTTTACTTTTGATGCAGGGTAGGATGCGTGGCATGTACAGAATGCGTTAAAAGCAAAAATTCGAGGGATGTGGTGATGCGAGAACTCGTTGTGTTTACTTTCAGCTGAACAATATGCCTGAAAACTACTTAGCAGAATTTTGCTAAAAAGTCTTTACTCAAAATTATTTCTCTAGTTTCACCATCAGAATTGATTTAAGTTCCTTGTTCTTCGCATAATTTACTATTAAAGATAATCATTATTGATCACGCCAATTGTTTAAGCGGTGACCATCTCTGGTATACAATTGCAAGTGAAGAATAAATTCAAACAATAACTTTACAATAGTTGTTTTTATTTTCTATGTAAGTTTTTCTTATAACTGTGTTTCCTATTAATATTTCGCGAGAAACATGCATGCAATAATGGGTACGTTCGTAAAAGCATTTATAGTGCACGTCTGCGGCATCGCGAACATCTGACGTTCAAAAATGCATAACTTGGCAGCACTGTTTGGCGTCAAATTAAATGTCAGAATTGCTGCATAGATGCATAAATTTGCTGAATTTACGAACGTACCCAATTATGTCAATACAGTACCAAAAAATTGGGCCTTACCTCTAGAAAAATTTTGTGCTATTGACAGTATATTTCTGTTCCCTAAGGTCTAGAAAACAGGGGGTCTACTCTGTATTTCGAAAAGAAAGAAAATTCTTTCGAGTTTGTATGTTATTAACATTACAATTCGAAACGAAATCAAATCCTTTCGAATTACAGAGTAGACCCCCAGCATGAGAACGGCGAGACATGCACTAATTTTTTGGTATTAAATGGACGTGACGCCGCTGTTGACAACTGTTATTATTACTATTCAATTCCCATAGGTTCTAGGTGTGGCGTAAGATTTGTCTCAGATACCGGTTTATGAATACCTGGAGTGCATTTATTTCATTAGTGGGAGCGTGTCATGTTTCGCACACATACAGAACAACGAATTTTATTACACTATCGTCAAATATTTTGAGTTTGGTGTGCTTAGAAATGAACGCGGATCGCCAAGCTTTATTCAGAATTCCAAACGATGCTCTGTTAAAAATGTAGTTACGGCCTTTCGAATTCAGTTTAAAAAAAAAATTTTGCCATGTAAAATTTTATGGATAGATGTATTTTTGTTATTTACATCGTTATCAAGCAATTATTTGAATTTGGATTTTAGGTGGCGATATGTTAAGGTAAACAAAAGCTATTAAAAAGAAATAAAACTGACTGACTAAATAGCTGCCTATCTAAATAAGGGAAACAATTTTCGTGGAAAAGGCAAGCAAAAAAAAAACATTTGTCACATGTTGATGGCTGTTGTTAGTTTTGATTATTCATTATTTTCTAATTTCATTTTAATAGTATTTTCTTACTTTAAGAACTTATTATTTTGAAACAATAGCAGGAAAATTTCAAATTTTTTCATGTTTATAATTTTCGTAAATCATTATACACACACAAATCAAGCGGTTAATAGATGCCTAATTCCAAAATGCATTATTATAATTATTGCATTTGCAAAAGAATAGCAATAGCAAGTACGTATTGTAATAATGAGAGACCACATCAGCAGCGCATTGTAAACAGTGTTGCCGTTTTGGCTACTTAAAAAAAATTTGTTACTATTTTCCCCAATGTGTACTTGTGTACTTTTTCCATTTTGGTTACTATTACCATTACAAAAATAACCATATTTATACATTACACTACATTTTGAGTATAATTAACTATTATGATAAGCTAAATAAAATATAAATAAGAAATAAAAATGGATGTGGTTTCCGAAGGCTTTAAACATGTTTTAAAACTCAGGTATTGCTAGTGTTTGACCCCACAGTCTTATCTCTACTTGACATTTCTTTTTTTTTTTTAAATCAGCGCAATAACATTTAATTTTGTCATCTTGTCATTTTGTCATAGTTGTGCTGGCATAACATGCCAGTTTGTAGGTGAGGCAAAGAGAGTGGTTTTGTGGATGGCATAATTTTTCAACCAGCTACAACCCCGCATTGGCAGCACAAAACCAATACAAACACAACTTAAAAAACAGCAAATGTTAAATGAATACGTAAGACACTAACACGCAAAGCTGTGTATACGCGTATACATTTTATGCCAAATGAATTAGTCTCGTGTAATTTGGAAAAGAACAAAAATTGTGCGGCTTAAAAATTTTTCTCGTGTAAACTACCTCAGTGAACATATTCCACAAGGGTTGTATTTTGAAATTGACTACATTTATGGTGCAATTGAGTGATAATTGCTTAATTACTAATTCAGTTCTTTTATGGGAAATTGAGCTCAATCAAATTCTTAAGTGAGTAAATTTCCTAAATGCGCAATTAGCGTGCATTTTTTTCTCAAAATACTATAAGAAGTGATTGATAATTGATTTGCCAAATTATCTTAATGATTTTTGGGTATTTTCGCAGTTTTTGCAATAAAAAAATTGGAGGAGTGTGATGAACTTAAATAAAAAAGCTGTGTGCGATGTTATTTTATTTGTTTTATATGAAAGGATGCAACTAAAAAGGACTATCATAATATTTTGATCAAACTGTTCTATCTTGGTCGCTTGAGTCACTCTAGGGAAGGAAAAGATGACACAAGGCTGCAACATAGGGAATGGTACCCAGCCTCGAATTAATGGCGCATAATGGGGCGAGAAGAGGCGGCACAAATGAAAGTACAACAAGTTGCAAGTCGAGAAAATGAATTTTAATTTTTATGCTTCTATTTTGGTAGTAACAACAAAATAAATTTAATAATAATATTGTCAAATGGTACGTAGCGTCTGCCGGATACATTTATGTGCTAAATTTTTTTATCAACATGTTTCTTTTATATTTATTTTAATAATAATAATTCGCGGTTATTGCTGATTTTTTTCTTTAATCTATTTTTTGTGGTTTTTATTTCTTTATTCTTTGTTATTATTGCAAAGGTGTGTGCATTATGCAAAATTTCAAATATGTACATACATATGTACGTGTAAATTTGGCAAGGAAAGTAATAAATATAATACCGTAAAATGTTTTTTTTTAATATAAAACATGAAGTGATAATTAATATAAAATATATTTTTAATCGAGGAGACATTTATATGTTGAGTGTTTTATTTTTCTACCACAGGGTTTTGCTTAAAGTTGGAATGATTTTCCGTCATATCGCATGAAATTTCATTTTCAGACTGGTTCCGGCTATGTCCCATCTTCAAAGTTATTTGAATATCAATATTTGCATTTCACTTTATATCTTGTATTACTTTCACATTATATCACTTGTAAATATTGCAATATAATAATTTTACCATAGCAGAAGTTCCCATCAGAAAATTACAAAAATATCGTTTTAAATACTCTTTGAGTATAAATGTGTATAGTTAGAAATAAAAACTATATTCATGGGCAAACATACTCATCAAATTTAAACTAAATACGTGTAACTAATTATAAACAATCAACGAATATGTTCTCACACATTCCTTAAATTACGCAGCACAAACGCCTATAAGTTAAATTTACATATACACTATATCAGTTGCAATCATACACATAAGCAGGGCAAGTTTTTTGTGGCATATGCCATTTTTGATAATTTAGCCATTTTTTCAATTATTGACATAAAAATCCATTTTCAGTCCACCATACCATAAAATACCTTCCTTTCAACCTAGAAGGAATTCTTATATGTCTGAGTGTTTTGCCAGCCATTTTTTACCATTCTTCGTGCCGCAAAAAACTTGCCCCTCACATACATATATAAGTATAAAAATACTCTGAATATTTTTTCAGCTACACATGAGTACATCATTAGTTAAAATGTAAAATCACGTAAATACACTTTTTTAATTTTTTTGAAGAGAAAAAATTTAACAAAATTATTCAAGAGACTGAAGTAAAGTTTCCTTATTTTAATTTTTAATTCGGTCAGTTTTATGAGAAAGGTTTGAAAGTTTGTAGCGAAATATCTTTCGATGATACGTTGTTCATTGGCCTTTCACACACGAGTGTAATTTTTATGCCGCACAATTTTTGTTCTTTTTAGAACACACGAGACTAATGCGTCTGGCATAAAAATGTATACGTGCACACAGCCTTGTGTGTATTAGTGTTTTTTGTATTCATTTTACATTTGCTGTTTTTTAAGTTGTGTGTGTATTGGTTTTGTGCTGCTGATGCGGGGTTGTAGCTGGTTGAAAAATTATGCCAAACACAAAACCACTCTCTTTGGCCCTCTCACCAACAAACTAGCATTTTATGCCAGCACAATTGTTCTTGTGTGTGACTGGCCATTTGCGCACACCTCAAGCATCAGTGCTGCCAGAAAAGTGAATTGATCAAACGCTAAAATGGCAACAATGTTCAACTGATGACATCACAGGGATGGAAAGTGCGATAAAGTGCACTAAAAACGTGTATAACTAAATAAATACTAGAAATACATTTAAAATTAACAATTTTTAAGTTTAACATTTGTTAACTTACTAATACATAGTCCATAGTAAAATTATTTATTTACTTATTCAGTAAAATAATTTGTATTAATATATATTGAAATTGATTATTGGAACAACAAGACTTATTATGTTAAACTTCCACTTAAACAAATGAGAAGTTCAACTAATATCAAAGTCATTCCATGGCGTATAGAGCAAAATTTCAGTACAAAATTGGTACTGATGGACAGTTTGCTCTACTTGCAGTTAATATCTGTGGCAATAACAAAAAGTTCTTAAGCCCAATTCGGCAGTTTTTTTAGGAGAGCACTTTTAGACTTTAAGTAATTTTTTAAAATCTATTCCTATTTCTGTAAAATATGTTACTTTCTTGCGGAACTTTATTAATTGAAGGTTCTTAAATATAAATTTAAAATATATTAGATCAAAAGTCTAGTTAAGTTTTTATTTCAAAAGAAATCGAATATGCAGCAACACCACTCCAACGCTGTTCCTGAAAGATTTTATGGAGATGAGTTCAACTACAATTTTAATTTGTCCTTTATAAAACATAGAAAAGACCAATGCGGCCGAATTTAGTATGTGGAATGAACATGAAAACTAACGTTAATATTTAGGCAATGGCGAATATTCATAGAAAAAACAAAGTATACTTTAAGAGTTTAAAACCAGTATTTTGTATGGTAATATGCGCCAATATTTTTCCCGCTCTTCTTACGGGCACCCACTTGGGAGCCATGGCTCTATATGTTGTGCTAACATTATACGATTCCTTTTGATGACATTTGCATGGAAAATAATTAAATTTTTTTTGCTCAGTATGGCAATAATTAGAAGTTTAAACTGCCGCTCAAAAACATCATGCACAGTTAAAATAAACAATAAACTAAAACTAATTATAATATGGAAACCAAAAATTCTAGTTACGAAGAATTTAACTTGAATACAGTAGTTTCCGCTTAATTGATCTGTGGTTAATTAATTAAAGCACTCAATAAATTCAAAAAGCATGCAAGTTTTTTAGTGAATAAATTAGCGAAGTATCACATGAAGGGTAAACCCAGTTAATTACATTACAACCCATAAAAAAAAATTTAAAGTCAATTATTAGGAAATTACTGTATTTAATAAGCTTTATATCAAATTGTTTACTTACATTTTACAGCTGCAATTAAATACATACACGAATGTACATATTTGACTAGTATTGTTAATTTGTCACTACAATGTAAAGTTAATTTGCTCTAGTTTATACATAATTTGCAGTAATAACGTATAAATAAAACCCCACAAGAAATAAAATACATAAATACAATATCATAAATATTTGACTTTGACCAGCAAAATACATAGTAAATGCGCAGATGGGAGTATTCTTTGATATTAAACGACAGGAGTTGTGATAAATTATCACCTACAAGTACATATTTGATATGTATGTTAAGTGAAATAAAAACAATAGTCATTAATAACATTTTTATTACAAGCAAATAAAAAAACATAATTGGCAGGTTATATACGAGTATATGTATATGTATATAGATACATGTGAATAAATAATTGGTGAAAGCAATCAGGTAAAAAGGTGTAATAGCAGGTCGGTCTCTGAACTTGGCGTTCTAACATTAAGGGCTAATAAATCAGTCAATAATTATATGTATTTTATTTTTAAATCCTATTTAAACACAAAATTTAGTTTTTCACCCGAAAATTAAATGAAACTTAAATAGCCAACATTGTGCATTTAAGTGTTGTTTAAGTTTTACAAACATACCATATATTTTGTGCATGTGTGTGATTTTTGAAGGCATGTACATGAACATCATGTGGTTACACATATTTTCATATCATGAAATATATAAACAGAAACGCTTTACTTTATTGTATTTTATATATTTATATATAAAATATATATTGAATAAATAAATAAATATAAGCAGAAAAATGCATTCCGATGCTCTTTTTGCATAATAAAATGTGTTTTTTTTTTGCTATTTGAGTTTTCTGCAAATTGATAAATCAACTTTCTTATTTATATTGAACAGCTGTTATTTGGAAAGCTTTCCATAATATTTGCAAATCTTAAAGTGCTACCGTACTTTCAACGTAATTTTATAATAACTTGGTGGCGAATTGCCACTGAAAAAATGAAAGTGTACTTAAATACATTTTAATTTTTTATGAAAATTAACTTAAACTATAATTAAGTTTTCACTGATTTATTAGCCATATATATGTAAATAATTAGTGCAAGGTCTATTGAGTAACAAAAATGTAATAAAAATAAGCTTATATCCCTTTACCATACGCAGAATTTACCTTGCAAAGTCTTAATGCAGCTGTGTGAAAGACAGAGGTAGTAGTACAGTCTCTTTCTGTCTTTCTCCCAGCTGAATTAAGACTTTGCAAAGTACACATTGCGTGTGGAAAAAAGATGTAACTCGTAAGCACTTTGGGTAGTAGAATAGCAAGAGCACCATCTATAAATCTGCTCGCAAGGGGCACGACTTGGAAGCAGTTCTTTCTATTATTCTTCTATAACATTTACCTTTTCTGCTAAGTATCATAACTATGGGACAATTGTACCCAAATGTATGTCACTTTTTTTCTACCCATTTTGCAGTCTTTCTAAATAATATCTGTACTCATCTCAGAGCATTTTAGTTCAACAACTTTTGGATAAACTCATTAACTTCAACTAATAATTATGAGTAATTATATACGTTTAATAAAGCTGACTACTAATAAAAATAAATAAATAAATGTTAAGCAATTAATAACATTTTACACAGGGGACATAACTATACAATTTAAAATGTCTCTATTGACAAACTTAATTTCTATTCCATATTTTATGTCTATAGTATACATACATAGTACGTATGTATGTATGCCTTTGTAATTTTTCTTTACATATAATTGTCCATAATTAATAGATATAAGGAAGCACGAGCCAAGTCAACGAACCCCTAAATTACGTTAAAGTTCATTAACCAGCCGACTTGTGTTTAAAGTTAAATAATGGGTAGCATTAGAAATAAACGAAAAAATTTACTTGCCTAGCCTCCAAACTTTATATCCAAATTTAAGAAATTCTTCGACTAGATTAGATCGAAACACTATCACTGTTTTATCCAATAGCATTTAAGCACCACATCGTGATTAATAGCTCAATTACAATTGCAACCACAACTACTGTCCGCAGTACATAAGAAAAAATTCGCTAGACTGCAGACCACAATGTCGCCCAGAAAAGACTATTTTATTTTTCTTGTACTTAGCGACGATTTTCTCATTTCAGTGATATTTCTACGAAGTAACTTTGCCCCCTAAAGTATTGTATCCTTGTTGCCATTTTATCATTTTCACTGCTAGATTTAGCATATTCTTTCCAAAAAAAAAGCATTCCAATTTCTCGAAAAATCTGCTAAAAGAAATCTAAGTAAATTTAAAATCATTTTTATTTTTCTTCTGTAGAACGTTTTAACAGAAATTTTGAATCGATTTAGCATTCTTCCATCATAATTTTCTGGCAACACTGTATTTTATATAGAGTGCACGTACTTACGGAAGATACATTTGTATTTGGGAAAGCACAAAGCAAATAATGGTGTTTGAAAGTCCGAGTTCGGTCTTAGGCCTAACCCAGACATATTAACCCAGCAAAAAAATTCTAATTTGGAAGCACTAACAACTGAGGGAAGCAATGTATTGCTTACTTGATAACAAAAGCTTCGAAAAATTAGTGAAATGCCTTATTCATACGCAACAGCAAGTGATTTTCTAACATTGTCTCCCCTTACAAAAACGCTTCTGGGAAGCAGTAATTTTTGCTGGGAATATCATAGATTTTCTGATATGTATACATTAATGTCTATATATATCTTCGATATTTGTAATAATGAATCGTCGGTGAAGTAAAATAATTAGTCAGACGACTACAAAGCTTCAAGTAATGCGCCTACTTAGCACCAGAAGCGCTGCAACGGTATAAACATTAACAAAAAACCACAATATTGAATTAATGTGAAATATAATCCCTCACTGTGTTGCCTGCATCAAACAGAAAAGATAACAAATAAACTGAATAAACATTTTAGCAAAATTTTATTTTGTTATTATTTTTACTAATTTTAATGAATATAGAACAGTTTTTATATTTAAAATTAAATTGAATTTAAAATTGACTTTTATGCGCAACTGCTGACAACTTTTTCATTAAAATTGCAATAATACCAAGTTTTCTATACATGTATATACATAAAATTTGGCATCACTTCACTTTAACCGTTCTGTAAGCTGTACAACTGTGTATCACATATAGGGTTTTTTCCCCGGGAATTCCACACTTAAAATTTCCTTATTACCAGGAATATTTTATGCGGGATCTCAGGAAATAATAAAAAGAAATAATTGACAACTTTACATTTAGAAAAGAGCTGTTTTCGCTTTGGCATTTGTGAAAATTTATTGCGAGCAGCGGTTTTTCCAACAAATTTTACATTTAAAGATATTTTGTCAAATATTGATTGATGTTTTAAGGTAATTTATTGAAATCATTATTCTCTTTTTTTTTTTTTTTAATAGAAACAAATGAAGTTGTTTTAGATGGAAAACTCAATTGTATGGACGTTTTTTAAGAAAAAAAATCTATTAATCTGTTTTGATTTCTCTAATCTAATTACATAATAAAGCCCAAGTTTAATTTTGAATTTCGAAAAATTGGGATGCGCAAAGCTCTTAGCACTTCAAAAAATTTGTTAAGAATTGAGCGGTAAAGCGATCCTATATAATCTAGTGATATTGAGCTTTAGACATTTTTTCATTGCGTCCTTTACGCTGCAGCCACACCTTCAATAAAATGCTTTCAAATTCAGACATACTGGGTGTCAAAATTCCTTGAAATTGATAGCTTGACACAAATTGATAGTCAATTTAATTTTATAAATGCCTCGGAGTAAGACACAACTCAAAATGGTAGGTAGCTTCACCCAATGTGCTGACATGACCAGCTATTCAAATTGAACATAAAATTGCCAGATAAATGGATAGGTGAAATTGAAAGCAACATAGTTGTCAATTTAAAAAGTTTGAGTGTGTTAGTAATAAAAAGAGTGAGTGCATTGCAAATTGAAAGCAATTGAAAGGCAAAAATTGAATGTGTGGCCCCAAGTTAAGCCGTCGTATCCTTTTCTAACCAGGAAACGCCAGATATTTATGTTAAGATCTATAGAATATGGAGGCCAATTTAGAAGTTCTACATCCTGCTCTTGAATTCACTATTTACACTTCTGGCAGTTTGAATTATAGCATTTACGTATTGGTAGGTGCACAGTATACATCCAAATAAGTTTTTAAATTGTTGAAACGTGGCTCTAATATCCTTTTGTACGATGCTCTATTCGTTTTTAGGGTTCCGAACACCAAAAGGGAAAAGGAACCCTATTGTTTTGGCTACGCTGTCCGTCTGTCCGTCTGCTACGGACCTGAAATTTTGACAGAATATGTAGAACTTTTGCCGCTACAGCAACAAATATATGACAGTTAAAAATTAAAAGGTGTTCCAAAACGAGCAACGTAAAATGTAATATACATACAATTATATATAGACACTTAAAATTTCCTAAGTTGATGCGTTTCTATACAGACTACAACAATTAACACTAAAATTTAAAAAAATTAAAATTAAATTTTTTTATCTAATTTTTCGACCTTTTTTTATATTCAATTAAAACTATTTTTTTGAGCTATAGGTCTGTTTATATTTTTATTTTTATTTTTATTTTTATTTATTTAATCTCGATATTTCGTTAACCTTCGGTTAACTTCTTCAGGATATTTCTTGTTTTTTGTTTTTTTTGATAATTAATTTTTTCTCTTTTTCTTTTTTCTTTCAATTACAAAATATTTTCTTTTTTCTTTCAATTACAAAGTATTTTGTAATTGAAAGAAAAAAGAAAAAGAGAAAAAATTAATTATCAAAAAAAACAAAAAACAAGAAATATCCTGAAGAAGTTAACCGAAGGTTAACGAAATATCGAGATTAAATAAATAAAAATAAAATTAAAATTAAAGAATATTCTATCAATGAATGTAATTTTGACAACTCGCTGCATCTTGGAAACCGTAAGAGGCAGTCTTGAAATTTTCAAAAACGCTAAAACTAAAAAATCCCAAAAATTAAAAAATCGCCAAAAGCGGAAAAATCGGCACAACGAAAAAAACACCAAACTAAAAAGTCTCTAAAACTAAAATAATTCGCCGAAAACCGAAAAAAATCGCCAAAATGAAAAAAAACACAAAAAACCGGAAAAAATTCCATAAGCGAAAAAAGCGCAAAAAAATAAGAAAATCCGCCAAAATTAGAAAAATTGCCAAAAACGGCAAAAAAAGTTTACCGGGTACGTAATTTTTTTTAAATATCTACATCAAGCTTGATATTTGAAGTTCGTATGGTATTACATGTGTTCGTACGGAACCTTTCGTGGACGAGTCACAGTCGCACTTTACAGAATTTATTTTTATTTATTTTTTCGTTTCAAACGCGAATTTGATAGTGCCATAATAAGATATGGCACCCCATACCACAATTCCACCTTCCCTGTTGTGTCTTTGTTACAAAAATATTTCTTATTTTCCTAAGTAGTTGAAATGAAAGTTGCATCTCTGTGGACCATCAATATTAACTTTTTTTGTCAGAAAAATATTCCTTCAAAATATATGAAATTAAGAGTCGGAACACAATGTAACGGTAAAAAAACGCAGTGCCGAACGGCATAAAATTAAAATCTATTTTATTTTCATTGCGAACTTTTTTATTATGTCAATTTCAGACTCTCTTTCTCTCTCTCTGATGTTGCCATAGTTTTTGAATAATTGGCTATGTTCACAACATTATTGTAAATAAAAAACATGATGGCTTCTGTCAAATTAATAATTTTTTTAATAACTTAAATTATTTTATTTACTGCCATTACATAATATTTAACATAAACAGTAAATTTTGTAGAAAATTTTATAAAAATGTATGAACAAATGTATGTTTATTTTTCTCTCCCGCAACGAGAAATCGCACCGCACCGCAAACATTCTGTTCAGACTCTAAGTTCCTTATTTAAACAATTCGCAGTGTGCGTATGTACATATATGTGTGTGCAATTTGTGCTTTTTCTTTGTTTATAAATCGTCTAGAAGTGCTACAGTTCATACCAACTACATTTCATAAAAATTTTCAACAAACAATTCCATCCCTAGTCATTAGATTACAACTGATACAATTTACAGTTCAAACAATAATTATCGCATGGCGGCAAATTTCAAATACATTTTTCTTTAAGTAAAAGGCAGATTAGGAGATATAGTAAGTGAGGAAGGAGAGAGAGCAACGGGTAAGCACAACAAATAAAGTCGATGACAGTTGTTTGGCAGACAGACAAAAAAAATTAAACTGTTATTAAAAATACACAACAAAAACAAGCACGTGCTCAGTAAACAAATTAAGTAGTAAAAAAACACACATACGCACATACTAATATTCTTTTATGGGGCCGGGCCCTGTTCTGTCCCCAACATCTCACAAACTTTGCCAACAAACTCATAACAAAAAAGAGAGGAGACGAAGACGTTTGCGAATTGTTCCACTTGTAACACATATTAAGTTCATTTCAGCAGGTTGTTGGCACAAAAAACACATGAACATATGTTGTTTGGCTGGCTGGCTGACGGACTAACGTTCGATTAAAATGTGGGACAATAAGAACAAAACAAATAAAATACATGAAAAGAAAAAAACATCTTGAAAATATTTGTACTTAAATATAAGTGGACATAATTTGCCGTAAATATTTAAAGAAACTTATTCAAACTGCCCACAATGCGTACGAATAGCGACAGACAGACCGAAATGCAGACAGAAAACACAAAAACTACTTATTTGCTTTAGCTAGCAGAGAGAAAGTTTCAACGTCTGTCTATGTGAATGAATGTTATCGATTCGTTTATCACGTTTTTCTGGGGATGATATCTAAATATCGCCAATAAACCTTTGTTTGAACTTAAAAAAATAAGAAACATGATTTTTAACGATTTTTAGAAATTCTTAAAAAAATATGTATATATAAGCAATTCTGCCCAAGGGATCTTTTATATTAAAATGTATATACGAGTATCTTGGATATTTACACATGTATACAATAAGTATATACATATACTTACATATATTAGATATATGATCTCGTATAATACTTTTTGTCATATTAAAGGTACAAGGGGCCAAAAGAAATCCCCCTATTGGAAGATGCTTTATTTTTGCAAATGGCGGCCAATGTCAAATCTGTTTTGACATTTGTGAAATAGACAGATGTGGAATACAAGTGAACAAGCCATGGAGCAATACACTCCCCAAGAACGCTGAATAATCATGGCGTGGCGTTCCCGGGTCGCCTCATCTCTCATTTCGGCGATTTACACTGGCCCACAAGATCGACCGGTTTAACCTTTCCAGACTTTTATGTGGGGTTTTTTTTAAGTCCCGTGTTTACATGAACAAGCCCGAGACCTTGGAAGCCTTCAAGGACAACATTCGACACGAAGTTCTCGGCGAAGTGATGAAAAATGTCATAAAACGAGCCCGTATAGCAATCAATTGTGACGGCACCCATTTGACCGATATCATCTTCTCGACTTGACCAATAAAATTCTAAAGGTTCAAACAAACATAATCAAAAAAAAACAAAGTTTTTCATTTAGAAAAAAATGAGAGCCAAACAACAAACAACGGATGACTTCTTTTGTCCCACCTTGTAGAATTAGTTTTTACTTTCTGTTCTGTTACGAATCAGCTGAGTAACATTGTGGCATTTTGTGACATGGCAATAATGTATACCAATGCTAACGTTTGTCATTTTCGAAATTTTTCGTTGTGTGGCATTGCGTTAGAAGCAAAAAACACAATGTGAACGGCACATTTTTAAAATGCTGTCACATAACGACAGCATAAAAATGTCAAATGTTCAGCATTAATCGTTCTGTTCCATTATGTTCTGTTCTTGTTAAATAATTGTATGTGACGGCAAAATACATTATGAAATTAAATGTGATTTTTACAAGCTTATATGAAATATGGACGATGCAAAACTCATCACTTTTTTTTTTGTTTGTCAGAAACAGCTGATAAGTTATTACAGAAAAAGTAACTATTAAAATTTAGCAACAGAACCGTACAGCACAGAACAGGAAGATAAAGTAAGACTAGTGAGACCTTAAGGTTCAATCAGACGTGCCATACCATAATGTCATAGCCTTATGGTATGGCCAATGCTAAAACCATGAATATATTTGCTTCACCTATTAGTGCTGCGATTACAATAAACAGCTGTATCTGTTTTCATTTGTTTATTCATTTCAAAAGTGCAACAACAAATATGTCTAAACAACTGTTCACGGTTATGGAGAAAAACTAAAATTCAATTGATTTCTATGATTACGGTTATGGGTATGGCGATATGGCGAGTCACCTATAATCACATACAGTGTTGCCCATAAGTTTGGTTCGAAGAACAGCCACAACTTTCAACTGTTTGACTTAATTTTTATTACATTCCTTTAACGCTACTTTTTGATTTTAATACGTACTACATACAATTAAAATATTAAATTTCTAAAATAAAAAACTTACCCATCATAAACACGACACGTGGAATTGTTAATCCTTTTGTCCGAAAATCGTCTACGACGATCCTCAAACAGATCTTTAACCGCCGTTACACCCAACACAAACAAAACCGGTATCATGGCAACTTCTTTGCCGAACGCGTTAATCGCTGGAAACCAGTTTAGCAAAACGATAAAAATAAAATACAAATTGGCCACGCGGTGAAATTGTTCTAATAAGTTTTTCGGTATAAACGATAGCAGAGTGTATTTAGTAGTGCGTATTTTGTTGCCTACAAAATGACCGTTCGGATGATCACGTTTGGGTGTTTTGGGTGGCACTGTGTGATTTGGCACTACTATGCGATATGGACGTTCTTCTAGGTTTTCTGTACGACAAATGCCAATACGTTTCCACCATGGTGGTGCTTCGGAGCGACGCAGGGTGTAAATCGATTCTGAACGCGAGGCCTGACGAGAATGGCCACGACCGGCAGCTGACGAGGGAGCCGAGGGACCGAATTCACGGGCTTCGTTTTCTTCCTTGTGGCCGGGAGGTAAAATAAAATCGGTCTTGGATCCCACACGACTATGCCCACGCGGTGTTCCTGTGGCACCGGGCGAATCTGTTATTTGACCTTGAGAAAATGCACGCTGGTGGCCTTTCATGGCTGATTTAATAGGGCGGCCACTAGGACCCACTATCGCCCCGCCACCATGGCTAACAGAACGTGAATGCCCCCGTCCTGAACCCCCCACCGTTAATGATTGAGGATTGTGATTTATAAAAGCTACACCGGGTATAGAACTTGTGGTTATTGTACTACCGATAACGCTTCCACCAACACCACCGGGGCCCGGGAATACATATGTTCGTTCTGGCTCCTGCATATTCAAGATGCCAGTTGTTGTATTGCTTAAGGGTATGGAGGAGGCATTGAGGGGATCGTAAACGGCAGCCGCATTTACTGGCGGCATTGTCGTCCCCGTAAATCCAGGCGGTGCTGATCTTTGCTGTTGTACAACTGTAAACTTCCGCCTCAACTCTTCGGTATTCGCAGAAGGCATTTTCACAAGACACCATTAGTTTCACAAATTAAAATCACAGTGTTATTTTCGTTTTTAGTTTAATTTCTTATAAACTCTGGTTAAGTAGTTTAAGTTTAATAAATTAAAGTAACCAGCATTTGGTTACGGTTATCTTATAGATTTAACAACGCCATTTTGCGAGAATACCACAACTTCGTCAACATTTTTGGTTGTTTGTTGATGTGTGAACTGCAAAGAAGCGAAAAGAATAAAAAGTAAAAAATTAATAAACAACGGATTAATTTAAAGACAAACATGTACGAGTATGTATAAGTTTGTATGTCTGGACATAATTGAATTTTTTTGTTTTTGCGAAATAAGTTACAATTTCTGTCAACAATTGTGAAGAAATTAGCAAATACAGTAGATTGAATTAAATGTACGAGTATAAATAATTTAGCTGTTAAAGCTTAATAAGCTATTTTGCTAACGTTGGTCATTTATGTACTTGTAGCGTCTTTCTCAGCCCCTGTGGATTCTTTGAATTATACATACATACGAGTACATATACAGTATTTTTCGTTTATAGCGAACCCGCTTAAAACGAACTTTCGCCTAAAACGAACCATTTTCGAAAGTACGAACTTTTATTTCTATAAAACCATGAAAATTTTTTCACTTATAACGAACCCGCTTAAAGCGAACTTTCGGTTATAACAAACTTTTTTTGCATGTAAATTGTTGTTTTTTTTTGCTTACAATGAACCAAGAAGCGTGTTGCCATGAACAAAAAATTATATTTTTTAATTTGGTAACGCTGTATTTTATTTGTCGTATGCTCTATAATCAGGTACTTTCCATAGGTTTAATTGCTTTTTGTTTTTGTGTGAAGGCGATGTGAATTCAGCAGTTGAAAATTACAAAGTCAGAAGAAGATGGCCGTAGCAGCGGTTGCAAAACAAAGAAAGTGTTTTTCTTTAAAAGAGAAATTTGATATAATAAAACGCTTACAAGATGGGGTAAAACAAAAGCAAATATGCGAAGAAATGGGCATCAGCAAGTCAACAATAGCTACAATTTGGAAAAATAAGCACCTGGTGCTAAATAATTTTGAGCAAAACTCCATAAGTGTAAAGAAAGTTAAAAAAAGACATGTGCACACACAATAATGGTTTCTTGATGTCTTTACTTAAAACGAACTTCGCTTAAAACGAACAAATTTGATCAGTCCCTTGAAGTTCGCTTTATGCGAAAAGCACTGTATTTGTTATTAGTAGTTCTTATCATGGAGTATTTATATATTTGTTATCACAATATATTTAAAAAAAATCTATTTAAGTTTGTCTTGTCCCGATAATAAATCCAATTATAACACATTTCGAATGCAGTTCACTTGTACGCATTTTATTCCTAATTTGAATTGGAAATTTTGTAAAGTTAAGAATACATATTTTGCAATTCTAAGGGACACTTTTGAGTTCAAGATTAGGGATTAAATTAACCTTAACTTGCTAGTTTAGCGGTTCATCGTGTTGGGTTAAACTTACATTAATACTGACAATATACACTTGTGATTATATAATTAAAATTAATATAAATAAATATACATACATACATATATATTTTATATTATTTAACAATTTCATTTAAAATGCATAATATTTTACTTGTAAATAAAAAATTGAGCAGTTTCTTCTTCTTCCCACAAAAAATCAAAGTGTATTAATAACATTATGACTTTTGCATAGAAAATGTTGCCATTATTTTGTTCCTCAGTATGGTAATACTACATAGAAAAAGAAGTTTAAACTACCGCTCAAAAACTTCAAAGTCAATTCAGGCTAGATTAAATTAAGTTTAAGATTAGCCAATTGGATAAAGAAGCTAATGCCGAGTACACATTATGGAATTTTGTGACATCGCAATAGTGGCAACGTATGTCATTTCCGATATTTTTCGTTGTGTGGCATTAATTTTCATATAAAAAACATAATGTGAACAACGTTGAACACATTTTGAAAATGACACCACAAAATGACAAACACAAGAAATGCCAGATGTGTACTCAGCATAAGTTTAATCTCGAACTCAAAAATTGGCTCTAAATGTAGTCTTTTTGATCTTCAACTATCATACATTTTCCCAAAAAGGTTCTTATAAATGTCAGTCAGTCTTTTTGTCAAAAAAAAAAAAAAATGGGAGGAGGCACGTCCTCAAAAATTTAAAAATTATATTTTACGTACTTCTATTCAACTGATTTCCACGATATTTTGGTTTTGTCCATAATACCATCTTTGGAATTAAAAATCAGACACTGAAAAGTTAAAAATAAAAGGAATTAGGTGGTGGCACAGATCATATGCGCCCATGTCTATCTAATTGGGCGCAGATAAGTTATAAACATCATTCTTAGCATATTTTTGTGTCTTAATACAAGCAACAACAGCAATGGCCGCACAGTTCGCGGATCAATTCATATCTCCACTACTAAAATATTAATGGTAACTACATTTTATATGGGTAGCTCTTAAACAAGCTGTATGTTGCAACAAAATCTTCAAGGTATAAGAGGGGGAAACGGGTATCCCTTATATAAATTAATTATTATTTTTTCTATATCAGCGGCGTCCTAAATTTGATCTAGATAACTCTTGGAATAATCTGCATGTTTCATCAAAATCTTGAAGGTATATGAGTGTTTATTATTTTTTTTAACCGACTGCGCGAGGCAAAGAAGGGTATTGTGTGTAACAGTCCATGTATGTATGTATGTGTGTTCTGCTGCGGTACTATATAAACCGAGAGCGTTGACCGATTTTGATGATTCTTACATCAATCGATTTGAGTTAATCCTGGGAGTGTCACTAAATATATGACAGTAGTCAAAACTCAATATGGCGGCCAACAGACGCCATTTTGTAAATACGAAAAAAAAAAACAAAAAGTCGGCGAACTATATCAAAAAGGGTATCATTGGACAGGTATTACGTATCTCTTATGATTTTTGATTTCGAATGATCATTTAGGATATTTAACGGTTCAAAATTGACCGCAGCCGAGTTTTTTGATTTTTTTAATTACTACTTTTTTATTAAAGAAATGTCGAATCATGAACGAAATACTGCTTACCGAACAAAACAACCGATAATTCATGATTTGTTTATTCACACACGCTCCTGATGAATTGTCCTTGAATAACTTTCTATACAAATTATCCAAAAATAGATTTTTCAGCAAGCCTAATAAAGGTAAAGTTAAAATCACACACGTTATTTTTTTAAATAATTATTATACACAAACACGATCACGCGTGACTCAGGCGTGACTCGTTATCGTTGCAGTTACATTCCATTACAGTCTGCTAACTAAGCCTTAACGTGTACCAACATCTAAAATTTTTCCTTTCAGTTTCACAATTTTCAAAAAATTTTCACATATACAATTCAGATATACTGTAAATGCAGTTTAATAATATGGGTCGTTGTGTTCATTTTCCACTATGTTTGATTCGCTGAGGAAGAAGGGTTTGGCCACAGTGGCCATTTCCCTCATATGTAATATTTTTCCAAATTCCAAATACAATTCAGATATACTGTAAATGCAGTTTAATAATATCGTGCGTTGTTTTCATTTTCCACTAGGTTTGATTCGCTGAGGAAAAAGGGTTTGGCCGCAGTGAACGTTTTTATGAAGAAACCCCTTAATTTCAGTACAAAATGCGTACCAAATACAAGAAGAAAATATCGCATGCGATATTTTTGAAAAATTAATTTAACTCCATGAATTTATCTTCACACACATACGGGTTGTTCCATTTTTATTAATAGCTTAGTTTTTACTTATCATCATCTGTCAAGTAGTTACAGCTTAAGTCATAATAACTTTTAAAATGTCGGACTTCCCAAAATTAAACGTCTTATTGGGACACCCGTTGTTTATACTTTAAAAGTATGTAAGTTAGTAACACATCTTATATTATTAAGTGGACTTCCTCCGAGCCAAATAGAGGAAGACCAGCACTCATATTCTAATAAAAATAGCAAGGAATTATCTTTCGAATAAACCCAAACTCAGTCCTGGCAAATAAATACCAATTAAAAGTGTTTTATTTAAATTTGAAGTTGCATGACCGTGAAAAAACACTCTGTAGTAAAGCTCATAAAAAATTCCGTTAACTGATAAATTACGATTTAAGTTTGGTTTTTGTCTTAACAATTGTGTGAAAATATTTAAATTATGTTTTCAAGTGGAATAAATTATGCAACTCAAGCAACATCTTGATACTTGTTTCTTTCTGATTTTATTAATTCATAATAACATTTTGTTAAAATCAGTCCAGGGTTTTGTAATTAAAAAAAAAAACTCATTGCCGAATATTTCGCATAGATCACGGCCGTGCGTCCAACTTATCATTTTTCGTATTAAGCAGTTAACAAACTTATCATGAGATGTTGGACGGATGGCGTTCAAAATAAACGAGGTTTTGCATATAACAAAAAATCTTTCAAAGAATAAGAGAAAAAGAAAAATGAGTATGGGATGTATGTTAGTAAACATTTGTTGTTGTTTGCCTTTTTAATTTTAACATGACATTATTGGACCCGGCGATATGAAACGATTTTTAAGGATAAGATATTATTTTTACAAAATATGCAGCATATAGAAACGAAATCTACGAAAAATTAGATAAGGCAACAATAACAAGATGGCGGATGGTGGACTCATATGTCACCGTACTATTTTTAAGTGTGGGTTTTTAATATTATTTTCCGTCAATGATGATGGTATCGGTATTGGGGATGCCTTTTGGTATATCTCCAGCACTAGTTCTTTCTCCGGTAAGTCTCTTAAGCAGTGGGAGATTAAATAGCTCGAGTCATCTCAGGGAGACGCTTGCTCGTAATCAGCGATAATTGTGTTCAAAGATTGCAACCAATATGTTCTGTGCAATTCAAATAATGCTTTCTTGTTATGCATGGCAAGTACTCCCGATAATCCTAGACACATCTATCGGCTTTTATACCCTGCGAGGGTATCTCGATCCCGGGGACCCTAGTCTGGGTAATTCGGCTTTTTCAGGCACTACCTTCAGTTCGATGGCGTTGGCTGAAGTAACTACAAAACCGAAGATCCTGATTACCGACAAAGTGATTATATAACAACTGATGTGCATTATCGTACCTCTGTTGTCAGTTGTTGTAGGAAAATTCAAGTGATGAAGGCATAGTCATTGATCACTGAACTTTACCCTATTCAGCGGATGCTAATCCTAATGTAACATCAGAGCACTGATGATGTCGCAAGATAACAACATCGTTTTAGTGACGAAAGCCGGTGGTGGACTTCTTTCTTACCTGAAGGAGTTTGATAACTGATGCTTGTCATCGGCAACTAAGTCTTGAATAGTGTATGCCTGCGGAGTTTCATACAACCTCCGTAAGAGGACCGATTCTGCTACCGGTGATTAGTGAGGTATTATTCGAGCGTGTAATCTGGGAAGAACTATAACTCTTCAGCGGATGCTAATCCTAATGAGAGCGCTGAGATCTGACCAGTGGTACTATGGGCGCCAGTGACACCGCATCTAGAGGGTTCAATGGTTGATGACGCAACATAAACACATTTTTCTAGTAACGAAAGCCGATGGTGGACTTCTTTCTAACCTCAAGGCGTTTGATAAGTAATGCTTGCTATTCGACAAATGCTGTTTCTGAT
Organism: Nowickia ferox; assembly: GCA_936439885.1. Taxonomy (NCBI): domain Eukaryota; kingdom Metazoa; phylum Arthropoda; class Insecta; order Diptera; family Tachinidae; genus Nowickia; species Nowickia ferox. The sequence continues at coordinate 23,345,277 of OW387026.1, forward strand.
GGTGGCGGGTTATTCAATTACAGAAAATTCTATCGCATAGTAAAATTCCTCTTGGTTTGTTAGTGCGCCGCGCTAAGGCCATCACCCGTAAGTTTCTTAAGCAGATTAAATGGCAGCAGAAGAATAACTCTGTTCAAAAATTGCAACCTATGTGTACCTTGCAGGTTACTTAATGTTTTCGTGGGCATAGTATACAAATGGAACGCCCAAGTTCGCAATATTATCCCAACCCGTATTGTGAACTCCATAAGGTCGGGCCGTGATAATATACAAACACATAAATATTAGAGACATCTGACTAGATATGGGCGCGTGTTGAATTTTTCCAACACGACACGAACACGAATGCCAAGATGTCCAACACGTACGAAACACGTATATATTCAAATAGATACATATTTTTGTTTAATTTCAGAACTTTAAGCTTAAGAGACCCCTACACTACCAACAAATGGTTTTACGTGTTTGACGATAAAAATATTAAATTTTTTCTTTACTGGAAATTCATGCATACATATTTTAACGCCAAAAATCGTTTCGTGTTTATCGTGCGAAAATAGATTTTCTGTCACGAACACTTCGTGTTGGGTTGTGCGTGTTCGTGTCACGAAAAAAAACACGACACGCGCCCATCTCTACATCTGACTCATTGGAGTATGAAAGCAATGTGGGGTGCATTTCGTTGTTCTATCGCTTTATAATCGAATATGAATCACACTGCACATTACAAAGAGAATTCGTTTCTAAGCCGCACGTTTCATATGTGAAATAAGCTATCCACAGATATATTTCCTGTCAATGTCGAACGTATTGTTGTATTTCCTCGTACAAGTAGATTGTGACGGCCCATCATGAGGAAAATTTAGATGTTCCCACACTGAGGGAATAAAACATTGCAAATTAAACAACGGATGTGGTCTATATAACATTCTATGTTGTCACTTTTTTTTACAACAAGGTGTATAATACCTCAATTAATGTAGCGTGCACATTATCTTATATTAACAACAACAACAGCATATTTATACTAATATTCAATGCTGAGATTGTCTATTAACATTAATTCAAGTAACAATTCTCACTCAATTTATAATTAACCGATATCGAATACATATTGAGTTCGTATTTATTAGACTTTTTATCCGAATTAGAAGATTTTCCTGTTTCTTTCCAGAAGCTCAAATCATAGCAAACATCAAGTGATGAACTAAATATCATCATCTTGCCAGCTGAATCCCGAAGGACTTGTTAAATTTAAGTTATTATAAGCAATAAAAAGAGTTCGTTAAATAAATCATTGTTCCATATACCTTCAACATTTAAAAGATATATACGTATATTTTTTTTTATTTCAAATGAAGTAGACCTTGGCTAAGAACCCTGGCAGACTGAGCCATAACTTTTGAAAATGAATGTGATCAGTTGTAATTTATTCTCTGCGAGCAGATGTATCTCCGGTTCAACTGTCCTTCGTGATTATGCAAAATAGGAGTGCAAGTACCTTCCCTCCAAAGGCAAGAACCTTCTTAGTCCACTGTGAGCCACCTAAGCGTCACCTTCTTCATTGGGCACCCCTCAGTGAAAACTAATTCAACCAAGGGAATATGAACGTATATTTAAATGAGGACGATCGTTCCTTTGTCAACATCAACGTGACGTCAATTCAATACAAAAAATTCTGGCTTGTCTTGGGAATATAAACAGACTGTCAATAGCATAAAATTTGTTTTAGGAAGCGAGTAGACAACAGCCACTTTTTTGGTGTTGTATTGATGTGAGGTCGTTCTTTATAATCATGTGATTTGACAGATATCACGCAACAGACTTTTTCTTATTGCAGTTATAAGCCAACCAATGCTCTCAAAAGATATTGGAGGTAAAGATTTCGTATGAAGGCTCGGAAATGGAATATATTGTATAACATTTTTAGCAATTTCAACATTGAGCCACACTTATAGGAAAACCCTATGCGAATTTCTCTTTTGCCTTGATTATAACGAGTAAAGTAATGACTTGAATCTACATACATACATACATATTCGAGTATATTGTAACTTTGCCAAATTTGTAATGTCTTTTGGCAACCTTTTGTGGGATGATGATTAAAAAGAAGTGAAAGTTCTATTGTTTCGCAAAAATTGTCACTTTTAAAAGTTTTCTTTTTCATCTTTTTGTTCATGGTGACACAATTTTGTAGATAATTACTAATATAAAAATATGCCCTGGCATATATGCGAAGCCACATTCAAAGTGACGAAAGTTGTTTGCCAGGATTCCTTCATATTTCCTTGTTGCCCTTCCTTAAATTTAATTATGTTATATATCATATTACTACCAGGTAAATAAAAGTATAAAAAGTACATGCAAGTGTGTCTATTGGTAAGATTAAAATAAATTAAGTATGGTCATTTCCACCGAAAGGTCCACCGACATAAAAACATTAATTTCTTGCAAATACTTTTTTCATACTTTCGGTAAAATCTTGCTTAGCAAAATCGCATATTTGTTATCAGTACTGAAAGTGCATTCAATACAAATACAGACATTTAATACAATTAAAATAAAAATACCTTGCTGGAAAATATTAATATTTGTGGTCGTGGTAGCTTCATAAAGTTGGTCACGTGCGACATTGCAAATGTAAAATTAAAAAAATATGCGTACATACTTTAAATTTAGATGAGCAAAAACAGCGAAAAAATAAAGAAAGCTGCAAATGGTGGAAAGAAAATTTTAAGGAAGATGAAATATCCACTCCTATTTTCATAAAATTGTAATCGTGAATTATTTTTCCCTAGAAATGTTTTTCCTTTCTTTTGATTCCCCTTATCATGAATTATTTTTTTACGGTAAGTTTTCACTTTTCGCTTCGTTTTGTTCACTTAATTTTTGCAGGCGAACTGAATTATTACATTTCATAATTTTGATATTTTCCTTCGAATTAAATATTAAAATTTATAAATGTTTATTTCTCGGACAAAATTAGTAAATAAAGTTCACAATCGTTAACAATAATTCCCTGAAACACGTTTTTTCATGCAGTAGGGTTGTGTAGTTCATGAACGAACTAGTTCAGTTGAATGATTCAGTAAATTGAACTACTCTGACTTTAGGATTGTTGTATTTTTTATAGTTCATCGTTCATAGTTCTTTGCATAGGTTTGGTAAACGTCAGAAACGATATTAAAATTTACACCAATGAATAAACATAATTTTAGTATGACGTCTGACATATAAACTGGAAAAAAAATCGTTCATTGTTTATATCATAGAATTTTTTTTCGTTTAGTTCGTTATTTTCAGGGATGGAATTAAACATACATTGTTGATTTTTTTAATACATTGTTGATTTTATATATTTTTACCAATTTAATACGCAAGATTTATGTTTTTATGTCTTAGATTTAATGTCATTGATAGTGGGAAGTATTTTAAAGTATGTTTTCCAGTTTTGTATTCCGTATTCCATTCTAGTAATATATCAGTCTAAATTCAAATATTAAAAATTTTAAATTAGCTATTCAGCGGCAACATTTTTCCCATGGCTTGCTTGAAAAAAAACGACTTAAAATTTACTTTCGTTCCTCACAATATTTTCCACAAATTTTCACGGAATTTGATTTTCATTTGCATTATTATTTACAAATAAACAAAATATCAAAGCAAGAGCGACAAAAGAAAAACAAATCTGATCTTTCGTTCAATCACCGTTCGTTCAGAGTAAATAAAGAACTATGAACGAAATGAACGAACTAGTTCATTTCATCGTTCGAATCAATCTGAACGATTCAGTAAAATTAATTATTATGCACAACTCTAGTTCAAACACAGTACATTTTATAGCGGTGCATCGCGGTGGTTTACTAAAGAACTTTTGTCCACTGCACCTAGAATATTTAAAAACACAGCTTTAAAGTTAAAACAATTTCATTTGGAACCTAAAATGTTTGTATTTTTTATTATTAAATTTAAATTTGTTTGATAACACTATGCAACAAATTGAGACTTTTGGAAAAACACACGGTCCTCACAGTATAGGTTCGATAGTACTACTAAAGGGTAGTAAAACCCTATACCCAGTTTGGCGATTTTGGTGACCAATTTTTTTTATGGGCCTTCAAAGATTTCGAAAATCAGTGCACCCTCAAAAAATGGAGTCATCAGTTTTTGGCCAGCAGCTAATTCATACTTAGTGATAGCGTTTATTTATAATTTCGTAAAAAGAGCAACAGAAACAGTATAAATATCATGATGGCAAAAATGTCACGTGCGAATGTGACTGAAATTGGATAAGAGCAACATAAACACTATGAATATCAGGATGGAAAAAATTTACGTGCGACATGTCACGTGCGACTGTGATTAAAACTAAATTTAAAAATATGGCCCATTATTTGGTAAAGTCAATACTATTTTAAAGAGACACCAATGTACAACATTCTAAAATTACTTACATTTAAATATTGCTTTAGGTTTCGCAGAAATCAGCGTTTTAGTCATTGGCCGCAAAAACAACTTCTGTGTTCTGGTTTTTGCAGTTATTTTAATAAGGAAAAATTTGCTCCAAATCTAACTTAGCACTTATTACAGGCCTTATTTACAGCTATAAGTTACAGTTGTTTTCATGAGATTTTTGAGACATTTTTTTTGTGAGACATTATGGAAATGCCCATATATAAAAATATCATGACAAAAACAAAATTATAAAATATATGTACATATTTAAACTAATAAAAAAGAATAGTTTCCCTAACAGACGTGAGAATATTAACAAGAAGATTAACGAAATTTTTTTTTGCTACACATGTAAACACATTTCAAAATCAATTAACTGACAGCTAAAAATTTCAAACCAATGTTCGAATGTCAATCAACACTGACGTATTCAGGTGAAGTTTAAAGAACATGCTGTGAATATTAAATAAAATAAATATTCTATTTTTCTGAACAGTTTTTCTTATTACAATAACAACAACAACATACATGTAATGTGGGTTAATATATTATAAAAAAAAATATGTTTTTATATTCCAACCGGAGATGAGTCAGACAATTCTATTTCTGTAACAATTTTTTTCCATTCAAATTGTTTAATATTACAGTTCGCAAGAGTGAATTTGTTTTTAAATGTATATACGAATATGTAGTTCGTACATTCGAGTACTTACCACCGTCCATTTTATTTGATCATAAATTTTCATTTTAGATTTCAATTATCTATTAATAAAACACATTTAAATCATTATGAGAAAATTATTGCTATAAAAAAAAACAAAACAAAATAAGTTCAATATGTTATTTCGAATAGTTGCGATTTAATAAATAATTTTCCATTCCATCAGAGGTGTGAAGGAATGGAAGCTTTTTCGTTGGTTTTAAAAAGCAGGCCGCGAGTACATTAAAGGTACAGATTTCATGTGCTTATTAAATTTTAACAATTTACGTGTGAGCAGTGTTGCCAGTAGGTTTCTCGAAAAAATACCTACACATGCTAAAAAAATCCGATTTTTCCCTACAGGTTGAAAAAATTTCCCCTACAAAAATCCCTACACATTTTTATCATTAAAATAGAATAAGATAATTAGTTATACAAAAATATATATATTTATTAAAGATTTGGTAAAAAAATAAGTAATTAAATTCAATTAAAACAACATAAAGCTTTTTAAAAATTAATATGAATACTTCTTTTCAAATAACCACCACCATACATATTAGCAAGGCGAATTGATACCAGGTGGTCTTAATTTGCAACTCTGCATATTCGCCTTGTGTATTTGTTAGTGTAAAATTTCCTGCTGTCAGAATATTTCCTAACGTTTTGCACTGACTGACAGCAGAGAATTTATGTCAGCTGGTGAATTAAGATCACCTGATGTGAATTCGCCTTGCATATTAGTGTCGCCAACTTTTTAAACCACAAACAACTCTGGAAATATATTTTTAAGCGATTTTAAAGAAAAGAAAAATTTTTTAAACGTTTTGAAAAAGAAAATATTACTAAAAAAAAAGTTATGTTACATTCTGGAGAATATAAATATATATAATATAAATCTGTCCGATTTTCCCTACGCTTCTATTTTAGTATCAAAAATACTTACATGTAAGGATTTTTCCCTACTTCTGGCAACACTGCGTGTGAGAGCCATTTACATATATCTTTGTTATCAAACATATACCAGATGACAGATAGCAGATAGATACCGCGTAGATAAACCGTTAGATAAAAATGCTGAAATTTTAATGTAATATACAGAAAACTATACATAGACACTTAAAATTTTCAAACTAAGTGTATTTTTTTATGCAGACTACACCAATTAGCATTGAAATTTAAAAAAATCAAAATCAAAGTATATTCTATTAGTAGGGAAAGGATTTTCATGTACGAGTAAATATGTACATAGATGTTTTCTGTCGTTGGTTGTAGGGTCAACGTAAATAAAATATATTTGCCAATCAACAAATTTGCTACCAAATGACATCGATTTGTTATTGCATATTTTTGCATATTTTAAAATAAATACATATTTTTGCATATTTCATTGTAAATATATCTTTTCAACACATTTTTTAATTTTTTCATGCTATAAAACAAAATTTGCTGTTTTTTGGTTAGTTGCAAAATATTTTTGCAATTCTTCGACTTACACATTAAGAACAGAACAATTCAACTGGATGAAAACTCAATTCATTTAAAAAATTAAAATAAAAAAACAAAAGCAGGGTACTAAAGCCCTTTCAAACCCAAAAATGTTTGTGTAATTTTTTTTGGGCGCTCTTTACCCATTCCGTATTAATTTCATGTGCACAGAAAGTGTTTTTAAAAGCTCCTTTGCGTGTTGCAGCCTTTAAAGAAAAATATTCAGCGATAGTAATTACCCCACAAGCTATAGTAATTAGATGGGGAGAGTGGTTGAATGCTGTGAATACTATATTTATATTAACAAAAAAAACTTAAGCACTAAATTGATATTTGTGCCCCAGAGAATGGCTTTTGTGTTGAAACTATAGCCCAATTAGATGGTTTTTAAAAGCTCAAGTTGAAATAATTGAAAATGCGGTAAAGAAATGTACGCTCTGAAAGACAGAATTAGTGAAGAAATTAAAAATTAATTAGATAAAGTTATACAAAAATATTGTAAACTTTATAGTTCAAACAGCTAAAATTTAGTAACTGAATATTCCACAAAAGAACTAGCAGCTTTAAATATGCGCCAATAACTTTTGCTGACGAGAAATTTTAATATTTACAATAAAAATGTTTTTTCAGAAAAAATCGTCAAAGATTTACGAGTACCTCCGACAATTTACAAAAACACTTATTCATGTACGTAAATAAAAGTTTGTCTTCACTTTATTTTGTATTTCATATCATTTAACAAAATGTTTGTTAAGCAAGCAATGAAGCTGATTTTTTTAAGTTTTTAATGTTATTAAATGTTGAAACAAAATTGAGAAATGCATATTTTATTAGTTTTTATTATATTTTATTATATTTTTATATTTTTAAAGTATATTTTATGTACATAAAACGCGATTTTAAATGCATGAATAACCTTTCCCTATCTATCTTAATGTAATTTTGACTATGTAAGTTTGACAGCTTGCTGTATCTTGAAAACAGTAAGAAGCAAACTCTTGAAACTTTCAAAAACGCTCAAACTAAAATATCCCAAAATTAGAAAAATTCCCAAATGAAAAATATCACCAAAAATAAAATAAGTCGCTCAAATGCAAATTTAAAAAAACAAATAAAAAGTCGCCTAAAGAAAGAAGGAGCAAAAACTAAAAATCGCTAAAACTATCTTTTTATAGATTTATAAAACTTTAAGTTGGCAACACTTTTTTAACTAACCGTCTTTTTTTAGCTGTTTAGTTCGGTTTAGCATTTCAACGCTTCTAAATTGTGTAAATTTATTTTGAAAATCATAATAATCATTCATCAGATCAATTAATTCGATTAACTATGGCACCACGTTTACTCTAAATCATAATACGCACCCACAGAGAATGAACTGACTGTTTGCTGTACTGGCTGGGGTGGTGAAATCATTGGTCCGTACTTCTTTAAAAATCAGCATGGTCAGAACGTTATAGTCAGTGGTGACCGCTATACAGCCATGATTACTGACTTCTTCGTTCATCAATTGAACAATCATGATGTGCAGGAGCAGTGGTTTCAACAAGACGGCGCAGCATGTCTCACACAATTGATTTATTGAAGGAAAAGTTGGTAGCCGCAGTTTCATGTTTCGGACCCGTAAATTTTCATCCAAGATCATGCGATTTAACTATACGATATGCCGATAAGCCCGAAACGATTGACCACTTGGAGGACAACATTCGCCGCGTTATTGCCAATAACGGCCACAAATGTTGGGAAAAGTCATCGAAAATTGGACCTCCAGATTAGACTACGTTCGACTCATACGTGGCGGTCATATGCCAAAAGTCATATTGAAATTATAAATTTCATGTCAATTTAAAAAATTCTTTTTTGTTTTATTCCATTTCAAAGTTCTTTACCTCTATTGAAACACCCTTTAAAAATAAGTCGCTAAAACTAAAATAAATCGCCAAAAACTGCTAAAAATCGCAAAAACTAAGAAAAAGCGCACAGTCTAAAAAAATTACAAACAAATTAACAAATCTGCAAAACGAAAAAAGCGCTAAAACTAAAAAAAAATAAAAAAGTATCCGCTCGGAACTTTACTGAATTTATTCAAAACATTTCTCCGTTGCAGCCGGCATTCGGACGGTGCACCGAACCACACAACACGTCCGATTTTGGTTTTACTGCATGGCGACGTCAATTGTCCACCAAGATCATTAATTTGACGCCGTTACACTTTTTTGTTGGGCTACGCCAAAGACAGTGTCTACGCGGATAACTCCCTAACGTTGGAGCATTTTAAAAGGAACATTCGTCAAGTTAGCGCCGAGATACCGCTCGAAATGTGTGAAAAAGTAGTCAAAAACCACCTCAAAAGAATCGGCTGTTGCCACCAATCTAGAGGAGATCATTTAAATGACATCATAGTTTTATGGGTATTTTATTTAACTTTACTTTTGAAACCGAAAAATTGCTAACCCGTTAATAAAAAAGACAAAAGTATAAACTAAATTCAAATAACTTTTTCGACTTTTTTATAAATTACAATATATAAGGTCTTTGTTTTTTATAAAAATTATATTGTAATTAATTCCAATATTTCGCTACTTCCTAATTAAGCAAATAAACAAAAGCTAGTCGTTGCCACTAAGTTTTTTTAACAATCAAATCAAAAGAAGTCGGCATGCACAGCAATGTTGCCACAATAGAAAAATTTTACTATTTATTTTATCGCACAGGTCAGTTTATAGTTAATTTTTGCTAAACTTATGATTACCTATACGGAACTTTATCGCCAAATTTTTAATAATGGCCCTGAGAAACATAATCTGATACAAAGATTTAAATCACTTGAATTTTCACAAAGTGTCTGAAAATCCCCTCAAAGATACGAGTATGATGTGCATATTTTCGAAGATAATAGAAACATTTTTAATACAATTTTTGAATGCAAATGAACATAAATTAAGGGAAATATAAATGTCATCTTTTCTTATGTATGTAAATATGTATGTATATAAATCTATTTTTCAAAATGATTGTTTGGGAATTTTGTATTATTCATAAAAAGCAGCAAATGTATACACATTTCTTGTACTTCTGAGGCAAAAACAAAATATCTACATTTTTAAAAGCAAGCAAACAAAAATTTATTTTCAAATTAAATTAGAACTTGTTGAAAATTATGTATGATATTTACATTACTAATGGTATTTTTCAAATTACTTCTCATTTTGCCTACATTATTGTTGTTTGAAGTGATAGAAAGAAATAATGCAAATCAAAGGAATAACGATAACAAAATTTTAAGTTAAATGAAATGAAAACAAGTATTTACACTTAACAAAATTGCTTGCCGAAGAAAAGAAAGGGAATTAGAGCAGTAATTTTTTATATTTGATAGGATTTTTGATTTGATTTGATAGGAATGTAATTTCTACCATCAAACAGATTTTTAATAAATTAGAAACAAAAAACTAATAATTACATTTAAAATTTGTATTAACATATTCAATGCAATAGAGTAAAGCTGATGGCTTTCCTTTAATTTTTCCTGTAGGTGCTCGAAATTTATTTATTTATTTATTTATTTCAGTCTATGGACAGAAAGTCCTTTCAGACAACGATGTAAAGGTAATATTTTTAATAACTAAGAATAAATAACTTATATAAATAGTAAAAGATCAACAAAAAATAAAGAAGGCTAATTAATTTCTTAATGAATGTATAAACAAAGTTATGAAATTAAAGCAAAATTTCAAATGACAATATTATTTTATTACACTTAGAAGAACAAGTTTAAAATTATTTTTCGCAGTGCTGAACTCTATATAAGACTTTGATTCTCTTTGAAATTTAAAGTTAATTTCAGTTTAAAAAAACACTAAAAAAACACTAAAAACAAAACTTATTAAAAAACACTAAAGTTAATTTCATTGAGAAACGCGAAAGCACGTGTTAGTGTGCCATTAAGAGCATAATTAGTTCGATGAAAGGGAACATCAAAGAGCTTAGTTAATCTGAAATTTCTAGGAGGTATAAAAAATGGTACAGCATGAAGCAAGTCATGACAGTCAATGTAACCATTGAAAATATCGTAAACCAGAAGGGCGGATTGGAGTTTTCTACGTCCTTCTAGAGTGTGTAGGCCAATTAAAAAGGCACTTAGATTCATAACAGAAATTAAATATGGTAGTGAGCGTGTAATAAATTTAAGAAAGATGCGTTGAAGTCTCTCGATACGAGATATAAGATTTGAGACATGAGGATTCCATATAACGGCAGCATATTCCAACTTTGATCTAACAAAGGATGTATAAATGTATTTAAGCGTGTACGGATTAACAAACTCAGAGCAGTTTCTCTTCAGAAAACCAAGCATTTTGTACGCTTTAGGAAGTATATACTCAACATGGGCTACAAACGACATAGAACTATCAAAAACAACACCTAAATCAAGTTTAGAATTCGAAGTTTTCAAATTAATGCCATTAATATTAAATATCGGTACAATGGGATTCATGGATCTATGAAATGAAACATGTAAACATTTATTTATATTTAGATGCAAGTAATTAAGTTGGCACCAATTGTTTAAATTATTAAGCTCATTTTGCATAATGCGAATATCACTCAATGCATCACATTTCATGAAAAATTTTAAATCATCGGCATATAACAAATATTTTGATTTAATAAAGCAGCCACCAATATCATTAATATATAAATTAAATAATAACGGGCCAAGAATGCTCCCTTGCGGCACTCCAGATGTTTGACAATAGGGCGTGGATTGAAAACCTTCAATATATACTGAAAACTAAAAAAATATTATATATTATATTATATTATAAATCAATCAACCCTATCCTGATTAATTTTTTCCTCTGGAAGGGAAAAATGCTGTCTGTCTCCTCCTCCTATACCTCCGAGATTTTGTTGAAACATGCAGCTTGTTTTAAGAACTACCCATATAAAATTAAGTGACCTCAATTTTGCAATTGTGTAGATATGAATTCATTCGAGAAAAAAGCGCCTTTGGCCAGGATATCCAGTCACTGTTTGCAAACAAATGTTTTCGTAAATTATTATGTGTTTTTTGTGTCCAAAAACCATTTCAAATAAAACCATTAGTCGTAGAAATTCTAAAACGAAAGTGGAATTGGATTGGAAGCACTATCCGCAAAATACCATCAGATATTGCTAGCAAGGCTATCGAATAGAATCAATAGACGGAGACTAATTCAAACAGGAGCAAGAAAAATGCGAAAATATTGGCCGGAAATCAAAAGTATAGCGATAGACAGATCCGGATGGAAGAAATTTATCAAGGCCCTATGCTCCTTATAAGAAAGACGGGGATAAAATTTAGCTTTATTAAGCCATAGTATTTCCCAATTGAAAGTTGCAGTGGTTGCAAAGAAAGGATCAAGCAGCATGCGTTACAACCTTTTAATATCCATAGCGTCAAAACTTTAATAAAACAAAAAACGCCAGTTATGAACTGGACTGTACCTGATAAAAAAATACTTGTGTGGCAACACTCTTATTCTTGCGGCAGCAATGTAAAGCTGTTGCTGTTTTTTTATATTTATTTTCTTTACATACTTCTTACAATTACAATGCGAACTGGAAAAAAAAGTCAGCAAGGGTAAAGTAAGAAAATAAAAAAAATGTTCATTATTGAGTTCTTGTTCCAAGTTTGATATTAGTTGAACTTTTCATTTGTTTAAATGAAAGTTTAACATAATCATACCTATAATGAACATTTTTCCCTCGAAATATTTACCCTTTTCAATAAACTGCAATCGTGAATATTTTTTGCCTAGAAATGTTTTGTTCACTTTATTTTTGAAAGCGAACTGAATTATTACATCGCATAATTTCCATATTTTCGAATAATATATTAAAGTTATAAATATTTATTTTTAGGACAAGATTAGTTAACAATAATTCCCAGCAACACTTTTTTTCATGGAATATGAATCCTTTTGGTTGACACACAGTAAATTGTATGGCAGTGCACGGCGGTGTTGGTATACTAAAGAATTTTTGTCCACCGCAACTAGAATATTTAAAAACACAATTTTAAAGTTGAAAAAATTTCATTCGGAACCTAATATTCGTGTATTTCCTATTACTAAACTTAAATTTGTTTGATTTTCAATTAGTTTTGAAACCTTAAAAATATTCTTCCTTTTTTTACATTCACTGGGGCTGATAGCGGGGGAAAAAGTTTACGGCAGATTCACGATAGCATTTTTCCTTTCGAGGGGAATGAAAATTTCAGGGGAACAAAAACTCAACGTGTTATTCACAATATATAGGTGAATATCTCTAGTTGTTCTAATAAATTTTTGGGTAAAGGTTGTCAGTGAAATACGCATAGGATATAGGTAAACCCCTCAATGCACAATTTCAATGTATTTTTAACAGAAAATAAATGCTTTATTGAATAAGTAAAATAATAATTGAGTTTTATTTAAATGTGTCAGAACCTTGATCTTGATAAAAAACAGAAGAAATATCTATAAAGTTTTAAGGTTTAAGAAAATAATAAACACATATTCAATATCTTTATTACTTTATTATTTAATACAAATTTTAAATCAGATTTTTTTTATAAATTCCAGCGTTATTTAGAAAAAAATACACTAATTTTAATAGTAGTACTCGTAAATAAAAGTCCCAACTAACCGTAATACGATGAATTTTAGCAATTTATTTATATTTATTATAGGGCTTTATTGTATAAACGCAAGGTAACTTACAGTGGGATGGCTTCATAAATTTTTCTGTAAAAACTATAAATAGTGATGCCAGATCTTTGGAAGTTGACAGCAAGCATTATATTGACTAAATTAGGAAAGAAATGGTATTTAATGAAAACGTAGTGCCGCAATGTAAACGGCAAACGTCGTGACAGTAAAAAATATTTACTGAAAGTAAATTTTATTTTAAACTAACATTTGTTTGAAAGCTTTTTGGTAATAATTTTTTCTGTGTAGATAACAATTTTTTTAATTTTGTTTATCATTCGACAAAAAACTTTATTCTCTATCATTTGTTCGACTACATCATAACATTCCATATCCTGTTTGAATGGCTCATGTCTTAAGGTGGTTATAAAAGGGTCTGATGCAATCAGTAAGCAACGTAAAATGTCATTGTTTGTTGAAACTCTATTGCGTTTCTTAGAAAACATTAACTTATATTTTCAGAAATTTCGCAGTTTTATATATTTTTTATCGATAGAAGACATTCCTACATTTCATTTTGTTGACAGAAAACTGAGGGGAACTCGAGCCTACATAATATTTTCCAGTGAAAATTAAAAATAAGTTACTTTTTAAAGGCTTATAAATTTAATAATGCCTTCTTAAAGGTTTATGAAGCAACCATAACTTTTTTATGGAGACGTACTATATTTGTATTATTTCAAACATATGTAGACATTCAAGTAAAATTGTATTATCAAGAATATGGACTATACTGAATTCATGCATGGAATTCACTTCAATTTTTCAAAAACAAAATACAATTTAAACAAACCTATACGAGTATACCCTTTACAGTTTTTGGTGACGGGTATAAAAAAACATAACTGCTCATTTCATTTGCCATAAGACTTTTTACACCAAAATCCCACTGTGCAACATTGCGAAATTCTTTTTTTATACATATGTACCTACACCATTAATATCCATTATAAAAGACTTTTAAATCTCCATAATATTTCATTTTTTTATTTATAAATCTGATTTGATAAGATAACTCGTTTTTACCAAGAATAAGAAACAATCTGTTTAAAATTTTATTTCAAGTGCTCGGTGCTGCTTCTTTTATAGCGTTCGGTTTGGTTTCAATTTCTTTGCCTCAATTGTAAATTTGATTTTTAATTTACAATACATATAAATTTCAATTTAAAGACTCTGCACTCTGCATTGATAAAATATTCAATAAACATGAAGTCGATAAGCGTTGTCATGGCTTAGTTGAATAATAAAAACAAAAACTAATACCGCTTCGAATGCAAAAAAATATTCATATATTGAGTTCAAGCAATAAAATTTTATACGATTTGATTCAAATTGTTTGCAATATAATTTTTATTTTATTTTATTTTTTTATTGTTTGGTCTTTCTTTTTTTAATAGCTCCAACCTAAAGAAGTTAAGAACAATTACACTGTACAACAAAAACTAACTTTTTTCAAAATTAATTTCTGACTTTTGAATCTGGTAGAGGAGACCAAAATGGAATGTGCATACTCGTACATATGTACATGTGTATATATATTAGGCTCACCTTGTACAAAGATGAAAAACGTGATTTTATTACTTCTATCAAATTAAAAATCTATCTTTTTAATCAGATTTTCCAGTCTAGAGACTGGACGGTGTCTAAAAAGAGCTATTTTTGTGGTTTTTTCAAATTTTCGTATTTTCTCCCAACACAACATATAAAAAAAGTACACAATTTGCGCCCAATGGTGCATTAAACTTTACCATTCGTGCCATCAACAATGTGTTATTCCATAACAACTAAGATTTTTTAAGCCTTTTTTACAGCAGGTGCTACTTATATTAAAATAAATTTTATTATTTTTAAATATTCAGGCTTATCCTAAATAAAATTTCACATGGAAATTTCCGAACGTGTGAAAAAACTTCATACGATTGCGAATTAATCTGGCAATTTATGAAAAAAATCATTCACATAGATTTGTCTGTTGGAAAAAGTGAGGAAATATGTTAGTTTTTAATTTTATTGGAGTTGATTAAACGAAATTAAAATCCTTGTGAACGAAAAATTTTATTCGGAAATTTTCACATGTGGAATTCATGATAAGGCTGAGTCATTGTTAAATTATTTCTGTTTTTTAAGCTTCTTAGTGCTTTTTTTACTTTCACTGTGCTTTTTGATCTCAAAAAGTTGGCATCACTGGAAAAATGCTATTGTGAGTATCCAGTGAGATTAGTGAAGGCACGCTGTCAGTTCTCAGTGAATGTAAACGGGAAGAAAATTTGTAAAATTTAAAAATTAATTGAAAATCAAACAAACTTAAGTTTAATAATAAGAAATACGCTAATTTTGGGTTTCAAATGAAGTGTATTTAAGTGTAAAGTTGTGTTTTTAAATATTCTAGGTGAAAAAAAAAATCTTCAAAATATCTACCACCGCCATAAATTTTACTGCACGTCAACCAAAAAGATTCACAATCTACGCAAAATGGTGTTGCCGGGAATTATTGTTAACAGTCGTGAACATTATTTACTGATCCTTTCGTACAAATAAATATTTCTAACTTTCAATATTTAATTGGAAAGAAATTATTGAAAACATTGCGATTGTGCTTAAAATATATTAAACTTGAAATAGCGGTACACTAAAAGAAATAAAACAACATTATGATTTTTCATGATAACATGATTTTCCCTTGAAACAGATAATAAATTTTAATTCATAACAATAAAACAAAACATGTAGTTATTTTTCATTAATATTAACTCTTTTTCTATTACTACGTTTGTACGCGCGTATACGTAAATTTAATCAGCGCTCTCAATTTTGGGACTTTGTACCCAAATAGGGAATTTTTTTGAGATTGTGGAAAAATTTCATGGAAATGCACTTTTTTTGCTCTAGATTTTTTTGGGGATGATATGTACATATATTTCAAAATCTTGTTATTCAATTTTTCTTGTTTATCTGCCAGTTTATAGAAGACATGTAAAAATTCTTGTCTGTTTTTTTTTATATTGAAAACAAAAACAAATTTGAGTGCTTTTTTTTTTTTGTTTTAAATGTAAATAAAAACACGAGAATTTGTACTTGTCTTCTATAAACTGGCAGTATGTTTCTTTCAAACTCATGTATGTAATCATATTTTACCTTTTGCTGGTGGTAACATCGAATAAATTTCGATACATACATATGTATATGAAAATTGACATCTGGCAAATCTGAAAATTGTGTGTTATTAATTATTGTGAATGAAATTGTGAATGTTAACTCATAGAAAAGAACAATTTTATTGAATTTCTGGGCAACTCTAAAGAAAATATTTTAAAAAGAATTTTAACGTAACAATGTGTGCAAATACTTATTTAGTTAAGCATAACAAAATACTCGTACAAAAATATATAACAAATACACAACATACAAAATAAAATTGCATTAACTGATAAATGAGAAGATTTTGACTCTGAAGTTTCTGAAATGATACACATTCGTACATAATTATTTTATTTTTGTGTGTGTTTTTTACGTAACTTTGTTTATATATAGATATGTATGTAGATATATATTTACGGTCTTATGTATGCTAACTTCATGCCAATTTTTGATTATACATAAGGCCGTTAGAACTCAAAGTTTCAAACAAATTTATTTTCAACACATTGAATACAAATAGATTTAATTAAATATGTAAATAAGTAAATGCAAGTTTTTGTTTTGAAATAACATGGTTTTATTTTTAAGGAACTGCCGAGATTTTTGTGGATAAGAAAATAGCGATTTTTGGAAATTTTTGGGGATGAAAAATTTAAAATTGGGGATAAGGTGTTAAATAAAACTGGAAACCCTTAATTTACTGTATGTGTACACTGAAAGAAAAACTTTCATACTTAGTTACTTCTTTCGTAAAATTTACAAAACTTTCATATATGTACGATTATGTACAAATATTACATTTTGTTTGAATAAACAACAGAGTGATATTTTAAAAGCTTTCGGATTTTATTAAAAAAAAATGTATTAAATATTTATTTGAGTCAGTAGAACGACCTATATAATTCAATGTTCAAAGATGATTTCATGTAAATTTTGACCGCGGTTACGTCTGAAATGGTTCATACTCTGGGTGCATACTCTAACGATTAAACTCTCCAAAACTGTCTTCCAGTGCGTCAGCAGTTGCGGGCTTGTCCCTACAGACATGCCTCAACATAGCCCCACAATAAATAGTCTAAAAGCGTTAAATATAATGATTTAGGCGGCCAATTAACCGGTACCAAATGTGAAATAAAGTGTTCACCGAACTCGGCTCTCAATTGGGCCATTGTTTCGAGTGATGCGTGCAGTGTTGCCAGAAGTAGGGGAAATCCTTACATGTAGGTATTTTTGATACTAAAATAGAATGTAGGGATTTTTTCGTCTTGTCGAAATTCCTAGGGATTTTTGTAGGGGAAATGTTTTCAACGTGTAGGGTAAAATCAGATTTTTTTTTACCATGTGTAGGTATTTTTTCGAGAAATTTACTGGCAACACTGGGTGTGTGGTATGTGGCATTTTGATAATAAAATTTAATAATCTGCAAGCGTTGTTCATTTCGTTACCTTAATATAGAAAAGCCCTAGGTTAGGTTAGGTTAGGAAGGAAGACCCAATAGGGTCCATTGTGTTTCCCTTCTGTTGCCCAAACAGTAATATTTACCCCCCTTTTATAGCCAGAAGTGACCCTATTACCCGTCCATGAGCCATCGAATACCCATGATGAAGCCCCTGATGTCCCCTAGTTTACACTTCCCGATATCAGTAATGCTTTCATGGTAACGTCTGCTCAGCCATCTAAGCCTATGACGTTGAAGCTTCGGACAGTGACAGATAACATGTTCAATGATTTCTGGTTCTTATTCATCCCCGCACATCCTACTGGAGTGCCAGTTTCCCAAATGCTGGTTCTTGCTATGACCGAGCAGTGACCTGTCAACGCGCCTCTCACAATTCGCATCGCCTTCCTATTCATGTCCAATAGCAGTTTGGATCTTCCTGAGTCAAGTTTTGGCCACAAGCTCCTTGAGACTCTACAATCCTCCCTAATTCGCCATAAACTATTGGTCCCGCTTTCTATCCAGTTACTGAGTTCCCTATAGTAATGACCTATCGGTAATTTTACCGACCTTTCTATCATTCCTTCATCTAATGCCGACCCTATTTTTGCCAGCTCACCGGCAATTTCATTTCCCTCAGCACTGCTGTGGCCAGGAACCCAACATAGTCTGACGCTATATTTATCCATAAGCAAGTTGAGGGCTCTCCTACAGTCAATAACAAGTTTCGATTTGACAATGTGTCCGTTCAAAGCTTTTAGTGCTGTTTGGCTGTCGACGTAAAAAGCCCTAACTCATTATTTTTTTCAAATCGTGATTTCTGCATTTTTTGACACATTAGATGTTTTTCTATCGAAATATACAAAAAACTCGATTTCAAAAAATTAATGAGTTAGGGCCTTTCTACATTAAGGTAGCGATTTGTGAGTCGATTCATGGTTAAATTATAGACCAAACTAAACATGTTCAACAGTAACATGATACACGAAAACAGCTGAGTTGCCAAATACAGTGTTGCTAAAAAAAAATACCCTTTAAATAAAAATAAATTTTATGCGACTACTTCACATTGTGATTGTTGATAATCCATTTCGAGTCGAAATTGGCGAAATTTACATATAAATTCTTACATATAAATCAAGTGACATGTTGTCAAATCTAATCATCGAGTTGCTAAATTATATGAGCCATATAATAATAATAATAATAATAATTTATCTTAAGTCAAACTTTAAAATATGCTAAAAGGGTCTGTTAAAATCTATGAAGCCGGAAAAAGTCTTGCTTTTTACTTTATTATTAACAAAATGTGATTGAATACAATATTAACAAAATACGGAAATTAATTTTACACGGCAATTGTTTTTATTTGCTTTTTATTTTTTTTTAATCAATTGGAACAAGTTTTTGACATTTCAAATATATGTATGTACTCGTATATATGAATTTTAGTTTTTTGTTTGCTTTCAATCAAATAAATAACTTAACAAAAAATTTTAAAGTTCATAACCGACACTTTTGTTTACAAGGTAAAATCGTATAGAATACCAACACTGTTGTAGTAAAACTGACTCTGTATTCCAGCTCATTTGTTTTATATATATGTACATACGTATACAAAAATACATATAGATATGTACTATATACTTATGTACATATGTACATAAAACACCTACCGACAGCCAAACTGCTAAACAAACTGAGTGAGCGAATGAATCAACTTAATGCGAAATAGATAAAGAAATATCGAAACATAAACTCATAAATGAAACACATTACAAAAAAATTCAATAATTTAGCAGTGCAAAAATTTATGGGAAACGAGAAAAGTTAAAACCTCGTATAACACCATATACACTTGTTCAGGGTTTAAAAGTATTTTTTATTTTTTTTTACCAACGAGAATAGAAAGGTTTTCATTTAAAATGCGAGTGTAACAGAGTTGTTAGTTTGTAGGTGTAGCACACAAAAAATATCTACAAATTTTAAATTGAATACGTGTAAAAAAAAACAATTTGAAATTGTGGATTAAAAGATTTACTATAAGGATTGAATTAAAACAAACTTTGAGCTTGAAGATTATGTTTTGCTTAAGAACTAAAAAGAAAAAAGAAGTTCAAAATAGGAAACCTTAAAAATTGGGTCCCTCAAAGGAAAATAAATTAGGATACCGTGTTCTACCACTGGATTTATTGTAACAGAAATAAGCTGGCATAATTCCTTGTAGAAATAAATAGAAGGAAGTAAGTTCTTTTGCACTTGTATACAAGGTGGGCCAAGAGAAGTCATCCGATATTGTTTGGCTCTCTTCTTTTTTTTCTATGTAAATGAAAAACTTCGATTCTGTGTTTTGATTACGTTTATTTGAACCTTTAGAATTTTATTGGTCAAGTCTAGAAGATGATATCGGCCAAATGGGCGCCGTCGCAATTGATTGCTCGTTTTATGGCATTTTTCATCACTTCGGCGAGAACTTCGGGCGACGGATTCTCGCACTCGTGTCGAATGTTGTCCTTGAGGGCTTCCAGGGTCTCGAGCTTGTTCACGTAAACACAGCACTTAAAAAAACCCCACAAAAAAAGTCAGGAACGGTTAAATCGGGCGATCTTGCGGGCCAGTGTAAATCGCCAAAACGAGAGATGAGGCGACCCGGGAAAGCCACGACACGATTATTACGCGTTCTTGGAGAGTGTATCGCTCCATGGCCTGTTCACTAGTATTCTACAGCTGTCTAGTTTACAAAAGTCAAAACAGATTTGCAAAAATAAAAGCATCTTCCAATAGGGTGATTTCTTTTGGTTCACCTTGTAGAAGATGTCAAAAAAAGTATTGTTTTCATCTGAAAACTTGAAAAATATGGGAATATGAAACATGCAAACAATAAATAACAAATAAAATTATAGAAACTCGTTACTAATTCATTTCTGTACATTCAGCATTCTTAAAATAAACATCTGCACAGAAAAGATGCATTATTATCGAAATCCGAGCCCTGAACATAAAATGCAGGCTAGAAAGTTTACATTTATGCAATTTCTATAGAATTGAAAGCAAACAAAAACAAACAAAAATTAGGTCAACAATTTATGTAGTATATAAAATATATTGATGTACGAGTATGGCATGTAAATATATTGTGAATATACAATACAATATTCTTCGTTATTCGTTGACCTCAGTAAATTGAGATAATTCTTGTTTCTTGCGGTAAGAACACTGATTACAAATTATTCTTAATACATATTAATTCTTACAAACTCTGATGTTTGCAAAACACAAGTCATTGTCATTATGAATTTGATATGAAAGAACTGATTACTAGTGCATGGGAAAATTTTTTGTTGTTATTACAACCGCATCAAGGTTTCCTGAAAGCGCGAATATGATTTGTTGACAATATCTTATTATTTACAAATTTTAAGGGTTTTCACGTTGGAGATTGTGCAAATTTTGCATTACCCTGATAGTTCGTGAGCGTACTTTTTATATATAATTGTATTTTTGTCAAAAACAACTAATCTGGCAACTCATCAAAAATTCTGACAGCAATGTCCACAACTGTCAAAAGACACGGACTGTACGTTTTTATACTATTAGCATATCCTTCGGTCTTATATTTACTGCAGCAAAGCGTGACCCATATAAGAATCCAAAAAAGTCAAAATGGGATACCCATCGGGCCACTGCTGGAATTTAAGCAAGGAACACTCCACAGGGTGTAAATACACAAAGGAGAGTGGAAGAGGGGCTGGAAGATTTCACTAATACTTGTAGAGAAGGTTTTGAGCTTTCCTGCCGGGTAAAAGAGAACCAAGGATCTGAAAGATCTGCTTTCCTCAGTAAGAAGATTGTAAAATAGAGCGAAACTTACAGGGAGGATTGAAGATTGGAATAACCATAAGGTGTTGTATAATAGGCACAAGGACGATCTCACAAGTGCGAAAAGGGTCTCGTGGACGAAATACAGAAATAGGAAGCCTCTAGAGAACTGGAGTTCAGACACAGACTGTACGTTCTCAGAACACAGTAGAATACTCTTCAGACCCATATTGGAATCCAAACGAGACAAATTGGGATACCCAAAGGGGACACTGTTGGAATTAGAGTAAGGGACACGCCTCGCGATGCGATACACAAATAGAAGTGGAAGAGAAAGTATAATAGTTTGCTAATACTTGTGCAGAAGGTTTTGAGCTATTCCGCCCATTTGTTTTTCCAGGTAAAAGAGAGCAGCCTTCAGATCCTTCGTCTACCAAGGATGTGATACACAAATAGAAGTGGAAGAGAAAGTATAATAGTTCGCTAATACTTGTGCAGAAGGTTTTGAGCTATTCTGCCCATTTGTTTTTCCAGTTAAAAGAGAGCAGCCTTCAGATCCTTCGTCTACCAAGGACTATAAAGGATTGTATAATAAGTACAAGGGTGATCTTAAATATGGGCTTCGTGAACGAAATACTGTCAGGAGAATATTGTCAAAAGACGCTGGAGCTCCTGGGAATATGCAAAGAAAGGATGGCTCATGTATGGAATCCAGCTCAGAGACCCTTGCTGTAGGGAAGTAAGGGAAGGGACAACGAAGAATAGTTGTATTCATTTCTCGCTTCCAAGATTAATAAATCACTATAACTGTCGCCAATATTGGAAGGAATCATCTAGATTTTACTTGAATGCCTGGTGTTGTCAAACATTGTCGCTTCTAAATGTTTCTTTGGTATACTTGTCTGACTGATGGTTTCAGGAACTTTAAACTTAATTTTCTAAATTTTTGTCTTGAATTTACTTTTTTCTTTCTTGAAAATTCTTTCAATATTTTTAGTTCTATTTATAAAATCTTTTAGCGTTTCTCTTATAGTTTTAAATGTATATCTAAGTTTTTTAATCTATTTCACCAGTTTTTCATACAGTGAAGCTTTTCCTTCAAGGCATTTCTGGTGTTGACAAATCCTTCAAAACTTGTTCATCCAGAGATCATCAGAGGTTTCAGATCAGCTATCACGTATCACATTTGATTATCAGATCAGGCTGTTAGGTACCTTAACAGATTATCAGGTATCAGATCAGGTTATTAGATGACTAAACAGGTTCTTACATCAGGTTTTAGGTTGCTAAACAGGATCAATGAAAAAGGATACATATTACGAACCAAATATCTGGGAGTAAATTTAAAATACAACTACAGTATACGCACAAATTAAACAATGAAGGCTTAACGAAACTCTCTTTTGGTGAAACCCATCGCCTAAAAGAGTTTACTAGTTCGATAATCAACAAATTATACTACTGTATACCCCGCTCATCTTTATATCCAAAACGAGTAAAACAAGTCATTCAAAGCCGAAGGAGTTCGGGCCGATCAGTCTCTAGTGGTTTCTTTTGAAAACCTTCGAACCACTGATTGATCTGCACCTAAGAAACACAATTGATACGCGCGAGTACAAAAAGTGGAAACCTGTGGAAAGAAAAGAAAGGAGGTACACCAACGGGAGAAGTTTTATCACCGTTATTGATGCTGTTGGTAATGACAGTAGCGGCGGCTGGAAGATAGTTGCATATGTGAAGTCGTGCAGTCGGCATTGGGAGAGCTATCCTCCTGGGCCAGTAGCAAATGACTGGGTGTCAATCTAGAGAAAATTTAGCTAGTCCTCTTTATCAGAACATACAAAATATAAAGCTTTGTACTGCCCAGGATGGGAATAGTAGAGCTGAGACTAGGAGATAGAGCGAAATACCTGGGCGTTTTCTTAGATAGCAAGTTTTCTTTGAAAAGGAACACTAAATGAAATGCTAAAGAAAGAGTTTAATACATACTACACATGCAGGAACTCCATGGGAAGGAACTAAGGTCTGCAACCGAATATAGTAAGCTGGAATTACACATCGGTTGTCAGACCGGTTATTTCCTATGGTTGTGTGGTATGGCGGGAGGTATTGAGGAAGGAAAGTCGCAGGAGATTTCTTGCTAAAAGCCAGAGGCGCGCCTCGCTGGGCATCACATTTGCTCAGAGGAGCACACCTCAGGCTGCCTTGTTGGACGTTATTCTTCACCTACTTTGTGGTGAGAATGGCAACTAGAAGTCTTCGTAGACTCGTTGAAGCAAGTTTGGTGAGGACAGGAAAAACAGCTCACACATCAATCTAAATAAGATCAGTTTTAGTGAGCAGGAATCCGTAACCCCTGGGTTCACAGACTATAAGATCGCTGAAATTGATTTTAGTAGAACACCCTCACTGGTCATTCTGGATAGGGAATATTGGGTCAAATCCGATAAGCTACATGACGGATAAAAAATGGGGGAAGGCACAGGTGCTGGTGTCTATATCTTGGGAACAAACATTCGTAGTTTTTTCAGACGGCGGAATGAGTGCAGCGTTTTCCAGGATGAGATTTTGGTGATACTCAGGGCCTCGGAACTGATGGCTAGGAATGTAGTTGGAGGTGAGAAGGTAACCTTCTACGTCGACAGTCAGGCAGCGCTAAAAGCTTCGAAGTCACACAATGTCGAATCGAAACTTGTTAGTAACTGTAGGAGAGCCCTCAACTTGCTTATGGACAAATATAGTGTTCGACTATGTTCGGTTCCTGGCCACAGCAGTGTTGAGGCATTAGATGAGGGAATGTGTGACAGATTGGGTGAAATTACCGATGTATCATTACTACGGGGGAGTCAGTAATTGGGTAGAGAGCAGGACCAACAGTTCATGGCGAAGTCGGGAGGATTGTATAGTCTCGAGGGCAATGTGGTCAAAACTTGACTCAGGAAGATCCAAACTACTACTGGATATGAATAGGAAGGCGATGTGAGTCGTGATAGGCGCGTTGAATGGTCACTGCTCGGTCAGAACAAGAACAAGCATTTGGAAAGCTGGTACTCCACATTTCTGTAGGATGTGCGAGGTGAAGAGGAACCAGAAACCATTGGATATATTATCTGTCACTGCCCGAAGCTGCAATGTCATAGGCTTAGATGGCTGAGCAAACGTATTTGTGTCCAATAGTTTTCGCCAGTTATAATTTCGGAAAGTTAAAAAAATAGTTCTCTAAAAATAAAATTTTTTGCCAAATTTTGTCGTACAAGGCATTGCACAAACGCTGAGTGTTCCATCATTCAAAAATAATAATAATAATAATAATAATATTATAAATATTATTCATTCATTGCTAAATTTTTTCAATCATTCTGAATAACTTTAGGCGACCCTATTTATTTGCCTGTAACTGAATGAATATATTTTTTTTTAATATTGTGCAAGTTATTGAATAGTGTGGAGCAAAGATGGACAACAATAATACCTAAAGTATTCTATAATATTATGGAGTATATTTGTACGTTTAACAACAATTATTAAAATTAAATTTTTAACCGACTACAAAAAAAAAGGAGGAGATTATCAATTCTTCTGTTTTTTTTTTGACATTGTTACTTCATAATTCGGTACATTTTAGACCCATCTTAAAAATTAATTTCTTTATAAGAGGGTATAGCTTCTAATTGGTCCCATTGTAAAAAGTGTGCGGGGACACGCCCATAAATTTTTTTATTTAATTTTATGATATTCTACTCATTTGATTATTCGAACTTAGCAAAAATTTTTGATGCTTTTGGGGGGGGGGGGGGGGGGGAAGCTACGACCATTAAAATTTATTATTATATTTCATGTGGCTCTACTTAACTGATTTTTACAACACGAACATTAAAATTTAATATTTTATTTTAAGTCGTTCTACTTTACTGATTTTTACAAAACTTAACCCTGAGCTCTGAGAAACTTACAATCTTGCATTTTAAACAAATGGGCGGAGGCACGCCCATCACAATTTAATGTTATATTCCACATACTTCTTCTTAACCAACAGATTTAAGAAAAAAAAAATTTTTTTAAAATTTACTTGGAGTTTGATCCCTTAATTTTTTTTTCGAAAATGTTCTATTAGATCTTTGCATTGAAGTCGTTTTTTTTCGCAGAAATATTTTATGTATATAAGTTTAAACAATAGAAAAATGTCATAATAAAATTTTTTTTTAGCTACAAGCTTTGAAAAACTAAATGGGCTTGAGGGCCAACTTTGAGGGGCGGACGCACTCTCTAAAACACAACTTATCCCTATGAATTTTTTTTGTATTTTTTTTTTTACATAAATCTGAACCAATTTGGGGGGAGAGAATATAAGAAATCAAAAAAAAAATTATCCATACAACTAACGGTCACTCTAATGTACATATATAAATATAGAAGATGAATAGATTAATTAAAAATAGTAGTTTCTTTTCCGTTTTTATTAACATTTTAGTAACTTCCTGTAGATTTATTTCGTACCCGGTTTAGCTGTAATATTTTTTTCATATGTGGTCACACTGAATATTAGAGGAAAAAAAGAACTAGAAAGATAGATAAGCAGAGACAATTGGGGGAGGAAGATGGAGGCTGAATTGAGAAATAAAAAAGTGAATGTGTGCAATTTATGTTTATGTTTATTTGTATGAGTTGATTTTTTTTTCTTACTGACTAACAATTGCTGTTATTGCAATTATTATTGCTGCAGTCTATTGTTGTTGTTGTTGTTGTTTTTATAATAATTATTTTTCATCTTAACTTTTCTTAAGTGGCAGAAAAAAATACTGGTTTTGACTTGGTTTAAAGCAAAATTGAAAAATGCAATAAGTTCTAATCGTAAATGTTTGCGTCTGTATCCTTATAAAAGTCTGAGTTTTTTTTTAATACCTACTAAACGTGTATTTTTTTGTTATTTTTTATGTTTTATTATTGGCAATTGAGCTTGTTTGACTTTATGTATACGAGACATTATTTTTTTTATATCATTTTGATGTAAAATTGTTTTTCTTTTATAGATACGATTTTTTAATTAAATTCCCCAATAAACTAAATTAGGTATTAATAGTGTACATACATACGTGTGCATATAAGTATGTACATATAATATATGTATTTATGTATGTATAAATATGCTTATGTACTTATGTACATACATATACATATAGGTATCTACTTACCAAAAAGTTTTTGAATTATGCGGCGAACCAAATTTTCTTAATGCTGAAAGCCCCAGCATTAATTTAATAAATGGGAATTAAAAACAAAATATGCACTTCTCCTCTAATTTTATCCACCGTAATTTTGTCATATAAAAACACTATATTAAAGTTTTTAAACAAAGAACAATTTCCGAGGATAAAATTTTACATACATATGTATACCATTTGGTAAGAAAAACTTACACACACACAATTGATATGTTCTTAATGAAACCACTTGTGGTCTTGATTTTTAAGATATTTTGTATTTATTATATACTTTGAAAGATATTTCATTTTTTTCTCACTTTTAATTGAATTTTTTCAGAACTTTCTTGTTGCCATTACGCTCTAAATTTAATTTTCTTTTGCATTTATAAGTAAGTGTGCCCCAAATACCATTTTTATATATTTTTTACATTTTCTTTTATTTTGCTGCATTGACAAATTCTTTATTTCTTTTATTCTGCACACCATTACACTCTCCTTGTTAAAAAACTTCACTAGTTATTTTTTTACAATTTTAATAGAGGCCATTATTTTATTATTTTTTGTTTGTTTATAAGCGGTTTATTATAATATGTATTTTTTTAATTAATTTAAAAAATTAAACATTTTACGTTAAACGATATGCGTACTACCCTACACCAACGAAGTGAACACGAAAACAGATAAACGTCAACTGTTTTCATTACGTTATTCAGAGTTGTTAAATGAATTTATTGAAAAAATTTAAGGAGTTGCCAGTCTTTAAAAAAGCTTCGTGGATAAAACTAGGATGAGATAACGGTTTTATCGACAAGATTTTTCATATAAATTACCGTGATATTCAATCGTCAGACGTATTGAGAATTCACACGTTTGTAAAAATAGATCCACTTTTTAAACTAAGATTTTGATATAAAAGAGTTTTTTAACAGACATTAGCGAAGCTGCTGATTTTCATGAGTAATATTAATATATATTATTAATAATTCTCGCGGAGCAAAAGCAATTCTTGGGGTAATAATGTCCCACCCTAGAATAACCTTTCTACGCCCATGCTAACAGATCATTAAAAATATTGAGTAAAGTTACAAGGAACATTAATTCCCACGTAATAGTAAGATTACAAAAATACAACAATGAATAGGGCTTTTTAGTTAAGCCAAAATGTAAAAAAGTAGAATATGTTTGACAAAATAAAAACTATTCACATTAAGTGGAACAAATTTCTACCACTAACAAAAAAAAGTTAATTTCGTTTAATTAATTCCAATAAAATTAAAAACTAATATAAATATTTCCACTTTCTCCAACAGACAAATCTAGGTGAATGATTTTTTTCATAAATTGTCAGATTATTTTGCAATCGCATGAAGTTTTTTGATACCGATTTTTCACACGTTCGGAAATTTCCATGTGAAATTTTATTTAAGATAAGCCTCCTTTTTGCATATTTAGAAATTTGTTTATGAAGATGTTCTTGATAAAATATTTTTGTTGAAATTTTCTCAACATTTTTAAATTTATTTTTTATTTTTTTGAAATTTATAGGTAACTTTAAATTTAAAAAAGAGCTCACCGCTATTACCTGGTAAATGTGCCTGGGTAAAGTGAATTAGCTCTTACTTGCTATAGCAAAATGGGGAACCTTACAGGAATTTTATAAGATATTCATAGCAGCGAATTGCTTTAGTGAATTGTAGTTACAACATGGTCAAAATAAAACAGATTGTACTTGATACAATATAAAAATGATCTCCCTGAGATTTTATAGAAAATTATAATAATTGCATAATTAAGTAATATGTAGCATAATTGTTACTACAAATAATTATTGTAAGTGGAACAAACGATTCAACCAAGGCACATTTACTACAGGTACATGCATTAGAGAAAACAGTGTGGCAACTCTGTGCTTCTGACATTATTTTACAAAGTAATTGTCAAAAAATTGCATCAAACAAGGCACAAAAGTAATTGTCAAATGAATTCTTCGTTATAAACGTGTAAACAAAAAATCAGCGGATGAGCAATTTGCCCGATGCATGTACCTGTTTGATATGCCTTGGATTCAACCAGCTAACACCACTAATCTAACTGATTATTTTATTTATTAAAGACAAATTATTTTAGCATATAATCCAGACTTTGGAGTACTTTTAAAAACAATATTTCTTAGCTAGGATTATTACACTTTTTCATTGAGATTTTATTAATATTTAATAAATAATTTGATAAGCTTTATTAATATTATAAAAAAAAACACAAAAAGCTTTATAAAATAGCAGTAAAAAATCTTAGCTATATGTAAGAAAATAGATACTCTAAATTGCAACACTTCTTATGAACAGTAGTGCCAACATTGCCGCACGAAACACCAAAGCGAATTCCCGTGAACGAACGACAAAGTGCAGGCGAATTTAAAAAGAAAACGACGAATAGAAAAAATTTTATTGAACGTTCACAAAAGTAGAAGAGTGTTTGCAGTGGTAAAGAAAAAACCCGACGAAAGAAAAGAAAAAAGTCTTATTTTGTGTATTTAACATTAGCGATACGCAAAAATAACAAAAAAATTGTTCTTAATAACAATTACAAGAAGCTATTAGATATTAAATTGTTTAAAAGACAAAAAAGTTTAGTATATAAAAAAGAAAATGAATGAAGAATACGATGCAATTGTTTTAGGAACCGGCCTTAAGGAGTGTATCCTAAGTGGTATGCTTTCTGTATCCGGCAAGAAAGTACTTCATATCGACCGTAATAAGTACTATGGTGGCGAATCTGCCTCCATAACTCCATTGGAGGAACTCTTTCAACGTTTTAATATTGATGTGCCCGCTGATAAATATGGGCGCGGCCGAGACTGGAATGTGGACTTAATACCCAAGTTCCTGATGGCCAACGGCAGCCTAGTTAAATTGCTAATACATACGGGCGTTACCCGTTACCTCGAGTTTAAGTCGATCGAGGGTAGCTATGTATACAAGGGAGGAAAAATTGCCAAGGTACCCGTTGATCAAAAAGAAGCCCTAGCATCTGATCTTATGGGTAAGTGACCAAGTAACTTGAAAGCGTTTCTGTTTTTTCCTTAAAAAACAATATCTCCACATCTTACTCGTTGATTGGCTAAAATAAAAAACCTTAATTTACTTGTCTGGATCATTTTCTTTTATGCATTTTTTCTAAAATTTTTTGATATTTCTCTTCATTGAATTTTCGTGACACGTATTTTATGGAAAAAATTTTTGAAACAAAGTAGAAGCAGATTTGTAATTATAATTTTTGCAAGAATTTTATTATTGAGATAATAAGAGTGAATTTTGCGTTCAAAATTATATATTTTTATATGAATATTTTATTTGAACATGATATGTTTTTCATGTTTTGTATTTTTCTTATTTGAAAAAAAGGTGGGGTGAAGAAAATGACTTCGATGCTTTTACATTTTGTTTCGTTCTTCGTCGTTAAACAGAGCGAAGTTTATTGTTTTTTTGTTGGTGTTTTTAGGTTTTGTTGGGGAAGTAAAAGAAATGCAAGAAATGAGCAAATACACATTCTCTGTGAGAGTTGCCACCAAGTAAAAAATATTTTTTTTGGGGAAATTGATATATTTTTATATTAAAGATTATTTTCACTACTAATAATACTAAATTGTTTTTAAAGCAAAAATAATTGAGAATGAAGTGAAAATATTTATGCACCCAAAAAATTAATTTCAGCCAGTATAAAACTTATAGATAGATCCAACAAATCCAAACCTGTGAAACTAAATGAATAATTTTTATACTTGTCTTATTTCTTAAGTCCTATGAATCATCTATGCCAAATTGCAAAACTATTTTACTTGCTTGCGACGAGCAGCTTGAGCACACAAACAACACAACGTTTAGTGTTTTATCTTCACTTTTTTATATTAATTTTATTATTTAATTTTTTTCTTTTGCAACTAGTATAATGAATTTTGCAATATCAAAAATAATAACACATAATATGTAGTTATTTATCATCAAGCAGCAGGCAAAAAAAGGAAAAACAATTAACTCTGTTATTTTTATTCATTCCAATTTATTTTGAATAATTCATTTTAACAAATAACTTAATTAACCTGACTTGAATGATGATGTTAAAGTCACGCAGTCACTTTATTAAGAGTGTGGAGAGGAAAATATATTTAAGTAGGTTCAAGTTAGAGATAGAAAGGTTAGCAACTTTTCACACACGACTAATTAAAGGCCTAACTTTGTAAAACGCAACAAAAAGCGTTGAAAAATTTTATATGTAAAAAAATATGTAAATTACAAAAACAAAATACATACAAAAATTGTCAACGTTAGGCATTGCGTTTTACAAAATTAGGCACTAAAAGTAAATAGACCTTAAAGGACTTATTTTTCTCTCACGATTATGAAAGCTTACATGGTACCCGTAAAGGCTTAAATCTATTGTATTAAATGGCAGAAAATTTAATTCTAAGAAAAAACTGTTCTGTACAAAAATCCTCCGAAAAGCATATTTGCAGAGTTACAGATCTCCAAAGTATTTGATTGGTTAATTTTTGATTTTGTATAACAATATAGGAAATGAAAGCTTATCACAGTTATTAGCTGGTAAAGATACTTTGACAGAAAATCTTAATATTATTTTTGCCGATTGAACTTGTTACTTTCACATTTTCTTGTATTAAAAAAAAAACTTTCTTCATATCTTACTAATAACAATATATAGTTTCGTAATTAGAAAAATTTTTGGTTTTTCTGCTTTCATCCGTAAAAATATATTCAGAGAGGAAATTACGTTATTCAATGTTGAATGAAATTTCAAAAAATTTCAAGAGTTATGGTATGGAATAGCTTATGATATGGAATAGCTTAAAACCTCTTAAATGTATTTTTTTATAAATTTCTGGTTCAAAACTAATTCGAGGAAACGATAAAAATTCAAAAAACCTCTTCAAAACAATCTGTTACCATCACAAACATTATATTACATTTTCAATATGTTATAAAAATTCTTTGCAAATTATTTCAAATATATAAATAAATACTTATATGTACCTACATATTGAGAAAACATTGACGGTGTGTCAATAACAAATTTGTTCATTATAAACAACACCAGAACAAAATTAAAAAATACATTCATGACGAACATATAACCTCCTCCTTTTTGAAATTGAAGCAATTAAATGGAAATAATGCCAACGTTATTTTATAATTATTTTAATTGTTCACCTTCTTTTAGGCTTGATTATTTTAAAGTAATTAATTCTATTTTATTTTTCTTCATTATTTGTTGGTATAGATAATCAGGTCATTGAACTACGTTTTTTTTATTATGACTCTACCAAGTTTGTGCACTCTTTTTAGTATATTTTATGTGGTTTTATTGTTGTTTTTTATTTTCCTATAAACTTGACTAATATTTAAGGTATGGACAGACTGGAAAAATATTCCACGTAACATCGTAATCATGTATTATATACATATGTATATGTATGTACATACAATTTTATTTTTTAATTTTGGAAATATTTATGTCTGTACATAAGTACCATCCACATTTCATATTTCTCATTTTTAATTAAAAATAGTGCTTATACGTGCTTGGTTAAAAAATTTGCAACATCTGACACCTTCAGTTACTTGTTTGCAAATGTGTGTTTAGTTTTTATAAATATTTCTAGCAAATTAAGTACATACCTTTCACTAACGAAAACACTTTATTAGTTGCGTTTACATGCATATGTACGTTAGGCATATAACTTTTTACAAGTTTAGCAAATAGGCAAAATGTTATAGCATGAAAAAGTATGAATACCCCTTATATTTTTTGAAATTATAAAATAGTTTCCCCACCAAACGCAATTAATTTTTATTATTAAAACAGAATTTTTTACACGGCGTTCTTTATATAATTTATAATCGCCCTAATGTTCCAAATACTTTTCATTGAGCTAAGGGAAGTATCTCAAATTACCTTCAGAAAAATGATTCAATATAAAAAAATATTAGAATTGGAATTCTAAAACTATTCTGGCACTTTTTGTATTTTTTTACTTATTCCTAAATATCCATTGGAATTATATCTTATTTTTAAAAATATATGTCACGCTTGGAGCGAAGTCTGGGGGTTGCTCTATATTGCGATGCGAAAGAAAAATGCTACGAAATCGAACGATTGGTACTCTCTAATGCGTTTGCGTATTTGCTTTTCGCATGTATTTTTCTTTTCTTTCTGGTACCACCGCACTCTGTAATGCGAAGGCGTCTGTCAAAATCGTCCGATTATCGCAAATATCTTGCGATAGGTAAATATCAAACGCAAAGGTAGAAAAACATGTGATTACGTTGAAAAAATATTTAAATGTATTTGATATTGAAAATGTTATTTTTAGAGAAAGATAAAAAAAATTACATTTCATTTTGTGATCACATGCATATGTATCTAAAAATGTAAAATCAAGGTGAAATATTATTAACCAAACCATAGCATTCATACATGTGTTGAGGTATAAGTGCCTGTTTTTGGCCCATCTATATATATATATATGTGAGTACCATCTACTGCTCCAATCACACCAGGAATGCCGCACGTGTTGTAAAAATCTTTCTTGACTTCTTGTTCCCCTTCTGCAGCTAAATTAAATTTGATATAGTTTTAACGTAGTATTCTTTTAATGCCATGTAGACTTAAGGTATGGTCCTGCCCAATTTGATATTGATATCCGCCTTGGCCAAGTAATTTGAATGCGGCGGCTAGTTTTATAATAGTTGAAATTGCTCTGGATGTCCTTGAAACTTTTAGATCGTGTTGAATAGCGCTTAGAACATACAGAAACGCTTCCTTATTCAAACGGAAATTTTGAAGAAAGTATATTGGACTTACATATCAATTAAGTCTCATCCTACATGGTAGTTTTCCTCATCAAAAACTATTTCACTTTCAATTAAAAACTGTTATACTTCACTTTTTCCTAACTTTCCTTTACTGAAAAGACGTTTTTTTACATATTTTCATATTTCATTACTGTCAATCTTTGCCATATTTCCTTTTGCAAAGTCAGTGCTGCCACTTTATGAAAGAATTTTGCGAAAGTAATAGAGCGTACCAAATTGACATCTCATCTCATTTAGCTTTCGCATCGCAATAGAGAGTAACCCCCTGGCTTTCTGATCGTACATTGGGTAAAAAAAAGAAAGTTCATCGGAGTAATATTTATTGCAATTAAAATTGCAAGAAATTCTGCCAGTGTTTTTTCTTTTTTTGAAAGGGTTTTTTTTTTGATAAAGTACCATTTCCATTCCCAAAAATACCATTTCCCAAAATTCCATTTCCAAAAAGGGCTTTTCCAAAAGAAAAAGCAAAAGACCATAGGGCAAAATAATGTACGAAAAAGATGTGCTTTATATTCTAAACACAAAAATGGCATGGCCCGTTTGCACGCTTTCAGTACAATTTTTACACACGTGATTTTTTATGGCCAGTCTATCAGAAACTGCCCATATATGTATATATTTACATAAGTATCATTTAAATTCAGCAGTACCGCAAGGTTCCGTTCTTTCAGCAACTCAACTTTCTATGTCAAACTTTCAATCCTATCCTTTCGCGGACGACAGCAACATCTGCCATTCTTTCTCATTCAGAAATAGACCGTCAGCGTTGAGGTTATGCGAGAAATTATGAATGAGACTTTTCACTATGATTTAACAATAATTTCTGAATGGGGTTATGCGAATAGGGTCGATGTTAACGCTCGAAATGCTGCTCCCTCTGTAACAATGGGGTGTATAAATATTAAGGAATCGGAAGCTCTTGATGTTCTTGGCATGAAAATTCAGTGTGATTTTCAATGGACTGAACATATTTTTCAAGTCTCAAAAGATGCATTGAGCGTTGAGGTTATGCGAGAAGAATTGAGTTGAGGTTATTGCCAAGAATTTTTGAAACGGTGCAAACGATACTTCACCCCATCTGATCTCCTTACTATTTATACCACTTATGTATATCCGACCGAAAACGGAATACAACTCTCATGTGTGGGCCGGCGCTTCAAAGTCTACTTTGGGGCTGCTCGACCGCGTACAAGAGAGTGCAAAGAAGCTCATCGGTGACAATAGGGTATCCAACTCTATTGATTCATTGGTCGATTTGCCAATAAATCGCATTACCCATTACAGAGAGAATTACTTTTTTAGCCATACTGTTCGTATGTGGATTAAACTACCTTTGGAAGCCTTTCCTGTCACTTTCAACGTGGGAAGGTTTAATCGAATGTACACAGACTCTACTCCCTTCTATCCTCCTCTCCATAACCTAGTGTCCCAGTTCTAGCATAATGCATTGCATGAGTAGGGGTTATACCCTGAGTGCTGATGCTATTATAAAAAAATATACATATAAATGTATACTTAAATAAATAAATAAATATACTCCACAAAGTTGTACATACATGTAAAGGGAGTCCCGAAATCAATGCAAAATTTTAATTCAAAATACATATAAAAGACTACCTACGCTCTTGCAGGTTCAGTATTGTAATGACTCTTCATATTTTTCGTGTAGACAACTCTTGCAGTGGTGAAATTTCTACGAAAGCACAATATCGTTAAAATTGATATTCATTAGAAAATCTAATCTATAATATAAATTATTTACCAGGTTAATTGTATCAAAGACCAGGCATTTTGAAAAAATCAATTTATCGGAAACTACTGTATGTTTAGAAATTTGACCTACAGCCTGTTTTTGTAAGACGTTGACGATGGAAACCTTGGAATTTCTGTAATAGGCGTAACATTAGAACGTTAAGGTCTTACACAAACTCAAACAATGTAAAGACGAATTAAACAATTTGTGAACTCAGTTTGTCCCTTCCGACCCCGCTCTGGAACCAAAATTCTTTTTTTCACTAATTCCCTTGGTTATGAGTTCTAAATTAAGGATCTTTTTTATAAAGATTACAGACTTTTGGAGATATCGGGTAGATAATAGAAGTAGTATCGGTAGATAATAGAAGTTGCGTATAAGCAACTTTTGGGTCGTTGAGGAAGCAAACTTTTATTCTGAATTCATTCCTCAATAATCTTTCTGTACTACAATAAATAACGTATGAACATAGGTGAACACCACATTCCATTTTCATAGGGATGACCTTCTCTTGCCGAGGCGGCATCGACCTTTTACTCCCTATATGAATTAATGGAAACTCATCATATCCCTTCGAATTCGATGGTATCCATATTAACTATATGCAAAAGAAGACGGAGACGACGGTGCTGAATTTATTTCATCTTACTTCAAACTGTTTCCGCTGGATCGTCCTTTTTCCTGTAGTCAAGACGAAATGCTGCTCCATTTGGCAACTCATTTTCTATTTCTATCTGAAATTGTATAAGCAATATATGCTTTACGTTATTTTCAACGATATTGAGGTGCTTGAGATACAAACGCCATGAATTGGTTAATACCGATCCTGAAGTTCAGTACTATTTAGTAGAGCCATGATTAATTATGTATATCAAGCACCACTTGCATGTCAGAAGGATTAACTCCACCCAAGTACTGGTCTTGCGACATCAACAAATATTTTTCTTTTTGGATCTAACGGCAGTATGTTCCAACCCAAGAACTGCAGCAATTCCATGGTTTACTTCGCACTTCATATCGCAGGATCCAATACCAAGCTTTTTTTATCAAAAGATTTGGCCCAATCTACCTCCATGATTGCTTTTATGTATGTTTCACAAAGTATTTTGTGTGGCTTGCTCATGTCTTTTCGATGTCAATGTTTTTACTACCACCGCTGCCCGAAGCTACACGTTCGTGTAGAGAAATATTTGGATGGCTGTATTCGATCGTAATTTATGTTACCTACTACTATTTTTTTACTTTCCTGTTAGCATATGACAATAAGAAAAACAAAACGAAAAAGGGAAACAAAAAATACACGTAAATAGACACGTATTTACTAAGTTAATCAGTTTCATACATAACTAATGGACAATTTTGTAAAATACAACATGATTGGAAACTGTTTAAATCAATAAATACATGTCTGAATCAAACAGTTTTTTATTAGTAATTAGTGGTTACGCTTTTTTGGGCACCTGGCACACATATGTAAACTCGGCCTTACGATATGCAGGTTCATCGATAAAATAAATTTAAATAAAATATTAACTTGCTCTCAATTATTATTTTCTATTATGCAGGCATGTTCGAAAAACGACGTTTCCGCAATTTCTTGATCTATGTCCAAGACTTCAAGGAAGACGATCCCAAAACCTGGAAAGATTTCGATCCAACCAAAGCAAACATGCAAGCACTTTACGATAAATTTGGTTTGGATAAGAATACACAAGATTTCACAGGTCATGCCTTGGCCCTATTCCGTGATGACGAGTATTTAAATGACCCAGCCGTTAAGACTATACAGCGCATTAAATTGTATTCGGATTCATTAGCACGATATGGCAAATCACCTTATCTATATCCCATGTATGGTTTGGGTGAATTGCCACAGGGCTTTGCCCGTTTGTCAGCCATTTATGGTGGCACATATATGTTAGATAAGCCCATCGATGAGATTGTTATGGGCGAGGGTGGCAAAGTAATGGGCGTGCGTTCTGGCGATGAGATCGCTAAATGTAAACAGGTTTATTGTGATCCCAGCTACGTGCCCGATAAGGTAAGAAATGAAAATGTTTAGCTTTCATGTTATATCTACCTACATATGTATGTTATTATTTTGTTTTGTCGCAGGTACGGAAGAAGGGCCAAGTTATACGTTGCATTTGTTTATTGGATCATCCAATTAACAATACTAAAGATGCACT
The DNA here is from genome assembly GCA_936439885.1 of Nowickia ferox. Lineage (NCBI taxonomy): Eukaryota > Metazoa > Arthropoda > Insecta > Diptera > Tachinidae > Nowickia > Nowickia ferox. The sequence continues at coordinate 23,383,082 of OW387026.1, forward strand.
ATCTACTCAAATTATCATTCCACAAAAGCAAGTTGGTCGCAAATCAGACATTTATGTATCGTTGGTGAGTTATGCTCATCAGGTTGCTGCTAAGGGCTGGTTTGTAGGCATGGTTTCCACCACGGTTGAGACCGAGCAGCCAGAAAATGAAATTAAACCCGGCTTAGATTTACTAGAACCCATTGCACAAAAGTTCGTTTGCATCTCGGACTATTTTGAGCCAACCGATAATGGTGCCGATTCTCAAATTTTCATTTCGGAATCTTATGATGCTACAACTCATTTCGAAACCACTTGCCTGGACGTTTTGGATATTTTCAAACGCGGTACTGGCGAAGATTTCGATTTCTCTAAAATCAAACATGAATTGGGCGATGAAGATCAGTAAATTAGAAATTGATTTTTTCAACAGCAACAGCAGCAACAACAACAATAAAATCATCATGATCATATTTTTATTAGCGTGCATTTAACAGGGGAATCAAAAAATGGCTGGAACATCAACAAACGGAAATTAAGCGAATTATAAAATAATTTGAAAATGAAAAATAAAGTTGGTATATAAAAAATTATGCATTATTAAAGTAAATACATACATACAAACATAAAAGAAAGAAGATTTTGCTTAAAATGAAAACACTGAAAAAGACATCAATAAAATAAACAAATAATATAAAGTAAAAGCTTGAAAATATAAACAAAACTCAATTGTGTTAAAGAACAGAAAAAAGATTTTATTAAAAAAAACCTACCAAGAAGAATTGCAACCTCCTTTAGACTCTCTCCACACATTCTCACACCAAAACCCTGCCCCTTTTTAATTCACACTGTGCAAAAATTCCAAGTAAAAATAGATTGTTAAACAAAAGAATTCTTAACAAAATATTTATAATATATAATAATAAAATATAAAGAAATATATTGAAAGTAAACTATACAAAAAGAACATTCTTCTAAAATACAAGCGAAAACATTTTATATATGATAATATAGTAATGGAAGAAAATTTATATATATTTTGTGTTTCTAAATGCATAATTCAAACCAATAAAATATTCAATAGTTTATAGATAAAAAAAAGACAAAAAAGGCGAAATTATGGAAGCTATTTTACGTTGTAATTTATAGAAATAACTCTCCCCCAGCTTGTTATAAAAATGGTATCAATGTTTTCTTTTTTCACACGAAGTTTTTATTTTCTTTAAATCCATGCTTAAAGTGCATCAACGATTTATACTTGAAAAATTTAATAAAATTATAAAAAAAGAAATGTTTGAACATTTAAACGAAAACAACCTTTCCATGCAAATATTTTAAATTTCTTTAGTTTTCGAATTTCGAATTATGTATCTGTAGCCGGTGTATACCAAAATTAAGAAAAACCAGTTTTAAATAACAATAAAAATAATTAAAATGAAAATCAGACATTAAATACGTGCATACATAAATGTAAACAAAACAAGAAACAAAATCTTATAAAACTTTAAGTTTTGCAAGAAAGAAAAAAACAAAAACTTCATTGAAGATTTTCAAATCCTGGTTGTGTTTGGTTTTGTAAACGTGCGGAGGAGTTGGTAAGTTTTATTTAATTAGTTATTAGTCAATTGTTTATCTAATGGCTAATAAATCAGTGAAAATTTAAATATAGTTTAAGTTAATTTTAATAAAAAATTAAAATGTATTTAAATACACTTTTCATTTTTTCAGCGGCGAATTAACGTTATTATCAAATTACCTTGAAAGTACGGTATCACTACAAGATTTCCAAATCGGTAGTTCAAAATTAGCTCTAAAATTATAATGAAAATCGATCGGATTCATCACACCTTTTGAAAACGATTGTTTTGAAAACGATCGTTTTCCATCACATACCTGATTAGGTGTATTTTTTTTTACTTTTGTAGTAAAATGCAGTAAATGGCTAGTTACTGCAAAAATTTTTAAATTTACTCTCAAAAAGAGTTGTTGCCGCAGAAAGTACGCGAACATAAAATTAGTAAAAATTAGTAAGATTACGGAAACAGCTGACTCAAACTCCACATAGTGCTGAAAAATATATGCACTTTTGACTATTCAATTATTTTTCTTATTGGTACTCGATTAAATATTTTTTATAACACGGCCAAACTAAGAATAAATTTTTAATTTATTTTATGTAATATTTCCAATTAATAAATTTTTGACTTTTCTGATTTGTTGTTGGTTAAATTTATTAATTATTACCTGAATGTGTGTTAATGTTACTCAGGGGTGTTATAGAATCCAGTCTTATTGGAATTGGATTTAAATACGACAGAAAACCCTCCCCCCACCCCGGAAAGCCTCTGCTCAAACGATAAAAGGCTAAGGAATCTGCACATCATTTTTAAACATGCACAATAAATATATTGTACGCATTAAAATATAATTATGTGTACTTATGCTATCTCCGGCACTTAAAATGGGTTGCTGCAGTCCCTTAAAATTTGTCTTGTCACCCTCTCATAACAACATAAATGCTGTAACGGCGGATGTCATTTTATTTATTTATTTTTTGAAAAAAAAATCAAAATTTTTGGCAATATTTTACCACAAACATAACAATTCGCCAAATTTTCTAAAAAAAAAAATACATTAAAAATTGTAAATAAAACATCAAAAACAGAAAACAGCAGATTCGAATATCGGTTTTACTTGCGTTCGAAAATATCAAAACCGACTTGTTTTCATGACACCAAATGAATCCAATATCGGTTTTCAAAAGCGACAATCACCAAAACCGACTCTGATTCTATGACAACCCAGTATGATACAAAAAGAGCATCAAAATGCATTTTTCTATTTATGTACATATATATTTCATGATATGAAATTCTTTTTCATGATGACCACATGTACATGCATTCAAAAACACACACATGCACAAAACTCATTCAGGTATGTGATGGAAAACGATCGTTTTCAAAACGATTTCAAAACAATCGTCTTGAAAAGGTGTGATGAATTCCGATCGGTTTTGAGTATAATTTTGGAGCTAAAAAGTACACTAGAAGTTAAAATATAATTCACATAATTAGGTTGTGAAAAGAAATTTGTCAAAAATTTTTGGAAAAACCATTAAAAATAAGTTTTAAAATTATTGACGAAACGACTATAGGAAACGCATCACACCTTCTATCGTTTTCAAATTGTTTTTGTGTCTAAATCATTTTTCATCACATACCTGATTATGTTTGTAAAACTTAAACAACCCTTAAATGCACAACATTGGCTATTTAAGTTTCATTTAATTTTGGGGTGAAAAACTACATTTTGTACTTAAATAGGATTTAAAAATAAAATACATATAATCATTGGCTGATTTATTAGCCCTAATTTTTCGACCTTTTGTATATATTCAATGAAACTATTTCTTTCTTTATATTTAGTTCTTTATTTCTCGATATTTCCTTAACCTTTGGTTAACTACTTCAGTATATTTCTTTTTTTGATATTTAGTTTTTGAATTTTTTCTTTCAATCACAATTAAAAAATTAAAAAGAATTTTCTTTCGTTTCCGCCTCAGTATACAGTAGCAGACTTAAAATGACAAATTTGTGGCGTTTTCGTTTGTCAGAACATCTTTTAAGCGATATGCATTTTTCAGAATTTTGCGTTGGCGGATTTTTTTTCGACCTATTTCGTCAGATTAATTCTAAAAATCGCCAAAATCAATTTTATGTACTTTTTCTTAATATATGCATGTATATTTAATAATAAATTATGTTTTTACATAACACTTTTTAAATATGTATAAATTCTTATAAAATAATGAAATAAAAATTTAACAGAAAATCGCCAAAAATTATTTATTGTGAATTTTTTCATCCAAATTCAAAACGTATTAATTACTATAATTAATCAGAACACCCCTGAATGTAAGAAAAATTATCAAAATCAAAGTGTTTAATTTTTTGCAGAGGAGTTTTGGTAGGATTTATTTTTGAAACTACTTTAAAAAACTAATTTTGCTGAATTACAAAGTTTTGAAGTTCAATTTGATTAAAAAATAGCAATAATTTCGCCGACAAATTTAGTTATCGCCATGTCGCCCAACCAAAAATTTGCACGCCAAACAAGTTGAAAAATCTCCGCGTTCGACGATAAAACGCCATATCTGACAACTCTGAATTTAACCATTATTTAAGTTATGAATTGCAATACCACAAAGTAATTTGGGCTGGCTCTCAGTCAACCAAATTTAGTTGAGTTGAGAACGGCAATAGGTGCTTAAATTTATTTCATTATGGAAATTCAGCTTGAGTTCAAATAAATTAAACAAGTTTTAAAATTCTTTTGCACCGAAATTTATTAAATATCCAATAAAGTTCCTCTAGGCTTTTTGCCAGGCGGGCCTTCATCTTGTTTCGTGCGAACTCCAGTTTCTACCAATTTACCGCCTTTACGCTGCAATTGCTTCTCAATAATGCGAGCATTATTAGCATAGCTATCAGCAATTTCACGCTGCAAAGTCCAACAAATAATTTATAAACAATCATACAGCAATCATGAAAATGATTTTTATATTTACCGCTTCGATTTCATCCTCTTCTTCATCAATGGTAGACACCGTAACCGAACTGAATTTACCCATATTTTTAGTATGCCGAGTAACCATGACCTTTTCCGTCTCACTGTGCAATTTACCCACTGTCGAAGACGTATCCAAATTTAGGTGTATATCATTTTTGGTTTTGACCACAGCATGATGGATTATAAAAGTTATATCTGAATTGGGGTCATGGCGGTAATATATAGGCAGATTACAGGATTTACACTAGAACCAATAATTACACAAATAAAAATTTATACTTTAAATAATTCTTGTTGAGTTTTCTTACATTATAACGAAACTGCTTTTCGATTCCTTTTTCTTTGCGCCGTATATAAATGGTTTCACCTTCCTGGAACGTTAATTTGTGTGCATGATGTTTGCCATCAATTACCCGAGCCCCATCTGTTCTTCGTAAGGGCAACTTTTCTATGGAGCAGTCTATTTAATAGTACAGAAAGAAAATGCAATTCTTGAATTGGATATTGCTCCTTTACAGAAAGCGTTTTCACTTACCCAATATTAAAGCTAATTTGCCACATAAGCAATAGTATATATTTAGAGGAGTTTCGTCGTTATATTCTTCCTGATCTTTTGAATCAGAGCAAACTATACTACGTGATACAACTTTAGGCATATTATTTTAATTTATTGATTTACATTAATGAGAACCGTACGTGAACCAATTTTTGTAATCTGTTTATTTACATTTTTGTATAGGCATTCACCAATAATTGACAACATTCCCTCATGTTGAGTACACTGACAGAAACAGGATATGAAAATGGAATAGAAAAGCAGTAGCGTATTCGGCACAAAGAAGTTAAAGAAATACACACATATAAAACATGTGTAATACCAAAAAAAATCAATCAGACGATCAATAAAAAAATTAAAGAATAATCATATTATGCACCACTATTGGATTTGCACAGATTGCTGATGGCCCACATAAAGGTTAGTATTACAAGAAAATTAAATTCTAGGTTTTTTTCTAACTTTTGTGCACTATATCAAAACTTATTGTTCCTTAAAAAATAATGATATTATAAACGCAAAATAGCAATACTCAATTAACATCGCTGAAACGAATTTCTTTTCTGAAAAATAAAAAATTCAATTACGTGATTTTCATTCAAGTGTCAAAATGTAGATTATGTTTGAATTTAATAATATACTAGACGAAATTGTCATGTCACATCAATTAATTTTAGAAACTGTTTTTTAAATATTTACAACTTTTTATATATCTTCAGTTGAAATGCAAAACCACGTAACTAACATAAAATCCAAAATCGCATTTTTAATTAATTTTAGGTCCTACATCGAAACACGTGTGTCTCCCTACTAATTTTCAAACCCTTATATCAGTCAGTCGTATTAAAAATGAAAATAAAGAAACTTTACTTCAGTCACGCGAATAATTTTGTTTAGTTTTGTCTCTCATATAAAATTTAATTTTAAGAGAAAAATTTCTCTCTCCTATAAAATTAAAAAAAGTGTACTTACTTGATTTGGTATTTCTGCTAACGATATGTAAACATATCATTGCAAATTTTAAACGTTTATTTTCGTTAATTAAAAGAAAACAAATTTCCAATCGTTTTAAAATGAACATTTTATTAAACGTTAGTCGTTTTTAAGGACAAAACTTAAGGCCTGTTACACGATGTCGACAGCGTTAGACTTGTCGCACATTCAAAACAAAAACAAATTTTAAGATTTTGTTGTTGTTTCAAATGTATGTGTGCGACAAGTCGAACGTTGTCGACATTGTGGGACAGGCCCTTAAACTTTCTTTTTCACCACCAATTATAAACATTGTTTATTTCTCAATCTTATATGTACATTGTAATAAGCTTGTAACTTTTAAGGCATAATTTTGATTTCGTTTTTCTTAATATCTAATATAAGTTCCTTTAACTTAAGAGTTAAGTACATGTTAGAAAATTTGAGGTTATATTTACTTCAAATAGTGATTCTTCTAATTTATATTAGTTTGAGACTGCTGTTCTTGCGCTTGTTTCAATACATCTGCAAAAGCTGGTAAGGGCTTAAAAGCTAAAACCTCTTTGAATACCAATTCTTTCCACTTATCTACTGGCAAATCCATATCTTCAAAACTTTGATCATACAAAGGTGATGTTTGCTCATCAGAAGGATCATGATATTTATCCATATAAGGATGAGCCAGGGCTTGTTCGGCTGTAATGCGCTGTTCAGCATCGAGTTCTAACATTTTCTCTAGCAAATCGATCGCCTGAGGATTTGCCCCACGGAATACATCACGGAAATTACGCCTTTGCATAACAGGCAATGATCGTATATAATTTCTAGCGCTATCGGAGGATATTTTTTGCATAAAATCTTCTGGAGGTGTACCCAAAATTTCCATTATTAAATTAAGTTGATGTATATGATCCGTACCGGGGAATAACGTGCGTCCCGTTAATAACTCAGCCATTATACAACCTACTGACCATATGTCGACAGTTTGATTGTAATGCATCCAATTCAGCATAATTTCCGGCGCCCTATACCAACGAGTAGCAACATATCCAGTCATTTCACTCTCAGCTGGTCGTGCTAGGCCAAAATCTAAAATTCTTAGCTCACAATCTTCATTTACCGCAATGTTTGAGGGCTTTAAGTCGCGATGTATTATACCTGCACTGTGTATATATTTCAGTCCCCTTAGTATTTGATAAACTAAAAACTGTACGTGATCATCGGACAACTTTTGTGTCCTAATTATATTATTGAGATCAGCATCCATAAGATGTGTAACCATGTAAACTTGTTGAAAATTTTCCAATGAGTCTACTGGTTGACCAGGATGAAAGACATCTAGAAGGCCAATGACATTTTCATGATCCATATGTTTCAATAATCTTAACTCTCTATATGTTCTTTTCGCATGCACCGCAGATTGAAAAGGACGCGCCAATTTCTTGATGGCCACTTTCATATTTTTACCACGTACTAAAGCTAAAGAAAATACAATATGTTTCAAGTATTTTATCCAAAATCTGTTCATTTCCAGTTTGAGTTAATTACCTTTACACACTTGACCGTAGGCTCCACTGCCTACGGGCTGCAGCTGTTGGTATGTATCTGGTATTTCCCACTCAGTACGGTTTATATCCACTTTGTAAAACGTCGCCATTGTCTTTTCCTATCTTTCGAACTTGTGATAATGTTTTAAATTAATTAAAATTGCTCACAAACTTTCATTTATTTTGTAAAAAAGGAAATATTCACGCAATCAATATAAAAAATTATCAATGAAAATAAAATGTCAAAACAGGGAGATACCAGACGTTAACATAAAGAAATTGATTTAAAAAAGCGGCAGCACTGTTAGCAAATAGGGCTGCCAAGTAAAATTATCGAAAAGTAGTCAAAGTAACGATAAAAGATAAAATTTTCATACCCGGAAAATCGAAACAAATTGGAATAATCAAAATGTAGTTTTTTAAGATGTATAAAGAACACTGGTGGTTGTTTTTATGGTTTTATTTGTTGTTATGGATGAAATAGAGAATACATATTTTGTTAATGTTTGATTTGTGGGAAAATATGTCGCAGTAGTAAATGAACGAAAACATCATCACGTAAACACGTGTACGTGGTATTCGGATTTTTTATATAACTATTTCAATATAAAAATTGTTATTTTTTTATTTTGACTGGTATGAAATTGATTTTTATTTATTGTCTTTATATTAAACAAACTTGTTGGTTAGTTCATAAGAGAAGTGTATGATATTTTCGGAGAACTTTAAGGAATATTTCGGTGAGAAAAGTTTTGACTTTATAGCAGCTCTGGTTAAAATATATACGATGAGTAAATGAAAATACCCGAACAACTTCGAAATCCAGGCGAAAGCAGAAATTTTTGATAACAAAAATCGTCTAAATGGCGATAAGTTGTCCAATCTGGCAGCCGTGTTGGTAAATAAGAAAGACGGGAAAAGTACAAAAAATTTTATTGGGATAATATACCAATTGAATGTGCCATCACTAGCAATTCAATAAAATTATAGAGAACTTTCGTAGTCAAGGCGTATTTAGCTTTGTGCTTTGTTGTAGCCCTCAAAACGATAAAAATTTAACAACAATTATGTTTGTAAAATATTTTTTGGAGTTGTAAAACCTTAATTAATTGTTTACCATTTGTGTTGCAAAAGAAGGAATAATTAAAATGAATAAAACTGGTGTATTTTTGCTGTTTGTTTACAAACAATTAATGGTACTACGGTTCCACTGGAAATCTTTGATTGCGCTAGTGGTAACTTTATTTGGGCTGCAATTTCTAATGCTATATGGTATGTACCATCCTATAGAGGAATTGGCAGAATTTTATGATCCGGAAAGGCCAGATATATTGGTAATTATGTGCATACGAAATATTAGAAAGACAAATACATAAAATTTTCTTTTGTGTTTAGAGCAATGGCTGCTTGTTTGATGTGGAAGTAGGTCACAAGCAAACATTTTATGCTCCTGACACGCCAGAAGTTACTGCATTTGTGGAACAAATATGTGGCAGCGATTTAAATATAAGAACATTTACCCATCGCGACACAATGATAAAAACTATTGAAGAATGTAAGGAACGGTGTGAAGGGGTATATTTTGAGTGGCCAAAAAGTGGAAACATTCTGAAATATTCCATTTATACTAATCGTATGAAATTACGCACAGATCAGAGATATGTTACGGATAGTCTGGATACATCGTTCAGCCGTAAGTACATATTAAAACATATACATACATGCGTATGTATGTAGATATGTAATATACATATAATTTTGTTGGCCTCATTAATATTCTTATCAAGTGTATAAGGGGTATCTGCTGTTATGTGCATACGTACATACATACATACATATATGTATGTGAGAATAAATGAACCTATACAAGGTGTATGTACGTATCGTCATTTCGTCTATTACATTTTTGTACAATACTCTAGCGCTATTCCATACATTAAATGTATGCAAATCTAGTCCTAGTTTACACTATACAAGTCTTATTTCTAAGCTGATTAGTTTGTTACGAGAGAGAGACGAGGAAAAAAGAAACGTTTCTGTAACAAACTAATCAGCTTAGCAATAAGACTTGCCTAGTGTAAACTAAGACTAACAAACTAATCAGCTTAGCAATAAGACTTGCATAGTGTATACTAGGACATATGGTCAACTAAAATGAAAAATAATTGTCTCCCACATGAGAAAATATTGATTTTATAAACAAAATTTCAAAAATTTAAATAATTCAGATTGACTATTATGATAGATAGAAATGGTGTCCGCTAGTAATAATAAATAATTGCATATATCACCCTAGTGAAAATTGCAAAATTTTAAGTTGACACTCCTTAGTGGAACTAGTGCGATATGTATTTATATGTATTATATATATATACAAGTGATTGCTAAAAAAATAGTATTTTTGATTAATATTTTAGTTAAATCAATGTTTATTTTAATTGAATTTACTGCTCTATCAAAAAAGTTACATCAACAGGGTTTAACTCAAATTACAATGGAATGTTAAATAATTATTACATATTAATTAATTGTATGTAAATAATATAACTTTTGATTTTATATGTGAAAATCCAACAAACAGTTTTTTGTAATATGCCACATTGTTTTAAAAAAATATTTTAAATTAAAATACTCAATTAATCATTTAATTGGTTTTGATATTTTAAGTGCGAGCAAAAAATATACTTTACTTGAATTTTTTTTTGTAAAATCGTTTTCATTATGCGTCACGCGTCATAATGATGAGAAAACAAAAAACTTCATTTAGTTCTAGTGGAGAAGCACAAGCAAAACATTATATGTAGACCAAACGTGGGTGGTAAAACTAGTACATTGGCGGTATTCGGTGTTCGATGCAAATGGTCTTGCAAATGCAAAATATCGTAGATTTCCTTTAAAATCCAGTCACAAAATACATACATACACAATCCGAACAAAAGCTACGATATTCTGCATTTACACTTATGCAAGACCCTTTGCATCGATCACCGAATACCGCCATTGTACATTTGTGTACCATTCGAATTCCATAAGCAATACAATGCATCAGTTGGTTTTTAGGCACAAAAGACAAAACGTCGGGTGGTTACTGGTTTGCCGCATCAATAATGTATTCTTAATATCTGTGCGGCAAACCAGTAACCACCTGACGAAATGTTTCCATTTTTGGAAATTTTATATGACATCACCATACAACTCAGCTCCAAGTAGTTCTATTTCTGGTGAAACATCAATGAATTTAACACATGCTTGTCATAAAACGGAAGTGATCCAAATAACTGAATGATATGCGCTTAAAAGGTTGTCCAGAACAATTTCTGATATAAAGAACAGGTTTAGAATATTAAATTCAGTACCTATAGTGATTGGAAGTATGTAGTTCCAACTTTTATTGCTGGGCACTTTTTTTTTATAATTTTGTATATTTTTATATTATTAATTTTTTTAATACATATTTCAATTAATATTTTAATTTAAAGTTTTAAAATTTTTTATTATTATTTTTAATTGAATCTTTAAAAATATTTCAATCTATTTATTATCTTTAAAAACACTTCAATTAAATTTTAATTGTGTCTTTAAAAGCATCAATTTAGTTTTTAGCTAATAATTGCGTTCGTGTACCCAAAAGTTTTTACAAATTTTTACTGAACTTTGCTGCATTTTACTAAATTGCGTCCGTTTACCCAAAATACAGTAAATGAGAACACAAATTGAGAGAGTAAAGTGACAGTTCTTGTCTGAGTATTTTGCAAATTTTTACTGCAGAAATTTGTCGTAGTAAAGTTTAGTAAGATACAAACATATGATTCAAAATGCAAACAAAGAAAAAGTAAGCAAACGAAAAGTGTAAAAATTTTTGAAAATGTTAAATAAAAATTGTGAAAGTAATTTCAAAATAGGTAATTTATAAAGAATGGTAATAACAACTGTTAATATACATATTTTATAATTTAATTTATTAATTGTTTTGGTTTTTGGATGACTTTAATAATTCAGAATTGTAAGACTGTAAAGTATCTGGTTACTTAGTACTGCTTTTGTTTTTAAGGTAATCAGTAACATTAACAAACAGTCATGTAATTTTTAATAAATTTAACCAACAACAAATCAGTTAATTAAAAAGAAATTAATTGCAAATATTACATAAAATAAATTAAAAATTTATTCTTAGATTGGCAGTGTTATAAAAAATATTGTATCGGGTACCAATAAGAAAAAGAATTGAATATTCAAAAGTGCATATATTTTTCAGCACTATATGGAGTTGGAGTCAGCTGTTTCCTTAATCTTACTAATTTTTACTATTTTGCTGTTCGCGTACTTTTTGTCGCAACAACTCTTTTTGAGAGTAAATTTGAAAATTTTTGCAGTAACTACTCATTTACTGAATTTTACTACAAAAGTAAAAAAAACACAACTGTTGTAATATTTTTTTAATTGAAAATATCAAAAAAAAAAAATTCAATTCAAATAGTTGAGTTAATCAGCCCTGTTCTGCAAATCACGACATGTCAAATCCTAGTTATTTCAAAAAATTAATGTAAGCTAAATCATTGCTTTTGTAAATTGCACGATTTATAGCGTTGGAAGTTGGAAGAAATATTGAATTATAAATGACAAAAACTTAAAATACAATAAAAACCTATTATCAAGTCAGCTATTAGTTGTTTACTTTTGAAATCACTTGATTTGAAATCACCGTGATTTTCAGAACAGGCCCGAATATCATAATTTCCGTGCTTGGTTGGAAACTAATTAATGGGAGAAAGACAGAAAGAGACTGTACTACTACCTCTATCTTTCACTCAGCTAAATTAAGACTTTGCAAAGTAAACATTCAACCTTTTAGACACGCAACAGAGTTTACTTTGGAAAGTCTTAATTCAGCTGGGAGAATGACAGAAAGAAATAGTATTCCTTCCTCTTTCTTTCACACAGCTAAATTGAGACTTTGCAAAGTAAACTTTGCGTGTCTAAAAGGGGTCTTTGCGTTTGGAAAATGGGTCTTACATAAAAATATACCCCTTTTAAACAAGCAAAGTTTACTTTGGAAAGTTTTAATTCAGCTGGATGAAAGCCAGAGAGAGGAATACTTTCTCTTTCTGTGTTTCTCCCAGCTGAATTAAGACTTCGGAAACACCCCTTTTAGACACGCAAAGTTCACTTTGCAAAGTCTTATTTAGCTGTGTGAAAGACAGAGGGAGGAGTACTATTTATTTCTGTCTTTCTCCCATCTAAATTAAGACTTTACAAAGTAAACTTTCCGTGTCTAAAAGGGGTAAGAGTAAATTTTCCGTGTGTAAAAGGGGTTATTCCTCACAGTGAGTCTCTGTCTCTCTCTCTCTCTCTCTCTTTGAATTTAACAATAAATATTCGTACAATAAACTGAAATAAATTTTTTTTCACTTAACTACAACAACGACAACAACATATGTATTTTGCATAATCAATTATCCCTCTTAAATGTTTTTTTTATTAAAAAAAAGGAAATTTTGTTTAAAGAAAATGGCATAAGTTGTTTTCTTTGTCCCAATTTAGATTATGAAATTTGTCTTACAGCATGTCTTAATTTGTGGTCGAGGGGAAGCAGGATTATAAAGGAGTGTGTATATTCACGGACTTGAAATTCCATTTGTTCTCTTGTTCTTTATTTCAAATTGCAGGTATATACATACATACATATATAAAAAAAATTCTGCGGAAACGGTTTTTTTTAATATAAATGAAAGTTTAAAGAATATAATGAAAAATTGCTGCAAGAAAACTTTCATTAACTGAATTGGAACTTTTTTAAATAGAAAACTTAAAATAAAATTGAGTGAGTTCATATCAAAGAATTAACCCCCTGTTTCTACAACCCAGACGGTCGATTTGAGTATAAAATTTATATGGAAAGCACTCATTTACATACAAATTTTCTAGAGGAGTTGTCTGCCTGACTTGTGGAAACTGCACATTAGTAATACGAAATAACGAAGTATTTCGTAAAATATGCCATGGAGTTTTTCAGTATCAGCTTCAACCGTTTAGGCTGTGGGATGATACGGCAGTCAGTAATGTTATTTTTTATATACAAACATACATATCGTTAACTTAATATAGAAAGGCCCTAACTCATTATTTTTTTTGAAATCGAGATTTTTGAATTTTTGGATAGAAGAGCATATAATCTCTTCTAGCGAAATATACAAAAATTCCGATTTGAAAAAAATAATGAGTTAGGGCCTTTCTATATTAAGGTAATAATATGTATGTATGTACATATGTACCCACGCAGAAAAATACAATCGGGTGAACGTTGGCAAAGCGTTTCCTAGGGTGGTTCAAAGGTTGGCAAAACATCACAAATTCTACTTTTGGAGTGTTGTGCCCAAAGCATATTTATATAAAGTATATGCAGGTCTACAACAACTAAGAAAGTACAAAAACAACAGGCGATTTGTGTGTGTAAGAATAATGGATGAATGTCAAAAACAGATGGATACAACCAGACCTGGGCAACTTGCATTACTTTTGCATAAGCACTGATTGAAAAACAAAAATTTTAGTGCAAATTTAAATTTGATGCTTGTAGTGCACTATTTTTTGCACTTAAATAAAATCTCTTAAAAGTAATGGATTAATATTGCATTAGCAGCTAATCGCATGACAAAAAATACACTAATTTTGTGTTGCCACTAAGCACATCATGAAGTGATGCAATATTATTGCACTATCACATATTGTACACAGTAAAATTGAATAAAACGTGAAAATATTTTTAGGAGATAGCACAAATAAAAAGTATAAAATACACTAAAGTTCATTGAGGGCACTTTTATAAGTACGTACATACAAATTAACGAAAAAAAAACTGTCAATATAAATACAAACTATATTACAGAACCAATTTAAAAAAAATTAAAAAGTTTCATACTTCAAGTACGTTGCATCTCTAGCTTATTTGAAAAACCGTGCAATTGACAAAAGATCAGAACTTAGGTTTTCGTTTATTGTAAAGTTATATCTTTAAAAATGGTGATTTTATAAACGAAAAATACTACCGCTTGAAACAATTTCATCAAGTTTTGTCTTTCTCTCGAAAAATTATAAAAAACGTAGTGATATGATTTTTCCTCCTAGATGACGATATGTACATAGGAAAAAATTTACATATTTATGTATGTACGTATGTTTTTATGTATGTACACATTTACGTTATATTTTGCACTATATGTTCCACTGATAATGCAATAATAATATTCATAATGTGTTTAGTGGTGCAAAAAATAGTGCACTAAAAGTAACAATGCAATGTTGATGAATGTCTTTGAAGGGATTTTAGTAAAAAAAAATTGCAAAAAAAAATTGCACTAATATTATTAAAATTAGTGCTAATGTAATAAATTTGCATTTGCATTGATTTGGTTTAGTGTATGAAAATGGTCAATGCATTTGCTTATTTAATGCAATAGTCCCAGATCTGCATACAACAAAAAGAAAATGTATGGATAGACAAAACCAAAGTAAATTTATTAATTGATAAACCTTTAATATGTGAAATAAGTATAATAAAGAATACATATGTACTTTAATAATTAAATATAATTATTTTTAAATGTTTTCTAACACATTTTTTAAGTAAAAATTTATTTAAACTTTTTCACATATGTTATCAGTATACACAATTGTGTATAACAAAGCAAAACAAAACAAAATGGCGTACAAAAATTGTAAACAACTTTTGACATTCAGGCATTCACACTACACGAGAAAAAAATTAATCACCTGAGTACTTGCATATACTTTATATAAATTTACTTTGGTTGTGCCAACACACAAATGATAACCTCATGATGGGGTTGCCCAACTATTTTTTACGTCGTTGGCTAAACACTATGAAAACCAAAATTTAAGTGCTTTGCCAACATAAACTTCAAACTTCAAACTCAAAAATGAATATGTTATCCAAAAATGTTAAGCTTTTTTCAGCTAGGCAGTTTTAAGCAGAATTCGTTATAGAAGCCAATAATTTCATTAGCACAGGTATAAAGAAAAACTTTCAAATGTTAAACCTGATATGTATGTATATATTTTTTTTATTATTCTTACATAGGTATACAACAGAACGAAAAACTTTAAAATTTGAAATTTTGCTTTTTGTTGCGATAAGCTATCCCCAGGTTTTGTTAAATGCTACAGAAGTCACACTGGATTTTTTCCTGCGAAAGGTGTATCGTTAAGGGGAGACAGTCAATAAGAATTTAAGGAAACAAATTGCGAGGAACGCTCATATTCATCTAAAAATAAATCAAACCCTCAACATCACTTAACAAAAGAAGATAGCCCACTATTGGACATTGTTAATTTTGATCCCATAAAACATGTCGTTATTGATGAAATGCACATGCTTTATCTTGGAATTAGTAAACAATTCCTTCAAAAGCTAACTGTAAAAAAATTAATTCTCTTATATTTCACAAGAAAATGTATCAGCACTTCAACAAAACCTACTAATGGTATCTAAAAGTATACCTTTTGAGCTACACAATTCGTTTTCTTCTTGTTATATGCTGGTGCAATTAAAAAAAAATTACTATAAAAAATGTATTAGATGTTGAAATTTACAAAAAATTTTTACTTTTATTTACTTCGTCGTATTTTGTCGTCAACCAAGTTAGCCACATTAAAATCAAAATATGTTCAAGAATTGTTAAAATCATTTGCTGAACTTATACCTCGATATTACGGCCCTAATTCGCAAACCATGAATATACATAATCTAATCTAATTCATATACTAGATGATGTAATTAACGTAGAAGCTTCTTTATTACAATTTTCATCTTTTGACTTTGAAAATAGTTTGGGGTATTTAAAGTCAATTGTTAAATCAACTACAAATCCAATAGGGCAAATTCAAAAGAAATTGCACATTTTCCATACTAACAGTTTCTCAAATAATATACCATTACTATTTCCTTTTGTTAAAAATAGAAAATATGGGAAAATTATAGACACAGTTGAATCGAAAACACTATTTTCTTTTGTAAACATTTATGGCTATAAAATTACAACCGTTCCTCCTGATAATATCTTTTTACTAAGTAATGGAAATGTCATGGTAATATCAGAAATTTTTAGTAGCAAACTTTCAGTATACAAATGTGATAATATTTACTTAAAAGGCAATGTATTTAAAGAAACTCTTGATTTTTTTACGTATCCACTGTTATCCAGGGACGTAGGATTATATATCGTTAAAGATTTAGATAAAAAAAAAATTTAAATAGAGCTAAGCATGGTAGATGTTAAGTGTATTCTTACCAAATGCCCAAATGAAACAGTTGCTATCACCCTTTTACATAAAGAACTTAATGTACATTAATATAAAAATAAATAAAAACTAAAAAAAATAACAAATAAATTTTTTTAAAAAACATTGGCAAATAACTTTTCAGATTTTAAACCGTAACGTTGGCAAACCATTCTGGTTTCTTGAGTAAAAGTGCTTTCCCAGTACTACAATTTTTGTACGGTTGGCAATTTCTGCCTGGGTACATATATGCATATCTAGATTGTATTAATATGATTTATTTATTTACAGAATCGCGTGACTTCAAGGATTTCATAAGATTGCAACATTCCCTTGACATGAGTTATATAACACAGAAAACGAATATACAGCCGGACATAACGGTTGAAATCGGGGCAATGCCCTTTATGCGCGGCGGATACTTTCAAAATGAAGCTGGCTTACAATTCGCCATATGGTTCCCCATATTTTTTATTGTACTTTTGGAAAGTACATTTCTAGTACCTTTAGTTGAAGAAAAGCAAGATGGTTTAAAGGTAAAATAAATATGTGTAGTTTAAAAAAAAGTAAGTGCTTATGTAATGATTTGTATATTTTTAGGAATTTCTTGTTATAGCTTCTCCTCTGTCATATCTGAATGGCGTTTCGTTCTTTGTTGTACGTTCAATTTTGTATTTAATTTATGCTGTGGCTGTTTTAATTGTAGCTGGACTTTATAACGCTTTGGGTATAATACCAGCAGCTTATGCTTTTGTATTAATATTTCTCTTCATGTTGGCCAGCATGTCTTATATATATTTAATATCAGTATTTTTCAATTCGGGTTTGTTAATAATATTTTTGAGATGTATTTTAGAGATTCAATTGTTTAAATTTTGTTCTCATCTTCAGTGTTTTATGCCAAGAATTGTGGTTTCCTGTTAATTGTACCACCATTAGTATTTGCTTTCATAGAGGGAACTATACAAAAATTGTTTATACGCATTTTCTGCTTAAATGCTTTTATTGATGCCTGGTTCAAGTTTCAAATATTTGGCAATAAATGTGAGTGATTTTAATACAAAGTAAAATATTTTTTATATACATAACAACATATTGTTTCCCTTTCTAGATGCAAAGTTTGAATTTTCGCATTTATTCGAACATATAACGGATTGTTCATTAAGTATCTTTCAATTATATTGTATACTGTTGATGCAATGTGTGGTCTATTCCATACTTTATTTATATCTTACAAACATCCTTCCTGGACCGGGTGGCATTAAGAAGCCGTATTTGTTTTTCATGCAGGTACTAAGTAAAATAATTTAAAAAAGTATATTCAAAAGCAATTAATTTTTAATATTTCTTGATTCTCTGCCGCAAAGTCCCAATATTGGAAAAAGCAGGAAAGAACTGAGTGTGAATGCATAAACGAAGATACGGCAGACGCCATTATTGTACAGGATTTGGAAAAACAATTTAAAACCTCCGGCCGCAGTATATTAATAGCAGATCGTTTAAATATGGTTATTAAAAATAGACAAATAACTGTTTTACTGGGCCATAATGGTGCAGGCAAAACTACCACAATTAATATGATTATGGGTAAGGGTTTTACTTGTTACATTTTCAACATGTTATGGCTTATATTTGTATTGTTTCAGGCCTGGTGCCTAAAGACAACGGCAAAATAGTGGTCTGCAGCGAACGAGATGTTTCTTGTTATAGACATTTAATTGGCTATTGTCCCCAGCACAGTATTTACATGCAATATATGACCTGCAAGCAGCATTTGGAGTTTTTTGCTAAGGTAAATATCACAAATTTTCCTGTCTTAAATAAGTGAAGCAAGTCTGAGTTTACGGGTGAGAAAGAGGAAAGAAGAAAGAATAGGGATACGAACTTGCTTGTACCAAAAAGTTACTTCAATTCTCTGTGTTATCTCGTTAGCCGTATTAAAACAATACGAAAATTTAACAAACAGACTGTCTGTGTGTAAACAAACGGAACATTTATAAAAGAGAATTGGGGAGACTTGATTTAAGAAAAATTGATGTGTCTAAAACATGACTTACAGCAAACTCCAATTATAGCGAATTATCTTTTTATAACGAACTGTAATCTTTAAAAGCCGTTACTACAACTTGGCGTTACTTTTTCATTATTACAATTTCACTTTAACCTAAAAAAACCAACTGTGGCGGAGGATAAGGGTGTGCTATTCAGGGACTGGGACGGATCTCACAAGATGGTCTCATGTGCCTATTATCACTCCTACAGGTCCAAGGGAGTCTGTTACATCATACCAAATGTATCAGGCAAACCATGATCAGGCTAGTGTGAATCCCACCCTATGGGAATAAAATATTCATACGTATACTCCTAATGGAGTGGCGTAAGAAGGGTTGGATCCTCTATCCAAAAGTCAAAACCGCACGTGGGAATGGCTTATTGAAGGGGAGAGATATGCTCTTCCCTATCATTAAGAGCAGTTTTATGACCATCACAGCTATTCCACCCATGAACAGCCTTATGGTCAGGTAACTTTCTTTCTGATTTGCATTGTCTTTTCACCCATGAAAGATCTCCCGATCATTAGGAGAACTCCGTCAACTGGCAAGCTAAATGATACTCCCTAGCAAGGTCACTCATAGAGGTTGCCACATAGGCAGGAGAGGAATACATACAAATTTCGTAGAGTTATCATCCTTTCGGTCGAAACCTGAACACAGATCTCAACGGGGGATGAAACCCTCTGTGAAGGAATTTGGTTTGAAGTTGGAACGGATCCGTAGACCAAAATCAGCACCACTTGTAAGGTCAAGCCGGTTGGTAGCAGTGCTGAGTAACTGAATGGTTAGTTAGTGGTTAAAGAGGAAAAGTCGCTTACAGCTTTTCTCCTGCGCCAGCGTACGAGGCGGTTGTAGGGTAGTGACTTTTACCCATATTTTGCCTAATCCATGTATGCCGCCTATGCATTGCGTTCACAAAAATAATATATGGATTATAAAAAAATAAAATAAAAAACAAAACACAAAAAATTATGAAGTTGATAGCCACAAGAGGACACCCGACATGACTAAAGGTAACATCGCACATCCGCTGCAGCTAAATGCCAAATACCAATTGCATTCAGCATCAAACGGGACCACCCTGACGAATCAATAAAAAGCGATCCGAATGGTGTCTATAGAAAGAAGAGCGGTTCAACGTTACATTGAAAAGCTCAGAAGCAAATCTCCAGAAACCCTCACCTTATTTGAATGGGCTAGCGAACGTACAGCAAGGGTCGATTCCAAACCTGATTCGGAAAAACCATCCGCGGTTGTCGGTCGTAAAAGGCTGCAATCAGCCAACTAAAAACAAGCAAGGCAGGTAGGGCCCGTAGTGTATAAAAGATCTTACAGCTATCATTGACAAAAGTTACAGCGACGGATCGATCAATCATGAGAAATGGGAGTCGATCTGCCTAAAGTTGCTAGAGATCTACACTCTATACAGCTCCTCACAACGGTACTATGATGCTGGCTGGTTTCAAAGCCATGGGGCAAAATAATAGAGCAAATCATCAGCTCCCTAGGGAAGGTGTGGCCTGGCGCTAGACTGGAATTGGTTGGAGATATCCCTTAAAGACGAAGACAACCTGGTCCTCTGTGGCTTCATAGTAATGCTACTTAGCTTCCCGCAAACAAAGATAAGGGATAATTAAAAAAACAATTACAATTAGGTGTAATTGCAACCGAAAAAAACCAACTGCAATTACATGTAATTTAATTCTTATTCAAGTAATTATAGAAAATGTATGTATTGATATTAATAAACAAAAAAATAAAATATATAAAAAGATAAAAAATTAATGTGAAGAGTACCCATGGTATTTATCAAGCTTAGCATTGGTTTGAGTAATGTTTTTTTTTCGCAAAAAAATAATGCTTAATGAGCACAAGAAATTCATTTTTTTAAATTTTATTCTCAAAACGCATGGTAGTCTGCTATCAAAGGCTGCCAAACCCAAACTAAATGGCGCAGCTTGTTCAAATTTAGACAGGAGTGCACTGACAGTTGCCTGTTGACAGGAAAAAGTAAGAACAAGTAAGAGACCCACCCCTGTTGCTTATTTTTATTGCGGGCAAAACATATTTGCTGCGGTTGTAACGAACTTCTCCTATAACGAATATGCCCGATCTCTAAGAGTTCGTTATAACCGAACTGTACTGTACTCTAATAGCCTCAGCAACTTTTTTTGTGAAACTTCGATTTGCAAATACTCGTATCTGTGTACAAAACAATCTCTAAACAAATGTACATATATTTTAGCTAAGGGGCCTCTCACACCACGATGCAAGTACTTTGGCCATTAAGCTATTGCAACAATTGAATTTGACAGAAAAGGCCAATGAATACGGCAAGAATTTGTCTGGTGGCATGAAAAGACGTTTATCACTAGGCATCGCCATAGCAGGCGAAACCAAGTAAGTGAAAATATAATTAATGTGTCTGTCAACTGATAACTCACTATGACCAACTTTTTATTAGAATTATTATTTTGGACGAGCCTTCTTCTGGGTTAGATATTGAATCACGGCGTGAATTATGGGACATACTTTTAGAATTGCGCAAAAGCAAAGCCATTTTGATAACAACGCATCATATGGAAGAAGCTGAAGTTTTGGGTGACACCATAAGCATATTATCGAATGGACGTTTGCAGTTGACTGGCTCTCCCTTGGAGCTAAAACACAAAATAGGCAGTGGTTATATACTAAAGCTGTGTACAAATACCAGTCAATTTGATAAAGACGAATGTTTGCAATTGATTAGAGAACATGTACCCACGGCTAGTGTTATGGTAATCTTGGAAAATAATCCTTGCCGTATAAAATAATTTATTTCTTTCTTCTTTATTTTTAGAATATTGTACCACCCACCATATCCATTAGTTTGCCTTATGAATACAAAGAAAATTATGCAAAAATGTTGAAGCATTTAGAAAGAGAACATTTGCATTTGGGTATAAATACCATATCGGTAACCGATACAACTTTGGAAGATGTCTTTTTAAAGTGAGTTGTATATTATAAGCCTTGTGCATAAAAAAAGTTTTTGTTTTATTAACAGTGCTGTTCTCGAACCAGTTATAACAAAATTTTTGTGATAGTAAAAACATTTGTGACTTATTGTTTTATTAATAAAAAAAGCTCTTTATAAAACAAATGTTGTGCGAAAATTTGTTTTACAAACCTTTTCGAAAACAATAATTGGGGATTCAAACGGTAGTCTGATTATTTTTACTTTTGTTTTTTCTTTCAAACAAAAATTTTAAAACATTAAGACACTATGACACTTAAGACTACCGTTTGATTGCCCCAAATTTATTTTTACAAAATCTTATAAGTATTTGTTCTTATATTAATTATTATTGTTTCAGTTCTGTACCTAAAGTGGAAACAAATGATGAAGTTGATGGTTCAATTAATTGTCATGCAGATGTCAAAATACGAGTGCCATACCAACGTTTAGATACTTTAAAAAATGTCAACTTAGTTCAACAATTTCTGGCTATAGCATATAAAAAGTTGTTGTTCATGAAAAATGAATGGATTTTGGCTTTATTTTTGGTAAGCAAAAACAAAATATAACAAGGAGTTTTATAATAAAACAAATTTTACTTTCATATGTTTTTTCTTTATAGATCTCTATACCATTTCTTATGGCTACAATTGCCATTGTGACTATACATTCTTCGACAGTTACCAAACTTGGTACTGGACTTAAATTGTCTTTGAATCATTATAAGAAGGGCA
Organism: Nowickia ferox; assembly: GCA_936439885.1. Classification (NCBI taxonomy): domain Eukaryota; kingdom Metazoa; phylum Arthropoda; class Insecta; order Diptera; family Tachinidae; genus Nowickia; species Nowickia ferox. The sequence continues at coordinate 23,405,791 of OW387026.1, forward strand.
CTGTTTATATGAAAGTGCCTGATGAACCATCTTCAAGCGTTTTAAGATTTTCTCAATTAGTTCAGCAACAAATCGAAAGTTTTCCGGGTTTGAAAGTCGAAAAATTATTTACAAATTCCAATTCTACCGAAATCGAAGATGGTAAGTTGAATGGGCTGCCTCTAATATATATCTTATCATATTTGCCAGTCTACAAAAAAAGTTTACATAACTGCATATATTTTTATATATCAGACATTAGTGTTAAATTAACTGATTGTTTCCAATAGCACCGATTGACAGACATCGTCAGCCTTATTCTGAATAACATCTCGCCGGAAGTTTATTCCGTGTTCATTGCTCCCCAATTTTAAAAAGTCATTTGCAAGCTTTCAGTTAAAATAAAACAACTGGAAACAAAAAAGCTGACTTCAAAAATTCGAAGTTCTCCCTAAAGTTTTAATTTATAGCTTAATCAGTTTAGGATGGGTGGATTTTATTTTTAGAAAAAAAAAATTAATTCCTTCGGAAATATTTTCCGGGGTATACTCGTATTTAGGAGTGGGCTGCTAGTATCAAACACGTTGACACTGATGATAAAAATCTGCCCACCTTTCAAAATAGCATTTTGTTCCGTTCTTGGTTTCATTATGTATATGATTGTTCAATATTTTAATACTAACGACTTAGTTCATAAAAAGTTCTCATATCCGGTTAAAGAAACGAAAAACATAATGAACACTTTCGGGCTAACAATTTTATAACGACGCTGAGTCGTTAACTCAGTGTCTTTTTGAGTTTCCCGCCTCTTAATTGAAATGGCAACACCGCTACTGTCAACGGGCAACTGTCAGTTGACACATGTCGGTTTGAGTTGACTTAACCATTGTAGGACATTCTCACTTCAACGAAGGGAAATTAATCTGATATGTAATGGAAATCGATCGTTTTCAAATTCCGTCAATAAAAAAAAGAAGGGAGGTGTCTTAGGACACCCGGTTATAGCTATGCTGCTTAGCTATATAAAACAAACTAAGTGTGTTAAATAACAATGCAATAAAATTATTTCCATTTATTTCCCATTGTTTTTTCTAGCGGCGTACGATTAAATTAATGTATTGTTTGTGGCCGGCGGCGGCTGTTAACCGATCGGCTCTGTTCTCTGGTTTGTGCTCATGTGCAAAAACAGTACAAAAACAAATTGAACAATCCTTCTCATTCTTTTTGTTTTGTTTTTGTTTCACTCACTTCAAATAACGAAACAAAACAAAATCAAACAATTTATTTCGTTTATTTTCGTACTCTGGTATTAAGTACAAAGAAATAAAAACAAAAATAAATTTATAACTATAATAGTCGTGACATAAATAGCATAGCTATAAAAACATTCCACTGATGAAAAAGCATCAATAGTTTTTTTATGTTTTTGAGGATTAGAATATTTTATTCGAACTAAAATTCAATTTCACTGTATCGTACGATTTATAAAACAACTATTTGGCTATTATTAGTTTCGTGAAATCGTGCGATTTGAAATATATCGATTTCCATCACATACCAGAATGCTAACAGAGTCTTCAGACCTGGTAACGACTAATGTTTTCTGCTTGTGAATGGTGTTACAGTGTTTATTTAATTTTTTATTTAATCAAAAATATATTTACTCATATTAGCAGACTATCTTATTGGCAATGAAAACATAAAATTTTTCTTAAATTTCTATTATTGAACTTTTGCGTTAGTGCAGAATTAAATGTAAACATTAAACAGCTGATTTAGGGTTTCCCCTCTCCCGTATTTGCTTACTCCATGCCTGTTAAGAATAGGAGGATTTTTTCCGGGAACAAATGCTTGAGAAGAGAAAAAACTCCCTGAGAAAATTCATAATTGGACTGATAGGTTTTTTTTAGTAGATTTTTGAGAATCTATAATGTTTTTTATGAAAGAATATGCTAAAACTAGCAGTTGAAGTGCTAAAATTTAGTGTTGTAAAAGTATTGAGTATTTGAGTACTGAATACTCAATACACAAAAGTAACTACTCAATATTTTCAGGGTTGCATTTTCTAGTATTCAAGCGAAAGTCTTCCTTTAAAATACATCAAATTTATACAAATCTTTGTGTGAATTTAAGCTTGATAAAAATATATTTTTGAATCTCCTTGAATTAGTGTAACAAATACAAATTTAGAAAGCAATTGTTTTGTTTGGAATTATTTTGATACGAAAACGGCCACTGAAACAAGGACTTCAATGCATCATTGAATTAAAAAACTTTACTCATGAACATATATTGGACAGAAAAAGTGACCCGCTAGAGTGGTGGAAAGCACGTGAGAACAACAAGTCCGATTCTTACAGATATGAAAAATATCTTAAATTCTGGCAATATCGATAAAAAAGTATTTATTTTATTTGTTATAATGTAAATATATTTAATTTTTGTTTTTTAGATATTGCATTATATACGGGCCTGTTCTGAAAATCACCGTGATTTCAAATTATATGATTTCAAAAGTAAACAACTAATAGCTGACTTGATAGTGGGTTTTTATTGTATTATAAGTTTGTGTCATTAATAACTGAATATTTTCTTCCAACTTCCAACGCTAAAAATCGTGCAATTTACAAAAGCAATGGTTTAGCTTTCATTAATTTTTTGAAATCACAAATAATAATTTTAACCTCTCATATATACAGATACGTATGTATGTGAGTTTTTAATTTTAAATTCAAAAAGTATTGAGTAGTATCGAGTACCCAATTAAAAAAGTATCAAGTAGTATTGATATTCAAAAGTATCCGCTTTTTATAACACTACTAAAATTGCAACACTGCAGTGGTCATAGAAAAGATCCACCCTTTTAGCGCTGCTGCTGAAACTGTAGTAGACCGTTAACGCGTCTACTGAATAACGCATTTATCTATTTTGATGGAGTCCAAAATTTTAGCTAAATTTGAAACTAGTCCTATAAATAACTCAAACTTGGAAGCGAATTTCAAAATAAAGGGTGGGCAAATTTGAGGTTAGGAAGTAAACTGGCTGTCAAATGATGAAATGTCAAGAATTGAGCTGTCATCCTTTAAAATTTATTTAGTAAACAGTTGGAAAACTTTAACCATGGAACGTTAATGGTGAAATTTTAGAATTTTAATTTGAAAGACTGCTCTGAAAGATTAAATTCGGCGCTGCATTGACATGATAAGCCAAGCTTTGTTGCAAATGTGGTTCAAAATTTTGTGAAAGAGCGGATGTCTGCCTACGTGCTAGAAGCGGACATTTGACCGACATCATATTCCATTATTAATTTCCATATTTCTACTTTACATTGGTGTCAATAAAACTAAATTTGTCAAAAAAGTGTCTGTTTTAAGCCAATTTACTTTCTAACCTTAAATTTTCCCATCCTTTATTTCAATAGAACTTAAATGGAAATGTTTTGAATTTCTAACCGCTGACTTAAGAACTTTTTATAAAAGTGTTTGTTTACAAAATCTGCTAAAAGTTTTAAAAATTTCACACAAATTTATATATATTTTCAGACTTACTTGAAACAATGAAAAAAGACTTTCATAACTTTCAACAAAATGTTGTGGGTACTATACAAGTCTCGGGTGAAAATCGGCCAACTGTTATGATACTTTATTCAGAAAATTTGATGCACAGTTCAGCGATTTTGATAAATTTAATAGATAACGCCATCTATATGTGGGTAGCAAATAGTATGGATCAAATATTGGAAACCGTATATGCACCAATAGATGTGTAAGTAGGAGTAGTCATTTAAAAGATTTTGCTTGAATTCGAAATTAAATTTATTATATAGACGAGATGATTCGGTTGGTTCGTTAAAGTTATCCTATTATGCTACTCTTTTGCCGTTTGGTAAGTGAATCTTGAAACATTCATTGATTTGCAAATCTAAAATTGATTTTGTTGTTTTATTTAGGCATGTTTTTGTTGATGTTCTACTTTGCCATGTTACCGTTTAAAGAGAATCGTAGTGGCTTTAAGCATTTACAAGCCATATCGACGTACATTTACTGGGGCAGTACATTTATATGTGATCTTACGCTCTTGCTCATAATTTGTGCGGCCTTGTATGCTTATCAAGTGGTTGTAATGCCTCAGGAGTTGTATAGCACAACAGATATAAGCCACATTACAATTCCATTATTCTTCTATGGTCTAGCATATTTGCCGATAATATACTGCTTTACTAATATGGTGACAACACTTTCTGCTCTATCGACTTGCATGGTGGTATTATTTTATATATCATGTAAGTTATATAATGCATAAGTTTTCAAAAGAAATGTTTAGTTATTATAACGTATTTTTATGCTTATATTATAATTTCAGTTATACCACCTTTTATTGTATCATTTTCTCTGGCTGACATGTTAAAGTTCAAAGACTATATCATATTCTTACGTTTACTACCCGATTTCAATTTATGTCATCAATTGCGAGTTATTAATGAACGTTTTGTTAACAACCATGCTGATCATTTACCCGATCGTATACGTCAAGAATTGAATAGCAAAGAAATTTTAAATTTGGGCAGTTATTATTTGTATGTCTTTCTCGTATTTCCCCTAATGATGGTAAGTGTGCAAAGGCGGTGCATCATCACTAAAGTGCGCTATTTTATTTATATATATTTTTTTTAGTTTATTTTTCTGTATGTTGTGGAGAATAAACGTCGTTGCCAAGCATTAAAGAATGTTTTCAAATTCTCGAAGTCGAATGGCAAGTCCGAACAGTGTCCAGTGAACAATGAGGAGGATAGATTTATACAAGAAGAAAAGTCTTGCGTGGAGAAAATTATTAAAGGTATGCATGTTGAATTTTGATTATTTCTAATTAACCATAAGGTCAACACCTACAACAAAGAAACCAGGGGTCGAATCGTCACATCCGTAAAAACACCATTTTCGGAATATAACACACGTGAATATACTGAAATACCATTCAGGTTATACGATTGACGTATCACTTAATTTCTTTTCGTACGATTGTCGATACGATCACGGATGTGACGATTTGAGCCCAGCTCTATGTTCTACCATTAATCTGTCCAATCTAATTGCACACTGAATTGTCCGAAAAAGAAATTAGCAGTTTTGTTCCAAAACCTAAATCGTCTTTTGAAGTGTCTACTTACCTTTACTTACATATATACTTAAACTTATTTGCATTTGAAATTTCAAGAAGTTAACAACTAACATACCTACATTTAAACTATAAATTTTATACAAATTAATTGTATACATTTGAGCTATACAATTTCTACAATTAAAATGTAAGTTCAACTGAGCCCATACCTGAGTTCATCCCTTTTTTCCGAACATTAGATCCGAATATGAGATGCTTATCATTCTTGTCCAGTATCAATAATGGAAATAAGATTAACCTATCTCTGTTTATTTTATTCCCTTATTCCCAAAATTATAAACCCTTTAAGGTTGCCCATACATCTCTCATTAATACTGTTAAATAGAGTATATTTAAATTCAACCACCAAAGGATAATAACATTTATAAGCAATACAATTGTTTCACAATCTTTGCGTGCTTTCGCCGAAAATTGAAATGTGGGAATGATGATCACAAGAATCTTCTCTGACTTCAATTCCATAACGAGTTTCATTCATTCGCGGTAGATCCTTCTTCACGAACCCTCAATATATTTATATATTTATGGCTTTCTTCACGAACCCTCAATATATTTATATATTTATGGCTTTAGGAGAGAGTAGTAGGTTGACGTAAGTGCTTACATTGAACAATTTAGGTTCAAAATGGTTACGCTATCCGAATGAATGTCTTATCCTTCAATCACAAATATTTTGTACGCAAATATCAACAAATAGGCAAAAATCTCATCGAACATTAAGCATGTGTAATCTGCTAATAACCGACTGTCAAGTTCCAATTAGGTCTCCTACAGGTGTGTATGCGTTATCGAATTTTGTCCGTAAATTCCGAACATATCTTAATGAGAAGGTGGACCATATCAATATCACTCTCACATGGGTCGTATATAGGTGGACGGTACTCTAAGTAGAAGGGGTGATGAATTTTACACGGATGGTTCCAAAACTAAAGAAGGTGTGGGTTACCAGAGATCCTTGCTATCAAGAAAATTGCGGATTGGTTGAAGGTTAATGTCACCTCAAAAATGAAAAAGTTCACTTTTTTGTCGCGTGCGACATTAAGAAATTGAGCTTATATTTCAGGATAATGTGACTCAATTGTTCTTGAAATTTTACCTAATTAAGAGCTGCTGACGGCCTATATAAATATATAAAAAAGTAAAAAAAAAATCGTTTTCTTAGAAAAAAAAACAAACATAATTATTTTGTTTCGCACGCTACAAAAAGTTGACATTCCTGTGGAAATACCAATATACATTGATAGTCGAGGCCCTATCGTGATCTTAAAATCCCCACTTTTAAGAAAAACAACAGCCCTCGACCGCTGATTATCTCCAAACGAACGGCAGAGAAGTATTCAGGGAAACTAGGGCTGATGAGCTTACAAGGATTAGGACCACCTTATGGGTTCCAGTGGATATGTAATGTGTTGGTTTACGTTTGCTCTCCTGTAAAATGAAAGGAAAGAAACAAAAATAAGGTTAGCCACAAGAAACAATTGCATAAAAAAAGGTTTTTTGATTTCAAGAAATGGGAAACAAATCTCGGTTTTGGTGTCCGTGTTGGTACCGGACATTACTTCATATGCACAGAAGTTAAGAGTTGAATATATAATGGCTTTTATGGCAGTTGCCAAGATACAGATAAAGAAGAGAATATAGAAAATTTTCTGTATCATTTTCCTGATTATTAAGAAAGAGAATGGTCATCATGGATGTTCTTGAGTACAGGGAACTTTCTGCTGTTTGCCAAAATTTAACTGCAACGTGACAGTAGCTTTATATTGAGCTCTGGATGGTTCGGCAGTGGGCTCCGCTTGATCAGAGTCCTTTTGTTATCACAATGGGATTCTGACTGCAACACTTAAGACAGCGTTTAGACAGGAAAACATTTGGAAGGAAACATTTAGTTTGGTAGCAAATTACGGGTGGGGAAGAGAGAATCGTTTTTGTATATTCTTTGCTACAATATACATATGTGGTCGGTCTTATCCAATAATATTGGAACGTTTTTGTTAATTTTAATTATTATTGTTCGAACTTCATTTGTTTCTATATTTTATGATTTTATCAGGCTAAAGTTCGTATCGCTTTTTAAGCCAAATTACATGTGATAAATACTAATGAACAAATAACAACACCAAAGTTGGTGAATGTTGCCAGCGAATGTTTTCGTCTGTGAACGCAAAGGAAACAAAAAAAGAGAATTCCAGGGAGTATACTCTGCAACTCGAAACGAAAGAAAATGCTTTCGAATTTGCATTAAATATATAATTCGAAAGCATTTTTTTCGTTTCGAATTCAAGAGTAGACCCCAGATGTTTTCCTTCCAAATGTTCGCCAGTGTAAACTCAGACTAATAAAACTAACCGTGAGCACTATTACCAGGAAACTAACCGCAGTAGGTATCATGGTGGTCAACTTCTTCTTTTCTATCTTCGCGGGCCACACAAAGATGATTAATTTACTGATTCCAACTGAGTTGAACATTTTGTTAATTTTATCAGAAACTAAGTATGGTTAGACCGATCGTTTGGTATATATATATGCATGTATCCCCCTTTGTTAATGATAGTATTACACCACCTCCGTAGGCGGGAATGATGATGGGTCTTGTTGTGCTGCCTGGGTACAGACAAATTTTCCTTTATCATCCAACTTACTCGGTATTAAAATAACCTTAATGGGAAGCCGACTATAGTCGCTCTTTTATCAACAAGAGCGGGACAGTGAAAGAGTAAGTGTTCTACCGTTTTCTCCTCTTCTAAGTAGATACATCTTCTTCTGGCATGTGTACACCTATGACAATGTCCTGTTAGTACTGCCAGTAGTATACAAAATTAATCCTTCGGAACAATCTGGCTTTGTAATATGGCCAAGTTAGTTTTGAGATAAAAATGGTGAGGACAGGAATAACAGGTCACACATCAATCTTAAATGAGACCAGTTTTAGTGATCAGGGATCCGTTACCCCTGGGTTTACGGACTATAAGGTCGCTGAAATCGATTTTAGTAGAACACCAGATAGGGACTATTGGGTCAAATCCGAAGGTACAGGGGCTTGTGTATATATCTTGGGAACGAACATTCGTACTTCTTTCAGACTGCTGAATGAATGCAGCGTTTTCCAGGCTGAGATCTTGTCGATCCTCAGGGCCACGTAGCTGGTGACCTGGAATGTAGCTGAAGGTGAGAAGGTAACCTTCTCAGCGCTAAAAGATTTGAAGGGACACAATGTCAAATCGAAACTTGTTACTGACTGTAGGAGAGCCCTCAACTTGCTTATGGATAAATATAGTGTCAGTGTTGAGGGAAATGAAATTGCCGATGAGCTAGCAAGAATAGGGTCGGCATTAGATGAGGGAATGTCAGACAGGTCGGTAAAATTACAGATAGGCCATTACCGTAGGGAATTCAGTAATTAGGTAGAAAGAAGGACCAACAGTTCATGGCGAAGTAGGGAGGATTGTAGAGTCTCGAAGGGTTTGTATCCAAAACTTGACTCAGGAAGATCCAAACTGCTACTGGACATGAATAGGAAGGCGATGTGAATTGTGCTAGGCGAGTTGACAAGTCAGAGAAAGAACCAGCATTTGGGAAACTGGCACTCCAGATTTTTGTAGGATGTGCGGGAATGAAGAAAAATCAGAAACCATTGAACGTATTACCTGTCACTGCCCGAAGCTGCAACGTCATTGGCTTAGATGGATGAAAGCATTACTGATATCGGGAAGTGTAAACTAGAGCACATCAGGGGCTTCATCATGGAAATTCGGTGGCTCAGAGACGGATAATAGGGTCACTTCTGGCTACAAATGGGAGGGGCAGCAGAAAGGATCCAATTGAGTCTCCGAGTGGAGGTGCGGTATAGCACCACTCTTCCTAACCTAACTAACGTAGTTTTGAGGTAGCGCAGGTAACCTCGTTTGACCATCTAGCCTGCACAATTGTAAAGAGCCGCTGATGTATTTTTAATTTGCAATGTTTTAAAGGAATACCATCCATTTGATCAGTAGGGCGATTTGATGGTCGTGCTTTGGCTAGCCCCTCAGATATATCGTTTCCATGTGCACCTCCGTACCTTGGTGCTCAGATTAACTCTAGGTTAGAATGTCTCGCCATTTCATTAGGAGACATTCGACATTCTGAACCAAAATAGATGTTTTGAATTCATACAGCTGACATCGTTCCATATGTACCAGTTGTGTTGACATCAAATCTTCTGTCGGGTAACGGTCCCTTCAGGAGGATCTCTTAGAAGATTACGGGTGTGGCAATCCCGGCTTTTTCCTCATGAAGTACTTTTGGCTTTTTACCCATAGAAACTACGTGTTACTACCCAATCTCTAGAATAACAGAGAAACGGATGTGAACATATTTGTAAAAGGAAGTACTTGCAGATGCAGCGTCACCTGGAACTGCCTTGAGTTCAAAAGACGATAGAGGTAAAGCCTTTCGGGGTTGGAAATTCGAGGTCTTACCAGTGGCTTAAAACTGGTACTACGAGTGCGCCGGTGGCCTGACGGCAGAACTGCTTTAGGAGTTGGATGGGTGTAATGTGTCGACATGGCACTTTACTGAAAGGTAGATTTCGTCTAACCAAACGAGGTTCAATAGATGATGTTCATCACTTGAAGTAGGTACTATATTGTGTTCGATACGGCATTCGTTTGGCGCCAATATGAATGGTAACGATGTCCCGGTAATTGGTGAGGAATTTTCTTGAAGAACTAGCTGTGGGTGTCAGCAACACCACTTGCAGCGCATGATCACGGAGAATCTCGCGTAGTTGCTGTGGCTTCCCAGTGACGTGCCGTGGTCAGCCAGACGCTATTCTAAGTGATGTTGCCACACAGCAGAAGCTGTTTTGACTACGATCTTGGCAGCAAGAATTTAGATAGCTTAAAGTACCTCAGCAAGGTACTTGTTTATGTTGCAGGAATAACTTTGTTCAAACAGTGCAACCTATGTGTTCTTGGTAAGTCACATACTACTTTCTAAGGTTGCATGGGGGCGGTGGTTGGACGGGCAACGGTGTGGATGAACAATAGTCTATTCAAACTGAAAAATCTGCTATTTGTCCCAAAATTTGCTCATGATCAGCGGCCGCCTTTTTCTATGCATTGGTTGCCTGTAATCGTAACACTGAATTCATTGCCATTTCTTTGACCATGAGGTCAGCTAATGCAACCAGTGCATCACTGTGAAAAGAGCCTTGGAATTCATAGTGTTTGATCAGTTATAATCAAAGCGGAAGTGCGAAGGATTATTTCTACAATCCCTCGATAGGTGGCTTTAAGAAGGGCAAATATTGGATGGAGGATCCTCCTATTTGGATTGCCTTACTATGGCAATTTAACTTACGCTGATCATTTAATTATATAACAAAAAAAAATTGATATTAGTTGAACTTTTCATTTGCGCTCTTCGCCATGTTGTGTTGGCTTCCAGTTGACTTAACGGCTAGGAAGCTAGGTCTACATACCGCCGTCAGACTGAATGCAATAGGCGCATGGAACCACTGACATTGGGGTCATGCTACTGCACTCCGAAACCCTACTTCAATAGAAATTTTAAAAATTTCATTGATAGAAGGAGTTTCCCCACTGAATTAGCTCAATACAGATGGCACAATGATCCCACATGCGCAATAGCGAGAACACTCTGGTCTCGTCTAAATTCCCATAGAACGAAAAACCTCATGAACTTCACTAGGAAGCACTTAAGGAATCTCGTGGCCACTCTGACCGGTCTCTGCGCTTTCGTAACCCATGTTGAACGTATAACCTTACCTATCTTCTCATTTGCTTAAATGAAATATCTCTAGCTGTTCTAAGAAATTTTTGGGTAAAGGTTCCCTGATGGTCTGCATTAGCATAGGATCCAGCTAACCTCTCAATAATTAATTTGAACTTGTTTTTAAGAAACAATTAACATTTTGATGAACAAGTTAATTATTAATTTTCCCCTTTTGTTTTCATTTGTAAATAAAATAAACTCGTGGAAAATATTACATTCATTTTGTAATCTCTAAACTATTGCAGATAATGGCGATAATGAATTTCCTCTCATCGTTCACAATTTACGCAAACAATTTAATCGCAAACTGGCTGTAAGCGATTTAAATTTTGTAGTGCGCAAAAAAGAATGCTTTGGCTTGTTGGGTGTGAACGGCGCGGGAAAAACGACTACATTTGAAATGATTGCTGCAAATCAAACCATTTCAGCGGGCACGATCAGAATTGATGGTGTAGACATTTTGGAGAATGAACCAGAATATCGTTATCGCTTTGGCTACTGTCCACAAAATGATTGTCTTAATGATTTTATGACAGCATATCAAACGCTACGTTATATGGCCTTATTACGAGGCATACAAATGAAACATGTACACGACGAGGTGATGTATTGGATGGAGAAATTAGATTTAAGTAAATATCGAAATGTACAAGTTAAACATTATTCGGGCGGTACGAAACGTAAATTGCAAACAGCAGCTGCAATGGTAAGATTTTTGTTTATTTATCAAAGTTGCAAAATAAAATTGCTTTTACATCTTATTAAAGATTGGCAGTCCTTCTTTGGTGTTGTTAGATGAACCCACAACAGGTGTAGATCCCATATCAAGACGTTTCCTTTGGCAATCAATGCAAGATTTCCAAAAACGTGAAAAAACCTTAGTACTTACATCACACAGGTGGGTTGTAAATATAAAATGGAAGATGAACTAAAATGTAAACCATGTTGTAATTTACTTTTCAGCATGGACGAATGCGAGTATTTGTGCAATCGCCTGGCCATAATGGCTGATGGTCAGTTCAAATGCTTGGGCTATGTGCCTGAGCTTAAACAACTTTATGGTTCCGGTTTTACCATAAGCATCAAACTTAAATCCTCTGAAGCCTCAGACTCTGATGTGGCTTATGTATCAGAAAGGCTGGAGGCGTTTTTTACGCAATCGAAACTGCGTGAAAATCATGCTGGCATTTTGACTTACTTTATAAAATCTTCTAATAACTTGGTATGGTCTGAGATATTTACAAAATGCGAATCATTTTTGAAATTGACCAAGGAAATAGTTGAAGAGTATTCCGTTAATGAAACGACATTGGAAGATATTTTCCTAAAATACGACACAAAAAATAAAAGACATAATTCTCATCATCAAGAAAGTTTGTCCAATGGTCGAGGCAGTTCGCCATGTATTGAAGAAGTTTAAACAAATACTCGTATGTATGACTGACTAGTATCCGACTGAATGCAAAAAATTGTCTATAGGTTAAAAAAGATAATTGAACGCTTGTTCATCTAAATGCAATCGAAACTTTCGTACGAGTAATATTGGAATACAAAAACAAATTTTAGATTTTTGTGTTTGTTTTGAAAATTTAAAAAACGAACCTATTGTTTGGTCCGGATACTAGTTATTAATGACTTTCGAAACGACAAAAATATTAATGTGTATTTATTTATATAACGTTTTGCCGAAGTTATGTTCACGTACCTCCAAAATCTTTTTTGTTTGTTTTTGTTAAATTGCATATTAACGCCCCCATTGCCTTTCTAAACTCAACTGAGTTTGGTCTGCTGCAAGTCAACCCAAACATTTTCTTGTATTGTGAATCACAACTAACATTTTTTTCCATTTTCATTTCAGTTTAAGTTTCTGCAGATTATATAAAAAGAATTGACGAAAAAGAAAATGTCAAATATTTTCATTAGATGTGGAGTTTCGAATCCAACATCGATTATAGTATAAAAAATATTGTACTTAGTAATGGAGGAAATTTTTTGGAGTTACTGCCATTTTTAATTCGAAAAAAGTTCTCAATTCTGTTGTATTCGGTACTTTTTCTGTAATATCTTTTAGTTTATAGGATATAAAGAATGGGCATGGGCAAGGTTAGAAAGTAAATTGGCTTAAAACACACACTTTTTTTTAACAAATTCAGTTTTGTTGATACCAATGTAAAGTAGAAACATGAGAATTAATAATGGAATATGGAGCGTAATTATGAGTGTCGTATTTCGACTTCGACTACGCCGATTTGGTACTAGACTAAAGAACCTTGCAAAATTTTTTCTTTAATTAAGTACAAAATTGTCGTAATTGAAGTCGAAATACGACACTCGTAATTAGGCTGCTGAAGATGGGCAAAATGTCCACCTCTAGCACGTCGGCAGACGTACGCTCTTTTCACAAAATTTTTAACCACATTTTGCAACAAAGCTTCGGTTATCTCGTCAATGCAGTGCAGAATTTAATTTTTCAGAGCGTCATTTGTTTGTGGTTTGTTCACGTAAACCCAGACTTTCAAACAGTCCTAGAGAAAATAATCCAACAGCGTTACGTCACAAGAGTGAGGCGGCTAATTGACATTGCCAAATCGAGAAATTACGCGACTACGAAATTTCTCATGCAATAACAAAATTGTTTGGCTGGCTGTGTGGCTTGTTTCGCCATTTTGCTGAAACCAAAGGCCACTGATATCAACATTAGACAATTGTGGCCACAAAAAATCGGTTATCATGGTTTGGTAGCGCAGTGAATTCACGGTGACGGCATTTCCTTGCTCATTTTCGAAAGAAAAAAAAATACATGCCGATGATTCCGCCTGACCACAAACCGCACCTACGGTCACTTTCTTTAGATGTAATGTCTTTTCGAAGACTGTTTGCGGATTTTGTGAGCCCCATATGCGACAATTTTGTTTGTTTACATAACCGTTTAAATCACTAAAGATGATTTTGTGGAAAAATGCGTTGTTTTGCGTTCAGTTTTTTTTATAGTAAATGTTCACAATTAAAATTCTTTGTTCAAGAGTGTAGCGTTCCATGGTTAAAATTTTCCAACTTTTTACTAAATAAATGTCAAAGGACGACAACTCAATTCTTGACATTTCATCATTTGACAGCCAATTTACTTCCTAACCTCAAATTTGCCTACCCTTTATATACATATATTAGGCATTCCATGCCAAATAGGACGGTTTTAAATTTTTTTGATTTTGATGTCCCCAATTTTATGATAATTTTTAGCGACCCTCAAAAGAGCATCCCTAGTAAATTTGGGGATTTTTTTTATTACTCGTTCAAAAGATATTCAGCCTTATCATAATTCCACGTGTAAAAATGTTGGAATCAATTTTTCTTTCATAATCAATTCCAATAAAATTAAAAACTTACTTTCTTTGGTAATAATTTTCTTCATAAATTGTCAAAATATTTCCAATAGTACAAAGTTTTTTGATACTAGTTGTTCACACGTTCGGAAATTTATATGTGAAACTTTATTTATTTTAAGCTTGTTTAACTTTTCAAAAAATCATTTGTTTTTAGTTTTATGACCATGACTTTGTTAATAATGGTCCAAATTGAATTTTTTTTGTGAAATTCTTGTTTTTAGACGTTTTTTTACAGAAAACAAATTACAAGTGTTTTTGATTAAGATTTTTGAATTTTAAATTTAATATCGTGCTTTTGAAAATGAGTGTATCCTTCTTTTTTTTGAGTGGTTTTCATACAAATTTTCTAGACGTGTCGCCTGTCTGACTTGTGGAAACAGGTTGCAAGACTTTCGGATTTTGAATTTTATATCGTGTTTTTGAAAATGAGTGTATGTATTCTTTGATATATTTTGAACATTTTTAATTTTAAACTTCTACCCACCCCAACAACTTTTAAGCCCGGTTTGGTGGTGAGCATTCCATAACTTGTATTTTTAAATTTGAAAAATATGCACTATACATATTTTAAAAGCCTATTGAAATTGGTACCTGACAAAATTTAAAATAATAGTAGTTAGGGAATACCCACCGCCAAGCCGGACTTAAAAGTATTTGAGTGGATAGAAGTTTAAAATTAAAAATTAAAAAAAAATAGGAAGTTTCAAAAACAATATGAAAATTAACTGCCAGGTTATAGAAGACAAGTGAAAATTCTCGTCTGCCTATTTATATTGAAAACAAAAACTTGAATTTTTACTTATCTTCTATAAACTGGCAGTAAAATCCAAAAATTTTAATCAAAAACACTTGGATTATTTTCTATTTTTGTATGTAGAAAAACATCTAAAAACAAAAATGTCACCAAAAAATTTTTTCAATTTGTACCATTATTAGCAAGTTAAAAAAAAAAATAAATAAAAAAGTTGATCTTTTGAACGAGTAATAAAAAAACCCTAAATTTACTAGGGAGCTCTTTTGAGGGGCGGTGAGAAATATCGCAAAATTGGGGATATCAAAACAACAAAATTTCCAAACCGTTCGATTTGGGGAGGAATGTCCCATATTCATATAAAACTTCCATTTCTTGTGGTTTAAAATACCATTTCTTGTGATTTAAAATACATTTGGATTTGGAAATTTTAATTTTTGACCTTGATTTAATTTGGCTTTCTGCTGGTATCTTCCGTCATAGTTAAGCTAATAATTGAATTTTGGATTGGGAGCCACCGTGCGTCATATCTGAAATACACGCGACTACTTTTCAGCACAAAAATCACATAAACTTTTTATTATATACGAGTAATCAAGTTACAGCGCGTTAAACGCGTTAAATTTTTTAAAAAATTTAATATACGATAATTTGACTATGATATGTCAGAGACCTGACAAGATTATCTTAGGAAATTGTTATATCTCTTTTTCTTTTGTATTTTGTGATACATACATATGTATATGTATGTAACTGAAGATAACATCGGCACGACGATTATATATATTATGACTTAAAAATCTCATGCTTAAGGAAATCTTACAATAATTTTCCTTAAGAATTACCTTTTCTTTATTATAATTCATTCTATTTAAATCATATTTTTCACACTTTTTTCACACTATATGTATTAAAAATATTGTAAGTTTAAATTATACTTTTGTATAAATAAATAATACCTATATGTATGTATGTGCACATATGTTTGTTATTGAAATATTGAATTTTTAATAGCATCCTATTAATATTTTATATACGAAAGTTTGTATGTATGGAATAATATTGAACATTTGAGGAGTGTAGATTGAAAAGCTGCAATCTCCACCTTTCTAAGATTTATTGTAAAATGTTGGCTATCGTTTTGGAATTTTACTTGGAGGTTTGGGGCGAGTCTTAAATAAGTATAAGTATATTGTTATAAATTACACAAGTTTTCAATTTAATTTGTTCCTTTTAACTCCTACAAGGAGCATAGGGCCGTAATTTAAATTTAATAATCATTTTAATTTTAATTGATGTCATCAATGCTGCAAAAAAGTTAGTGTCATCATTATGAGCCCAATCGTAAAAATAGCAACCTCCATTTTTCTTTTTATAATAGGTGTGTTTCTTTACTTCTTGGGTAAAGTTCGGTAAAATGAGAGCAAACTGTAATTTCTCTCAATAAACTACAAAAATGCTCAAAAGTACGGGAACGCGAAGAACCAAAATTTTAAAAGGAAATGTCAATGCATACTTATGTGTATACACACGTACTTATTTACATACATGATTCAGCAAATATAGAAGGTGTTTTGTCTTAATTTCTTATAAAAACTTATAAAACTTTGTTCGCCACTAGCTTTTAAATATATGTATTTTCATACATTTTTGCATTTTTCTAGCATGTAATTTTTCTTTGTTATTAGGTGTGTTTTTTTACTTCTGTAGTGAAATGCAGTAAATGAGTAGTTACTACAAAAATTTTAAAATTTACTCTCAAAAAGAGTTGTTGCCAAAAAAAGTACGCGAACAGAAAAATAGTAAAAATTAGTAAGATTAAAGAAACAGGTGACTCCAACTCCACATATATGCACTTTTGACTTTCAACTCTTTTCTTATTGGTACTCGATACAATATTTTTTATAACACGACCAATCTAAGAATAAATTTGTAATTTATTTTATGTAATATTTGCAATTAATTTCTTTTTGATTTTTCTGATTTGTTGTTGGTTAAATTTATAAAAAATTACATGACTGTTTGTTAATGTTATTAACTACCTTAAAAACAAGTGCAGTACTAAGTAACCAGATACTTTACAGTCTTACAACTCTGAATAATTAAAGTCATCCACAAAACAAAAGAATTAATAAATTAAAATATAAAAAATTTATATTAACAGTTATTATTACCATTCTTTATAAATTGTCTATTTTGAAATGACTTTCACAATTTTTATTTAACCTTTTCAAAAATTTTTACACTTTTCGTTTGTTTACATTTGGAATCATATGTTTTTATCTTACTAAACTTTACTACGACAAATTTCTGCAGTAAAAATTTGCAAAATACTCAGTCAAGAACTGTCACTTTACTCTCTCAATTTGTGTTCTCATTTACTGCATTTTGGGTAAACGAACGCAATTTAGTAAAATGCAGTAAAAATTTGTAAAAACTTTTGCGTATGCAAACGCACTTATTGTTTAGTTTTCAAACAGCTGATTGATTTTCTATGTGCCCAAAGTAGCACGAAGAAAAAGTACGGGATGTTTCGTGCAAGAAGAAGAATATTATTCCCACAAAATCTTTCTCGTTTACCCAATTTTCGAGTACGAGAACGCTTTTCGTGCAAATTGGGATCCCGCGGGATCCCAATGTAGAGTAAAGAAACAAACCTAATAAAGAAGTTTACAGGTAATTATTACCTATAAACTAGAGATGGGCGCGTGTTGAATTTGTCCAACACGACACGAACACGAATACGAAGACGCTCAACACGTACGAAACACGCACGAGAAAAATTTTGTCAACTCGATACTGCACAACACACAGGAAATATTTTTAGTATAGTATTGAAGATAAGAAAATTTAATTTATTTTTTTCAAGAGTCGCTTTTCAAGATATGACACCGAGTGGCACTGCCAGCTGATATACTCTGCCAGCACAGCTGATACTATCTGTTTACGTACAGAACTTTAAGCTTCAAAGGCCCATACAACATCAACAAATATGCTGGTGTTGCGTGTTTGACGATACAAAATATTAAAGTTTTTCTGTACTGGAAATTCATTCATTCATGCTCAACACGAAACGACCCGAACACGAACGAAATCAAATTTTTTGTCACGAACAATTCGTGTTGAGTCGAGCGTGTTCGTGTCACGAAATAAACACGACACGCGCCCATCTCTACTTGCTTAATATTTTCATCATCCTGTTTACTGAATTGAAAAATGTACGGTAAATATAAATAGATATGTATATAAATATTCTTGAAGCTAAATACGCTTTTTATTTATTATACATATAACCAATAAAAGCTAAGATTGCTTCCTTGGAATCTATACCCTTTATTTGTAAAATGCATTAAAAACAGAGTTGGGCCTGCTCCGCAAATCACTTTATGTCAAAACACGGTGATTTAAAAAACCTTTTCTTTAAAAACTCACATTAATTCAATAATAATTGAAACTACTGAACTTAAATCATTACTTTTGTAAATTGCGCGATTTATAGCGTTCAAAGTTGGAAGAAAATATTATATCTTAAATGAATATGAATATTTTATTATAAATTAATATGAATATTTTATTATAAGTGTTTAAAAATCTGCAGTCGAAATAGCAAAAGTCGTAAAATTGTGATATTTCTTCGACCTTTTTATTTTTTGACTGCCCAATCACAACCTGTTGCTCATACTCCTGCTTCTGCAAATTCAAGTGTCGTAGAATTTAACACAATAAACGAATAGCTATACAAAACGAAGAGTTTCAGCTTTCGACATGTTCGAAAAGTTTTCTGTACACCAATGGGAAGTTTTTAAACGCTGGAATAAATATTCTATTATAAATTTAAAATACAATAAAAACCCACTATTAAGTCAGCTATTAGTAGTTTATTTTTGAAATCACCGTGATTTTCATAACAGGTCCGTATATTAAAATATATAAATTTATCTATTTATATTTTTAGTTTTTGACAGTGCAACCGTTCTTCACAACTACTTAAAAATATTATTGATTATGATATCGTTACAGAACAGACCCGATTGTGAGTGAAATATTTGGAACTACCACTAAGCGATAGTGGTAATTCCGCCATCTCTGATAAAGATATTCCTTCTTTAACAATAAGAAAAATATGAGAAACGAAATCAAGTTTAAATATTTAAAAGTACATATGTACATATTTATTTTGCAATTATAAAAGCAAATCCTCTAAATAACGTTCAAACTCTGTTTCTCTTGAGGCAGGTTCTACTTCAATATCGGGCATTTTATTCCAAACATCTTCCGAGATTTCCATTCCATCGTCTTCTTTACCATCATCTTTAGAAGCGTTTGGCTGTTCCTCTTCGCCTGCTTCAATTTCGACTTGCTTTTCATTTTCTTCCTCTTCAATTCCATCCTTTTGTATTCTCTTCGACTTGGAAGATTTACGATTTTCATTTTTGGCTTCTCTCGCCTGTTTACGTTCCATATGTTTTAGACGTTTCACTTCACGTTTTTTAGAGGTATAATTTAATTGTTCGGAATGCTCTGGGCATAGTCTTAACTTAACTAAAGCATTTTTCCGTTCACCTTGTTCTTGATAGGCAAAATTAACTTCCCAACTACGCAGGTATTCTTTTTCTAAGCATTTACGACTGCCACATTGAAATTGCCCAATACCAGCCACCACTTCTGCTTCAGTACGCCATCTCAGTGCAATTTTATTTTCTTTGTATCTGCTGAGATCAGCTATGCAATATTCTTTAAAAAGCTTGTCGTAATAGCGCTTGGCCAAACGTACCTC
Source organism: Nowickia ferox (assembly GCA_936439885.1). Lineage (NCBI taxonomy): Eukaryota > Metazoa > Arthropoda > Insecta > Diptera > Tachinidae > Nowickia > Nowickia ferox. Next base: position 23,425,640 of record OW387026.1, read on the forward strand.
CCACGAGTCTTCAGTCTCTGTCTCATTGCCTTCGTCCCACAAAAAACGATGATGCTCACGTATCACATCGATATCCCGTTTATGTTTCCTTTTCTCAGCTGAGTAGTTTCTGTTCAATATAAAAGTTTTCAGAATGTAATCATGGCGTTCTTTATCACTTAAGGACTTCATTGAAATTGGAAACATACTTTTTTTTATAAATAAAATAAAGAAATGCTAGAAATAGGCTCAAGCCATCACAAATCAAAATAAACAATATCGCCAGCTGATTATTCTAAATCGTAATACGGACCTGCCAGTTCTAAGAAGTTATTAGCACAAACAAAAGTTTATCTGGCAACATGTTTTTCTTGTTTAGTTCGAATGTTAAAAGTAACGGCGATTTATTTGAAAGGAAGTAAACATCAAACATTGTGAATGTTCCAAATAATGTGATATTGCTTGCGATTTGCTTGAGACATTTTAAATTTATATATTCTGGTTAGAAAAATATTGTATGGTCACCACAGTAGGAAAATCTTTTATTAATCAGGGCAATCATGAATAAAATTCCGCATGAAATTTTTCCCTTTTCCAATTAGAATTTTTTGTTTTCCCTATTACTTGCTATTATTAGAATTGTGATTACGAACAAAAGTTTGTAACTGAGAATAACTAACACAGTTTCAAATCGTTTGAAGTAGATTTTGTTGGATTATATTTCAACATACATAAACTTAAATAATTTTCATTCATATAATAACTTCTTTATTAAACTTGGGGTATTTCAAATACATAATATTAAAAATATTTATTTTTCGACAATGAGGGCAGTTATGAATAAAATTCCGCGAGAAATTTTTCCCGGGGAACAATTCCAACTAATGGCAAGTAATATGGAAAACAAAAAATTCTAATTGGAAAATGGAGAAAATTCTCGCGCAATTTTATTCATAATTGCCCTAAATATGTATTTCGACACGACTATGTGTGTCCTCTTCAGGTAAACATTTTTTTGAAGAAGACACACAAAGGAGTCTTGAAATATTTTCGAAAAATATATATTGCTAATTTTATTTAAAAGACCTCAAGTCAAATAAAATTTTGAAAGACATACCCATTATAGGTGATTCTATCAGCAATTATAAATTATATAGCTTAGTTGTAGTGAAGCATATCAGAATCAAATCGAAATCGAGTTTACTACCCCTATACTAATAGACAAGCAATCTACTCAGTAGTCTACCGAATACATACATACATACATATGTATATGCATGTACATACATAAATTTAAACAATCAAAATTAACTTATTTGCTTTTTATTAATAAACATTATTTTATATTATTATTATTTTTATACCAACGACATGTAACAAAACTGGATTGAAACCTTATTATTGCCATCAATTTTTGTTTAATTTAAAATTAGCGGTTTTATTATTGCTTGTTAAAAATTTAATACTTTAAACAACAACCTTGCAAAGGGGGGCTTTAAGCAGCAACAAATTATACACAGGCAAAATTAGACAATTCACAATAAAGCAAGCGAACACACATACACACGCTTACATATAAGAAAGGCAAAATTGTGCTCCACCAATAAAACGTTGCTCCATCAGTTGTTTTGCAAATTTCATACAATTTGCATCGTTCGTGCGGTTAAACAATTTTGAAAGCGTTGATGTCGTTTGGGGCGAGAGCGAAGTGCTTTTAAATGCGCCGCTCTTTTTTTGCATGTGTATTTTTTTGTTTTGAACTTTTCCATTCAGAAAAAACTGAACCAAAACAAAAAACACAACATACAATAACAACAACAACGAACGAACGCAGCTGTTTTTCTAAATGGTAAAATACATTAGAAAAAAACGCGAATAAATTTGTAAAGGAAGATATAATTTGTGTAGCAAAAAAGAAAGACCAGCAAAAACTAAACTTTTAGATACACCAAAAAACAAGTAAAATTTCACAAAAAGTTTTTTTGTTAAATTAAAAAAGTAAAGAAAATGTCGGAACAAATTGTGCAAAAATCAACGTTTAAGTATAATTTAAATAAATGAATATAACTAAAGTACATACACACATAAATGAATAAATTAATATAGCTACTACTTACATACATACATACATATGTATGTACATACATACATATATTGTTCATTTATCGCAATTAATGCAGCCACAGTATACTAAAATATTTTTTTGTTTTACATGATTAATTGATAATTTTTCAATTTCGCAGTAATTTAAAAAAAAGTACGAAAGAGTAAATGAATTCAAGAAAAGTATGTAGTTCGGCATGTTTAAGTAAATAACATGTAGAATGATGGTGGTTCTTTACTTTGTATGCTATTTTTTGTTTGTTCATGTGCTGCTGTAGTTGGGAGTTTTAAAAGAATTTCGTGTATTTTCAAAGTAACTTTTGATTAACAAAAAGATTGCAAAGGGTTCAAGAAAAAATAACAACAACAACACCAACAATATTTTCATGCAAAAAAATAAAAATACAACAACAACAACAAGAACCACAATATCCGCACACTGCATGCACCCAGCGTTACCGTTGTGCAAGTAAAGTGACATTTCCCCCTATTTTTTGACTAAATTTCTACTCATTGATCTATAGTAGATGCCTATTTTTGTTTAGAAAATAATATTAAAATTAAATAAATCAAAAGAAATGTGTCTTAGGACACCTGGTTAGAGCTATGCTGGTTAGTTATATAAAACAAATTTCATGTGTTAAATAACAGTGCAATTAAATTATATTGCCGCAAATATTTTAAAACGTTTCAATTTATTTCCCATTGTTTTCTTTTCTTTTTCACTCATTTCAAAGATCGAAACGAAACAAAATCAAACATTTTGTTTCGTTTATTTTCGTACTCTACTTTTAGTGCAAAGAAACCAAAACAAAAATAAATTTATAACTGTAATAGTGGTGATTATTTTTGTTACGAAAATCGCATCCTAGCTCCTGTGTCGTGGCATAAAGAGCATAGCTGTAATAATAAAAGATATGCATTAAATACATTCACCACAGCAAGCTACCGAGTACAAAATGTCAAGGATAGATTACACATGTTTATATGAGAATGATTATTTTGATGGTAACAAGGCTACAGGTTGTTGTCCGTGCTACATTTGTCGATGTAGTCAAATTAAACTAATTTATATTTTTGATGGCTACAAACAAAAAACAGTGTTGACAATATAGCAAGATATCTAAATCAAATTATTGCCAATAAATATTTTTTATTTCAAAATAAAAAAGCAAGTTACAAAATTTTAATGCTAGTTACAAAAGTAATTATATGTTTATAAAGTGAAAAAATTGATAATTCGCGAAAAGTTTAAAAATTAAAAAAAAATATTGATTAAAAATCGCTAACACTGTAAGTAATGCAAAAAATCGCGAAAATGAAGAAAATTTGCAAAAAGTTACTAACAAAGTCTACATATACATATACATATATTGGTTCCTTTTTACTCCTGTAAGGAGCATGTGGCTGCAACAAACTGTAATAATGTTTAAAAATCTTCAAACCTGTTAAAAAGGTAAAAAACACACGAAAGCCGCTTTTATTGCGAACTTTGAAAAAAATCGCTAAAACTTGCAAAATTTTAAACAAGTCATAATATTGATTAAAAATCGCTAAAACTGTATCGAATGAAAAAAATTCGACATAAATCGCGAAAATTTGCAAAAACTTATTAACAGCGATATGACAACAAAGTCAAATATTGTTTAAAGATCGACAAAACTGTTAGGATGCTGAAAGCATGCAAAAAGACGATGTTATCGCGAACTTTGCAAAAAAATCCGCGTGAACTTGCAAAATCAGAAGCAAGCCTTAAATTTACTAGAAATCGTGAAAGCCATTAAAAATATAAAAATTAAAAAAAACGCGAAAAAATCGCAAGTTAGCGAAAATTTGCTAAATATATTGAAGAAATTACTAAAACCGTAAAAAGTAAAATTCGCAAAAAAAAAAAATATAAAGAAATAAACTGATTTGTTTTGCATCCACGTACAGACCAAACGGCTGGACGGATTTTGATTTTGTTTTTTCTGTTTGAAAGGTGATCGAGAGGGTTCTTGGCTATGTTTGAGGAAATTCGGTCCAGCCGTTTAGAAGATATCACATCTTTTTTTTTTAGATATATTGGGTGTTTTTACAATTTTTAATTTTTGTTATTATAAATGTGACATATTTATTTATACTTCAATATCAGGTTCTTGTAGTGCTGCTGCCGTTTTCAAAATAATTAAGTAGTTGGCTACCAGGCAACATTTCGGCGGGTGGTTACTGATTTGCCGCATCAGTAATGTATTCCTACAGCCGTATTGATAAAAAAGTTGATTGAGGTTTAAAAAGCATATTAGTTAAAAAAAATTTTAAGGCTATAAAAAGTTTTTGAAATATTGGTATTCATAATCAGTATTTTAACTAAAAATCAATTAACTTCCTTTTTTAAAAATATCGTATAATAACGATTATTAATTCACAAAGTACTCGTATCTGTATTTGTGTTTTTGTCCAATTTCGGAAAAATTTTGTTTTTATAAAATAAAAAATGTGTCCTAACTCGTATTTAATAAAAAAATAAAAAGAGTACACAGCGAATCGTTGTTAAATGTGCTTTTTATATGATTTTTTTTTATTGCAGGTTAAGAAGCACTAGAATAACGAGTTTTGTTTTATTTGTTTTGAGTGTTTATACATCACTAGTTAATTTTCTACAGTTATTAGTTTTTTTGTTAACACATAAAGTGAGAAAACAATGACTTGGAATGCAAAGTAGATCGCTCCTTTTATTATAAATGTTCTTTTGGAGTCCATTTGATATTTCGGCAATAGTTTCTATAAAAAAATTAAATTTCTTTTCTAAACAGCACTGACATATACATAAGTACATACATCCAGGCAAAGTTAAAAATGCAAAAAAACACGAAGCAAATTACAACAACGTCATCTTAAAGTTAAACATGGGTGCAGTCAATTTTAAAATTTGCTGATTTACACAAGGCTCAAAAAACGTTTTTTAAGCTAAAATTCTATTATGAATACAATTTTAGCGAATATTGCCTAAACAACATTTGAAATGCTGTTTAAAATTTTTATGAATACGTCTGTTAATATCTGTGCGGCAAACCAGTAACTACCCGACGATTTGTTGCCAACTGCATTTGTAGTCGTCTTGCCACGTAGCCTGCTGTGGTCTATGTGTTTATAGCAATAGCTTAATAATCATGTTTCCTAAGCTTTTTATTTTCAAAAATCTTTATTAATTTTTATTATATTTAAAGTTTTTTCTTTGTTTCTTAGAAATCTCCTTTTGTGCCCTCTCTTTCGAAAATCCCCTTTTTTGAAGACCTTTTTGAAATTTTCCAACGGTAACGCTGCTTGCATCAGTCTCAAGCTTCTAAACATTTTTGGGTTTTTGTTTCACGATTTTCCGATGATGGTGGAGAATATGAATTTATCTCCTGAAAGCGAACAAAAGAAAAGGCATTTGCAAAAATGTGCTTTGATTTTGTTTGTGCAAAATGTGGAATGTAATCAATTTATTGAAATCTTATTTTCTATAAAATTCCTTTATGTCTTCGGTTTAAGATATAATTTTTGTGTGTTTCACAAAAATGTGCATGCAACGTCGTTGTTTCCGTTACGTGCACAGTTGCCACATTTTGTTGTTTTACGAAACGACTGCATATGTACATATGTAATTTCCTATGTAGCATGTAAATAAAAAGTATCAATTAGACTGGTATAAAATTTTTGGAAAAGATCATGAATACATACAACATTGTTTGAAAATTAACCTAAAAATTTTAGTGTAAATTTTTTTTGGTACCCTCTATTGGTTCTGCAGTTACTGATTTCTAAACTTTTATCAATTCGTCTGTATTTTTTTTTACACTGACATCGTATTTACTCACTGTGGAAAGCAAATTACCGCTCTTGACAGGCTCATGCATTTTCCAGTCCTCAGAGACCGTCAATATCATAAAATTTTTCTCGAGAGCAAGTGGAAAAGCACCAAATATTAACGTGACGCCCGCGGATAGTTACAGAGTAAGGGTGAATAAAGTAAAGAACAAACAACAATGCAAGACTGTTGTGAATTAGAGATGGTTGAATTGAGCTTTCATTATAAAAGAGGTTTCAGCAAATTGTAACAAGATGAATCAAAACAATTAAACATTCCATTCGTACTTGAAAATATGTAAACTATACACGGTGAACCAAACATAAGAACGCTGATGATGAAGGTGTGGCGGCCTTCGAAAACAGCATGTTGTACCGTATTGCTAGTGTTTGTCAGATGCTGCGTAGCCTTGAACACAGCTGATTGCAAGATATGTCGCTAAGTCCTAGTTTACACTATGCAAGTCTTATTGCTAAGCTGATTAGTTTGATGGAGAGAGAGACGAGGGGAACAGAAACGTTTCTTTTCCCCTCGTCTCTCTCTCCTAACAAACTAATCAGCTTAGCGATAACACTTGCATAGTGAAGGACATAATAATAATATTGAAGGGACATAATGTCAAATCCAAACTAATTAGCGACAATATGAGAGCCCTCAACGTGCTTATGGACAAATATAGTGTCAGACTATGTGATGTTCTTACTCACCGGAGGAAATGAAATTGCCGATAAGCTGGGAAGAATAAGGTTAGCGTTAGATGAGGGAATGTGTGACAGATCACTTAAATTAGCGATGGTTCATTACTAAAGGGAACCGTTTATAGAGGAGCAGGGAGGATTCTAGAGTCGCGAGGGATATGTGATCAAAAGTTAAGAACTACTGGATATGAACATGAAGGTGCTAGTAGTCTTGATAGGTGCATTGACTAGTCACTGTTCGGTTATAGGGAGTACCAGCATTTGGGAAACTGGTACTCCAGATTTCTGGATGAGCGAGGATGAAGAGGAACTAGAAATAATCGAGAGCATTAGTGCAGACTAGAGGACATCGAGGGCTTCATAGTGAAATTGAGTGGCTTAATGGCAGGTAAATGGTGTTTTCTTGGTTAATTTTATGAACAAATAGAAGGGATTGTTGATATGCCCAGTTGGGTCTTCGAGAGTGGTTGTGTGTTACAACACTATCCTTCCTAACCTAATCTAAGATTGAAATTACTTGCTGAGTGCTGAAACGTCAGTCAACAATCAACTGAATTTGACAAGTATAAAACTTCAACCATGATTATCTAAGAAATCTATATATCGTCGTCCAAAAACCAAAAGTACGTATCATCAAAAAATTAAAAATAGATTTTTTGATTGATTATGATGTGATTAACTAAAATAAATCTTTCCTTAAAATTTTACTCACATAGTCTTAAATTTATGAGGTTTTTTGCTTCTCCTGTAAAATTAGGAAAAGTGCTGTTACGTAATTTTTTATTTTCCACGACGATATATAAAATCGTAGTGTGTGTTTGTTCGTAACGCATTATCTTTGGAACTATAGGAACTGTGGAGCTGAAATTTTCGGTAGGTTTTCGTTTTGTTTTTGACCCAACAAGTGACTACTGTGTGGAGTAATTTGTGATTAAAAAAGTCATTCGGAGAAAGAACGTTTGCCGGGCTCAGTTAGTTTACTATAAAATCGACAAAATATTTAAAAATTTCTGAAAGTAACTAATAGTGTTTTCATACTGACATGGTTTTAATAAAAGATGGTTTTAACGCTAAAACCACCTATTAAAAACTGGTTTTACCACTACAAAATGATTTTGTTAGAACCAACTTAAAACCATTTTTGAATTGGTTTTAAGTTGGTTTTATGAAATCCAACTTTGTTTTGGATGTGATAAATTCAGTGCTGTCAAGCGGCCGTGAATAAGAATAGATACCAATTGATACAATTCCAACTTAAAAATGGATGGAATACTTAGGATGGAAAACAACGGAAATATTTTCATTGACCTCCGATAAAAAGTTTTATGTATTTTGTAATGTACATATTTGTGCATTTTTTGTATAAATTAACTTTATTTCCAAGCACTTCTTCACTTTGTATAAGTAGTCCCATAATCTTAAAATTATTATTTACAAAATATGTATAAAACAATTTTCATTTTAGAGCGCATTGTAAAATTTGTGAGTTTTTCAGACAAACCAAAACAGTTGTCAAATAAGTATTATAAAAAGCAGAAAAAGATACAGCAACAAATACACGTATTTATACAGGAGATTTATTTTATTTTGAACAAATTTATTAGACAGTCTGTCAGTTGAATCCTGAATTTATCAAACTTGCAGTGTGAACGCAAAATCAGCTGTTTATGGTTTTAACGTTAAAACCAGGTTTTACCTTTAGGTGTGAAAACATTATAAAGGTGAAAAAAGAGCAAAAAGCCTGAATGAAAATTAATTTTAAAGCGGACTTTAGACTACATTATCAGATTTTTTTTTAAATATAATCTTATTTTATCTGATTTAAAAAATTTAATTTCATTGTATTTCCCCTCTTAATAAAAATAATTAAAACTAACAAACTCGATTTTAATTTAACATTTCAATAAATTAAATAAATTATATAATTCCTTAAGTAAAACACTTACATGCATGCATACATATATACATATGTACATATGTATAACTGCAATAAAATCCATTAAAAAATTAAGAGAAACTTTATTCTTTCAAGGTAAACGTGTCGCGCCTTTTGCAAACCCACCACAATACAACAAACACCACTGTTTAGAAAAGTAATTACAAAATAATTTTCAAAAAGAAAACGTCAAATCAAATCCATAGATTTATGCACGTTTGACTTCAAACGAAATTGACACTCTCTTGCAATAAAATTCGTGCGCCAGTGATCGCACGGTGATTGTAATTTTTTTTCTCATAAATTGTTTACATAATCGCCACTTTGCCGCGTGGACGCAAGTGTAAATCCACCACCTCCGGTAATATGGCCGCTACGGGAGGAGGGGGAGCAGCTGCTACAAGTGTTGTAGTTCTGGATCGTGGCAACAATACAACATGTACAATCAATTTGCATGGTAAGTGCTGTTGCTGTTTTATTATATCTTTATTTTCTTACATAAATATGTACATACTTGTACATAAGTTTCTTTAATATCAAATGTATACATACATGTGTATATACATACATATGTATACGTACACATGGTTTTTTCGTTGCTGAATGTTTTTGAGTTTCAATTTCATGGCTCTGGCAGTATTGTCAGATTAGGGGATTTATCACCAAATGGGAGATTTTTTTCGAAATGGGGATAAGAATTTTGGTTTGGGGATAACTTTTATGTTTTGGGGACTTTATGAGAGTTTTTGGGGATTTGTATTTTATTTAATATTTTTTATTTATTTCTCGGAATATTTTAACTTCAATACATATTCCAATTGCTCTTTTTTTAGTTCACTAATAGTTTAAAATGATAGATGATACTAATGAACTCGTCTTTAACATAGTGTCCACACTTGAAGATTTTATATCATAACTCGTAATATGACGCCGGCAGAGCCACTGTAATTTTTTCATTAATATCAACTCAAAGGGCAGACGTTGATGATTTTATATCATGAGGAATCAAACAAATATTTGAAAAATACTTGCCAAAAATATATAATTTGCGTGTTGTTTAATTTTTTTGGTCACAAATAATTGTTGTGCCAGCTTTTTTAGACGAAAATTGTTTAATAAATAAACGTTAAATGCACAGTAACACACAAAATGACATTTGATATCAAGATGAATTTATCAGGCCGTGACCTCTGATGATTATACCATAACGCTGCCATAATATTCTTATATTGAGTCTATACGTGATGAATTTTAATCATGATATCAATTTTGCAATCATCATGATATAAATTCATCAGGTGTGGAAACTATGTAACATTTGCTGTTGGCAAGATTTAAATAAGGTTTATTACAAGACAAACAGGTGCTCGCATTGGCGAGATTGCTCATCAGCTGATTTTGTTTGTTTACACGTACTCGTATGTGTATAATTACAATTTATTTGACAATTAGTTCTTTAACTTGCTTGATGCTTACAATTTTTAGACACTTAAGTTCTAAAAAGCTCAGAGTTGCATCTAATGAGAGTATCTGTACTTAATGTTCAATGGAGTTTAAATAATTAGATTCAGTGGATTTGGGTTACGATTTTAAGAAGGAACTGAAGTCTGTAGAATCGACATAATTATAAAAAGTAAAGAAGACTTGTTTTTTTTATAACAACAAATCTTATTGCAGTAAATTTTAAAACGTTTTCCATCAAATCTCAAAATTTTCAAAACATAAACAATTTTCTCCAAACATAGATTAAGACAAACTAAATGTAGCTCAATCATACAGCGGCAAAAAGGTGGAACAATTTATTTGATATACAAATAACAAACAACTTAAGCATGTTTTGGGCAGAAGTTTATTCATATCAAGGTAAATGTAAAGAACCGTATATATTAAATTTACTTTGTTATCAGCGAGCAACACTTGCATTGAACGAGTTTTTTCTGCAATGAAGTCAATAAAAGCTAAAATTAGAAACAAAATACAGTACGAAAAATGGAATTTGTTGTGACTCCTTTAATCCATCTCCTGAAATGTTAAAATTAGTAAAAATTACTTTTTGAGTAATTTTGGGGATACAAATTTTAAAATTGTGGATGTCAATTGAAAGAACTCTGGGAACCCTGGGCTCTGGTATAATTATGAATTATTTGATTTTGTGCTTTGCTTTCATTTCGTTCATTTCCTTCTTTTGTTAATTTTATTTTTACAAGAATTCACAAACGAAATTTGCAAATTTGTATTTATTATTTTTTTTTAGTTTCGTTGGATTATGTATGAATGTATGTATTTATGTATGTACGTCCATATTTCATTAGCTTGTGATTAATCATTATTAATTATTATAATTTTTTGTTGCGAAAATGTCTGCAAAACAAAATGTTGAATAAGAAGTAATATGTACGTACATATGTACATACATATGTATGTATGTATAGTGTATATTAATTTAATGCTAATTTTTTATTGATTAATTTAGATATTTTTTTTAATAGTTGAAGTCAATATTGAAATATAATTTCGTATAACTGTTGAATGTTCGTATTACTCACTGTGATTGTACAAAATATTTGATGTGCCCCCGTATTCTGTAATTCGCTAAAGCTAAGTCTCTATCGCTAAAAATCTACCAAGTCGATTCATCGATTTTCGGTTACGAATAAAATTTTCAAACGTGTATTGCTAAATCAGACAAGGGCTTAGAAATCTAATCTGCCGAAATTAACTGTTTTATGTCATCGCCAAAAATTTTAAATTTTGTAAATATTTGTTAAGCATTTTACCGATCGAATTTAGTATTAGCTTTAGCGAGTTACAGAATACGGGAGCTGTTCGAGTAATTTTCCAGTAAAATCTAGTAACCGAGTAAACACTGTGTAATATAAAGAAATTACTCTCAATAAAAACGTTCGCATAAAAAGTACGGGAACGGGAAAATTGTAAAATCCAGTAAAATATACCTGTACAACAACTGATTGCTAATAATTTTGGCGATAAGTCCATATTTACATTATGCAAGTCTTATTGCTAAGCTGATTAGTTTGAAGGAGAGAGAGAGACGAGGGGAACAGTAACGTTTCTTTTCCCCTCGTCTCTCTCTCCTAACAAACTAATCAGCTTAGTAATAAGACTTGCATAGTGTAAACTAGGACTATTAAACTATATGTATTTATGTATGTATATGCCAAAAAAATACACAAAAATATACATACATACATATGTATGTATGTATATGCAAAAATTATATATGTAAATAAATTTTGCTATAATATCTATTCACTTCAACTGCGTTTAAAACCAATCGGGTATGTTCTGCTTTCCACGTGAAATTAAGTCGTTCGGAGTTGCTATAGCATTGTTGTATAAATATGTAGATATGTATGTATGTATATATGTATGCATTCCCAAGAAAAATTCTATGACAATTCCGCATAATTTCAGTTCGCATGGAATGCAGAAATTTAAATAAAAGTATAGCCCTGTTCTCTAAACCGATCGATTTGAAATCGCACTATTTTAGAAATATTTTCTTTAGATTTTTTTCAATTTCACAGGTCAACAAAATGAAATTTATTATGTAAGGTCAAAGGTTTCGTAGTCATTTTGTATACACTTGATACTGAGTATCAATAACTATTAATTAGATCTTTTGAATTAACTCTGTATGTCGAGATTTTCCATTATAAAGAAAAAAGAGGATGCTGCATCACATAATTTGCATTTACTCGAGAGCCAGTTCTTCGCTTAAACAAAAAAAAAAAACAAGGATAGGCAACGAATTGACCTTTAAATTACGCCCTTATTAATTTATTAACAGTCTGATATGTAGTTTCGGAGATATTCAGAAAGTTTTATAAAAAAATAAATTTTTTTCAAAAAAAATTTAGTACAGCGAAGGTATAGGCAATTTTCAACTCCTGAAGAAAAACTACTACATGTGGGATACCTTGGCACATTGGCTACGGTCCCTTGCCATTTTTATTTCTAATCACACAGAAAAAGCAAAATTTCGTTTTCAGTAACCAAATTCATTGAATCAGGAAATATTTTGTCCGAATGCGGTCTTACAAATAACTTTGTAAATTCTGATAAAAATTTTGTAAAAATTTAAATTTAGCAGAGTTCGGCTGACAGAATTTGTTATTTAACTGTGTTGGTGTTTATATTGCTTGTTGGTTGACAAAACGTGCTGTTGTGCTCTTGTTGTTGTTTATTTTGATTGATCGTGTTGTATACATGTAAATTCCGGAAACTAGCCGACAAACGTCGCGACGTGTTTCTTCTCAATACATCTTTTTTGCAATAAAAAATTTAGTGGAACAGTAAAAAATATTTACTGAAACTAAATTTTATTTCCAACAAACGTATGTTTGAAATTTTTTTGGGAATAATTTTTTCTGTGCAGAACAAAGATTTCAAAATGAAAAATAACTAATGATGAGAAAAGTTTCTTGTCCCTGCAAAAAATAAATTAATTTTTGAAATATTCTTCAAATATTCGCACATATTTTTTTGTGCAATTTTTCAGGCAAATTAGCCTTTGTAATGCTGAAAGAAATGCTGAAACCATTCGTAAAAATTCGAATTGTTCATCCAGGGGATTAAATACTGACGGTGCAATGAATTAAATGACTTAACTGAGCATTGAAAAGAATGTTGCCTCTGGGTATTTGGTTTTTAAAGCGCAAATGTTATAAGTATTTAAGTCAATTGCTAATATAATCCTACGAGATCTGCACATGTACATAAAATCTAACAATAAAAGCTTATACAAGCTTTAAAAAATAAAAATAAATACATACATACATACATACATAAAACTTAACTAAACGTGTTCTATAATCATTATAGCTCAACACAAGTATGCGAGTATGATAACTTATATTCAATACTTTGAAATAATGTGTAAAATTTAAGAAAAAGATTTGGCCTATTTTCAATATTGTTACAAACACTTGCAAATGGTAATTTAAATAACAATTTTTAATCATTTGCGTATGTTTGGAGCGCTCACATCTGTAACCACAAGTACATGTTGCTACATTGGAACGTATTATGAGAATGAGTAGGCATAGTTTTTTTTTGGGAAGGAAAAAAAATCAAACAATGACTCTTATATCCACTTTAAATTTTGTATTTTTTTTTTGCATAAACTTCGCAAAATTTTTGTCTTAATTTTTTTTACAGATACAATAGACGACTGTAAAAAGTGCGCAGAATTACGATTTAAAATATATTTTTTCTTGGACTCTGTGTTCCAAACAGAATGAAAAATGGCAAAGACACCTAGCTGTGATGTCCCACGTGTAAGAGCATTCTTCGGTAGCTGCAAACGACGGAAGTAGGATCTTCCAAGACCCCTTCCTGCGGTTTTTTATGGTTTCTACCAGTATAAATCTTATTAAAAACGTTTGCACTTGATAATGGAAAATGCCATAAAATAGTTAACTGAAGCGATACAGTTACTTGAGGTAACCATAACAACTGAGAGTGAGATGCAAAACTCTCGAGGGTCAAACGACAAACACTAGCCTGAAGGCTGGATCTGCCCCTTGCTTCACTAGTTAAGTTGATTGACTTTGTAGCTGCTAAGGTAGAGAAAATAGATCACGAGCTGTAGGATAATTTTCAAATACATAACAATGCTTATCATAAGCTGGTATGTGATGTTTTTATCCTTATCCGAATTTATCTATATTTTCGGCTGAAAATGCTCGTTGAGGTGGAAGGTTAGGTTAGGTTAGCAGGATGCTGGTAAGGAAGGGTGAACTTTAAAGTCCAGCTCACTTGGATCCGATACAATGATCCCTTTGTACTACCTGTTAGTTGAAGAGAAGATAGTGAGAGAGGGTTATGGGGGAAGGGATAGTGATAGAGAAGACAGGTAGTGAAGGAACAGATGGAGGAAAGCTTCATTCTTTTACAACTCTGCTTTTTTGCACGCTTTTTGATAATGCAGTGTTGCAGCGCCTTCTGGTGTCAAATGAGGCGTATTAAATTTTGAAGCTGTGCTTAGTAGCCACTTTATTGGTTATTTTACTTCGCCGATGACTCTGCTACACAACGAAGGAGAGCGCTCTGATGTTACTTTAGGATTAGTATCTGATGAAGTCGGTATAGTTTTTAGTGACCAGTGCCTTATGTCTGCATCACTAGACTTTTTCCCACAATGCACATCAGAAAAATGCGTGGTGTTGTTATTTTTAATGGCTGTCGGAGACCGGGCTCGAACACAGGACCTTCGGTTTTGTAGTCAACATTTTTGGAATAAATATGATATTTATAAAAAAAAATAGGTCTATTTCGAAATGATCTGGTTCCTTCAATAACGAAAATTTTGAACAAAAAATGTCTTTGTAATATTTCTTATAGTATTACCTTTTGAATAAGTAAAAATATGGGGTTGGTATTTTTGCATTTTTTTTAAATAGCGAAATAATTAACCCACCTTTTTCTGCAAAAAACGGCGAAAAATCGACATATATATTTAAAAATTTTAATTTAAATTGCCTATAAATTTTGACGTAATTGTGCTTTTCATACCAAAAATTTGTTTAATGTTAAAAATTTTCTTAATTCATAATAAGTTTCCTTTTCTAAATCGACCAAGATTTGACTTCTCTATTAGCAGAACAGAAAGCAGAAATAGGTCAAATTTTGGTAAAAAAGCCAAAATTTTAATTTTCGAAACTTTAAGCGAAAACTCATAAATGTAGCAGACTTTTTTTAGCTCTTGAATAAAAAAAAATCCACTTGCAAAAAATATTTTTTTATCAGATCAATAACATCTGCTTGGCATCGCTTTTAATTTTTCATTAAGCCAAGGTTGCCCACTTTGGGGCTTTGTGGCTCCGCCCCTTTTAAAAATATATAGTCCAAATTCCAGACTTAAGCTCTGTAACATCTACTCGGACGGCCCCTTTGGAAACTGCAGAATTATTTCCATTTTTTTAAACAAAATCCCCCACTGTGTATCGGCTACTTTAGGCCCCACTAGGCACCGTCGGATCTAGATAAACGACCCGTTACCGTCAATTTAGAGCGCTTTCCATCGCAAGTTCTGCCCATGCAGTCTCCTTTGCATTTCTATCTTTATAAATGCCACATAGATGATTCCATACAACTTTCCGAACCCCCTAAAGTCGTCATGTCATGCCTCCTGTACTTTTCCATCTATCTGTTTCATTTTCCATACTTTTAAATTTTTATACCCGCATACATTTAAAATTCTTTCTGTATATGTGACCTTCTCCGAGAAAAGGAACCATGATGAAAAAAAAACAATTTAAAACCAAAAAATCCAAAAAAAATTTTTTAATGTTTTTCTCATTTTTATCGATTTTGCCAAGTTCGTTTTATACGTTTTTATGGGGTAAATAAATTTTTATCAGAAATCTAACTCATTTCATCTTATTCTACATCCTTTTAGGTACCAGAATCCACTCTTAAGTCCAAACCCGTTTTTTGACACACTAGGTCCCTTTTCTCGGAAAAGGTCACATATACGTAATGCGAGAAAATGTCAACACCCTGATATTTTATTTTTGTGTCTGCAGTGCTGCCAACTTATTGTCACAACCGCCCTGCAAGAAATGAATGACTGAAACTAATACAAACGTAATTTCACTAACACATTTACAACAATTTTCAACGTGAGAGTCAATTGCTGTAGTTGCTCTACTCTAACATACATGTAAGAGGGGAACATCTAATGTACATATACCAAAAATTTTAAAACATCGCATTTTATTGTAAATGTACAATTCGTTCGGTCTGTGAAAATAAAATTTATGGAAGTGTTAGAAAAGTTAAGTAAAAAATAGTGAATAAAAGAAATCCCCAAAAATAAAATAGATTTGTATCGAATATAAATTATTTGCTGGGTTTTTGTATTAGTTTCTAGCCTACTACGCTTATTTTTCTTTTGTGATTTTCAAAAATATTATTATTTGTGAATTCTCAAATAGTTCTTGAAAGTCTGTGCATAAGATAAGAGGTTCGTGACTATTCAAAATGTGTGGTTAAAGTCTACTGATGATTTGTTACAGCAACAATGAAATATATAGACAACGCTGAACCACCAGCAAATAAATTTCAAATTAAAATAAACTTCTGACAATATGTCGAATAATAAATTTCTTAGAAATCCCCAAAGTTTAATTAAATATACATATATATATATTTCTTTTCCAAATTTTAGATAGTTATAAAAATTAAGGCGTGTTGGAGATTGACAAAAGCGTGAAGAGGATAGATGACACCTACGTTTTTTTTGTGTGTTTTTGCTTGTTATTATGCCTTTAAATATTTAACTTATGTATATCTCTATTATTTTGTAATAAAAAACAAATAAAACAGTGTAAAAATTCTGTTTATTTGACTAGTTTGCTATGCCGGTTATATACATAAAGTGTGATCAGTCAGACGTGACTGCCGCATGCATGATTAATGATAAGTAAAAATACGGCACAGTGAGCAGGTCAGATATATATGTTCCATAGTAGATATTTTTAATTAGTTAGACAAAGATGCAAAATCACACGTACACAAAAGTTTACATCACTTTTTCCACATTGCCCTTAACAAACTGATAGGAACTTAGATAGACAAATCCATCACCACTGTCGGCCAAATGACCGCTTATTTGACTGGGAGTCTTCTTGCAGGATGTCTACATCAGATGCGTAAACAGTTTGTGTGGTAATGCCACATAACGAAAAATATCGCAAATGACAAACGTTGCCACTAGTTTCCACTTTTATTTTTGGTTGCTATTTCGCAAAATACCATAGTGTGTACTCGGCATAACTTTACTTTTAAAACCGAAAAATTAATAACCCGTTACATACTTACATACATATGTACATGTATACGTAATAATATTATTTTTGAAATTCAAGTTGTAGTATGTTATTTTAAAGTGCAATAGGTCCTTGCCTAATCAGCAATTATAATTGACACGACTTTCTTATTGCAATTATCACGACTCAGTTGTAAAGTGGACAGTTTACACGGTGTGTACTTGTCACCTTAAGGGGCTTACGTACATACAGCTAGCTCTCTATATATCAATAATACAACTAACGGTTTGCAAAAATTTTGACAGATTCTCTGCACATTGGCGGTATTCGATGTTTGATGCAAATCCAAAGAAAAGCTACGATATTTTGCATTTGCACTTACGCAAGACAATTTCCATCAAACATCAAATACCGCCATTGTTTTTTTTTAAATTATATTAGTAATTTTCTCTCTCAAAAGTACTGTTATCAGCAAGTGTTCTTTGTTATTACTTCATTGTCAAGTGAAATATTTATATGTATGTAAGTACTTACATATGTGCATTAGTATTTGAACGTGCAAGCGCAAGGTTACAGACTGATTTAATCGGTGTAATTGACAAAAAATACAATAATTTAGTGTTAATTAATTTTATTAATTTATTAATTAAGTTAATTAATTTTATTAATTATTAATTAAGTTAATTAATTTTATTAATTTATTAATTAAGTTTTACATTTTGAAACAGAAAAATATGATTCGTGCTTCTTCACTGAGTGAATCCGAGCAGGATTAAATTAAAATTTTGCTCGAAACTGGTTCAAAATATTAAAACAATATCGGAGAGGATTAAAAGATATATGTAGGTACACAATAACAAACTTTTTAAAAAATTCGAATTATTATGGTGTACCAAACGAAACGGTCGCAAGCCAATTGCTGATGATAGGGGCAAAAGGGAAACATGAATGAGTGTACAGATAAAGCAGCAATTGGGTTTAAATCAAAGTTAGGCAAACACATACTTTGGTTTAAATATACCCAAAAGAGTAGTTCAGCAAATATTAAGCAGCAGTCAACATCTTTTATACATATGTCTTATAGAAGCACAAAGTTGCTAGAACGGAATTCGCAGAAGCACACAAGTTTTGGGACGATAAATGTAAATGATTTGGCACGACTTAAGGCTTCCTCGTCAAACACGATGTGCACGTAACTTCTTCATTCTGAGCTCATTGAATTCGCAGGTTCTAATTATAGCGATAGTTTTAATGCCAGACACACAAACAAATTTTTGGAAGAGAGAAGTATCCTGGTAATGAAGTGTTGTGCGGTCAGTCCGGATTTAAATCCAATTGAAGACATATGGGGCGGGCATATTATCTAATGCATTTTACAACAATGAAAGGCAGTTTGACAACTTAAAATCAATTAAAAAATGCCATTCAAGAAGAATGCGCTAAACTGGATGAATATATTCTGGTTTGCACCTTTCAGTCACGAAATGTTCAAATACAAGATTATGATCAAATTCCACGAGAAATTTTCCCCGGAGAACAATTTCAAACAATAGCAAGTGATAGGGAAAAGAAAAACAATCTAAATGGAAAAGGAGGAGAAATTTATCGCGGAATTTTATTCATGCCCTGTATATACATACATATGTATTTGTACATACATATGGATCTGTATTTCCTATTAATTATTCTACAGTATTGCGTATGCCGAGTGGAAAATTCGTCTGCGGGAATTTTGTAATAGATTAAAGAAAACTTGTACACATTTCCTTTAATCTATGTAGTACAAAATTGTCGTAGACGAATATTCGACTCGACATACGAAAATTCACATTTCACTATAATAAATAATAAATTCACATTTCACTATAATAATAGAGAAATAATGGACAAGTTTGGAATATCGATTGTTCTCAAATGTTGAGAGCTTAGACTTTTTAGTGGCCCATAAGTGATCAGCTGATATTCTAATAAAAACCCAATGAACTTTTATGAACCATTGATAAAAGAAATTTCTAATAATTATTTAAACCTATTTACATATCAGTTCATATTTAAATGTCGATTTTCATTAATTTTTGTATGGAAAATGACTTTTAAATGTGAATTGATATTTAAATAAGTTTGTGAAATTGGCTCTTAAACATATGTATAAATAGTCATATTTACATATGTAAGTAAATAAATTCATTATTGTAGGATTTGCTTATTCCACAGTCAATATGTCACAAATTCGGAACTACATATGTAATTGGTAAAATAAAGCATGATACAGAAAATACCTATAATAATTTTGGCAAAAGCAGTTTCTTTATTTTTATTTTTAATTCGGCTGATCATGATAAATGTTTGAAAATTTGTAGGGACCTGCGTTTCGATGTAAGTAAGACCCAAGAATTAATTAAAAATTCGATTTTGAATTATTTGTTAGTTAAGTGGTTTTGCATTTCAGCTGACGATATACATATGCATATATTTTGCCATTAAGTTTATAATTTAGCACTAGTGAGTCTATGATTATTTAACACAGGTACATATGCAATTATTTACATACATGTACTTTTACAGTTATGCCTAAAATAATAGCGCAGCTAGTTTTTTTAAAATTGTTGCTCATGCATTACTAAAACTTTCTTTATCCTAAATTAATTATTTTTAATAAAATTTGTGCACTAAATATAAAAGCATATCGAACCTTTTTTTTCAATTTGTTTGTAAGCGACAAAATGTAAATTTTTTAGAAGAAAGTTTTTTAATAATATTCAAACATACGCAAATTTCCGCATACGATAACATTTTACAGCCTGTATCTCAAACACAAAGTATACAGAGGTGACACGAGACGGAAGATAAGTGTATTTGTAGATTTGTCTCGTTTTGCCTGAAATTTTGTCGGCGTTTTTGTTTTGATTCTTCTTGCTAGTGCAATAAAATTAGAAATCTTTTTATTAGCTTTGTTAATTGGTAAGTACTAATACACTACAATAACAAATACACTAAATTTTGAATTTTTTTTCCACAAATTAAAAAAAAAAACCTGTTCGAGCTTTTTTTAAATCGAAAAAAGTTCTCGATATTTTAGCAAATATTTTGATAGCGAAAGAAATTTTCTCAGTTTATTAAATAAAGTTGATTATTAATCAAAAATAAAATAAACTTGAAGGACTACAACCATTACATTTAAACATATTATGTTTATATTTATTATGGGTATCCATCAATTGCAGGCCTAAAAAGTAGTAAAGTTATCATACCGCCATAGCACTCTGAATTGACGGTAATAATTCTTCAGATATCTGTAACGCTTCCAGTCTCTTAAACTTTCTTTACAAACCTGCCCATTCCTTGTACAGTAGGTAAACTATACGACTATGATTTCCCCGTAGTGCTCGAAAATGGGTCACCACTTTTATATTAACTTTTAACTATTTTTACGTGTTCTTCGTAAAGCTTAAATTAGACGTGCCATAAGCATACAAAACAGCTGTTCGAGCCAAAATAATGGGCAACACTGCCCCATGTGCGCCATAGCCATAACTATATAAACCAATTTAATTTTAATTTTGCTAATTTAAGCTTAAATGGCAAACCTTTCTATAAATAAATTACACTTCGGGTGACCAACATTTAACAGCTGACAGCCTTGCCATACCAGCGGTTTTGAAACCTCTAAATGGATAACCCGTTATATATACTAAACGTCGTAGTAAAGATTTCTTTTTCTTATTTATGCACCTATTATGTTCTATATTTAATGGGCATGTGTAATCATGCGTAATGCATGTCCTCAGATGACCATTTCTAATTTTATTATAGGTACATCATATGTATATGAACTGCTATTTTTTTGACCACACTTGTTTGCATGTTTGCTACCTACGGGACGGAAATAACTGTAGCCTATTTTTTGCCAATACGTGTACACACCTAGACATATCGACAAAGACCTGAGACTTAAATCTCTTTCCCAATTGTGTAAATATTTCTTCCATCATCAATTACTACGTTTATACGCGCACTACTTGAAATAAAAATATTTGCAAATAATTACGTGTCGAAATATCAAAGAGAATTTAACAAAATTTATGAAAGTAAAATTTATGTCTTATACATACATATGTACATATGTATGTATGTATGTACATATGTATACAAATGAATATGTAGTGCCCATAATAAGATATCGGCATTTTGCTTTTACAGTAAATTTTAAAGCATACTTTAAGATTTGAATGGTGTTATTTTTTAAATTAAATTAAGTTATTTGTAATATGTGCAAAATATGATACAAAACAAACAAAAAATAAAACAAAATACTAATACAAAAGAGATCAAAAGAATACACAATATGGTTTCATCATATTTGTTAGAACTCTCTTAGACACGCAAAGCTTACTTTGAAATGTCTTAAACGTTCGTTCAATCAGACGTGACATGACCATAACCGTAGAAAACAGCTGTTCGAACTAAACTTATGGACAACACTGTATTTGATTATAGGTGATTCACCATAACGCCATAGCCATTACTATAGAAACCAATTGGATTTTGGTTTGGTTATGGCTATGGCATTATGGCAGAAAGAGAAAGTATTTCTTCCTCTGTCTTTCACTCAGCTGAATTCAGATTTTGTTAAGTCCCGGTTCACACACTTCAACTTTTGTTGATGAACTCGTACTTCAGCTGTAAGAAAAACGGAGAAAGAAATACAAAGATCTCTTTTTCTACCAGCTGAATTACGAGTTGATCAATAACAACGATCAATTCAATAATATCATCCGTGATAAAGTAATTAAGGAGTTCCAATGGTGTTTAGAATCAATCGAAGTGACAAATAGCCTTGAAAGGCTACCTCGTTCACATGTAAACACATCGAAAGAGAGTGCTTTCGAGGTTTTAGATGTTGCATTCAGAGCTGTTTATAAAACACAGAAAGTGAATACTTTTCAAATAAGCCAATCCACCGAAAACCTCCAGGATTAGGTTGAACTGATGGTCCGATAGCTTCAGCTGTTGGCAATAGAGAACGGGCTCTTTTGAGTTTGAAAGGTGCTTTTGTTGAGGTTGCAGTTGATGTGTACGGCTATTGTGTCAGACCGATTTGAAATACAGCTGCACCTACAACGTAAGTTGAATAAGCCGATGGTGCGTCCATTGTGCGAAAGTTCGGTGAGAAATTTAAATGCATCCGTGGTCTCAGCTATAGCCATACTTTCAACGCATTCTGCTATGGTCTATTCTGCATTGGGATATTTTGGTCTCGATATTATCAAAAACATAAGTAGGATCCTCAAACACTGTCATCCGTGCAGAATCGATGAATTCGAGCCATTGTTCATCAGACATTTGATGCAAATTTATATTTTTTTTATAGGAACGTGTAGTAAGATCCTTCTTTCACACAATTTTAAGTAGAGGGACGAAAATAATACAACAATAAGCCAACAATAGTGTTTTTTTTCATGTACATACATACATACCAAAGGTGAAAACAATAAAAAAGAGGCGATATTTTTGTACACACAAACCGGCAAGACCGTCTTGAGACGGTCTTCACTATTTCGTTTCGAAAGCATGATTTTAATATTTTTTTTTACTTCCAAAACATTTACTACTTGCAGTAAAATTTTGAAGTCGATCGCTTTATTCTAAATGTGTTTTTTTTTAATAGTTGCGAAAAATTTAATTTTTGCTATAATTTTTGATGCTAATTTATTGACGTTTTGCACATGATTGGTCACAACTGACAAACGATTTGTTAGAATATGATTGGGTAGTAAAAGAAATGTGAAAAAGTGTAATCTAAGGACGGTTTTCTTTATTTTGAAGCGGAAACATTTGTAATGTACCACTGGAGCTCCAAAATCGAAGACCGTCTTGAGGCAGTCTTGTCTGTTAGAGGGTTAATGAATATTTATTTAATATTAATTTAAGGTCTTATTCATAGAAAATACTTTTGATTTATAAGTGGTTTATAAAACAGCTTTCCATATAAAGTACGTTTTATAAAACCTTTATAAAACAAAATTATTTTTTACGGATAAAGCAGTTAATGTGCCTTATCGTGGTATTTCGACTTAGACTACGACATTTGTACTTATATTTATTTATTTGAATTATTCGCTGTACGTATAAACACTTTCAATATTTCGTTGCAGTATTTTCTCTTCAAATTTCGTTCAATATTGTATGTGAATGCGTAAGTGTAAATTTGGTTTTTGGCTTTTGATATTTTATATGTATGTACATAAATTTGTATATACAAATGTATGTATGTAGGTATGTATATTGTTTTCTATGTTGTGTGTCACTATTTTATCTCTTTTAACTTTTACTGTTTTGTATATTGTTAGAAACTTCTGAAAAAATATTCAAAAACTTGTCCGCCGTTGTATTGAGGTTTTTTACTTTTTTATTTTGTTTTTTTTTCTAAAAATTATGTTGTTTAATACATGTGTACGAATTACTTGTACTTGTTTTGTGTTTTTTATTTTACGTGGGTTGGCATCTTAGAGCGTAATTGTTTTAAAAGTAAGTACAGTATCTGCGAATGTTATACACAGACACAGTCGTTCATACCCAATAAACATATGGTTTCGAGCATATGACTGCAAAATTGGGAAATTTTAATCTTGGAAAGCTACACTCATACCTCTTTTTAAGACCTATTGTCTGTCGAGACCCCACGGGGCTCTCAAGCAAAAATGTCCCACACTGTACATAAAGCCTGGTACTCTGTTGAACATTTCACGTGAAATACTGTCAAAATACATATGTATGTATTAAAAGAATTTACATGGATTGTTCATGAAAAAATGTTGCAGAAATAGTACTCTGTTTACCTTGGGAAAAACGTATGAAATGTATCTTCAACATTTTAAGTTTTCATGCGAAAAAAGATAGGTGGCACTTATATCGTGTGGAATTTACAACAAACACATGGGGCGTTTTCAAAAACATAAGAAATCGTAGCATAGTTTCAGGGCTACATACATATTTTCCTAAATATTTAATTTTTTTATAAATATGTATTTTCAATTTAAAAAAAAACCTCAAAATTTTATATTGTCAAAAAAGATCTCATTTCACACAACAGAAACATGAAATTCTTCCCACAGGGAAATAGTTTTTTTTTTACCATAATACTTTGCTATTGTTTCACACACGCGCTTTGACATGAAATCAAATTTAAATAATTTTAAAATATAATTCGATTACAAATCACTTTAAATTTGAAATCAAACTTGTGTGTTTGCTGGGTGTGTTATATTACACACATATTTGCTTACTCGCTTAGGAGTTTTTGTCTGTCAATCCCTTCTTTTGTATGTAGTCGTATGAGTGAGTGAGTGAGTGAATATGGTTTATTATTCATTCACTACTTCAATTCAATAACGCTTTCATTGATTTAAATCATGTGCTTTTCTTGTCATTTGTTTTAGATTAAAATCAATGAACTATTTTTTAATCTGATTTCTAATGGTGTCAATAGATATCGTGGTACTCGTATGCATGTGGAATAATCCACGGACTTGCTTTGTATAGAATAACTTTTTAGATGGAAAGAATTTCAAGTTGAAAACAGATATACATATGTATGTATGTACATACATAAAAAAAAGATTTTCTATAAACCATGAAATTCCTCGAGATCTCAAGGGAAAAGCAGCTTCCAAAGAAATTAATGAAATTCGTGGTTTGAATTCGAATAACTTCAGTCATTGGAAGTTATTTTTTATGTTCTTTCATAGTTGGAAAATCCCATTAAAACTTTTAGGACTTCACAGAATTCGACTAATATTTCGACAAGGTATAAGACATAGTGTATTGATTTTCCGCGAAGCTAAAATATTGCTTTGAATTGTAACGCTAATCTAATGAAAATTGTATGTTTTTTTTGTTGTCATCCAAACACACATACATACATACATCCATATGAATATAAGAGTAAAAAATATGGGAATATGTTAACCTGAAACTTCCTGCTAATCCACCGATTTCAGTCAAATATGCAGCATCCGATATACTTTTTAGGTCTATAAAAATCAGTGGATATATTTAAAGCGATTTGACAAAGGCTTTTAAAGTTATTGGAAAAACACAATTTTTTCAAAGTTTTCCGTCAGTGATATCGTTCGGTCGAGCCTTTTTTTGAGGTAAAAAAGAGTTTTGTGAATATTTTATTTTCGAAAAATTTTGACATCTATGTAAATCTCACAGCCATAATTTTGACTGCGTGAGACCTATACTTTTCCTATAGAAACAATGGTTGTAATATCCATACTTTCCTTACATAAAAAGTGAACAGTCAACCATCTGTTCTATAACAGAAGTATGATCTCACATAGTCAACAATATTTTCTATAAGAAAAGAACATAATGTTGAATGTTTAATATCCATAATTTTCTTACATAAAAAATTCACAGTCAACCACACAGTCAGCCATCTTTTCTATAAGAAAATTATGAATAAGACACAGTCAACCATCTTTTCTATAAGAAGAGTATGGCTGGGACACAGTCAGCTATTTTTGCATAAGAAAAGTATGGCTGGGACACAGTCAACCAACCCTTATGACCGAGATTTAATATAACCGTATAACCATGTGGACGTGGCCAAAGGGTTCATAATAATAGGATTTCACGAATTTTTTGTATTCGCGCTGGTAAACTTAAAAATTTAATAAAACTTCAATACTTTTTTTATTTAAGGTGGTATACAAAATTTTTAGTAATATGAATACCAAATTACATACGAAATTTAGTATTTAAATTAAAATTTTCACATTTTCAGATACTTAACAAGCTTTAAAAGTATGCCAGAAGCACTAATTTTGCATCACTAGTTACGTTTAATGTCCTTTAATATGTTTATTTTTTTGTTTTAGGTGCAACTGTAGTATCTTGGCGGGTCAACAATCAAGAACAGTTATTTGTCAGGTAAGACTATCAATTTGTATTTTTTTTACAAGATTTCCTAGTGCGAGTTCTTCTAAAACATTTTTATTTTATGCTTGTATAATTAGACATTTACTAAAAAGTTGTGTCTCGATTTAAATATGCTCTTGCACGCAAAAGGCAACATATAATATAAACGTGTTGCGTAAACACGTTGCAAAGTGTGTACGCACCATAATGTGATTTCCTCATATATATCTTTCTTGTGGGAGTGAAATAGGCTTGCCACCCGGGCTTGTTTTATCTTGATTTAAAAGAATTTTTTATGTCTGTCAAGAATCAAGAAAAAATACGTTTTGTCAAGAAATTTTTAAATCCAGAAACATTTTTTTTTTAATTTTTTTCACAGTTTTCTTTAAACAAAGCTGTGTAAAAAACTAATGAGTGTATTTGTTAGTCAAATCACTCAAAACTAAATAACGTTATCAACAGTTGAACAACACAAACAATTGTAGAAACACTTGTATACCTATGTCGAGATAAGCTGATTTTGAGTTAATGATACCTCCGTAATCTACATATTTGAGAGTACCCCTAAGCTAAATCTCAATTAATTTGTGCAATTTTTCACATAATTTAACAGTGTTGCCGTGTTTTTCTTTTTTTACTCTTACGAAAAGTAAGACCATTGGTAACTCAGTAACCAATGAACCATTTAGCTTAAAATTGGTATGAGCAACAAACGCAAGCAAATTTAAGACTAAAAACTAAAACAACAACATGAGATTTTTCATATTTCAATAAACATCTTTCACCCACCTTGAGCAAAAGAAATTCGTATGTTCATTAAATTATTAATGCAGCCAACTTGACAAAACGAATGATGCAATTCTCAGAATTGAGTCCCAAAATCATGTGTTGTAGTGTGTTACGAGTATCTTACATAAAATTAAATTTTAACCTCCGTAAATTCATTTGTTTTCGACCTTTAAGCACATCTTTATTATAAATGAAAACTGTCTAATGATGAGTTACAACTTCAAAACCAAAAAACTTTTTCCAGTGAGCAATAGATAGTTGAGTCAGCAACCAAAAAAGTGATTTGAAAACTTTTATGTTTTACCTTTTAGTTGAAAAGTGTGTACGAGTATAACACAGAATAGATTGCAATTTAGTATAAATGAATAATATTCAGTACTACTCCAAGTCCAACCAAGCTAATGAAGCTGCAGTTTAACGTTTAAGTAAATGTGTATTGCTTTTATGCGGTATGTATTTATGTATGTAAGTGTGTATCGCTGTTAACAAGTAGAAAGGTCCTAACTCGTATTTTCGCGAGTTTTGAGTTTTTCATTCCAATACATTTCACACAATTACACCTCGTCACAAAAATTTATTGCACTAGTGTAAAAAATAACGCTTTTGCAAGCAGTTTAACAATGCAATTGTACAAGCACTTGCACCGTTTATTATTATGTTTTTACCTTCTCCTGTAAAGTTACAGTTATTTGAGTTATGGCCTTTCTGCTTGTTAACAGTGGTATGTATACAGTATACAGTAGATATGCATATTATTATGGACTATTAACAGGGGTGTACTCTGTAATCCGAAATGAAAGAAAATGCTTTCGATTTTGTTCGTTGATAACATGCATGGACGTGTTGATGTAAAACTACGGAGGAACACTCTTGTGGGACATATTTTTCGTATGTGATTTTCATAATTAAGCGAAAATATAGAAAATATTCGCCGCAAAATTTGATTACAAGTCTGTAAATGCACTAAGACTCGAAATTAAAAACTCATCAAAACTTTAAAAAACTTTATGAAATGTATTCGGCAGTTTATGTAAAATCCTTGGATGAACAGTTTCTTTAACTTTTTACAACATGAGTTTATTTTGCCCCTTTACTTATGGTTGGTTTACGTGACTGCTTGCTACCTACAAGCAATCAAGTAGAACTGTGAGATTCCGTTTTAATAGATACCACTCAACTCGTCCGAGTCGTAACCTGTGATGCTAGATCCACTGATCAGCCGTACTAGTCCACCCTGTTGCGTTTAATATGTGTGTGAAATACCGGTCACTAGCAGAGCAGGCGAGAAACTATGTCTTCATTGGCCAGACCTTTAAAGCTGTCACAGAATGTTTTCTAGAGAAGACCTACCCTACTTGCTGCACATCTCCTGATCGAACGACAATACCGCAACTAAGCGGGATGCTCTCCCTATTTTGCTTGCTACTCAGTCTGTTTTATCTATCTTCTGATTTCTGAAGATAGTGCTTGAGAATATTGTTTTTAAAGGTGCCAAACACGGCACTGCGACTGTGAATGCGTTAGAAGAATTCATAGCTTTTGCAGCTCCAACTAAATCGTCCGCCCCTCATTGGCGATAAACCCAGCGAAGAGTGGATTCGGCCTGACAACAAAGTCTGGATAGCACATCTTTAAATTGATTATAGAATACGCTATAGTGATAGTTGTTTGAAAGCAACTATGTGAGCGTAACAGATTTTTGTGCTGCAATTATCAGTATACGCAGTTACGAAAATTATGAGTAAATACTTAAAGTATATTTTTTAGTACTTAAGGCCATGACACACTATCCTACACAATCATACGATCTTATTGTCTTTTGAAAATTTTCATGGACTCCGTCATACCAGGGTTGTATTTTCTCAAAAATCGCACGATAGCATGGGATAGTATATCTTTATTGTCATTCTCTGATAGAGACTATAAAGAACTTTGATATATTAAGTACAAAACTCAGCCACTTGACTGAAAATTTAAATAAAAAGAAATTATTGCAAAGCAATATATGTACATAAATAACCCAGGGAGCAACTACAAACGGATAAATTTCACAATGAACTTCTCACGAATTGCTTTACGTGCTGAGACATGCATATACATATAAATACACATTACACGCATGGAAGTGTACATTGTACTAAAGGAGAAATTAATACATTTGCTCCCAAAACTGATCAATTTATTACAAATCAGTAGCATTATGCATTGAACACATATACCACAGCAGGCCACAGAGCAACACAACTGCAAATGCCCTTGACTGCAATCATCGGCGACCACTTTCATATTTATAAAAATAAAATTACTTAGTTGAAATGTACTAATATCATAATAATAATATAAAAACAAATAAATTTATGTCTTTACATTATTTTGTGATGTTCTTTCTGTTAAATAATGTGATATACAAATAATTGTAAGCTTTCATTTATTTTACACATTGTATTATATTGGCAGCAATTTTTTGTAATTAGTTTTTTTTTTGTGGGAATTGTTAGGCCGAGTTTACATCTGGCATTTCATATGTTGTCATTTTGTGGTGTCATTTTTATATGTGTGCAGTGCCGTTCCCATAAAATTTTTCGATGACACACAATTTTGTTGTGTGACAGGAAAAACTCCCATCTCTAAAAAATATCAATACGGTATCATTGTCTACATCAAGAATAAATTTTGACATAATGAAATTTAGTGTCGTTTGCTTTATCATTGTGAGACTTTGTTTTTCGTATTGTTTGTTAATTAATATTTATACAAATGGATAATCGCAAAATTATTCAATTGGCTAGTGCCACCGTGAGTTTATCAATAATAAAAAAAATTAAGAAAATCTAAAAAACAGCAAAGAATGTGGTGGAAAAGACCAGGGCTTAATATGCGGATTTTATTGTACTCTGCATTCCAGTTTACGGAAGCATGATTCAAGTTGGTTTAAAAATTTTGTATGAATGAAGCCTAATGATTGATTCCATACAGCTTCAGGAACCTCCACAAGTTAAATAAGCTATGTCGTCATGTCATACGTCCTGTACTTTTCCACTTTCTTTTTCGTTTTCTATACATTTAAATTTGTATACCCGCATACATTTAAAATTCTTTCTGTATATACATACATACTTAATGCGAGAAAATGTCACCACGCTGACATTTTATTTTTGTGTCTGCAGTGCTGCCAACTTTTTCTCACAACTGTCTACATCAGATACATAAACAGTTTATGTGGTAATGCCACACAAAGAAAAATATCGGAAATGACAAACGTTGCCAGTAGTTCTCACTGCTATTTTTGCCATATTTGTCACAAAATGCCACAGTGTGTACTCGGCCCTACAATTTAAGTTTAAAATTTGTTAACGCACTAGTAATCCCAAATTATTATTTTACTTATTAAGTAAAATATTTTTTTAATAAAAATACATTGAAATTGATTATTGAGGGGTTTAGCTGGATCCTATGCGCATTTCAATGTTGCTAATGCAGATTATCAGGGAACCTTTACCCAAAAATTTCTTAGAACAACTAGAGTTAATATGTTAAACTTTCATTTAAGCAAATGAGAAGCTCAACAAATAACAAAGTTGAAACAAGAACTCAATAATCAACATGTTTTTTATTTTCTTACTTTATAATTACTACATTGGCTGACTTTTTTTCAGCTTCAAATTGTAGTTGTAAGAGTATGTCCATATTTACACTATGCAAGTCTTATTGCTAAGCTGATTAAAGTTTCTTTTCCCCTCGTCTCTCTGTCCTAACAAACTAGTCAGCTTAGCAATAAAACTTGCATAGTGTAAATATGGACTATGTAAAGAAAATAAATGTAAATAACAACAACAGCTATTCAAGAATAGTGTTACCACACAAGTATTTTTTTTTTTTTGACCGGGTGCTGTCAATTTATAATTAGTTTTTTTGTGGGAATTGTTACAATTGAAGTTTAAATTTTTTGTGTTCGCTCTCGTTTGCAACAATTAATAGTGTGGCTGTGATCGTGTCTAAGGAATCATATTTTTGGCAGATTGCAGTTCGTCGCTTGCTGCTGTTTATGCGTTTATAGTGTTAAGAGCACAGTGCATGTATGTATGTATTTAGTTCGAGATAATCAATGCAACTATGATTGTCCTGTAGTGCATGAGCAAATAAAGCGAATTAAGTATATGTTGGTTCAACATTGTCTCCCGATTCCAAAAGCTCTCCTTGGGTGTTGAAACATAAAAACATTTCATTTACATGCGCACATTTACAATATATATAATACATACATATGTATGTATTTATGTTTTTCTTTGAATTCATTGTCGCCGACATCAAAAACACAGACATACATACATAATTATGTATGTATGTATCAAGTGTTGTTTTTAGAGGTACATACATATATAGAACTTAAAAAATATATTTGTTGTTGCTTTAGCTCGTCTAGATGCATTTCGTAGATTCCAACCACAATTCGAAAAAGCTTACAAAATCCTAATGCTTATAGACAAACCCTCATTTCCGGTCACGCTTGAATCACTCGTGATTCTAATTAAATCTAAACGAAATACTCGTGCGTGAGCTCATTTTCAAAACACGACCGGCAGGCAAATTAATTTACTAGCTATGTCCTCGTCCAGACTTGCAATTTTTATTGCTGCAATTCTTGAATATGAAGGAGAGTATTGAAATAGAAATATATATATTTTGTATTCCTATCTCGCTCTTTTACACTAAAAAATAAAAAGTTTCCGCAACAAAAATTTAAAGTCTGGACCATGACTATTCAACCAAATTTTATAAAAAAAAATAAATTAGAAAAATTTCCTCAATGAAATCCAAATTTAATTTCATTTTTGAAGCTATTGAAAGAGTTTCTCAGTAGAAACTGTATACTGAACACGTTCTTCCGAGAGCGACAAGTAATGAGTCAAGTGAATACAAAATACGCACCTTAAGATAGGATCACACGATTGCCGCAAATACACCAATCTGCCCCAATTTTTATTGTGCTGAATTGGTGTACAATAATAAAATTGTCCCAATCAAATTTGCAGTCACATGATTGCCCCATTTTATAAAAATTAGATTGTCGCAGATTGGCGAAGAATGAATTTGTGGCAACAATTGCCGCAGCCCAGTCACACAATTGTTCTACGGCAACAGAAACAAACAGCTGTTTTGATAGTTTTTAGTTTGTTTTGTTTTACTTGTAAATGGTTTTCTTTTAAAAAGAAATGAAATTGCATCTGTTGTATATTTTGTGATCCTTAAATATACAAAGCAGAGGCATTTTTCGTTCTTTTAAACGAATAAAAACTAAATATGTATATGGGTTAAGATTGGCTCACAGTTCCATTTTAACGTTTCAAATAAGTTATAATTACATACAAAAGTAAGTTTAAGTCGGCACTTGTGACAACACTTGGAACTCACGAAAAAAATAAATTAATTTAAGAAATTGTCGCGTATTGGCTACTTTGATTGCCGCTCAAGAACACAATAAATATTGGTGAATTTTTTAAATTTTTATTGAGGCATGGTTGCCTATCAACCGTTCACACGATTTCCGCACCAGAGTTGCATTTGATTGCGATAAATCAGCACACTATTGTTCTCGATTGTCGTATGAGGCAATAAATTGTGAAATCACACAATTGGCATATAAAATAAACCAATAATTGGTGCATTGCGGCAATCATGTGATCCTACCTTTAGTTTAGTTAAATCAAACAACGATTTTTAATTAACTAATAAGACTCCGTTCTTATAAGAACGCATGCATCGCCTGCTTTTTTTAATCTACCTCAGTTTGCTCTCTTCAGTTTGCTCTAGAAGAACTGATATTTTAAGTTAAGGACAATATTTTTTATTTTTATTTACACGTACATATCGTTAAATTAACAGCCAGGGTGGCGTTGGCTGAAGTAGTTAGCACGTTGACTACAAAATCGAAAGTCCTGGGTTCGAGCCCGGTCTTCGACAACAACAACACCACGCATTTTTCTGATGTGCATTAGTGTCCCTCTGTATCAGTTGTTGTAGGAAAGTTCAAGTGATGAAGGCAAAGTCACTGGTTACTGAATTATACCAACCTTAGCAGATACCAATCCTACTGTAACATCAGAAAAGAAAGCTCTCCTCCTTCAATATTGTGTGGCATAATCATCGGCTTAAAAAATTTAATACGCCTCATTGACACCAGAGGCGCTGCAACACGGCATTATTAAAAAACGTACAAAAAGCAGAGTTGTAAAGGAATGAAGCTTTCCTCTATCTCTTCCTCCGCAACCTGCCTTCTCTATCACTATTCCTTTCCTAAAGAAGGTAACACCTAGTAATAGTAGTAGGCATTCATTGCCTGAGTTTTGTTACTTCTCTTTTTTACAAAAAAAAAAAAAACACAGCTAGGTTATTGTAAAACAAAAGAGGTTCGACAACTTGTATTGGAAATAAAAGCAAGTTTTTGTATTTTATTGTTGTTTTCAATATCAACTATTGTAAACACGAAAACGACAATTCGCTTTTCACAAAGTGCTAGTTTACACTATGCAAGTCTTTTTGTTAAGCTGATTAGTATGAGAGAGACAAGGGGAACATTAACGTTTCTTTTCCCCTCGTCTCTCTCTTCTAACAAACTAGTCAGCTTAACAATAAGACTTGCATAGTGTAAACTAGGTATGCCAATCCGGACTGGTTTTACGATCCCGGGATTCGAGATTCTCAGGAAGATCCAAACTGCCTACAGGATATGAATGGGAAGGCGATGCGAGTCGTGATAGGCGCGATAACTGGTCACTGAAGGACCAGCATTTGGGAAACTGGCAATCTAGATTTCTGTAGGATGTGAAGGAACCGGAAACCATTGAACATATTATATGTCATTGCCCGCAGCTGCAACGTCATAGGTGTAGATGGCTGAGCGGACTTTTCCATGAGATCATTAGTGATATCGGGAAGTGTAAACTGGAGGATATCACGGACTTCATCATGGGAATTCAGAGGATTAATAGCGTATAATAAGGTCACGCCTTCGTAGGAAGGGAATTACAATGGACCCAATTGGGTCTCCGAGTGGAATTGCGTTCTAGCACCAGCCTGCCTAACCTAACCTAACCTTACACGTCAAAATTAATTGAAAATACTGCAATAGAAAGCCTGAATAAGAAAAATTATCGTTTAAATTAATATTTTTTCAGTTTACGCGGTTGCGCGGGTTAAGTTATTTTTGCTCTTATAGCCTCAAATGTACTTGGAAGTATAATGAAAATCCATTCGAAAAATTAAGCCGAAGAGTTTTATTTTTCTTTTTTAATATTCGTTGTCGAATAGCAGATTCGGTAAGACTTTGGTTTTTATGAATGGATTTCGCGCTTTGGTGTTGTCTTCTATAGCAATCGATAAAATTTGTTGACCATACTACGAGCGTTGAATTGTATTGTTGTTTTTTGTTAGTACATACATACATACTCGTATGTACATATTTTTCCAATTGAGTTTTTCATGTGGTTGACTTGGCTGACTGACTGACGAACTGGTTGGATGGCTGGATAATTTGGCTTTCGGTTTTGGCCCTACATTTACTGCTCGTACTCGTGCAATCCTGTTTAATTCTTCTTCTACTTGTATGGTGTATTTCTGATTCTTTTTTATTAACATATTTATTTTTTGTTCGCAGTACAATTGCGTTGAGGATGAGCAGAATGCGGCAATGTTGTTTGGTTTGGCTACTCATGTCGCAATTGTATGGTGCTTGCTTGTTGGCTGTTCGTTGTTGTTTTGTTTTAATCGTTTTGTTAATTCCGTTTTGTTTTATTTTTTCTGTTGTTTTTGCACTTAGATACTGCTTTTCTGGCGCTTTTTTCTCATAAGTTTTTATATTTCACGTTTGGAAGCTTTTTTGTTTGAACTTTAGCTCAAATCGTTTCTTATTTTTGTTTTTATTGCTGGCATTCGATATGGCTCCACATGGCATAGAAGTTTTTCTAGCTGTTGCATTTTCATTTTGAATTTGCTGTTGTTTTTTTGTAGTTATTTATACCTATTACTATATATTGTATTTTTTTTTTTGGCTTTTCTCAATATTTTTCTCTCTTTCTTCAGTTACTAACGGCAATTTCTGCCCGCCTTTTATGTTGAGGTTAGATGCATACTTTTCCTTTTTTCATATCGTGAGTTATATGTAAACTATTACATTTAGGATCATAAAAACTGGTCATCAAAAAAAGTTTAAATAGTTACATACGTGCATATGTACATATCTACTTATGTACTTGCTATGCATTTATGTATATATGTACATGTGAGTGTGTGCATTTAACTGGGTATTTATTTGTTTATTTGCTTGTGCACAGCTTTGGGAAGCAGAGCTTCAAAAGAAACAAAATATAATTATTTATTTTCTTAAATAATTTTAAAAAATAAATTAAATGCAAATGTATACATATGTATGTACATACTGGAAGTGAGCGCAAGCCATGAAAAAGTGCACAGTATTGTATATCTTTCAAGAGCTAATATTGTTTGTAGTGGTGATCGTAACTGATTTTAAAGCAAAAATAGAGAACAAGGAAACAAAAAACACACCAAACCATTGTACAACAGTTGAATAGACAGTTGTATCAAGTGTGCAATATTTTTATTGTACACTTCATAGTTCACCATACTTCATTTTACAAACTCAAAATTTCATAAAATATTAAGTGATAATAAAGCTTTTTAGAATTGTATCCATTGTGAAAGGTATTAGTTTTGTAAGTATTTTATTTTTTAGAGTCTTAAATTAATAAATTATAAAACTTAGAACAGTATCGCATGCGAACTAACACGCTCAAATAACACTGGTCTAC
Source organism: Nowickia ferox (assembly GCA_936439885.1). Lineage (NCBI taxonomy): Eukaryota > Metazoa > Arthropoda > Insecta > Diptera > Tachinidae > Nowickia > Nowickia ferox. Next base: position 23,461,522 of record OW387026.1, read on the forward strand.
AAATTTGGGGAAAAAATTGACTGCAGAAACGAAGCATGTTTCTGAACTAATCTGCGCTGTGCGCTGAATTGATAATGTAAAAACAATTCCAAAAAGATGTTTTTATTTTTTGCCACGCCTACAAATACCGCTCTTTTAGTATTTTGTTCACTGTGTCGTCATTTTCAGTCCGATCATAACATTTTGTATACCGCTCTGTAAGGTCTATATTTCTGTCTTTAATAGTTTTTTTACTACGACGTCATATTCTAGTCATGACTTTTAAAAACTCGGTTTGTACTCACCCTAATGCTAAATATTTTTGAACGAAAGTCATGACTAGAATATGACGTGGTAGTAAAAAATTATTAAAGCTAGAAATGTAGCCCTTACAAAGCCATGAACACAGGTATACAAAATGTTATGATCGTGCTAAAAATGGCGACACAGTGAACAAAATACTAAAAGGGCGGTATTTGTAAGCGTGGCAAAAAAAATAAAAAATCTTTTTGGAATTGTTTTTACATTATCTTTAATCCAGGGGGTGTCTGGTCGAACCACTCTACGGTCCAGTTAGTATGGTCACAAAGTAGACCAGAGTTGTAGAAAGTGACTGAAGAAAAAAGCTCAAATCATCTGATTTGATCACTGTTAAAAAGAGACAAATATAGTGTGTTTGTTATTGAATATTTTTAGTACAATAATCAAAACAAACAGCAGAAAATGTAACTTAGTGAAATGAACAATTGAACATTTTTACAAAATTAAATGAAAGATTTTGCAGTGTTGAACTAAATAAAACAATGTGTAAAACATTATTAGTAATATAAAAGTGATTAAAATTAGTTTCCAAATGCTTACAAGCTCAATTTTAAAAATTTTCCTTCAAAAATATTAATTTTTAACTTCAACTTGCAAAAAGCAAACAACGAATAAGACCACAAAGCATAAAACAAAAATACACTTGAGCACATGAACATTTGTACAAAATTAAATGGAGGAATTTGTGGTATTGAATTAAAAAACACAATGCGAAAAGAATTATTAGTATTAATAAAGTGGTTAAAATTTGTTTTCAAATGATTAGACACTTCGTTTTAAGCATTTTCGTTCGCAAATATTAATTTTTACCATTTATTTACAAAAACTAGGCTGCGAATGAGACCACAAAGAATAAAATGTAATTACTTTAAAATAATACCACGCGAAAGAAAAAGTAAAGAGGATTTGATGACTGTGTGAGCGAGACCTCTAAAAACACCACAAAAACGAATTATCTTCCGTCCTGTGTCTCCTCTGGTCTACTTTGTGGTATGGTTTTCAGAAAGTCTTCATCTGTTGCATAGTGTTATAAATGTAAAAAGTTTCGTTTGAAAAATAATCTTGAACGAAATGATTCCTTTATTTCCTTCGTATCTTTTGAAAAACACCAACTGATTAAGGAAAAAATGCATAAAATAAAATGAAAAATGTATTCGTACTTCGCATACACATGGAATGAGTTTGAATACATGAATAGGTAATTTGTTCTTTTATACGAATATTCGTTCAGTTTTTGTTAGATTTAATGACATTTCAAAATTTTCTTTACACACTCGTTATTAAGGTAGAAAATGTAAGTTGATTGCTTGTTGGTGCTTTTCGTTCTAAAATTCCCATCATTTACAATATACATGTGTAGTTAGGTGATTTTTTTTTTTAAATAACACATTTTCTTTAAATATGATGCTGATTAATTTTAAAATTTAAAATTAAATTTTACAATTTGTCAGGTCTGGCAATGTACTGGCAATAAAAAACTTGACGGTTTCGCACGATTGTATCCAATTTGTCATAAATGCTTATGATAGGTACAAAATTAGCAACGTGTTTATGCAACCACGCAAGTTGCATTGTCGGTCGCATAGTGTGTAGTCTTGTTTATGGTTGCGATCGAAGTTGCATTCGAAGTTTCAAAAATATCAAAATGTTTTGATGTTTATAGGTTGTATTGATGGTTGCGTTGTAGGTTGAAGTGTCTGTGTCAAAATATGCAACATGTAATATAAACGTGTTGCGTAAACACGTTGCATAGTGTGTACCCACTATTACAATTTATTGCCAGACTATTGTCTGATAATGTTTGACAGAAACTGTCAACTATCAAAATATAAATTATGCCAGTGTCATTCGCACATTTGACAATAATAACATGTCTGACAAATATCTGAAAATAATTTGACAATGACAACGAAATGTGTTAACGCGACTGTAAGAGGTATGACAATTTATTGAATATATGAATGCTTTTTCTGGCAACGTTGTCAGATAAAAATTAACAGTTCACACGGTTGTGAGAAATTTTAACCACATTTTACTGACAATATTTTAAGATTTGACAACGGTCTCTACAGAGTTTAAGAGTTTATCTAGTCTGAAATTGTAATTAAATATTTTATTTTGAATTGTAAAGAAAGTGCGATATAAATCGGAAGTCCGACATAGCAAAGCAGATTCTCTTTTATTTCAATACAAATAGGCAGATAACTTATATTTCGTTATATCCATCAGTTAATGAACCAATAGCTTTTACGAATTTTTATTATTTTCTGACATTTGCCAACTTTCATTCCCCTTGTTGGCTCATTTGTCATTTGCATTTTAAGAACATTCATATTATAAAAGTGACTGCTTGTCGTTGTCGCTTTACTCCTAGTGAGCCATTAGTTTGCTAAGCGTTTCCCCTCTCCCAAATAATAACTGTAAAACAAAATGAAATTTGTTTTCAAAGTAAAATAATTTTTTCAACCGCTTCCGGGAGAGGAAAAAAATTAAACCCATATCCGTGTTTTGAAAGTTTATGTCCGAAGTTATTGTGTTGATCTATCCCTCTTCTTTTTATTGCTATGGAATGTTTATAAAAAAGGCAATAAGGTACCCTTAAGTGGGGATATGACGGGTTAATTTGCTCTATAAAAATATTCACCATAAAATTATATTACATATATCGAGCCATAACCGCCAAAAAAGCTTGACCGACAAATTTTTTGAACAAAGGTTTTATTGACGAAAATCGATTACTTACGATCGCAAATAATCGTTTTTGGTCAAACAAATTAATTTCGAAAATTATGTCGCTTAAGCTTTTTTGGCGGTTACGGCACGATATGTAAATCTCTGGAAGCACAAAAGCTCAAAATTGAACAACATTAAAATTTAGTCAAAATTGAAAATTCGTTTAAGGGTTTATTTCGTATTTATTAACGATTTTATTTTAAGCACAAGGACGTATTCGGCAGTTTTTGGCAAAATCCAACCAGAAACAGTTTTATGGACCACCCTACAAATATTCGCCTTCATAACAGATTTGTATGACAAATATTTATTTACAGATCCGTTTAAAAGAAAAAGGACAAATTATTTAAAAAGTAAATCAAACCTCAGCTCTACAGTAATTCCAGAGATTTCACTTACACAAATTTGTTAAATTCGATTTTCTCTATTTATAGAATAACTACACTGAAAAAAAATCTTGTAGGGTACGAACTCACATTCTTTGCATCTGAATGCAAGCATTCTACCCAATTTTAATATATTTACACCTTAATATTTGTCAACGTAGGAAAATATATATGAATACATATTTTTTACTTAAAATCTCATGCTTACCAAAGCTGAAGATATTACGACATGTTTTTGTTACTTTCGAAAATGAAAAAATTGTTGCCTAAAATTTTTTTTGTTATATATACATATGAAAGTTTAGTATAGTTTACGAAAGAAGCAACTATGAAAGTTTTTTTGCATTATTATTTTCAGTGTGTCAAGTTTTTCTTAAATGTAGAAACATTTAAATATGATTTTCGCGCAATAGCAATAGAAAAATATGAAATTTAAATTTCAGAGTTCTATTGTGGAAAAAATTGCATTTTAAGAGGTGGGTGTTTTGAGTAAAGCACAAGAGTAATGCATTTCCCAACCCTGATCACCACTTATTGTATTGTCTGGATGCTCTTATGCACTTTTCTCTAAAATAAATGTAGAAAATCTTAAGAATAAAAAACACTTTCTCACGTACATACATATTTGTCATATGGAATTTTCGGTTTGTTGCTGTTTGCTTGTTTTTTTATGCTTTCATATAAATTTTTTTTTTTTGACAACACACAAATGTTAAGTATGAGTTCCCTTAAATTTTTCTTTTTATCATTTTCGGTTTAGATTTTGTTGGTCTTATTTTGGTCGTGCTTTTTATTCGAGATTTAACTTTTTTACAACAACAACAGGCAACAAAAATGTTGCAAAACATACTTGGAAAAAGGGGGAAAAACAAACATGCAACACATACATAAATACATTTCGATACACTCAAAAAATTTATATTTTGTTTTTAAATAAATGGAAGATCCAATATAATAAGTCATTTAATGAAGATAATCAGATCAAGAGCTTATGCCTCGATATTAGTGGAAATTCAGAACGTTCCTAATGCGCAACCTGTGAATAAACCAACGCACATTCCATGTGTTGAAGATAGAGCGTTGCATGGTGCACTTCAGTCAAAATGTACTGCCCGTGGTATCGGTGATAGCTTCTCTCGATTCTTATAGAGCATCCTTAGGTATCGCACTATAAGAGTTGTTATGTTGGGATCTCATCAAACGAGTTCAAGTTAATTCAGGGTACCGTAAGGTTCCGTTTTTTCGCCAAATATTTTCCTTATTTTTCTAAATGACCTTCTATGTCAAACTTTCAATCCTATTTATTCTTTCTCGGAGGACACCAGCATCTGCCATTCTTTCTCATTCAGCCATAGACCAAGCCACCCGGAGGTTTAGGCTGTGAGATAAACTATGAATGATACTTCAAATTATGATTTATCAAAAATCTCAATGGGGTCATATGAATAGGATACACATAGACATATGTATGACCGAAAATGTTACTCCATCTGTAACTATGGGATATATAAGTATTAAGAAATCAAAAGCTCTTGATGTTTTTGGCATGAAAATTGAGTGTGATGTTCGATGGGCATTTTGTGTCAAAAGAAGCATTCAAGTGACTAGGATTTTTGAAACGGTGCAAGCAATACTTCACCCCATTTGATATCCTTACTATTTATTCCACTTATATCCGACCAAAAATGGAATACAACTTTCATGTATGGGCCGGCGCTTCAAAGTCTATTTTGGGGCTGCTTGACCGCGTACAGGAGAGGCCGAAGAAGCTCACCGGTGACAGTACGTTATCCAACTCTATTGATTCATTGGAGCATCGACGCAATGTGGTGTGCATTTCCTTGTGTTCTGATGAAATTGGGTAAAGTCTTCCTGAAACCCGCACATTTTTACGCACAACATGTGCTTCATGCAGGGCACATCCTTTTATGGTCGATTGGCCAACAAATCACACTACGCATTACAGATAGAATTCGTTTTTTAGCCGAACTGTTCGTACATATTTGAAACAAACTGCTTCTCAAGTGAAAAAAAAGTATTTTTAGTGTATGTACTTAATGAATGTATGTACAGAATAAAAGTAAATGCTAAGACTCCAGACAGTACGACTTAAAAAAATGTCGTTTTTGAGTTATGATCGTGCTAAAAATGGCGACACAGTGAACAAAATACTAAAAGGGCGGTATTTGTAAGCGTGGCAAAAAAAATAAAAAAATCTTTTTGGAATTGTTTTTACATTATCTTTAATCCAGGGGGTGTCTGGTCGAACCACTCTACGGTCCAGTTAGTATGGTCACAAAGTAGACCAGAGTTGTAGAAAGTGACTGAAGAAAAAAGCTCAAATCATCTGATTTGATCACTGTTAAAAAGAGACAAATATAGTGTGTTTGTTATTGCATATTTTTAGTACAATAATCAAAACAAACAGCAGAAAATGTAACTTAGTGAAATGAACAATTGAACATTTTTACAAAATTAAATGAAAGATTTTGCAGTGTTGAACTAAATAAAACAATGTGTAAAACATTATTAGTAATATAAAAGTGATTAAAATTAGTTTCCAAATGCTTACAAGCTCAATTTTAAAAATTTTCCTTCAAAAATATTAATTTTTAACTTCAACTTGCAAAAAGCAAACAACGAATAAGACCACAAAGCATAAAACAAAAATACACTTGAGCACATGAACATTTGTACAAAATTAAATGGAGGAATTTGTGGTATTGAATTAAAAAACACAATGCGAAAAGAATTATTAGTATTAATAAAGTGGTTAAAATTTGTTTTCAAATGATTAGACACTTCGTTTTAAGCATTTTCGTTCGCAAATATTAATTTTTACCATTTATTTACAAAAACTAGGCTGCGAATGAGACCACAAAGAATAAAATGTAATTACTTTAAAATAATACCACGCGAAAGAAAAAGTAAAGAGGATTTGATGACTGTGTGAGCGAGACCTCTAAAAACACCACAAAAACGAATTATCTTCCGTCCTGTGTCTCCTCTGGTCTACTTTGTGGTATGGTTTTCAGAAAGTCTTCATCTGTTGCATAGTGTTATAAATGTAAAAAGTTTCGTTTGAAAAATAATCTTGAACGAAATGATTCCTTTATTTCCTTCGTATCTTTTGAAAAACACCAACTGATTAAGGAAAAAATGCATAAAATAAAATGAAAAATGTATTCGTACTTCGCATACACATGGAATGAGTTTGAATACATGAATAGGTAATTTGTTCTTTTATACGAATATTCGTTCAGTTTTTGTTAGATTTAATGACATTTCAAAATTTTCTTTACACACTCGTTATTAAGGTAGAAAATGTAAGTTGATTGCTTGTTGGTGCTTTTCGTTCTAAAATTCCCATCATTTACAATATACATGTGTAGTTAGGTGATTTTTTTTTTTAAATAACACATTTTCTTTAAATATGATGCTGATTAATTTTAAAATTTAAAATTAAATTTTACAATTTGTCAGGTCTGGCAATGTACTGGCAATAAAAAACTTGACGGTTTCGCACGATTGTATCCAATTTGTCATAAATGCTTATGATAGGTACAAAATTAGCAACGTGTTTATGCAACCACGCAAGTTGCATTGTCGGTCGCATAGTGTGTAGTCTTGTTTATGGTTGCGATCGAAGTTGCATTCGAAGTTTCAAAAATATCAAAATGTTTTGATGTTTATAGGTTGTATTGATGGTTGCGTTGTAGGTTGAAGTGTCTGTGTCAAAATATGCAACATGTAATATAAACGTGTTGCGTAAACACGTTGCATAGTGTGTACCCACTATTACAATTTATTGCCAGACTATTGTCTGATAATGTTTGACAGAAACTGTCAACTATCAAAATATAAATTATGCCAGTGTCATTCGCACATTTGACAATAATAACATGTCTGACAAATATCTGAAAATAATTTGACAATGACAACGAAATGTGTTAACGCGACTGTAAGAGGTATGACAATTTATTGAATATATGAATGCTTTTTCTGGCAACGTTGTCAGATAAAAATTAACAGTTCACACGGTTGTGAGAAATTTTAACCACATTTTACTGACAATATTTTAAGATTTGACAACGGTCTCTACAGAGTTTAAGAGTTTATCTAGTCTGAAATTGTAATTAAATATTTTATTTTGAATTGTAAAGAAAGTGCGATATAAATCGGAAGTCCGACATAGCAAAGCAGATTCTCTTTTATTTCAATACAAATAGGCAGATAACTTATATTTCGTTATATCCATCAGTTAATGAACCAATAGCTTTTACGAATTTTTATTATTTTCTGACATTTGCCAACTTTCATTCCCCTTGTTGGCTCATTTGTCATTTGCATTTTAAGAACATTCATATTATAAAAGTGACTGCTTGTCGTTGTCGCTTTACTCCTAGTGAGCCATTAGTTTGCTAAGCGTTTCCCCTCTCCCAAATAATAACTGTAAAACAAAATGAAATTTGTTTTCAAAGTAAAATAATTTTTTCAACCGCTTCCGGGAGAGGAAAAAAATTAAACCCATATCCGTGTTTTGAAAGTTTATGTCCGAAGTTATTGTGTTGATCTATCCCTCTTCTTTTTATTGCTATGGAATGTTTATAAAAAAGGCAATAAGGTACCCTTAAGTGGGGATATGACGGGTTAATTTGCTCTATAAAAATATTCACCATAAAATTATATTACATATATCGAGCCATAACCGCCAAAAAAGCTTGACCGACAAATTTTTTGAACAAAGGTTTTATTGACGAAAATCGATTACTTACGATCGCAAATAATCGTTTTTGGTCAAACAAATTAATTTCGAAAATTATGTCGCTTAAGCTTTTTTGGCGGTTACGGCACGATATGTAAATCTCTGGAAGCACAAAAGCTCAAAATTGAACAACATTAAAATTTAGTCAAAATTGAAAATTCGTTTAAGGGTTTATTTCGTATTTATTAACGATTTTATTTTAAGCACAAGGACGTATTCGGCAGTTTTTGGCAAAATCCAACCAGAAACAGTTTTATGGACCACCCTACAAATATTCGCCTTCATAACATATTTGTATGACAAATATTTATTTACAGATCCGTTTAAAAGAAAAAGGACAAATTATTTAAAAAGTAAATCAAACCTCAGCTCTACAGTAATTCCAGAGATTTCACTTACACAAATTTGTTAAATTCGATTTTCTCTATTTATAGAATAACTACACTGAAAAAAAATCTTGTAGGGTACGAACTCACATTCTTTGCATCTGAATGCAAGCATTCTACCCAATTTTAATATATTTACACCTTAATATTTGTCAACGTAGGAAAATATATATGAATACATATTTTTTACTTAAAATCTCATGCTTACCAAAGCTGAAGATATTACGACATGTTTTTGTTACTTTCGAAAATGAAAAAATTGTTGCCTAAAATTTTTTTTGTTATATATACATATGAAAGTTTAGTATAGTTTACGAAAGAAGCAACTATGAAAGTTTTTTTGCATTATTATTTTCAGTGTGTCAAGTTTTTCTTAAATGTAGAAACATTTAAATATGATTTTCGCGCAATAGCAATAGAAAAATATGAAATTTAAATTTCAGAGTTCTATTGTGGAAAAAATTGCATTTTAAGAGGTGGGTGTTTTGAGTAAAGCACAAGAGTAATGCATTTCCCAACCCTGATCACCACTTATTGTATTGTCTGGATGCTCTTATGCACTTTTCTCTAAAATAAATGTAGAAAATCTTAAGAATAAAAAACACTTTCTCACGTACATACATATTTGTCATATGGAATTTTCGGTTTGTTGCTGTTTGCTTGTTTTTTTATGCTTTCATATAAATTTTTTTTTTTTTGACAACACACAAATGTTAAGTATGAGTTCCCTTAAATTTTTCTTTTTATCATTTTCGGTTTAGATTTTGTTGGTCTTATTTTGGTCGTGCTTTTTATTCGAGATTTAACTTTTTTACAACAACAACAGGCAACAAAAATGTTGCAAAACATACTTGGAAAAAGGGGGAAAAACAAACATGCAACACATACATAAATACATTTCGATACACTCAAAAAATTTATATTTTGTTTTTAAATAAATGGAAGATCCAATATAATAAGTCATTTAATGAAGATAATCAGATCAAGAGCTTATGCCTCGATATTAGTGGAAATTCAGAACGTTCCTAATGCGCAACCTGTGAATAAACCAACGCACATTCCATGTGTTGAAGATAGAGCGTTGCATGGTGCACTTCAGTCAAAATGTACTGCCCGTGGTATCGGTGATAGCTTCTCTCGATTCTTATAGAGCATCCTTAGGTATCGCACTATAAGAGTTGTTATGTTGGGATCTCATCAAACGAGTTCAAGTTAATTCAGGGTACCGTAAGGTTCCGTTTTTTCGCCAAATATTTTCCTTATTTTTCTAAATGACCTTCTATGTCAAACTTTCAATCCTATTTATTCTTTCTCGGAGGACACCAGCATCTGCCATTCTTTCTCATTCAGCCATAGACCAAGCCACCCGGAGGTTTAGGCTGTGAGATAAACTATGAATGATACTTCAAATTATGATTTATCAAAAATCTCAATGGGGTCATATGAATAGGATACACATAGACATATGTATGACCGAAAATGTTACTCCATCTGTAACTATGGGATATATAAGTATTAAGAAATCAAAAGCTCTTGATGTTTTTGGCATGAAAATTGAGTGTGATGTTCGATGGGCATTTTGTGTCAAAAGAAGCATTCAAGTGACTAGGATTTTTGAAACGGTGCAAGCAATACTTCACCCCATTTGATATCCTTACTATTTATTCCACTTATATCCGACCAAAAATGGAATACAACTTTCATGTATGGGCCGGCGCTTCAAAGTCTATTTTGGGGCTGCTTGACCGCGTACAGGAGAGGCCGAAGAAGCTCACCGGTGACAGTACGTTATCCAACTCTATTGATTCATTGGAGCATCGACGCAATGTGGTGTGCATTTCCTTGTGTTCTGATGAAATTGGGTAAAGTCTTCCTGAAACCCGCACATTTTTACGCACAACATGTGCTTCATGCAGGGCACATCCTTTTATGGTCGATTGGCCAACAAATCACACTACGCATTACAGATAGAATTCGTTTTTTAGCCGAACTGTTCGTACATATTTGAAACAAACTGCTTCTCAAGTGAAAAAAAAAGTATTTTTAGTGTATGTACTTAATGAATGTATGTACAGAATAAAAGTAAATGCTAAGACTCCAGACAGTACGACTTAAAAAAATGTCGTTTTTGAGTGCATATTTAAAAATACATAGTTTCATATCATAGAAAAATGCGTTTTGATGCTCTTTTGGTTTCATAAAATGTGTTTTATGCATTTTTAATTTTCTACATGTTGATAACCTAATTTTCTTATGCCGAGTACACATCTGGCATTTCTTGTGTTGTCATTTTGAGGTTTCATTTTCAAAATGTGTGCAACGCCGTTCCCATTATGTTTTTTATATGAAAAGCAATGTCACACAACGAAAAATATGGGAAATGACAAACGTTGCCACCGGTGTACACTATTGTGATGTCACAAAATGCCAAAGTGTGTACTCGGCATTATTTATTTTAAACAGCTGTTGCTTGAAAAGCTTTCTACAATATTTGGAAATTTTTTAGTACTGCCTTACTTTCAACGTAATTTAATGAGATCTTTAATTAATCACTAAAAAAATGAAATTGTATTTAAATATAATTTAAATTTAAATAAAAACTAGCTAAATACGTACTTAAATATTAATTTAAAAACTGGAGATTAATCTCACATTGATTGAATTTGATGTTTTTGAGCGGTAGTTTAAACTTGTTTTTTTATGTAGTATTACCATACTAAGGATGAAAATAGTGGCAACATTTTCTGTGCAAAGTCATAATGTTATTGATTTTTTGTGGATCTGCCTAATTTTATTATTTTCCAGTACAATATTGTACATATATATATATATATATATATTTATCCCTATTCATTGTTCCCCCATTTTAAAGAGTCATTTGCAAACTTTCAGTTAAATAAAACAACCGGGAACCAAATAGTTGACTTTGAAAATTCAAAGTTCCCCCGAAATTCTAATTTTTTGCTCAATCTGTTTAGGACAGGTGGATTTAGTTTTGTGGTAATTATTTCCCGGCAATATTTAGAATTGGGCTGTATATTTCTTTATGTGTTGTGGAATTAGTTTACCATATAATTTTTTTTTAAAAAGTTATATGTTTCACAAGTGTATGTTGTCAGCATTAATTTAAGATTAAAGCACCACGATTGGTCGCTTTAACTAGCAAGCAAAACCATATAATCGACTACCCAAAAACATAAATAAAGATTAGGGTTAACTTAATCTCTAATCTTGAACTCAAGAAGTGGACCTAAGCCAATCAAGTTCAAAATCCAATCAGCTCTTGACCTCAAAAAAACGTCGATCGCTGCCAATTTGACTACAATAGTTTAGGAGAAATTTCGAAAAACTTCTTCGTCAAATTGACTTAAGAGTGTATTGGTTGCCGATAATTTGACCAAAATCTGTAAAATGATTCTGATGATGATGATATCATTGTCGAAATTTTTTTTTTGTATTTCATTACTCCGTAATTCCTTGTCAAATCGATTTTTCATACATACTAATTTTTTTGGCTCAAAAACTGATGGGAAGTTTCAAAGATGATCTGCTAGGCCAACCGATTGCCATATTTTTTGTCTTCTTTTTACTTGGTTGAATATCTGAAATAAAATAAATAAAATGAATAGACAGCCAATTACGAGTTTAGTTGCTCCACTTTTACACGATACTGTCTCTGCATGAGTCTTCTTCATGTGTGTTTAGTCTTTGTAGTAGATGATTTTGATGAAAGAAAATAAAAACTTTTACTTCATTTAAACTTCAAAAGAGAATTTTTTGTAAAGAATAAAAAAAAAAACACCAGGCAAGAAAAAATCCAGACACTTTTTTCCAAGTTAATATTTTAATGTGCAAGTGTACGAGTATTTAATGTTTCCCACAGCAAAAAAAAATGCGAAATTTCTTAATGTCTGGAATAGTTTTTTAAAACACACTTTATTTGAGTGAATTTGCCTTGATGTACGTGTGATTATATATGTACACGGCAAATAGATGTACATATGTATGTATGTATGTATGTAGTATATTGTTATAATCATATCATATTGTAGATAAAAAATTCTTTAGAAGTTTTTCTCGTGATGTTCTTGCACAAAATAAAAATACATGGGACGAGTACATTTGAGATTTGAACGAAAATGATTCATTGCAAACTGTTTTGTAGAATGCACATTACGAAATGGACAAAAGAAACAAATAATTTTGAAAAATTTGGCAAATCTAAAGGGTATTTCATTAAGCGCTTACTAGCTTTAAATTTAAGTAAACCAAAGTGTTTGTTAGATACATATCATCGAAATTTTTTATTCGTTTGAAAGGGCTATCGATGCCTTATGTATGGAATATAACATCATGCAAATGTTCCTAGCGGCTTCACATCCAAAATATTCAGTTCACATGACCTCCATGTGAGATAAACAGGCCCTCAAATGGTTCAATATCACATGCGTTGTATGGCTCATAGCGCAACATGTCGAAAAGCAGTTGGAAATCATCGATCTAAAGCGCTTTCCGTTGACGGTGATGGTCTGCACAAGGTCCTTCTTAAAGAAACATAGACCAATGACCGCTAGCCCAAAATCCACATCAAACAGTGACTTTTTCGGGATGCATTATACGCACTTGGATCTCATTTGAATTGGTATCATCCCCAACTCAACAATTTTGTTTGTTCGCCATTCATCCAGAAATGGGAATGGCCTCATCGCTGAAGATGATATTTTTGTGCCCGTTCAGCGAACACACGTCGTTGCTCAAGGTCGTTTACCTTCAGCTCATGGGTCAGTTGAATTTTATACGGGTGCAGCAGCCCAAGTCATGACACGAAATTGGCGAAGAATCAGATTTTCCTGCACACTCCCAGGAGCAGTGGCGATGTTTTCGACAGATCTTGAGATTCGTCGACGTACGCTTGTAGGTTGATTCTTTACTAAACCAGACTAAAAATGTATTTTGGTAAAACAATTTTATCATTTACCAATTTCCTAGATGTACCGTCAACAATATGGCTACTATCAAATATTAAAGCTCGCAAATTCCTATTGGAAAACCCTGTGTACATATATATATATATATATATATATATATATATATATATATATATATATGTATGTATGTACCTATATACACATACACCATTCACCAAAGAAATACCATGCTAACCCAATCTATAGGCTCTCTAGATCATCGACGCAATGGGCGATGTGATACATTACTACTTCAGACGAATGTGCGTCAACGTATGTACATCGTCCATTTTTCATGGAAAAAATTGTTTAATGAAATAAATTTAATGGACTATACATCATCTATTTCTTATTCAAAAAATTAAATTGACTATATTTCTTATGCACAAAATTTAATGAACTATACTCGTACATCGTTTATTTTTCATGCAGAAAATTAAATGGATTAACATGGTCCATTTTTCATGCCAAAAAAAAAGTTTATGAAAAAATTTAATGAACTATAATCGTCCATTTCTTATGCAAGACACTAAATGGACTATACATAGTCTATTTTTCATGCAGAGAGTTAAATGGATTATACATCGTCCATTTTTCACGCAAAAAATTTTGTATGAAAAAAATTTAATGGACTATACATCGTCCATTTCTTATGAAAAAAATTAAACAAACTGTGCATCAGCTAATTCTTATGCAAAAAATTAAATCGTTCATCGTTCATATACATCGTTCATTTCTTATGCAAAAAATTAAATGGACTATACATCGTTTTTGTTTTATGCAAAAAATTTAACGGACTATACATCGTCTATTTTTCCAGTTCATATGGAAAAAATTAAATGGACTATACATCGTCTATTTTTCATACAGAAAGTTAAATGTGCTATACATCGTCCATTTTTCATACAAAAAAAAATTTATAAAAAAAATTTAATGGACTATACATCGTCCATTTCTTATGAAAAAAAATTTAGTGACCTTTACAACGTCAATTTATCAAGCAAAAAAATTTTATGAAACGTTTAATCGTCCATTTCTTATGAAAAAAAATTAATGGACTTTTATAGTCTATTTTTCATGGAAAAAAATTTCTACGAACAAATATAAAGGACTATACATCGTCCATTTCTTATGCAAAAAATAAAATGGACTATACTCGTATATCGTGTTTTTTCATGCAGAACATTAAATGGACTATACATCGTTTTTGTTTTATGCAAAAAATTTAATGGACTATACATCGTCTATTTTTCCAGTTCATATGGAAAAAATTAAATGGACTATACATCGTGTATTTTTCATACAGAAAGTTAAACGTGCTATACATCGTCCATTTTTCATGCAAAAAATTAAATGCACTATACATGTCTATTTTTCATACCGACAATTAAATGGATTGATTATACATCGTCTATTTTTCATGCAAAAATATTTTCTGTGAACAAATTTAATGAACTATACATCATCTATTTCTTATAAAAAAAAAATTTAATGAACTATACACCGTCCATTATTCATGGAAAAAATTTATAATTAAGTAATTAAATGGATTCTACGTTGCCTATTTTTCATGCAAAAAAACTTTTTATGAAAAAATTTCAAGGACCATTTCTTATGCAAAAATTAAATGGACAAAACATCGGATAATTCTTATGGAAAAAATTTAATGAACTACACACCGTCCATTTCTCATGCAGAAAATTAAATGGACTATACATCGTCTATTTTTCATGCAGAAAGTTAAATGGACTATACATCGTACATTTCTTATAAAAAAAATTTACATGGTCCATTTTGCATGTAAATAAAATTTTATGCAGAAAATTAAATGGACGCAAAAAATTAAATGAATTAATTAATTATTTAAGATATGAACTCTTAATGTTAGTTCATATGAAGATACAATAAATAAATATATGTACAAAAAAGAATTGGTGCAATGCTCATGATCGAAATGTCGCTATTATGAATTTCACTCACTGTGATTGTTTAAAATATTTAAGGAATAGCATTTTAAAATGTCTTAATATTTCAACGTTTAAATTTTAACTGCCTTATTTATAAAAAATAGTTCAGGTTTATTAAGCGCTTATTTGACATATTTCTATGGGAAATTTGTCAAATAAACCTTTAATAAACCTGAAACATTTTTTATGAATTAGACCGTAATACTTTAATATGGGTTGGCAAGTTTGTTTTTTTTTTGTGTAAATCAAATTTATTACCAAATGGCAAATTTAAAAGTATAAGAAGCATGTTTTTTCAATATGGCAATATGGTAATCTCAAACTTAACAAGTTAAAATTGTCAGCGCAGCTGTAGTTGATGAAAAAATGTTTGTATTTTTCGCTGTCCTTAGGCATTTTGCAGAACAAAAGATATTTTGATAAATTTATCCAACAGTAATTTCTAAAATAAAAAATGTTATTTTAATACTTAAATTTTCTGTGGTTTATATCGTTACCTGCTTCACAATCAAAATTTTACAATGGCACAATGTTGCCACATTAAAATCTTAAGATACTTATTGTTAATTCTCTATTGTATCTGCGATAAATATATTTCAGTATACATTTATATTAAAATTTGTAACAATTTTAAGATTTTGTGCTACCAAAAGAGGTGGGAGTTACTGCTAACTTTTTTAAAATTCTTATTTTAGCAACAGGGGTCTTCACACCGGATGCTTGCTCATTTGAAAATAATTTGCGGTGGTATGGAAACTATAACACTTATCTAATTAATTTTTCTACATTCTGTGTTCAATGGCATATTTTAAATACCACTTTTGTATGTAGAATTAAGCTTATGTTCTATCTATTTCAAAGTGTTTGAAATAGATAGATATATGTACATATATATTTGTTTCACTAATTTGAGTGCCACTAGTCAAGTGTTTTCCTATATTTTGTAAATTTCTTACAAACACCTGCGTTAGACTCCGTACTTCTATAAATTTTGATAAATAAAATAGTAAAAAACGTGCTTGGAAACGGTAACACCAAAAATATATAAAAACGTTGAAGTAGTGAAGGTTTAAAGTTGATGGTATAAAAATTATACCACTGCGAATTATATCCTTGGCTAAAAGCAACAAACTGAAGCACAGTGATATTTCCTATGTGTTAGAAACTATCAGAGATGAAGTTTTTTGGGAAGAGATAATATCAGACGCTATCAGGAGCTCGATTATCAGAACCAATTATAAAACTTTTTAATCACATTGTTGCAGTCGACAATCACTTTGATGAAGGTGAAATCTCGGAAAGTTGGACCAACTAAAGAAATATTATGAGTTGAATAGAAATAGCCCCAACCGGTGGACTCGAATTTTTAAATTTTTTCGATGTGGCATTCTTATTGGGTATAACACACCACTAAAAGATTTTAAGGTGAATATAATTTCAAGTCTGTTTCACTCACATGCTCTTGTTCATCAGTGACCTCCGGAAAGCCAAATAAAAAAGCACTATTCGACTAAAAAAATAATAAACCGTTTGTAGTTCAAGCATACTAGCTTAGTCAACCCACCACACTACAAAGATGCAGCAAGACGGAACACCAGAGAAGAACTCAGTGAATGTGCCCTACTTGAGATGTTTCACTTTGTTTAAATAGGGTCTACACCTAACATAATTTGTAAGAGAGCGTCAAATTCAATCGCAGAGAGAATTATGTTACGTGTAGACTTCAAATTAGTGTTATCTCAATCTTATAAGATTTTTTATGAGAGCGTTGTTATAAGAAATCTAATAACAACAATCTTATGAGATGAACTGTCAAAAAACACAGGTAAATGAAAATAAATTAGTATGCATGTGTGAGTGTTTATTAAAATATATGAAAAACAATTTTTTGGACAAAATTTCTGGGATTTTATATATTTAAATGTGCCTAATTTGATTTATAAGTTAAAGTTTGTGTGAAAAAGTGAAAACAAAATAAATAATTATACAAAAATAATACATGTTAACTCGATGAGAATTTGCATAAAATGAAATGTTATAAGAAAAGTAAAATTACGTGATCCTGTTGTATGAGATGAAGAGAAATATCGGCATTTTATTTTTGTCATTCTGCCGACGTTCTCTCACATATTATGTCAGAGTTAATCGCAGTTGTAGACGCTATGTTAAGTAAAAGGAAATCCTGCTTTAATGACTTCATAAATGAAGGTACTTCATAAGTGTGGTGGTATAAAAATCATAACGCATCCTTAAAATTAAATTTTTTTAATTAAATTACTTCTAAAGGGTGTTTTTTATAAATGTATAAAACTTTAAGTTGGCAACACTTTTTTAACTGGCGGCCATTTTGTCAGCTGCCAATTGACTTATGTTTTGTTTGGTTTGACATTTAAACATGAATAGACTGACGCCTGAACAACGCTTCCAAATTGTGCAAATTTATTTTCAAAATCATGGTTCTGTTCGAACTACCTGTTCCGCACTACGTCCATTTTAAGGTCAACATCATCGTTCATCAAAGCAATTAATTCGAAATAAATATGGAATGTTTTCGTACCACGTTCACTCTAAATGATAATACGCATCCACATAGACGCCGTACAGTGCGTACAGAAGAAGTCATTGCTGTCGTAGAGCGAATCGTAGAGGAAGACTCGAATTAGTCAGTGACCGCTATATCCATTGAACAACCATGATGTGCAGGAGCCGTGGTTTCAACAAGACAGCGTAACATGTGACACAGCTCGTGCCACAATTGATTTATTCAAGGAAACGTTTGGTAACCACATAGTTTCACGTTTTGGACTCATGAATTGGCATCCAAGATCTTGCGATTTAACGCCGCTAGACTATTTTCATTTGGAGGACAACATTCGCCGCGTTATTTCCAATATACGGCTACAAATGCTGGAAAAAGTCATAAAAAATCGTACCTCCAGATTATACTACGTCCGATACAGCCGTGGCGGTTATATGTCAGAAGTCATATTTAAAACATAATGCCAGAAGATTGTCTTTCGAATAAAGCAAATTTCATGTCAATTTAAAAAATTCATCTTTGTTTTAATTCATTTCAAAGTTCTATACCTAAAGCACCCTGTATAAATAAAAGTAAATAAAAATTTTCTTGAATTTTTGTCGATTTCATTTAGTGCTCCGGAACGAATTAAATATGAATTGATATTTAACTAGAATTGGTGAAATAGGCTCTTAGTCATGCAACTATGGCTTTTTTCAAAATTGTACTAAAAATACGAGTACACCTCTGTACATAAGAAGGTGTGTGAATTAGGTATATTACAGTTTTGTAGTTGTAGTTTAGGAGAAAATTGCAGTCATTGGTTTTTATTTTCGTGTAAGCGATATAGATTTTGATTAAGATTTCAATTGAAATCTAGTATATTTCGTGTTAATGTTTTAAAATATATATAGTAATGCATATACACAAAATTTCAAAGAGCTGGTGCATTTTTTTCTGACTCATTGAAAAATTTTGCATTAAAAAAATTAACAAAAAAACCAACTATTCAATATAAACTAAATAAAAATTAAATAGTAACTGTTTTATTAAGCTTGAGGTCTTTTTTGTTTTGAATAAAATTAACAATTTAATTCAAATAATCACTAAATAGAAATTATTAAAGTTATTTTATGTTATGTGTACTTACAGCAAATTGGCATCTTTTGATGGGAAAAAGGCAATACGCGGCGGCATACCATTCGTCTTCCGTAAGTTTCTTCAATTACAGTTGGGTAATGAAGTGCATTTGAAAATAAATTTTCTCTCAAATACACAGCTCAATTTGGTCCATGGTCATTTGGTGCTCAACATGGCTTCGCACGCATAACGCGTTGGAATTTGGAGAGGCCACCGGAAAGACTGCATAATGGTGATGTAGAGGCTATATTTTCTTTAATGGACAATGAATTCACCCGTTCAATGTGGAACTATCAGTAAGTACCTAATCTACTTATAAATAATTAATAATAAAAATTAATGTTCGCCTTTACAGATTTCGCATAACGTATCGTTTGATATTGCGCGAAAAAGAGTTACATTTCCATATAGGTGTCTATAATCCTAGTAAAGACTTAGCGCTTACCTTTAATCTATTATTGCATACGTATTTAAAAGTTCCTGATGTTAGACGTTGTCAAATAACTGGACTGCATGGCTGTACCTTTATGGATAAGGTTTGCAGTTCCATATGTGTGTTTGTTTGAAATTAATTTTTCTTTTGCATTTCTCTACTAGACTCGCGATGGTGCTATGTATCAAGAGGGCCGTGAAGTTGTGACGGTTAATGAATGGACCGATCGCATCTATCAGCATACGCCCCAAGAACACATTATTACGAATGTGGTGTCGGGCCGCAAAATGCGCATACACAAGTATAATTTTCCAGATACAGTCATCTGGAATCCGTGGATTGATAAGGCGCGAGAGATTGGTGATTTCGGAGATGATGAATTTCCTAATATGTTGTGTGTGGAGGCTGGTCATGTATCTTCCCCGGTTATATTACTGCCAGGAACTGCTTTTGAAGCAAGCCAAATATTGCAGGTATTTAAATATTCGAGCTATTAAATGATTTGCAGTAACATTTGCAAGTAATTATTGCAGTGTAAACATGTTTTTTTTAGTAAACTCTGCAACAGCACTTGGTCTAGCATATGCATGTGTACTCTAGCAATATCATGTTGACCTGTCTTATATATTATCTGTTAATTTCTTAATTTTCCTGATATATAAATTAAATAAGTAATATATTTTCTTTTCAATACAGATCATCATCGAAGGTAATGTCAGCCGAAAAACTAAACGGAATCGCTAGCGTTTAAAGAATCGGAACCCAATGAGGTAAACCGATTCTTAAAACCAAACAATGCGAACTTTTTACAAGAAGAAAATGAAACTCAAATAATGGAAAGCAACTAAAATAAATTAGAACTCAAATTGTGACTCAAATTAATATAAAAGAACATAAATACGCATGTATACGATCTACAACAACAACAATAACAAAAAACGCACATCAAAACCTAAACCTAAATAAAAAAAATATTGTAATCAAATACACTTGGGGGATTCAAACGGTAGTTTTAAATGTCATAATGTTTTAAATTATTTTTATGCAATTGTTTGTATGAAAGAAAAAACTAAACTTTCATACAAAAATTTTAAAACATCATGACCCTCTATTGCAGCACTTAAGACTATCGATTGAATCCCCCAACTATTTCAAAATGATTTTGGTGTTTAATTTTTTAAACACTTAAATATGTTTAAAATTTTAATTATATTAATATTATGTTTATTTTATAATACATACATATACATATATACATATATATTTTTATTTTAATACTGAAAATCGTTCGTTAATTGATTCCATTAAACTAATAAATAAATTTTTTACATTGCCATTTTCGTTGTTATATAGAAATTCAATATGTATTTAAATTAACTTGTGTAAAACTAAAACATTAAACAACGATAGATCTACTTTAATTTTTTTTTTTAATTTCTTTTATATTTATGTACACTTAATATAATACATACATATAAATCAATATCCAAGATTTTGAGATAAACATTAACGGAATAATAAATAAAAACAAGAATTTTTTATGTTTCATCAGTGATTTATGTATAATTAAATTGAATTTGAAGTTGTTAAAATTTGTAGAATTGCCTAAAAACTTTATTTCATAGAAATAAAATTATAATTGAAATCATTTAAGCTGTTTTTATTCTTTATAATTTCAAAAAAAAAAAAATTAAATGACTTTCTCTTAGATCCCAACTTTTTGAATGCATCCAATTTTGGATCTTTGATTGACAAGTTATCACTGTCATCTGTATAATACACTTTGCAATTTCAATATAATTTCTATAATAATAAATTTTTATATAAAAATACTGAACTATATTTATTTGACGTTATATCTGTTTTCCATATTAACATGAAGAATTTTTATTGTAGTTCGAACTTCCAACTTTATTTGTCTGCATATTTATGATTTGATTAGACTAAAGAAAGTATCGTTCGTTCGTGTGATCATTTTTAAGGAACAAATATCACCGAAGTTAATTGTAAATATCTGACAAACACTAGCAGGACATCATAGGCGTAGTAAGGCCATTCTGGGTGGCATTGCACCCCCTTACATTACATTATTACATTGCAATCGCATGTAATTATTTGTTAATGCTACTCATGAAAATCACCAGTCATAATGGCCCCTAAAAACAATTTCTAGTTACGCCCATGAACAACAACATGTTGTTTTGGAAGTCCGCCACTCCATCATCATCAGTGTTGTTGTGTTTAGTCCACTGAGTACCGAATTTATTCAGTGTTACGCAATTTGGAAGTATGAAGAGTATTAAAGTTTTCCAGCGATATTCATTTAATAGCTTCAATAAAAATACAAAAGGAAAAGCTGAGAAAATTATTACAATCTTTTTTTACAATAAGTAAAATTGATAAAAATTAGTAAGCTTAATAAACTAAATATACTAAATATTATAATTATATACGTTAATATTATCATTATTATTATTTTCTATAAGGTAAATATAGTATGTGAAACCCTTTCAGTCCCCTAACTTCCTCTGTTTCATCTAGAAGAGCTATTGCTAATGTATTGCAGGGATTACATAAAACGATTCAAGTATCTAAAGCTAAATTTATTTACTTCATCGTGAATAACGTTAACTTGGAAGTCTTTATGAATTTGTTTAATTGTTTCAAATTATCAGTATGTTCTGACACTCGCATGGTTTCCAAATCGCATGTGAGTTGCAAATCGCCAAACTTGTTTCTACATGTTCTGTAACTAATGCGTTTTGCTTGCGACTTCCCATATTAATTTAGGTCAGCAGTTGAAATCGTCAGTGTATAAGTAAACAATGCAAAGACAAAATTAGCAAAACTAAAGAACCTTTTATAAATTTCAATTAATTAACTTATAATAAAAATTTCGCGAAAATATTACTATTACTATTGATTAAAATTAAAAGAAAACATATTTAGGGCTAATAAATCAGTCAATGATTGATTATATGTATTTTATTTTTAAATCCTATTTAAACACAAAATTTTGTTTTTCATCCCAAAATTAAATGAATCTTAAATAGCCAACATTGTGCATTTAAAGGTGTTTCGGAACAAAATTTTGGTCCGGAGAAAATTTTTTTATATGGAGTTTGACGTTTCTCTTTTTGAGAGAGAGAGAAGAAGAGAACAAATTTTGTTCGGAACATTTTCTGCTTGAATTGGTTTAATTTTTGTCTTTACAAAATAGAACTGAGCTGCCAACTATTTTAATTTTGCAGACAAAGTTGAACTGAGCTGCCACATGATGGTCTATGAATAATAAAAGCAAAGAGTGCACATGTATTTATTAGGATAGATATAAAGGAAAATTAAAGTAAAATATATACAAATGAAGTTGAACGAAACAATTGCATTAAACAATTAAAAAGATGTGTGTGACACAGCAAATTATAATCACTTGCCGCTGTGCTGCCACTTGTAAAATTAATACGAATCGTTTACACACATATTTCATATGGTAGCATTGATTTTCCAGACAAAATGTTCGAAATGGATGAATCGTCTTGCAAAAAACTCTCAGTAAAAAAAATTTCTCCAGACAAAAATTTTGTTCCGAAACAATGGGTGAATTCACCTTAAGTGTTGTTTAAGTTTTACAAACATACCATATATTTTGTGCTCGTGTGTGTTTTTGAATGCATGTGGTCGTATTAAAAAGAATTTCGCAGATATACAAGAAATGCTACACATATTTTCATATCATATTACAAACTGTGTTTTTTGCTAATTCAGTTTTCTGCAAATTGATAAATAAATTTTCTTATTTATATTGAACAGCTGTTATTTGGAAAGCTTTCCATAATATTTGGAAATCTTGTAGTGCTACCGTACTTTCAACGTAATTTGATAATAACTTTAATTCGCCACTGAAAAAATGAAAGTGTATTTAAATACATTTTAAGTTTTTATGAAAATTAACTTAAACTATATTTAAATGTTCACTGATTTATTAGCCATTAATTTTATTTATTAATCATTTGAGTGTTTCATTAAAGTTTGGTGTAACATAAATTCATCAGTTCATTTCAGTACAGTCTTGCGATTTGAACTCGCCAAGAGTCTTGCGATTTCGATTTGCAGATCACCTCTCTTGCGAGTTGAAGTCACAATCGCAAATGTTATGCGATATGCGAGTGTCAGAACATGGTCATATGGTTCATTAACTATCATTCTAAGGGCTAATAAATCAGTGTAAGTTAATCTCTATTTTTGGTTTAAAATGTGTTTAAACTAGCAAACCTATAAATCAATACATTATTTAAAACATCTGTAAACGCATAAAATTGGGCATTTAAACTACCCATACAGGCCATTTGGTTTTGTTACTTACAGACCATATGTTTTGCATTAAAAGAGCACCCAACTTTTTTCTACTTTTTCTTCAGATCTTCTTCGACCTGTTTTCTTACATTTCTATTATTCTTTTATACTATTCTACTTCGCCAAGCATAAATATAATTCCTTTCTCAGTAAAATTTGGCGACTTTTAATTAAAATTTTTTAACTTTTTCGCATTTTTTATTGTGCAAAGATTTGATAGCCTGCTGCAAAACAGCTGTTTTTTGACATTTATTCTAGTGCTGCCACAATAGTGTTTTTTAAACTACACATAAGGTATTGTTCACTGATTTACTCCTGTTGAGTTTACGCTACATATAAATTTGAGTTTAGTTTAACTAAACGAGCGTTTTAACTTTGACTGATTTATTAGCCCTAAGTGTTTTTCATTGAAAAAAATTTAAATAAAATTTCTATATTGGAATTGCTTGAAGTACCGTATAGTTGAATGCAGTAAATCCAAACTGGTTTCTATATTAGTTAAAATAATTTTTAAAAAACATTTCCAACACGTTCTGTTAATTTTCAAACTATTAATTAAATACCATTGGTGAATGCGAAACCGATCGAAAAACTGTATGTCACATGACTGATTTTCCTTAAGGCCGTGATTCACTATCATACAAAGTCGTGCGATTTTTTAGAAAATACAACCCTGATATGATGGAGTTTATGAAAATTTTCAAAAGACAATAACAATTCATCACATCAGGGTTGTATTTTTTCGTAGATCGTACGACTTTGTATGATAGTGAGTCATGGCCTTTAAAAACACATATTTTCATGTATGTGTCTTAAGTCTTTTAATATTCACGTGCCATCTGTGCGGAATGGAAACTACAAAAGACTTAAACCATAGCATTAGTAGTGAAAGATTTAAGAGACATGCGGCCATTTGAAGAATTTCTACTTTATCTTTTCCAATTTGAAAGTTTAGTTCGTGTCTTAAGTCTTTTGTATTTTTTGGATTTTCATATATCTCAAACACTTAAGACACATGCACGAACAATTTTGAAAATTCGGTCCAACAAAAATTTAATGGGGATTTTCGGATTCTGCTGGTGGAATACGTACGCATGGCGTTTTCCATTCATTTTCGGCCACGGATTTCAGAGATAAGCGCAAATAAACACAAATATTTAAAAAAATCCATTAATTGTCTGTAGCTGTCTTACCGCCATTATTGAATTTGTAATGAAAGGCTTAAGAAACATGCGATAATTCTAAGAATTTTGAAACAAAAATTTACCAGCTTCAATGTGTAAGAAATCGAAAGCCTTATTACATGCATCGATATTTTCTTCGTATTTAAATAACATCAAAAAAAGTTATTTGTGTTTTTGAATTAGTATGTAATTCTTATCACGGAAAAGTCTTGGAAAACTGGCATGAAACGAAATTGAACTATGTTTTAACGAGCATCTCCAAAAAAAATTGATAATTAATGGGTGCATTCACAAGAAATAGCTGTTGCGCAACCGTGGAGTGTTTGTCTTAGAAACGCATAGTTGAGTAGTTCCGCTCCACTCAACAGTTAAGTAATTGCTATCATTTTTTCCATCATAAAATTTTTGCGCTATTTTTATTATTGAGCCATTTCTAAGAAACTTAGGCTGAGTTTACATCTGGCATTTCTTGTGTGCCATGTGCCAAAAAAACGTAAACACACTAATGAAAAACTGTTTGATTCAGACATGTGTTTATTGATTTAAACAGTTTCCAATCATGTTGGATTCTATAAAATTGTCTATTAATTATGTATGAAACTGTTTAACTTAATAAATACGTGTGTGAATCAAATAGTTTTTTATTAGTAATTAGTGGTCACGCTTTTTTTACACATGTGTGGCACATGGCACACAGATGTAAGCCCGGCCTTAAATTAAAAAGACAAAACGCAAACTCAAGAACACCCAAATACGCCAAACAATCTTTATTGATGTTATTATTTAAATTCGAAATAAATATCGTTGCATAAGCTAAGGCTTTCGATTTCTTACACTTTGAAGTTGACAAACACTGTTGCCAGACTTGCAGATTTCTCTGCATTTTGCTGATTTTTCATTGAAAAAACGACAGTGAGATTTTCAGATTTTCACTGCCAAATTGTAGATTTTCTGAAATAATTGTGAAACATCATTACTTCATTTTTCTTTCTGGAACACTAGATTCCTTGCCTTTTTTGGAGCACTAGATATTTACTGCCTTATTCATAAAAAATAATTCAAGTTTATTAAGCGCTTATTTGACATATTTCTATGGGAAATTTGTCAAATAAACCTGTAATAAACCTAAAATATTTTTTATGAGTTAGACCGTTAGTGGCGGGCAAAGCATTATTTCAATTTGGATTTTGTAATTTATTTGCTCCCGGTAATGCCATATTATTAGGTTTCACTGTTGTCGAACCCAATGATGGCGCTGCAATTTGTGTTAGAGTTGTAGTACTACTAATACTTTTGAATACCCGATATTACTCGATACTTTTTGAGTATTTACCCAATATTACTCAATACTTTAACAGTTTTTTTTGAATTGAAGAAAAAAATAAAAGGAAAATTAGCGAAATTGAATTTTTATCATAATAACAAAAATTAAAAATTTAAAAAACCCCCGAATATATCTAGAAAAGATGTTATATCTTCTAAACGGCTGAAACTTTTTTCTTAAAAAATAGCTAAGAACCCTCTCGATCAAGTTCCTCTCGGTCCAGCCATTTGGTCTGTACGTGTACATGTACTAAACATTAACTGCCTTATTCACAAAAAATAATTCAAGTTTATTTATTAAGCACTTATTTGACATATTTCTATGGGAAATTTGTCAAATAAACCTGTAATAAACCTAAAATATTTTTTATGAATTAGACCGTAAGACTTGTGGTTTTCTTTGCCTACTTTCAGCTAGAATTTTAAATATATTTGGTTTTGTTTTTAGAGCTGGTACCAGTACCTGGATTCAGTAACTTTTATTGCGATAATCGTATCGAGTTTGCTATTCAGTGACATATTTTAACGGCATTCGATGTCGGTTGGAGAAATAAATAATAAAATCAAAAGCTCAAATTTATTGAGTTTTTTATTACTCTTTGTGCTTTTCGCTTATTTTTACATTTTTATACAGAGATACCACATAAAATTTAATTAAATGGTGAGCAAGATAAAGCTGGAGACTAGCGTAAAAAATGAATTACGGAATCACATTATCGTTGTCGCAAACAAATAAATATGTCGATAAATATTACGATTTTGTGTTCGCAAAAAGTTACAGAATCCAGGTACAGATGTACGCCATTTGATGATTTTTTGTAATTAAAGTTGTGTTTGTCATTGTAATTATAAAAAAATAAGTGTTGCACTCGGGGACTGCCGCGGTAAAGCTATTGCTTAGCATAATTATTTATTTATTTTTAATTTATGCAGTATTTTTTTTCTTTGATATTAATTCAAGTTTTTTCTTTGATATTAATTCAAGTTACACTCTTTGAGCGTGGTGACCGATAAGAAAACAATTTTTTTTTTATTGAATAAATAAGAAGTTAATATCGTTTAAAATATTTTTATTATCTTACAATACATGTAGGTTATTCAGGAATTTTTATCATTGAAACTATAGGTTTATGGTAACTGAAATAAGTAACATAAGTTTGAGACTTGATATTCTCTAAATATCTGGAAAGTACCGCGTCAATGGTGGTCCCATATTTTGTTGCGGATTCTCGTTGATCATTATTCATTTTCAAATTCAATTTTTCCGAAAGAAAAGTTGTCAACCGCTCTGATTCTTTATCAGCGAAGTTGATGTTGAAATCGCCAGCCAAGATAAGTGGAAATTTATTACCATTTCTACCAAGTATTTTCGGAATCAGTCGCCGCGCTCAAAGCCCGCGATAAAAGCTATGCAATAGCTTAAAAACCTACGAATTGTCTGTTTGTTTGTGTATATAGGTACGAAATTTTGTGCTTTCCTACATGTAAAAATCTGTTCTGGCAATACTATATGTTAATGAAATCAATAGCATACTTTACTGGTTAACATACACTGGGCGATTCAAATACTTAAAAAAACAAAAGACTTAAGAAACAAACTTAGTCTTAGGTTTTTATTTTCGTTACGGAATTTCTTGATTCGGTCACCGCGCTCAATGCTGTATTGTCCAATGCCTTACTTTTGTTTTGTGTAGAAAACAATCACCCTTATTCTATTTGGCGTCGGCAACATAACATGACGTCGTTTTTAATGTTTTTTGGAAAATCGGTATTCCCGTAGATGGTATTGCCATTTATCGATGACTGTCAACATATGTTTGGTATTCTGTAAGAAAATTTATGTTGATGTTGCCGTTCATTTTGTCGTCAGTGTTTTTGATATCGTGTTCTGTTGTTGTATACCTCAACGAATTTGAAAAATAATTTAAATAGTAAAACAGTGAAATATAAAAAAAACAAGTAAACATACATATTTATTTGAAAAAATTTCTTTAAAAAAAATTAAAAATACTCGTACATATAATATGGACAAACTTAAAATAATCAACCAAAACCAATTTGAAAAGCTTGTGGAAGAGTTGGAAAAGAATCCTTTTCCTGTTAGAGAATTCCACAGGGGCAGTGTTTCTAATAATTTCAAGGAACAGTGGTAAAGTGTTGCGACTACACTTAATGCCCTCCGTCCACCAATTAGAACTAGTGGTGGATGGCAAAAAGTAAGGCAATAAATGTGTTGGGAAAGTATAGTGTATGATAGAATTATTTTTACATATCTGGCGGGACTTGAAAGCAGGAGGCGGCTTATATAAACAATTAGTACTGAGACCCTTTCCAATAAACGTTGATCTGATAGATTTTTTCCAAAATTAGGCCCTATTGTATCCAATATACGCCTAAATGATGTTTTATTCAGCCGAAAATAACTTTAAAACAATAAAACGATGAACATTACTCATTATTTTCCAAATATATGACTCAATTTATCACTTACTTTTCATCGGGTAACTGACAAATGCATGAATTTTGTCTGAGAAATCTTCTTTTCACTATTAAATTTTTTTATTTTCTTCGTCCCAATCGGAAAGAAAAACATTTTATTTTAATTTATTTGCAAAGCTTTTACTTATTCAAAAACACTTTTACCAAAAATACTAACCAAAATGAGTCAGCTGACTCAAATGCTAGATATGTGTATTGTATTTATCGATAAACAGGCAATGTCGTCATAACACTGCGAATACAAAATTAGCATTGATGTTGTGTTAAAGTGATGTTGTTTCAAAATTGACGACGATGTTGCTGACGCCAAATAGAATAAGGAGGGATGTTACCATTGAGCATAAGTACTTAATCGTAGGACATACCCAAATGGAATGCGATTCTACCCACTCATTAATACAAAGAAAAATTAATAATAAAAATATTAATTTGCCCTCTGAATTAAGTGAGCTAATGAAAGATTCACGAAAGAATCCATATCCACTTACTGTTCATTACTTACATCACGATTATTTCCAGGATTATGAAAATTTTGCAATGCAACGGATAGAAGCGCGTCCAGGTAATTTCTTTTATTTTATTTTCTTCTAAAATTAATTTGATCTAAAGTACATATTATTAAATTATTTCTCAGGAAAAAAGATTCGAGACCCTAAAGTACACATAATTCGTGTTTTGGCATATGATCCAATATTAAAGACGATTATCACAAGACTTAAAAACTTTGCTTCCAGCAGACTGTCATTACTTTTATGACAACATACATTTTGAGTAATTTTTTGTAGTATTTTTCATTTATTATTCAATGAAATAATGTTTTTTTAATTTAGTAAAATAACCTTTTATTCAATCATTAACATTACAATAAATAAAAATGAATTTCTATATTTTTTTTTAATTATCTCTAAGTGGTTCATCTTACCCACGAATTGGTAGTTATTAATCTTAATCAAAATTTGAGTGACAAATTCGTCCCGTGAAGTCTGTGAGATATTCTCGACTTTAGTTGCAACTAGGAGGAAAACTAAAGATATTCGAAAAAAAGATCGTATATTTTTTTCTTCAAAATATGTCAAATTGTTTAAATAAAGCCCTCTGATGAGATAAATATCCTTAAAAGGACTAATTATAATCAAAACGGTTCATACTCC
The DNA here is from genome assembly GCA_936439885.1 of Nowickia ferox. Lineage (NCBI taxonomy): Eukaryota > Metazoa > Arthropoda > Insecta > Diptera > Tachinidae > Nowickia > Nowickia ferox. The sequence continues at coordinate 23,491,627 of OW387026.1, forward strand.
CTTGATTTTTTCTGTACTCATGAAAAACCCGAATATTCATGACGCTACATTTTTTGAAGTAATTCAAATAATCTGTCAGGTTTTACTTACTGATATAATTTTTTCGATTATTTTTTATGAATTAATATTCGTACTCAACTGCTAAATAAAATAATGAAATACATTTTTTAGCTTAAATGGTTGCCATTGTTTGGTAGAATATTAGTGACACTAACTGTATGTACATACATACATATATTCAACTTATTTTTCCACTGAAACTTATTACATCTTGCATACTTGCATGAAAAAAACGTTTGACATTAAGCAGTGCTGCCAAGTTATGCATGGTTGAACGTTAGATGTTTCTGATGCTGACGCGCACTATAAATGCTTTTAAGAACGTACCCATTGTTTCGATAAAGGGATTACTTAAGCTGAATTCATGATTACGGCCAAAACCCAAAATTCAATTGGATTCTGTGGGGGTTATGGTTATGGCTATGTCATTATGGCGAGACACCTATAATCAAACATAGTGTTGCCCATAAGTTTGTTTCAAAGAGCTGTTTTGTATAGCGCAGGATGGCGCTAGCCGCACAATTGTTGTCCTTTCCAGAACAGACGAGACTAATTCATCTGGCATAAAAATGTATACGTATATACAGTTCGCCTTTCATACAAAAAAAAGATGCCAGTCACCCCCCAGGATTAAAGATAATCCCCCTTATTCTATTTGGCGTCGGCAACATTGTCGTCAATTTTGAAACAACATCACTTTAACACATCAATGCTAACTTTGTATTCCCTAACAGTGTTATGACGACGTTGCCTGTTTATCGATAAATACAATTCACATATCTAGCATTTGAGTCAGCTGACTCATTTTGGTTAATATTTTTGGTAAAAGTGATTTTGAATAAGTAAAACCGTTGTAAGTAAATTAAAATAAAATATTTTTCTTTCCGATTGGGACGAAAGAAAATAAAAAAATTTAATAGTGAAAAGAAGATTTCTCAGACAAAATTCATGCATTTGTCAGTTACCCGATGATAAATTGAGTCATATATTTGGAAAATAATGAGTAATGTTCATCGTTTTAATGTTTTAAAGTTATTTTCGGCTGAATAAAACATCATTTAGGCGTATATTGGATACAATAGGGCCCAATTTTGGAAAAATATCGATCAGATCAACGTTTATTGGAAATTGGAGCTTCCTCCAAAGGATCTCAGTACTAATTGTTTATATACGCCGCCTCCTGTTGCCTCGCAATCAGCTTTCAAGTTCCGCCAGATCTGTAAAAATAATTCTATCATACAGTATACTTTCCCAACACATTTATTGCCTTATTTTTTGAAACGAGGGCATTAAGTGTAGTCGCAACACTTTCCCACTGTTCCTTGAAATTATTAGAAACACTGCCCATGTTGAATCCTCTAACAGGAAAAGGATTCTTTTCCAACTCTTCCACAAGCTTTGCAAATTGGTCGGGGTTGATCATTTTAAGTTTGTCCATATTATATTTTTCACTTTTTTTAAGAAATTTATTTAAATAAATATGTATGTATACTTTGGTATTTTTTATATTTCACTTTTTTACTATTTAAATTATTTTTCAAATTCGCTGAGGTATACACACAACAGAACACGATATCAAAAACACTGACGACAAAATGAACGGCAACATCAACATAAATTTTCTTACAGAATACCAAACATATGTTTACAGTCATCGATAAATGGCAATACCATCTACGGAAATACCGATTTTCCAAAAAACATTAAAAACGACGTCGTGTTATGTTGCCGACACCAAATAGAATAAGGGTGAATGTAAAAACAATTCCAAAAATATATTTTTAATTTTTTTGCCACGCCTACAAATATCGCCCTCTTAGTATTTTGTTCACAGTGTCGTCATTTTTAGTCCGTCATAACATTTTGTATACCGGTGTTCATGGCTCTGTAAGGGCTACATTTCTGTCTTTAATAATTTTTTACTACCACGTCATATTCTAGTCCTAAATCAAATATTTTGATTAAAAAAAATGAGAACGTCCCCGAGGTCGGCCATAACCTGGCACTGGTTTCCTAACTTAGCTTTTATATAAAAAAAATTCAATGATTCAAAATTTGATGAATTTGTGACCGACCGTCATTTCAGAGTATCCAGGCATAGCTATTGAATTTTTTCTTTTGTTTAATTTTTAAAAGATTGATGAGGAGCATACAATAAATATGTTATAAGTAAATATTATTTCTTACTCACCTGAGATGTTGTTTCTTAAATTGTTTATACATACATATGTACATATGTATGTATATGTATAAAATAAAACAATTTGATTCATCTACCAGTTTTCTTAAATTTATTTTAATTTTCTAAATAAAAAACAATATTTTTTTTAATTTTGCAAACATAAATAAAAAGTTACTTATTAACAAGGGAAAATGTTGTAACAAAAATGGCATATAACAGAAAACTTATTTTAATTTTCTTTTAATTAGCTTGAATTTTAAATAAAATAATAATGTACAGAGCAATTATATAATATTTAATTAAAATAATTAATAATTATGTAATGATACAAAATGGAAAAAAATAATGTAGTGTAAAGAATTTTTAAGTGACTGTGTACGTACATAAGTACATACTCATGTACTTCAGTACAATAAATTTTTTAAGTTTTTTTAATTTCTTGACAATAAAATCGTATCCTTGTATTGCGTGTCAGCTGACAAAAATCGTACCATAAGTATTGCATTTTTTAAGTTAAAATATGTCCACCACACTTGTGACGTAGAAATTTACAGAAAACAGATTTTTCTCTTGCAAATGTAAAAAGACGGATAAAAAGTTGAAAACTCTGTGTGATGTTACGTTTTCTATAACATAGTGTTCACACCTGATGAATTTATATCATGATGAATGTCAAATTGATATCACGATGAAAATTCATCACGTATAGACTCAATTTATTAATATTATGGCAGTGTTATGATATAATCATCAGAGCTCACGGCCTCATAAATTCATCTTGATATCAAATGTCATTTTATATGTTACTGTGCATTTAACGTTTATTTATTAAACAACTTTCGTTTAAAAAAACGGCACAACAATTATTTGTGACGAAAAAATTAAACAACACGCATATTAGATGTTTTTGGCAAGTATTTTTCAAATATTTTTCAACGTCTGCCCTTTGTGTCATCAGGTGTGGACACTATGTAACTTGTACACACAAAGCTGAACGATGCAGCAAGCTGTAACGTACAACGATACGACTTTACAAATTCTATTTTTACGCTTAACTGTAACTGTAGCACTAATGCCGCATATACAGTAGTTTTAACAAAAACGTCTGTGAAAATTACATCTATGTTTTCTTAATATTTATTTATTATAATATAATATATGATTTTTTGTATGCATTTAGGGTTAATTTTTTTTTAACTAACCAATTGACGTATCTAAAAGCTTAAAATAAATACCATGTGTTTGTTATATTGATTAATTTTAAAAACAAACAAACCAAACCCTTCATTAGAAACAGCCATTGTACATTTGGCAGAGTTTGCCAATTTAGCATAGTTTCAACTCATTTAACACAGCAAAAAATTATTTTAGCAACTAGTATATTTTCTTAAAATTTTAATACTTTGTATTGATTATATTAATTTTTTACAAGTTGCAATTTAAAAAGTGAATAAAGTCAAAGATCGGAACATTGGAAAAAATAGCAATACTTGAGGCTGCCAGATAATATAAAAATCATTCATGATATTGAGTTTTTCTGTGTGCAAAATATTTCGATGTCCAAAGAATGTGTCGTATATTCACATTTTATCACTATATTTTACCAATTTGTGAATTTGTAAAATTAAAGTTTAAAAACAAACTAAACCAAAACTTCCATAAGTTTATTCAATGAATTAAGTTTTTTTGATCACCCATTAAATATTTGCTATTGCTCAAATTGACAAAGAGTAAATAATAAAGACAAAGGCGCACATTCAGAAATCGTAGACAAAGTCGAAACTAGTAAAAATGAAACTAAAAAATAGTTCATAGATAGTTATACATAGATCTTATTCAGAAATCAAAATTGGCGCAGTAACCGCTCTCAGCTGGTAAAAAGAAATACAACCCTTCATAGGGATGGACGAAAAACATCGATGTTCTTAAAACATTGATGTTTTGTGTCGATATAATCCGATTTTTTTCGCTCCTAAGCTATTGGTAAACATCGATGTTTTCTTTCGATGCATGAAAATGAAAAATTGTATACAGACTTTGTAGATTGATATATAAGCTTGTATATATATCGAGCATTATTTTCGATTTAATCGCAAGCGACAAAAATTAAAGTTTTCAGCAGAAGGTTTTTTGTTTTACATACGTGAATTGTCGCTTACGATAAAATTTTACAGCCCGTATCTTAAAATTTATCAACAATTTTAATTTCAATAACAAATTCTACTTTCGATTATATTTCGCTTACGATAAAATCGAAAATAAGGCTCGATATGTATCTACATGTGATGTGTTGGCATGATTCAAGTTTGTACATGTAAACGTGGTAAATGTTATGTGAACAACTGGCAACACTAATATAAGCGGCGAATAAACTCGTGTCAGATTGAGTGGTGAAAGACTTGGTAAACTTTTATTTCTAAACAGTATTGAAAAAAAGTATTATTAAGTTTTTGAAATAAATAATTAAAAAACAACAACCGATAAATAAAAAAATATCGATGTATTTTATGAAATATCGATGCAACATCGAAGTATGTTTGCAATGCATCGCATAAAAAACATCGATGTTTTTTTATAGAGTCCATCCAATAACCCTGCATATTGGCATATAGAGAAAATAAAACTTCGAAGATATTTTGAATGTAATTAATTAAGGCCATGACACACTATCATACGCAGTCGTGTGAATTTAAAAAAAAAACACAACCCTGGTATGATTAAGTTTATGAAAATTTTCAAAAAGCAATAACAATTCATCAGATCAGGGTTGTATTTTTCCGTCGATCGTGTGATGGTGTAGGATAGTGAGTCATAGCCTTTATTAGCATATTCAGGCTGACACGAAATGAAGTAATTTAAAGCTAACATTACGAACGAAAAATCAAAAGTGTTCATACTGGTACTGAATGACATTTGAATTGATTTCGCAAAATATCTGATTCATTGCGGCAGATATTGAAGTACACTCAAAAAATGTGTTTCATAATATTTATGAATGCCGTTCATACTCTTTTATGTTCATAGTATCTATGAAATTTTTTTGTTGAGTGTACCGTGATTTAATTCTTTTAAACCAACACTCAATAGCATGAATGCACTATCTTACAGGCATGCACTAAACTGAGAAGGTGTCGAATGTCACCCAAAAAGTCAAACTGCACTGGATACTTTGTTGTATGCCGCGGCTATTTCATTGACACTTAAAGCATTCAAAGCCATGCATTGGCAATACACACTAAGTAATTGTTATACTGAAATATGCCGCATGCTATTGTGTGTGTGTGTGTGTGTGGCGCATGTCACTTTCCACTATGGGAAAGTAATTTATTACTTAAAATGTATCGTATATCATTTTATTTTCCCATAAACAATTTTAAAATTATTAAACATTTAGAAATAAGATATTGAGTGAATTTTAGTAAATCACTCATTTTTATAATCTAGAATCTTCTCATAAATAGTATATAAGTCAGACTAATTTGTAAAATAAAATCAATTAAAAAACCTTATTCTTAGGAGCTCCACCCATGAGCTCTAAGAAAATTAATAAATAAAAAATATTCTTAGGAGCTCCACCAGAGAGCTCTAACAAAACAAATAAATAAATTATTCTTAGGAGCTCCACCCGAGAGCTCTAAGAAAGTAAATATAATAAGATCATTTTATTCACTACATGGCGACCCTGCCAGATTTACTTTTCTGGAAATACTTTTGAATTTACGAAGAAAAATGTCCGCCTGGCCAAAAGGCACAGGGAATTGAAGTAAAACACTAAAATAATAGCTGCTCCGAAAAAGCCACCAAAAGAAGACAGCCAAAAAGAGCTAAGCATAATGAAGCCAGGACCACAGCCCCTCAACATAGAACAGTACAGGAAAAGCCAAATTAAAAAAAAATTAAAAAAAGAGTGGAAGAAAAGCCACCACAAGCAAAGAGGCCAAAAAGGAGAGGAGGCCTGAGAATAACATATTGTTATTCTTCTACGAGCGGACCAAAAAAAATTGGAAATCCTTGTCCCAGCAAGGAAGTAACAAACTTTTCCCATAAGAAAAAAAAATAAAATTTTTCTTCATAAAAATAAAAAACATATTACGTAGTGTTAAAAGCGTCGTAAAAGACAGTAAACAGTGAATTAATGAAAAGAAGAGAAAAATCTTTTGACAAAACACGTCCTTTAGAAATATATATATGTAGAAAAGGAAACAGATACAAATATGACAATTAACAACATTGAAATTAGTATGCTTGTTCAACAAATGGCAAACTTACAAGCCATGATGCAGAATATGATGCAGGAGCACACTACAGAGGTTAATTTAAAAAAAAAACCAAATTCAACAGATGAAAACCAACCCTCCGGGAAATCAGTCTTCACATGCACCCTTAGAAGCCATCTCAACGGCAATACTAAATCCAAACGATGTCAAACTGGAAGTATTTAAATCACTAACCGTATTTGAAGATGCATCACGTATGATGGAGAGCATCGAACCATTAAAGAATACGAGTATATACTCACAGACCCTACAAATAATAAAAACTAAAATTCAAGGAGCAGCCGCCCAAGTTTTGGAAAACCACGCCACGGTCTTTAACTTTGACGCCATTCGAGCCAGACTCGATTACACGTATGCCGATGCACGTCCCTTGTATGTCCTACAAGAGGAGATGAAGCGGTCTTATCAAGGAAAAAAGACGTTGGATGATTTTCATGATGACATTAGTAGATCATTAAATTTAATTATATCAAAAATTTCATTGTCCGGTTATGGACAAGAAGCTTGTGATGCCATGATAAATCAGGCAAAACAAGACTCCGTTAGAGTATTTATAACAGGGGTAAACAACACGTTTGTTCAATCAACATTATATGCGAATTCTCCTGAAGATTTAGAACATGCGTACGCAATTGCCCGTACAATCGAACATGACGGCAAACATCAAAATCTGAAACTATCATACGATATGAGGCAAATACAAAGAATGCAGTCAAATGACCAAAAATTTCAGCGAAATCAGAGAAACCAGCCTCGTCAAGAACACAACACATTATATAATTTCAACAACCCTAGGAAGTTCGTCAATAATCAACGACCTCAGGAATTCAACCCACGGCAGCATATCAACAACTATCAACCACAACCAGACACTAGTTCAGGCAACACTTCTCATCGACAACCCCCACGTTTCAACAATTCTTATCAACAACACAACAACCAACAATGGAAGCAAAAAATGAATCCTAGAGGAAATTTTCAACAACAAATGAGGAATAATAACATCATCACAGAAGAAGACGATTCCAGCAGCGTAATAGTAGAAACAGGTATGAATAAATTAGTAGTTAAGCATTTAAACTAATAAATGGGTTGCCCCACATAAGCATGACTGATGAACTAAAAACATATAATGTATTGATAGACACTGGAGCAACCTACAATTATATAAAAAAATCACTAAAATTTAATTTAACAAAAAAGGTTAAACCTATTGAAGTTATTTCTATTCACGGAACCTCAATGATAAATTCAAAACAGACCATTAAATTTCTCGGCAAAGACATAGATTTCTTCGAATTAGATAATATGGTAGCTTGTGATTTGATATTGGGGTGGAATGGAATAAATAGACTTAACGCCACGATAAATAGTCAGGACATGACTTTCATAGTAAACAATCAAAAGAAAACTAGTAAAATTAATTACATGATAGGAAATGAAATATATAAAGACAATAGATCAGTTAATGAGGGATAATAATGGTATAGGACCTTTACCCTTTACAATGACAATTGAAGCCACAATTAGGACAAAAACAGATGAACCCATTTGGAGGAAGCAATATCCCATAGCAGATAATGACTTCGTGAACAAAGAAATTGAGAAATTGTTGCATGAAGGAATAATTCAACGTAGCAATAGCCTATATAATTCACCCATTTGGACTGTTCCTAAGAAAGGAGTAGACGAGACAGGTCGACCAAAACGACGTATGGTCGTTGACTTTCAAAAATTAAATTCAAATACAATAACAGATAGATATATTATTCCAGATGTGAATATGACTATACAAAATTTAGGAAAAGCAAAATACTTTACTACTTTAGATTTAGAATCTGGATCCCACTAGATTAAAATTAAAAAAGAGGATAGAGGAAAATCCAAGTTCTTTCAAACAGAAGTTGAGTACTTGGGTCACATTATCAAACATAATAAAATTGCTACAAATCCAGAGAAAGTTGAAACAATTGAAAAATATCCGTTACCCCAAACACTTAAAGATTTGAGAGGTTTTTTGGGTATGACAGGTTATTATAGGAAATTTATACAAGGATACGCGAGCATAGCATAGGAAAAAATAAAAGTGCCACAACACAAATACACTTGGATGAAGCTGCCATTCAAGCATTTAACAAATTAAAAATTGCCTAAAAGAACAAGTTGAACTCTTTCAACCCAATTATGACAAACCATTTGAACTGACTACTGATGCATCCAACATAGCTATTGGAGCCGTACTCAGCCAAACGAAGAAACCAATATTATTCCTCAGCAGAACATTAAGTAAAACAGAAGAAAATTACAGCACCAATGAAAAAGAGTTACTAGCAATAATTTGGGCACTACAAAAACTCAGAAATTATATTTATGGTAAAACAGATCTCACCATTTATACAGATCACCAGTCCTTAACTCATGCTATATCTGAGAAAAACCCAAACCCAAAATTAGAACGTTGGAAAGCAATAATCGAAGATTTCGGAGCACAAGTAGTATATAAACCAGGACACCAAAATGTAGTAGCTGATGCATTATCAAGGCAACAGATTAATGCTTTGTAGCGTGTTCTAATTATCACTACGACCAACATTGTGTAGTAAACATTTAAAGTCAACTTGACCGCAACATGCATAGCATTAAATTGCATTGAAAGTATTTTTGTGTAATGGGCATTTGACACTCATGCATTCGGGCAAATCCGCTGCATGAAGTAAATATAATTTGTTTATGAATACGGACCAAAACACTTGTTGTTCTCATGTATGCATTTGTTGTGTTATTATGCAATGGACATTTGACACTCATGCATTTGGGCAAATACCGCTGCATGAAGTGTTTAGATAAATGTTATTTGTTTATAAATGTAAACCCAAAACACTTGTTGTACACATGCATATATTTGTTGTGTTGTAAATACACGCTGCACTAACCCTTTCGCCCCTACTGGGATCATATGTCCCAGCAACGTTCGCTACACTATAACTTTTGTTTTACCATTTATATTTTCATATCTAATGTGTCCCAATAAAGTTTAAAGTGTTATCTGTGGTGTGTTTAAAAATAACTGTGTTAAATTATAGTGGTATATTATTTATGTGTACTTTTTTTGTGTAAGAGCACGTGTTTTTCGCTGATCGTCGCGTAATTTCTTAAATACTGCTGCAGATTTTGTGTTTCTTTTTGCAATACTATTTTATTACAAAAGGTAAGTAATGAAACATTGTTTTTAATACTATAAAGTGATATAATGTGCAAGTTGTAAAGTGTTAGAAAACTTTTTTTGTTATTGGGACATATTATCCCAATAAGATTTTCAAGTGGGATATATAATCCCAATATAGCATTTTGAACACAAGTTTTAATTTCTGCTCTCCTAGATGTCAAGGAAAGGAATGACGACTAACAAAATTCTAGAGATGTTGTTAGAGAACGATGAAAGTGAAAATGATGGTACGGACTTCAGTGACTCCGAATCCGATTATAGCCCATCAGATAACGAATATAAAGATAATATAACTGACTCTAGCTATAATTCAACTGACGCTGATGATGCTGTTGCACTTGACACTGTTGTTGCTGAAGGTATGGATATTACTCCTGATGCTGCTGTTTCACTCGATACCACTGCTGTTGCTCTACCCAATGAGATTGCTCCTGATGCTATTGCTACTCTCCGTACTACTGATGTTGCCGCAGATAACGAAATTGCTCCTGATGCTACTGCTAATCTTCTAACTTGTAAGTGGTCTGTACATAACAATACATTTGTTCCCAAGTTCACAATGCCTGCAGACAGAGATCCAGAAGTATTATTAGATCTTACAACATCAGCTACTGAGTATGAAGTCTTCAGAAAATTTTTCCCAAAGAGCTTGTACATTCACATTGCCGAATGTACTAATAAGAGGCTTACGAAGCTGAACAGGGTGAAAGGTTCAAAACGGAATTTGACAGACGAGTATGAAATAATGGCATTCTTGGGAGTATCATTAATTATGCACTACAACCATGTTCCGGCTATAGCTGATTATTGGAGCCAAAACCTTTCCTTAGGTAATGAGACCATTAAAAAGAGCATGTCCCGCGATCGATACACTCACCTTTCGTCCAAGATATATTTCAATGACGTTGATAAGCCAAGTGAGGCTCCGAAAGATTATTACATGTCCGAAGTCCTAGCTTGTGTGAAGAAAACGTTTGCGGAAGCGCGAAGTGAAAGCCCTTTTCAATCTGTGGATGAGTGTATGACGAAGTTCAAAGGCCGTTCCGTGCTAAAACAGTACATGCCAATGAAACCCATAAAACGTGGCGTAAAAATGTGGATGCGGTGTGATGCTAAAACTGGATATACTTATGATTTAAATATTTATACCGGGAAAGAAACCAACCAAATGATCACCGGAACTCTTGGCGAAAGAGTGATACTCAATCTGGTATCTACAATTCGCAATAAGAATGTTGCTGTCATTTTTGACAGATTTTTTACGTCAGTATCTCTGCTTGAGAACATTCCATTTCCAGCTTTTGGAACATATATCAAAAACCGAAAAGAAACTCCAAATTTTGAAGGACGATTGGATCGCGGGCAATCACAATTTCAAACCAGCGCTAATGGCTTATCAGCAACGAGATGGATGGACTCTAAAGAAGTTCTGTGCATGTCAAATTGCCACATGCCAGATTTAGTTGAAGTGCTAAGAAAGCAAAAAGATGGCATAAGAAAGCATGTGGATTGCATGTGGCTACGCCCGCTGCCAGCTGAAATTTGATCGATCGCACACACACTCACCCATGTATGGGTGGGGTGAGTGTGGTGTGTTATAGATTTTTACCGATATGAAAATGCAACGTAAACAAATTATTAATATTTAATGAGGCGCATAATTAATTTTCACTCATTACTCAATGTCAATCAGTAGTGAAACTTGCTCATACAACTATAGTGAAAAATCAGACTCATACTACAATGGTGAAACAGACGAAAAAAGTGAATATAATTTCGCAGAAGATATTGCCTGCACCAAAGAAAGTATTTCAGCGGACGCCTATAATAAGCGACTCCGAAAGCAGTGTATCGTCAGTAGAAGAAGTTCCTGCGACTCAGAAGGAAGTACCAATTCTAGTACCCAATACCCAGGAAGTATTAAGCGAATTAAAATTGAAGGATCCTTTCGAGGAGGTTATGAACAAATACCAACAAGAAGTGGAACAGCCAGTGTTCAAGCTTGGGTTAACTCAATTAATGGATTCAATAGTGACAGAGCCTATACAAGAGCAGCAGAATCACTCTACAATGAGTCCCATGGAAATTTTCGAACTATTGTGGGAAAAAACCGTGTTTGTGCAGATAATCCTGATAGTTTTGAAAGAAGTGGAGAGGATCTGCATGAAGAAGCGCAATATATCATGGAAGAGGACTATATCCATGATGTGTCAAACGGCACTATCAAGTTTAAAGACGATGAGACAAAACAAAATAGACTTAAACAAATCTTCATTCGAGGATTTACAAAAAACAATCCTCGAAGGAGAATACTCCACGATGTTTACGAAAACAGAGATTCAGCCGGAGTTAGTGGATATAATTTTAAATTGTTATACGGCAAACATTCCGGGGCCGTCCTCCTCATCTGTTACCACGGAGACCATTTCCACATTGTCCACGACTGTGCCTACTCCAATTATAACTGTCGATGCGCCTCAATTGATATCTTCAAAGCCTTCTCCTTCGTCGGCCGCCGATATTCTAGACGAGTTATTGCCAGTCATGAATTCGGCATCAACCACTGGACTAATCTCACAAAGTATTTCGCGAAGGAAGGGCGACAACTTGTGTACATGGACGTCGCCAGGAGAAACTGGGTACCAAGTTGTGAAGTTGGACATCTACAACTTCAACAAGATTGCATCAATTTCGAAAAAGAACTGGTGGAAGGAAGCCGAAATGCGTTCGACTTTTATCACGAGCAGCCCTGTCGACCCCAAAAATATTTTGATCAACAAATTGATGGCGGAAGTTGCCAAGGAAGTGACGAAACTTCCAGGAATAAAAAGAGAGGAAAGGGGGATGAACTCATCCTCTTTTTACGGCAATACCCCGTATCGCCAATAAATCATATTTTTTCTTTGGGAATTTATATGACATCAAAATATAAATTTTTCAATAAGGTAAAATTTAATTTTTTTATTAAATATAAAATATAAATTAATATATTTAATTTCAGGTTTCACCATTAATGATCAACGTTATGAAAATTCACGGAGCTTATTACAATGAATTATCTATTGAAGAATTGTATACGCATTTCATGTCAGTGGAGCCCCAAAATTTAATATTCAACAGTCCAACAACTTCAACTAATACATACTACATGTCCTTCGATGACTCTATTACAGCTTTAGATAAACTTATACATTTTCAATTTTATAATAATTATAAACAGATTAATTATTTTTATAATTGTCTATTTAATGTACTCGATAAGAAAATACCAAAAAAAAAATTCAATATTTATACTTTCAGCTCCAAATGCAGGAAAGAATTTCTTTTTTGACGCTGTTGTCCATTATTGTGTTAATTTCGGACAAATGGGTAACTTTAATAGATACTGCACTTTTCCATTAATGGAATGTGTGGATAGAAGAGTTATCCTTTGGAATGAACCAATGATGGAACCAGCTGCGACAGAAACGCTTAAATGCATTTTAGGGGGTGATACATGCAATGCAAAAATAAAGTATCAAGGAGATGCGGTAATAAGTCGCACTCCAGTTATAATATTATCAAATAATGACATTTTTCCAAAAGACGAAGCCTTCAGGTCAAGAATGTTTAAATTTAATTGGCGACCTGCTAGTTTTTTAAAAGAATATTCAATGAAACCACATCCATTAGCTATATACCATTTATTTAACCAATATATAAATAAAGAATAATAATTTTAATATAAAAATTAAATATTTGTATTTTATTTTTTAAATTTTTTAGGTAATTTAATAAATTCAAATTCTTCATCAATTACAGAAGTCATTGTTCTTTTAATATTTCCACTTTTTGCATCAGTATTTCCAAATAGAGTTGTACCATCTGTGTATCCTGCTTCAGCTGATTCGATAAATTTAACTTCTTTTGGCCAACAAATAGGTACATTTTTAGTAAAAGCTGATGATAGACTATAAGATATATTGCAGCCACATTCAATTCGCCAATATGCACAAGAATTTAAAACATTTTCATCTTCGTTTGAAGGATTTAATTGCGGTGTCGCTTGTATTCCAATATGAACTTGTGGTTGAGCTGCATAACCAGTTATACCACTTTGTGGATCAAATGTTCCATAATTTTCAATTTGCCTTTTATAAGTATCGTCAATGGAATTTACAACAGTTGGAGCTGTTCTTTCTGTAGATAATCCAATAACTCCTATAGCTGGAGTTTTATCTGAATTTTCAAAAAATTGTAATCTATTTGAACGACCTCGTATAAATTCTGATTCTAAATCATATTTCTTTCTATTATATGGTACAAAGTGTTGCTTTGCTGCATTTATTCTACCATTTTTCGGTTTATAAATATATTGTATGATAGGTTGTCCCACCATAGAATTTATTAAAAATTGATCAACTTTTTGATCCATATGAGCAACACCAGAATTATGAATTTGGTAATCTGGATATTTATTATCATCAGGATTAGTACCTCTATTCCATTGATGTACAAAATATTCTGAAATACTTCTCGGTACTACCATAGCAGAACTACTCACTTGATCATAGTATTTTTTTACAATAGCACTTGGATCAATATTTTTTAAAGATGTTGGTATCATAGGTTTAGATGCATCAGTATTATATGTTTTATTAAATCCATAAAAATCCTTGTTAAGACCAACAGCACATAATCCAATTGGAATGTATTCAGATGTAGCTGATCCACTTAGTGTTGTACCAGTATCGAATGCAGTTCTTGTACCTAATGGATATATTTTACACCAAACATCAGTTATACACGCTCCTAAAGGCAGTGATGTATATTCTGAATGAGATAAATAAAACGGCAAAAAATCGACTGGAACTAAAGCTAAAGGTGTAGTTATATTATCTTCTGTAGAATTAGATGGTTGAATATTTTTAGTTGCATAACCGTATGTGTATACAATTCTTGTCTTTTTAAAAGAAATCATAGCCGAATTTCCTGATAATGATTTTGGGAAAAACGTAAGGGTATTTGCTCCGCCTCCTGTTCCGGCACTGGACGCACCCGTTGGAACCTGGGAACGCGCTCCCGTATTCGGTCCCCTATCACTACCAGCTTGTGATATATCCATATTCGATGGTGACGGCAAAGAAGCAAAAGTTTCGTCAGGCAAATCAGCCACAAAAGAATCAAAATAACTATCCCAATCGAATGTATTTTCGTTAAAATCCTCTGGAGGAGCGTCAGTCGGTTCAGGAGTAGAAGTGGAAGGTTTGTTGTCGTCGGCTCTGGGACGGGATGTGGATGGCTGATTATCAGCATCTGCAGCAGTATGAGATAATTTCAATCTTTTATAATCAGCGCCACCAATTCTATGACTTTCCAATATTTTTTTATATTCTTCTGATTGTCTATATGCTCTTAATTCGTGATATTGTCCACTTTCTACAGCTTTTTTAAAACCTTCGTAAATTGCTTTTTGTCTGCTTTTATATAATTCGTTACCAAAATTGTGTTTTCTTTTCATATCTCCTCCACTATATAAAACACCGGTAGCACTTTCTACGCCGTATTTTAAACCAATTCCTACTTCTCCAATTACCGATCCAATAGATGTTGGTGCATCATGAAAGTTTTGTATAGCTTTTTTATCTGCTAACCTAATATCTTTTTCTGATTTTGCAGTTGTATATTCTAAATCATGAATTTGTGCTACTAAGTCTACTTCATTCACTGGTTCTCCACTTTTAATTTTGTTACCAGGTCCGAGATAATTATACCCAGGCACTGTCGCCATGAAACTAAATTAATAATATGACTCTGCGCTTTTATATAGTCTAAAGTTCAATTATTTGTTTATTTAACATTTTCTTTGTTTAATATCGGTAAAAATCTATAACACACCACACTCACCCCACCCATACATGGGTGAGTGTGTGTGCGATCGATCAAATTTCAGCTGGCAGCGGGCGTAGCCCATGCTTATGCCATAGCATGGCATAAGCGATTATAATCGTATGATAAGAGGTGTGGATCTCGCTGATCAAAAAACTGCAGTATACGATATGAACAGGAAGTCCAGAAAGTGGTGGAAGAAAGTTTTTTTTAAGATCTTAATGCTTTCTGTTGTAAACGCTTGGATAGTATATATGGAGCACCATCACCGTAAGATGTCATTAATTCAGTTTATGGTGCCATTGGCTGAAGCACTTATTGCGGAGGGGACGAAACACAAAGGACTAAAAACCCGTAGAACAGGTGGCAGGCCTTCTAAGCGCCCGAAAAAGGAGCTCTTGAATATCGGCGATCATTTGCCCATTGAAACCACTTCCCGACGTCGTTGCGTGAGATGCACGTCTGTTAAGAAGGAAACTAGAACAAAATTCGTATGCTCAGGCTGCAATAATGCTCTATGCCCCTCATGCTTTGCATCATTTCATCAATAAATACCTCATATTATAATTTTTATTTTTTTGTTCGTTAATACCTTGAATTCCTGATGTTTTTAATAAAATTTTATATAGAAATAAAAAATATAAATTGTTAAATTTTTATAAAGCTTAGTTTTATTGGGACATATTGTCCCACCGTAAAAGCTTATTGGGACTATATGTCCCAGGATAACGGTAAGGATCCTGGACTTCTCGTATGTCGCCAACATCTTATGTTTTTGCTTTATATATGAATTGTTTGTCAAAATTTAAAAAAAAAAACTCCGGGGTGAAAGGGCTAAATATACCAACAAATAACTAGGAATCATATATCTTGAAAATATTTTCCCATAACTTAGAATAGATTATTTATATTAAGATACCCCTAAGCCTTCTTCTCATAAGTAGTATATAAGCCAATAAAATTTTGTATTTAATTCAATGAATAAACAATTTTCTTTGGAGCTCCATGCTGAGCTGCAATTTAACATTGAAATAGTTTACTTTATTCAATAAAGCATTCATCTGCTTTCTTACAGGCATTCATCTGCTTTAAAAAACAAATTAGAGCCAGTGGCGTTTACTATCGCCGGCACAACTAACTTACATAACTAACTTACATAAGCGATATAAATGGAAATATCCTGAGCGTGATATTGTTGTAGGGGATTTAGTAGTCATTCGGAATGAGCAACTTTCTCGGACTTCTCGGAAATTAGGCAGAGTCATTCGTACTTACCCAGGAAGTGATAATCACGTACGCGTCGCTGACATACGCACAGAAAATGGAATTGTTAAGCGACCCATTACAAAACTGGTCATATTGACTTGTTAAACATAAAAAAAAAATAAACTTTTGTTAACCTTCATTATTTCCTAGTAACATGGAATCTCTCTCCCAAAAATTTGAAGATGCCTTATTAGAGGATTATGAGGAAGTGATGGAGGTGGAGGCTAAGGCTGCCGAAAGAAATTCTTCGCCTGAGGTCCTGGACATGGAAAAATCTCCGACTGACCTACCGGCTCCTGATGCCCCCAACGTAAAGGATGCTACGCATTCTGACACCGCTGTAATTACATTTGTTACGGCTCCAGTAGCCCCATCGTCATCGTCAAATCCTGACCCTGTGTCAGGTGTCAAGGCAAATTCGGGTTCGAATATAGAGCGAAAAGCGGTCGTCGTTTGTAGAATCTGCAACAAACGGCATCAACTATCGGCCTGCCGCGTTTTTCAAAATATGGCATTCGAAAAGAGATTACGCATGGTACTGTTACACAATTACTGCTCTCGGTGCTTGTCGCATGACCATGTTTCCCGTGTTTGTAAGAGTCAAGCCCAATGTAAAAAATGTAAAGGCAAGCATCATTCTATGCTGCATTTAAACGCTCATGCCTCTTTAAAAAAGAAGCAACCACAAGATACCAAACAGATTACATTGCCCTTAGCATCCAGTTTACCAATTCGGCACATGATTACTTTTTCGCCGACAGTTAAGGTCTATTTGAAGGTGGCTAATAAGTCAATCCCTGTGCGAGCTGTTATAGACCTCTGTTGTAGTATGAGCTATATTTGTGAAAGTTTAGTCAATACTCTCAAACTGCCTGTGTCTTCTATGGACAAAGAGCGTATTTCGTGCGTGCAGGTCAGCTCTATATACGACTCATCACAACTTATTGGTCTAACAGTGAAGGTCAAAAAGATGAAAGGAATTCATACGCCGGTACAGACCGTTTCGAATGCCATAAAAGAGCAATTCGCGGGTATGCAATTAGCAGACCCCAGCTTTAATATTTCGAGTAGAGTAGCTCTTGTTATAGGCCCAGAGGTTGCGCCATATATATTGAAACCACGAATATATTCGAACCCGGGGTTTCCTTTGGCTCAATACACCATATTTGGTTGGGTAATTTCTGGCCAGTCTCCTTTTTAAGAAAAAAAATATTTGGTTTTTAAAAACCCTACCCGCATGGGTGCAGTATGTAGTCTGCAGAAAACTACATCCCATAGACTTTGTTCTATGGGAAATTCTGCCAGTTTATCTGATTTCAAATTGTTTATAAAAAAAGAAAAAAAAAATTTATAAAATGAATTGTAAATAAATATAGTTTTTTTTTTAAGTTCAAAATTGTTATATATATTACTTGTTTTTAAGTTATTTTTTATTATTTGGCAGGGAACCTAAAATAAATAATAAGACCAAATATCATACATTATATGGCGATCCTGCCAGTTCTCCTTTAGTTTAAATTTACGCAAATAACTGAAGTGAGACAAGCATTTTAAATTGTCCTGGCGGATTAGCCTTTACACAATCCGCCAGAAGAGAAGGAAGACGCTGGCTGGCCAAAAGGCAGATAATAAGAACAAATATTGACAACAGATTTCAGCAGTTATGACTGAAAAATTGACAACACCAAGTGATAAAACCACACCAAGTGAAGCGGGACCAAAACCGATAACTTTGGAGGAATACCGCCAAAGACGGGCCAGAAACCTCGAAAAACAGTTGACAACCATTCCTCAGATAAGAAGACCACGACATAAAAGAGGAGGCAAAATTTTACGCATACGAAAGAAATTGGCTGCGCTAAAAAGGATAGTGGAATCCGATCCACCACCGTCTTGGGAAAGAGCCACAGAGATCTGGCTACAAATAGAAGCGTTTGAGGCGTTAGTGGAACAGCGAAAACATTAAAATTAATTAGTTCTTATAAAGCATAATTTTTTAATTTACTGATAATTATAATCTTTTATATTTTCTTCTCATGTATAATTATTAAAAAAAAAAAAAAATATATAATAATAAGGACTTTTATAATGAATAGGAAATCCAAAAGTAGGGCCAAAAACCCAGTTCAATGGGAAATTAAAGAAGAGGAACCAACTATGGAAGAAAGAATAAAATATATAAAACAAATTTGGGAATTGATAGGTACAGAAGGAAGATTATTTATATTAAGATACCTGTTTAAAAACCCGTGAATCCACTTAATAATTATTAATGATAATACAAAAGTTAGTGAATTCTATTAATATTGTTTACTTACAGTCGATTAGCTGACAAACAAAAATTGTTAATAAAAAGATATCATATTACACATTGAATTAACTGAAAATATTGTCAGTTTAATCTGATTGGTCAATTTAACGTAAATTTAGTTTTAAGCATATTTGTTGACTCAACAATTAATTGTTAATAATTGTAGTATAAATATTCCAATAAAAATTATATTTGGATCAGTAGTAAAAAACTCGCTTTTATTCATTGATCACATTACGTTCAAGTTCCAAGTGCTTGAAAGTAAAATTCTTCTAATCTTCAAGTTCCAAGTGCTTGAAGACAAAAGAAAACAGAGAAAATTAGTACAGTTCAAATTTATGTGTTTGAATTGATTCATACTAATAAAACATTACAAATATTTTCATTCTAAACAATACCCGTAAGCCTTCTTCTCATAAGTAGTATACAGTCAAATCCCGTTAATTCGTACCCCGATAAATCGTAATTCCCGATAATTCGTAATAAACTGTCGGTCCCTTGAAAAAATCTCGTTAATTCGCAAAATTTCCATACATTTTGGTCCCCTAGCTATTTTTTTCAAAATAAAATCTTCTTTACCTCTTATAAATCGTAATTGTTTGCTAACTACCACTTATAATTCGCAATAAAAACAACAGAAACATGAAAAGAATGATTTTTTGTTTACCGCTATTTTTTTGTGTAGGTTTTTACTTTTGCTTGAGTGTGTGTTTATTTTCTTAAGATCAGTTTGTTACATCAGAGTAAAGAAAAATGTCAAAGCGCACGCATAAAACTCTGTCGGTGTTACAAAAACAACAAATTTTTGCAGCCATTGAAAATGGAGAGAAAAAAATAGACGTTGCTAGGCGATTTGAAATTGCTCCATCAACTCTTACTTCAATCCTTCAACAAAGAGATTTTATTATGCAAAAATCTTCAGCCAGTAAGCTAAAGCGCGAAAAACTACCTGAACATCCAGAGCTTGAAAAGTCTTTAGTTTTATGGTTTACACAGTGCCGGCAGTCTAACATTCCTATTAGTGGCCCATTACTCTCGGAAAAAGCAGTATGTTTTGCAAAAAAGTTAAATTTAAATGATTTTAAAGCAAGCTGTGGCTGGCTCGATCGCTTTAAGACGGAATAACATAACATTTAAAAAAATCTGCGGTGAAAGTTCGGCCGTTAATGAAAAAACATGTTCAGAATGGAAAGAAAAACTTAATCATTTGACAAAAGATTATGATGCAAGTGACATTTTCAACGCAGATGAAACTGGCTTATTTTTTAAATGCTCACCAGATCGTACACTTTGTTATAAAAATGAAAAATGTCATGGGGGTAAGCGCAGTAAAGAAAGAGTGACATTATTATTTGCTGTAAACATGGATGGTACAGAAAAGCTTCTTATAGCAAAGTCAGCAAAACCGAGGTGTTTTAAGAACATACATAGTTTTCCAATGGATTACCGGCACAACAAGAAAGCTTGGATGACAACTAACTTATTTAATGAGTGGCTTCAAATATTGAACAATAGCATGATGAGTCAAAATCGAAAGATTTTATTGTTTATTGACAATTGTACTGCCCACAATGGAGAGCGTAACTTTAGCAACATCAAAATAGAATTTTTACCTCCCAACACTACATCTGTGCTGCAGCCTCTAGATCAAGGAATAATACAAAATTTTAAAACATTATACCGCAAAGAAGTTGTTGTAAACATGTTAAATTGTATAGACGATAAAATAGAATACAAAGTTACGTTGCTTACAGCAATGCATACTGCTCATAAAGCGTGGGAAAATGTCAGCAAATCTTGCATTCAAAATTGCTTTCGTGCTTGTGCTTTTAACAAGGATTTAAACTGCGATTTATCTGCAGACACACAATTAAATATTGAGTCCGACTGGAATCGCATACCTTTCAACTCTGAAAATGCTGTTTCATTTGAAGAGTACATAAATGTTGATAACGACTTAGCTGTTGCAGGTACGTTGGAAGATGACGAAATCCTAGAAGAAGTTACAGCTAACAATATCGAAAGTGATGACGAAGACGCTGATGGCAATAACGAAGTCCCCTTAATGACGAATAAAGAGGCAAAATTGGCAATTAATAATCTAAGATTTTATGTCTCCAATCATTCTGTGAACGAAGAAATTTTTAGTTCCTTAATAAAAATAGAAAATACCTTGAACAACCTCCGTGAGGAAAGTCTGAAACAAATGCAAATCACTAATTTTTTTAAAAATTAATTTTAGATTACATTATCTTATGTATTTTAAGTTACGAAAATGAATTTGTCAGTTTTATTTTTTGTTTGCTATTGAATTTACATACATATATGTACTTATTTTAAGCTAAGTAAATGAATTTGCTATTTTATTTTATATATTTATTTTATGTTTTATTTTTAACAATTGTTTTTTATGTTTTTTTATCGTTTTATTAAATAAATCGAAAACCCCTTGCGATTACGAATTATCGGGATTTGACTGTATAAGCCAATACAATTTTGTATTTAATTCAATGAATAAACAACTTTCTTTGGAGCTCCATGCTGAGCTGCAATTTAACATTGAAATAGTTTACTTCATTCAATAAAGCATTCATCTGCTTTCTTACAGGCATTCATCTGCCTTAAAAAACAAATTAGAGCCAGTGGCATTTACTAGCGCCGGCATAATCGGGCAGGGAACCTAAAATAAATAATAAGACCAAATATCATACATTACAGCTTCATCTATAGACACCGTACATTCAGCTGAAAGCTCATATAATGACATTATAAAAAGTGTAGCATGTCCATTCAACGTTTATGCACTACAAGTAGAACTAGTACCCAATACTAAACTAAAAGAAACACGGACACGTACAATTTTTCCAAATAGGATTAGGCATACAATAAATTTTAGGAACGAACAGGAATTAAAAAAGGTTTTATTTACAACCTCAAAAAACTACTGCCATATACACAACAATGGAAAATATGTTTAAATTCAGCCCCATTATAAAGAACATATTTAATGACATAAAATTTGTACATACACAAAGGAAATTAATCGATATACAAGATAATGATAAAAAGATTGAAATAGTAAAAAATATCCACGACAGAGCTCATCGAGGCTATAAAAATAATATAAAAGAAATACTTGAAACACACTATTGGCCAACAATTGAACAGCATTGTAAAGCATACAATAAAAATGCACTCCATGTCTTTTTGGCAGATATGAAAGAAACCCAACAAGAGAACCATTAAAAGAATCCGATATACCAACAGAACCCGGGGAATACATACACATGGATATTTATTTCAACGACAAAAAACCATTTATAGTGGCTGTCGACAAATTTTCAAAATATATTACTCTCAGACAAATAGATTCAAGAGAACGCATGTCTGAAAAAATGGGGGAAGTTATCACAAATAATTATCCGAACTGCAAACGATTAATGAATGATAACGAAAGATGTCTTAACACACCAGCGGTGAAAATAATGTGTGAAAAATATGGAATAAGAAAAATAGAAGCTCCAGTATATAGATCAACTTCAAACGGGCAAGTCGAACGCGTTCATAGCACAATATCCGAATTAAGTACAGAACGAAACAACAGTATCTGAAGAAATTTATAAAACCACAAAGGAATTAAATAACACCATACATAAGGACACGGGAAAAAACCGATTGACATCCTATTTAATAAAATAAAATATAACAAGAAGGACATACACGAAAAACTAAAAAAAGCATCAGAAAAAACACTTGAAAGCTAAATCAAGGTACTAAACATCGAACCTTTCAACCAAACGAACAAATTCTTGTGAAAATAAAAGGTGTAAGACGGAAGAAGGACGCCAGATATATTAAACACATTGTGAAGGAAGACCGTGAGGACACTGTCTTAACCACGAGGGGTGTAATCGTTCATAAGGACAACATAAAGAACTATACAATCCACAAAGATGATTCTCTACCTGATATTACTCACAGTGGTCATGCCAAAAACAGAAGCAGAACTGAAAATTGAAAATCTGGAAAATCAAAAATACGTCCTAACCAGGACTAATGATGTTTTTCTTTATGATGAGTATTCATACCTTTTTCACGTCACAAATATTACAAAAATATTAGAACCATTCACAAATATAATGAAATATGTATACGATGTAAAAGAAAATTTAGAACTCCAAGTTTTAGTCAACAAAATTGAAGCATTGGCAAACCAACTTAATGAATATAAACGACATACGAGATCCCTAAATTTTTTAGGATCAGCATTGAAATTTATTACAGGAAATCCAGACCATAACGACTTCATATTGATGGAAACAAAAATAAATGAATTAATAAATAATAATGAAAAACAACGTCTGATTAATTCAAGGTTTGAAAAATTAATCGATGAATTACAGGGTGAGACATTAGAAAACAATCTAATCATAGAACAGGTATATGACCAACTACTATTACTCGTAAGAACAATTAATGCTGTAAAAAATAACGAATATTTAACTGAATCCTTAAATTTAGATGATGTAAAAGAAATAATAGAACACGAATTAATATCAGCACCTATAATAAATATTTTAGAATACGCAGACATACACATAGCTAGGACAGCAGACTTATTTATAGCCATTTATAAATACCCTATATTAAATAATGAATGCAAACTCTTTTAAATCACACCCATAAGCTTTAGGCACGGAAAAATACAAACAGATGACCAAATTGCCCAATGTAAAAAAGACTACGTCAGGGTAAACCATTGCAAGAATTTTTTGGGAAAAAACATTTGCAAAAAGAATAACGAAACAGATAAATGTATAATGCCACTTCTTTATAACAGAAATAGTAAGTGTACGGTCATTCAGGAATACAATGAATTATTATTAAAAATTGACGAAGGTTTCATTCTATTGGACGGAGAACATAAGGTCAATAATATCATATGTATAAGGATCAGGTTATAATAGATAATAAGACATATAGAAATATCCAAGATAGAATAATTGGAGCTATACACATAAAACATGACGAAGATTTTGAAATTATAAAATTACTTAGTTCAGACCGCTATAATGCTTTTAATAACATTGATTCATTAAAAAAACTATTCATACCATATGAAAATCATCCTATACGTTCAATCTTTTATACATTAATTTTTATAACAATAATATTTAGTACAATTTACATCGGAACTAAAATATTCAAATATACATTGATATAAGTTAAGACACAAAAGTTTTTTTTATTTATTTATTTCTTTTAGTTCGTATTATGATATTAACCTGAATAACATTTTGCTGACCCTTTTTTTGTTTGTGTGTCATTTGTACTTACCTAAATTACCATTAAGGCAAACTGCAAAATTATAAGGAATTTTAATGCAATCTTGTAGTTTGACTTAATGATCATTAAATTAAAACAATTATTAAGGAATTTAATTTCATTAAATAAGGAATTTAATTTCATTGTATTTTATTTTGTATTAATAAATAAAGAAAATGACAACGACTAAGTCAGTCGTAGTCAAGTACTCGAACAAAGTGAAATTTAAATTCATTAACTGGCGCCCAACGTAAAATTAAATAGTGTGTAAGTGTGAATTGGAGAACCTCAGTAAAGTGATGAAAAGGACATATTCTCGGTCACCATCAATTTAAAAAAAAACTTTACAAAAATTCTATTAAATAAATGAAAATATTAAAATTTTTAAACGAAAGAAGTGGTAAAATAAAATTAAAATAAACTTTTTATAAATAAAAGTAAACGTTAGATATAATTTTTAAAACAAGTAAATCGTTTTTTACCACCACCGGTATAACTACCTTGACGTGGTGTGGTGGCTTAAGTATGGACCTTTTCAGTGTGTCCTTGATCCGGAGCTCCTTCGAGTTTTGGTAGAACCTCTCGAGGCAATGGATCTTGGGCACCTGACTGAGAGGGCTGTATACCAAAGGTTATCCAAACCCCTAAACCGAGGTGTCAAGCGACCCGTGCCTATCGGATTTTTGCAGAAAGGGGTATTAGGCTGTATTATAACGGAGCCTTGCTGATACCTGGGCATCTCAGCAAGTAGACAAACTGCCCCCTCCACGTTACTGGGGGCTATGACGTGGTGGAATCCCTTCCCCTACACTCGTGGGACCAAAAATGAATTTCAACAAAAACAAAAACTCAAATAAAATGGACGGACCAGGACAGACAGCTACTACGATACGCGAGGACAGTGGAAAGCGGACAATGACGGAAAATAGCAGTGTGGTGGTGGAACCAGGCCAGACTGCAAGACGGACGACTGGTACCAAACCAAATGCAAGTGGAGGTTTGGGGAAACCTGAACCTTCTTCCAGTTGCTAATTAATATTTGTAAAACTAGTATATAAGCAAGGAAATTTATTCAATAAATCAGACTTTAATTTAAAAACGTAATCCGGCAACAACTTGCCTAGTTTATAAATTGACTTCTCACTTTATTTTTTTGGCAGTTCCTTTGAACGCCTATTTATAAGCTGGACCCCCTGTTCAGCTGGATAAAAATAATAATTGGGCTATAGGACTACACAAACACACTACTACATGCTAGGACCACATCCTTTATTATTAACGCATTACAAGACAAACAGAGATGTTAGCGTCTCGACTAAAACAGTGGAATATCACTAAAAGTGACTTTAAAGTAACATTTGCAAGAGACAATCCCCAAATACAGTTTGAGCACATTTTTAAACCTGACAATGATAATAACAACCTTGTATATTGCTCAGATGTATAGGGTGTTTTTTTAACCTAGATAGAACTTTAAATTGTAAAAAGTAACACAAAAAATTAAATTTTGATAAAACATTTTTTTTTATTTGTTTCAGTATACTCTGACAAATCATCATGAATAGACTCACGCTTGAAATTATCCAAATTTACTTTGAAAATCAGTCGTCGATTCGCGCAACTTATAGACGACTTCGTCATTTTTATGGCGTAAATAATCGTCCATCTGAACAAGCCATTCGTCGAACTGTGGATAGATTTCGTACCACATACTCTCTAGAGGATGCAATAACACCAACACGTCGAAGGAATGTGCGTAGTGAAGAGAATATCGCCGCTGCAGTGTGGTGGTGGAACCAGGCCAGACTGCAAGACGGACGACTGGTACCAAACCAAATGCAAGTGGAGGTTTGGGGAAACCTGAACCTTCTTCCAGTTGCAAAAACATTATTCGGCCTGATTACGGTTGTCGAAGACGTAGTAGAATGTCGATTTTTTTGGAAAATGGTACTAGGGTTGTCGAAAATGCACAATCTGTTACAATTTTCGTAACACGGAAGACGAAAACGACTGTCAACGTTTGCTAAAACAGTCGATAAATTTTTTCCTCACGACTAGAGACGCCGCCGCATTCAATTGACACCAATTGTTGGCCGTTGGTTTCATCCGCTAACATGCCGTAAACTAATTTGAAATTTAACACATTTTTTTGACATTTATATATTCGACAATAAATAAAAATAACAAAATTCGATAAAAAAAAATTCTTTAGTTATTTTAAACATTGGGTAAAATTGCGCCATTTTGCATAAAATGTTTTATCTGATGTCGGCCGCTGGCATAAAGTTTATGACGCCGTTACTAGTTTTGTGTCAGCTGTCGCCGTAAAAATTATCAAGCAGGCTTCATTTTCTGAATATATTCACATATGTTTACAAAGATGAGCTGTAAAATGTAAGTATTTGTTTTTTGTGAGTAAATTCATTTAATTAATTATTTACATATATTCCAGGAATAAAATAAACACGCAACGGCAATTTGCAAAAATTGTGCAATTATTGGAGGCAAATCCAAATCTTGCGCGAGTGTACCACAGCGGCCTGCAAAAGGTAAACAATAAGGAGGAATGGGCGAAAATTGCCAATGAATTAAATTACATTGGGCCTCCCATTCGCCAAGGGACAGAGTGGATTAAGGTGTGGGCAGACTTCAAATGTAATTTGAAGAAGAAGCTGCTGCACAACAAGGCAGAATGCCGTGCAACGGGAGGAGGGCCACACAAGCAGTTTACACTGACACCAGTGGAGAAAGCAGCCTCAAGTTTGTTGCAGCTAGACTCCATAGTAAATTCGGAGGGAGTCGAATTTGGAGTCGCAAATAATGTGTATGCCTCATCGTCTTCATCAGAAGAAAAAAAATGTCCCAAACTCAACATTGTTATTTTATTCTATTTATTTAATTGTAAACTGAGAAATTAAAATGTTGCCTTTGGGGGACAATTATGTAAAAGTAAACAGTGTTTTGACAGATGTAACAGGGCAATTCATGTAATTTTGTTATTATGGCACATCTTGTACTTTTCAATCTATTACAAAATCACAAGAGTCGAAAAAGTTAAGTGGTACCAAAAATGATCGAAATCGACAACGACTTCGACTGCTCTCGATTTTCGTATTCGACAACCGTAATCAGGCCGATTGTGTCTGAAGAGACCAATAAGAAAAGCAGCGAGGTACCTCTGGACTTCAAACCAAGTACCTCTAAAGCTGCCAAAGCCCGAGCCTTCACGGCTAAGAACCCTTCTTCGGGAACTGCTAGCAAGAAAAGCTCTGCTACAGTGTCCCAAGTGCCAATTATGGATAAGGGCAGCAAGAGGATACACTCAGCTACCCGAGCGCCATATCTCCATGCCAGCAAAAGCACCACGAGGTTCAGCCCAGGTGCTGGAACTGGTTCCCTAAAAAGTGATAAGGTCGCTGGTGAAGAAACTGCGAACAAGATTTCGGGTTCCCAAGCCACGCACCGAGTGGATCCTGGCACTGCGAACGCTAGTTCGGGCCCCAAGACTGTAGTACGGGAGACACAAGGACCCAGTAGGCACGTAACTCCTGCACGACGGGCTTTTATGCAGAGGCGATCTGCAAATAAGATCTTGGCACGTCTAGGCGCTAAGCCGGTCGAGATGTTAACGGGTGATGAAACTTCATCACTGAACTGGGCCAAAACAATTCTAGCAGACCAGCAGAAACACCTCCCCTCACGTCTTCGGACGGGCCTAAACGGCAACGTTCAGAGGATTAGGCCAAACTGCTAGGCCAGCAGCCCGCCAGTAAGCGTCCAAGACCCCATCTGTCTAAGGATAGATCTTACAGCGAAGTGGCTAAGGATAACCTTGTCATGGCTGTAATTGATCGGGGTGACACCGACTACGCTATAACTCAGTCGAACTGGATTGTAGTCAGAAGGCGGTAGCTCGTATGGGCAGTCCATGGGAAGGGGCTAGGTTCGACGTGGTATCTGCCTCCGAGATACCCAGCCGACCTAGGGCTATCGCGCGCGTGCCGGACGAGCCAGCCGTAAAGGAGGAGATCCTGAAACTCCTGAAGCTAGGAAACCCTGAGATGCCAACCCAAAACTGGCAAGTGACCAGTGTTTCCGAACCTTCGGGTGGTTTCAGAAGGATAACAATTCTTCTGAGCAGGGAATCGCTTCCGTTGATCCGGGAGAGGAAGGGGGAGATGTATTACGGTTTCGGCGTAATCTTCCGGGGTGATGACAAGCACACCCCGACTGAGAACAAATGTGTTCAGGAGGAGGAGAGTATGGCTATCGTACCAGATAGTGAGGAAATGGATTCGGCACACCCGGATCCTGAAAATATGTCTGTAGACGGATCTGCCAGCTCAATATCTCTAGAGAGCACTCCTTCCAATTCAGAGTTCGTTGGAGAGTTCTTTGGAGATATTGAAGAAATGGTTGACGAAGATACCCTCTTGGATTCAGATCAGGATATCAACGTTACCGTCGTACAGACTAATTTGGGTGATGATAAGGGTAGTACAAGCTAACCTTCATCACTCAAAGGCAGCCTCGGCTGCAGCGCTCCTCAAAATGAGTAAAGGCAGAGAGGAGCTACTGTTGGTCCAAGAACCCTGGATACACAAGGGCAAGGTTTTGCGGACTGAGCATGAAAGGCTTTAAGCTCTTTCATACACAAGGGTCAGGTAATATAAGATCCTGTATAGTTGCTAAAGGCAACCTAAACATATTCATCCTATCTGATTTCAGTGATGAAGATACAACAGCCGTATTATGGGAGACTGGAAACAACACCATCATCTTAGTTTCCAGCTACATGGCGCATGACCTCGAATCACCTCCACCTAAGATTCGAGAAGTAACAGACATGGCAAAGCGTAGAGGCCTGCCGATAACACGGTGCTACAGTGAAAATATACTTGGAAAGTGACCTAGTGTAATTTGTAGGCATTATTAAGTACATCATAAATCAATTTTTAAAAGTTCGGAAACACCCCCAAATTTCGGAGTTATTCCGAAAAAACAATTTTCGGGTAGGTCCGAGTACTTATGAACACGTAACTCAGTTGATTTTAATCCGATCTTAAATTTTTGAACGCTTTATGAAAGACAAAGAATAGATCTTTCCAACCGTATACATTTTATGCTATATTAATTAATTATTGGTAGTAATTTTCGTAATAACATCTGCAATTTTTTTTATTTTTTATGTTTTTTTAAATTTGAGTTCTTTTTTTTATAATTTTTTCTATAAAAGCAGATGTATTTGTATAAAAAATTTTAAATAGAATTTTATAACAAATAAAATGAACTTTAGTTTTTTTAAATCGGACAATATTTGTGAAAGTTATTAAACTTTATTTAAATTTAAATAGCAGTTGATACCCCCAAGCGGAAAAAAATTTAAGTGAGAATAATTTTTTTTATACTGAGATAACAAAAGAGATAAATTAAATACTTTAGTTAAGTTGCAATGCTCTTTATGTTTTTGTTTTAATTTTGCCGTTAGATATTTTGACATTTATTTATTACTTGAGTGCATTGCACTTGATAATGCAGAATTTAATATACCCTTCACTATTCTGAAGTAAATTTTAAACATAAAATATACTATAAAGAAAGTATTTTCAATTTCCTTTTCTTTTTGAAAATATAATAAATTCAATTTTTATGTAAGTATATAGATTTGAAACAATGTTTTAAAATTTTTTTGTAAGCATTTTATGTCGATTGTAACTTTTGTGGTAAATACACAAACTGTAATAAATGAATACGTAATGACAAAACATACACACCTAAAGTAGAGGGTGTATAAGAAATAAATTGTTTATTATTTTAAAAATAAAGTGTTACTATTTGGAATTTGTGAAAAGATTAGTGTTACTTAAATATTTAAATTAAAAAAGTAAGTTTGTGTTATTTTTTTATCTTTAATAAAAAAATATAATGTGGATTTTAACTTCTATTTCAGTGTGTGATAAGCGTAATAATTTTTGTTTTATCTGTGGCTTATTCGCTGACAAAAAACATCGATTAGATTTTAAAAATAATAAAGCCTTAGTTACTTCTTTTAATGCCTTTTTTAAGTGTTCGTATGTTTTTAGCAAATGGTATGAACCCGAATGTGTTTGCATAACCTGCTCAATTGCACTTAAACAATGTAAGTCTAAAAATTTTATAAACCAACCTTTACCATTCTCTGCTCCAATGGTTTGGCGTCGTCAAATTTTTCAAAAACCAGAAGATTGTTACTTCTGTCAAACAAACGTTGTTGGTTATAAGTACAAAAACCGTGATCGTATGAATTATGCCAATGTGTTAACTGTATCCAAGCCAAAAATAATCAAACATAATGCAAGTACGACTGAAGAAGAACATGAATCCGGGGAAGAAAATTCTGCAGACATGGAATGTGACCAGACATTTGTTGCACAGTCGGTGGAACCCCATTTAGTGACAAATGAAGATTTTCATGATCTTGTTCGAGATTTGAAACTATCATGGAGACTGTAGTGTACCACACTTATGGTAGTGCACTGTAACATAAATTGCTTGCATTGCTTTAATAGCAGTTCAATGCACAAGCATTGCAACATAATAAGAATGCTGAATGCAAGAAATTGAGTGACATACTTTTGAGTCATAATTTAATTACTTTTTACCAAATTTT
This sequence comes from Nowickia ferox, assembly GCA_936439885.1. NCBI lineage: Eukaryota > Metazoa > Arthropoda > Insecta > Diptera > Tachinidae > Nowickia > Nowickia ferox. The sequence goes on from OW387026.1 coordinate 23,522,791, forward strand.
GATTGGTTGTTTAAAAATATGCTTATCATTGTTATAGTGAAGAAAGGAACAAAACATAATTGTAGATATGTAAACGTAAGTTAGAAAGGCTAATTAATATTTGTAAAACTAGTATATAAGCAAGGAAATTTATTCAATAAATCAGACTTTAATTTAAAAACGTAATCCGGCAACAACTTGCCTAGTTTATAAATTGACTTCTCACTTTATTTTTTTGGCAGTTCCTTTGAACGCCTATTTATAAGCTGGACCCCCTGTTCAGCTGGATAAAAATAATAATTGGGCTATAGGACTACACAAACACACTACTACATGCTAGGACCACATCCTTTATTATTAACGCATTACAAGACAAACAGAGATGTTAGCGTCTCGACTAAAACAGTGGAATATCACTAAAAGTGACTTTAAAGTAACATTTGCAAGAGACAATCCCCAAATACAGTTTGAGCACATTTTTAAACCTGACAATGATAATAACAACCTTGTATATTGCTCAGATGTATAGGGTGTTTTTTTAACCTAGATAGAACTTTAAATTGTAAAAAGTAACACAAAAAATTAAATTTTGATAAAACATTTTTTTTTATTTGTTTCAGTATACTCTGACAAATCATCATGAATAGACTCACGCTTGAAATTATCCAAATTTACTTTGAAAATCAGTCGTCGATTCGCGCAACTTATAGACGACTTCGTCATTTTTATGGCGTAAATAATCGTCCATCTGAACAAGCCATTCGTCGAACTGTGGATAGATTTCGTACCACATACTCTCTAGAGGATGCAATAACACCAACACGTCGAAGGAATGTGCGTAGTGAAGAGAATATCGCCGCTGTAAACGAAAGTGTGGAAGAAGATCCAATTGTTCGTGTTATTCGTGACATACGGCCAGCAGTGCTCGAAAAAGTGTCCCAAAATTGGACGTCCAGAATGCGCTTCGTCAAGAACAGCCGCGGTGCCCATATGCCCGAAATCATTTTCAAATGTTAATGTCACGTATTGATCTTTCGAATAAATAAAAAATTTTGATTACAATTTAATTTTTTGTGTTATTTTTTACAATTTCAAGTTATATGAGTTATTTCATTGTCTGAATTACCAACATCAACCGAACGACTGGAGATTATTTTTGGACGGCTCGTGTAAAAGTAAGTAATATTTTTTTGTTATTCGAAAACCATTAACATATTTTTTAGGTTTGAAAGCAGTTTTATTACACAACGAGAATCAGTTGCCCTCAGTGCCTATAGCATACGCTACTAACATGAAAGAGTCGTATGCAACAATGGAAAATATACTGGATTTAATATGTTATAAAAAATATCAATGGCAAATAGTTTCAGATCTAAAAGTTCTGACAATTTTATTCGGAATGCAAGGAGGCTATACTAAATTTCCTTGCTATATTTGCGAATGGGACAGTCGTGGGAAAGACCAATACAAGCTAAAAAAGTGGCCACCAAGAACAATTTTTCAAATTGGCAAGAAAAACGTCTTAAAAATTCCACTAGTGAGTACCGAAAAAATAATTTTACCACCATTACACCTCAAATTGGGATACATGAAGCAGTTCGTGAAACGCCTGGATAGGGAAAGCGATGCCTTTTTACACTTAAAATCAGTTTTCCCAAGAATAAGTGAAGCAAAAATAAAAGAAGGTACAAATGTTTATTGATTTCTAAACATAATTGTATTATTTTTTTTATTTTTAGGTATTTTTGTTGGTCCTCAAATCCGCAAAATCATGTTTGACGAAGAATTCACAACGAAACTAAATGTTGTGGAAAAAGGAGCATGGAGAAGCTTTATTAGTTTAGGTGAAAATTTTTTGGGAAATAAAAAAAGTGAAAATTATATTGATGTAGTAAAAGAATTTCTGGAGGCTTATGCAGAAATGGGATGCAAAATGTCCATTAAAGTTCATTTCCTGCATGCACATTTAGATTTTTTCCCAGAAAACCTAGGACAATTCAGTGATGAGCAAGGCGAACGATTTCACCAGGACATTTTGGATATCGAAAGACGCTTCGAAGGAAAAAGCCAAGTAAGAATGATTTCAAATTACTGCTGGTCACTTAAGAGAGAAACAGACGATTTGATGTACAAGCGAAAGAGGTCTAGCAAGCACTTTTAATCATATATTCTTAATTTCTAAATAAAATAATTTGAATACTGTTATTTTCAAATATTTATATAATCATATTATAAGATTAAAAAAATAAAGAAAATGTAGTAGCTATTGACGAATATTTGTAAAAGCAAAATTTTTAACTTTTGAAAAAACTTAATAACTTTTTTACTTTTTACTCGATTTTATTTATTGAAAGCTGGTTTAACTCAGAACTAAATTAGCTTTAATTAAATAAGTAGGGTATTGAAGAGAGTTCTGGAAATAGGAGCAGGGAGCAAAAATAGTGTGGTACTTATATACGTGGAAGTTTTTGAAATTGTGTGTGAGTAATGAGATTCGCAACAGGGCTGGCACGACTTGGGTTGGCTTGGGTGAGTTTGGTCGGGGTTTGGTCGGGGTTTGGGTGGGGTTGGTTAGGATTTGTATACTAATTTTGTATGAGAAAACTAACAACGATGATATAAGTGCCACCCTATTGTATTGTTGTTCTGTTGTCAAAAGTTCTGTTGTGGTTTTTTCTTTTTCGTTGATATGTATGAATGTGTGTTTGAAACAGTTGATTTAATTAAGTTGTTTGAATACAAAAGCTTGATCCTAACCATACACAACAAAGTTGATAAGAAATAAAAACCCAAAAATAAATATACTATTAATGTATTTATATATTTTATTTATTAATTTGTTTGAAAACTTTATAATATAATAAAAAATAGTAAAAAAATTAATCTTATATTGAAGTATGTATATATATAATATTATTGAAGTTCATCTTTATTGATCCAAGAATTATGTTGATTGGAAAATCCCAACCATTTTACGTACGCCTGGTGTCCCTTAGTTTTAATAACATTTTCAATCAAGTATGTATTTGGAAAATGTGTCTTTAATAGTTCATGTTCATAGAATCCACCAACAATCGGATTCCTTTGATAGTCTTCTAATAAATAAGTAATGGGGTTTGTGTTCTGTAAAGTACGAATTTTAAAAATTTCAGTTGTCCAGTTTGGAGTATATCCTTTTGAAAAAATATGTTTATATTTGCTAATTCGAACGTGATCTCCAACTTTTAGTTTACCAAATTTATATATTTTGGGATGATTATAGACTTGTTTTAGTATAGAACTTTCATTTTCTGTGTTAACAGACTTTGGCATCATTCCAATTGTTCTATGCTTTTTATTATTATATTGATTAATTAAATCCTTGCATATATGTATCCATTGATAATTTGCTTGTAGACTAAAATTTTTCCACATCATTCCTTTTAGAGTTCTATTAAATCGTTCTACAATACACGCTTTCATGATACTATATGTAGAATAGTGGTTGATATTATGTTTTATCATCAAGTTTTGAAATATTTTATTATAGAACTCTTTACCATTATCCGTTTGCAAGTTTTTTGGAATTCTCTTTAGCGAAAAAATAGATTGCATAGCATTGGTTATATCTTCACTACTTTTAGATTTTACGGGTACAGCCCAGGCCAAGCAAACTTTGAAAATGTATCTATAACTGTTAAAATAAATCTATAGCCTTTGTTATATTTTGAGTAAACACCCATTTCAACAAGATCTGCTTGCCAAAGATCATCAATTCCCTTGATCGACGTCGAATGAAATTTCTACGTGCTTGCTTATGAAGCTCCTGAACCACTTCTTGTCGCTCCATTTCTAACGTCTATCTTAGATTACATCAATTTAAATGCTGCTGATATTGAATTTAAATCAAAACGATTTATATATCTATGTTTAAATGGTTTGTAATGAGCTTCGTTTTTCATTTAGACGTTCTTCAACTGAATCAATTTTGTAATTAAATAATGATCTCATTTCTTTCAGTGATTGATTGAGATTATTTGGTATTATACTTTGATCATGTATTAATTTACTTAAACGTGTTTCTACATTATCAAATTTTTATGTAGTCAACACGTTTTGTTGATGTATTATTTCGTTAAAACGATCCTCCATTTCCTTAATTCTCTCCATATACATTGTATCCAGTTGTTTCTTTATTTCACTTAAATAACTTTTCATGTAAATTTTGTTTACAGCATCGTTTTCCAATACAGGACTAGCAATATTTTTTATTCTCCGCAAGTTAAAGTTGAAATTACGATCACTATCCAAATGAATCTTGAAATGTTGATTTTGGTATCTTGCAGATTTTTCAATATAATGTCCAAACTTATCGATAGGCATTTTATGAATATGAATTGTTAAACATTTTTAAGTCTATTTATATAATAATTTTTGCTTCTCTCAATTCCTCAATAATTGATACAATTTCATTATTATGATTTGAGTGACCAGCTGTTGTTGATGAAATCAAAAGACGCAATCTATCAACCAATTCATTAGGATCATCCCAATAAACATAATTATGCTTTTTTCTATTCAATTTCATTAAACCTTTTCCCTTATGAATTTTCTGTTGTTGTTTAAATAGGTTTTTAATAATCGTTGTATATTTAATTGAACGATTTCCTTTAATTTGACCATTAATACTGTTATTTCGTTTATGGACATTAGTCATCTCCAATATTTGTTTATAATTATTTAAATCTGTTTTATTATAACTGATTGGTTTCTTATAAACTAACAATTCATATAAGCCTGATGTGAAGGGCCATTTTAAATTACCTACAGTAATATTGGTTGAATTGAAAGCGATGGGTTCATTACCCAGTCTCCATATTTGATTTTTATCCTTATGAGGACCATAGGTTTTATCATATATATTTAAGTTAACTTTTGATAAATTATATTGAATACTTTGATTGGGATGTATTGCAATGGTGTTATCATCATCATTGTTATCATCCTCATTATCAACATTATCACTATTATCATCATCATCATCATCATGGTCATCATCATGATCATTTTCATCATCAAATGATTGAAACGTGTTTGAACTTTTCTCGATTTTCTTGTTATTAAAGTTTGGAGAAAACGTGTTATAATCAAGCTTACTCTTTTTATATGGTGTACTGAAGGCAACTTTATTATTCTCAAGATCATGTTTAAAAGAGTTATCCGGATATTTTTCATGTTTTATAATGGTGTTATTATTATTATTATTATTATTAGTTGATTGAACTAATTCTTTTAATGGTTTTGATATTGGTTTCAATGTCTTTTCCAACAATTCATCATTTGCAATTTCTCCAAGCAAAATATTCCTATATTTCTTTTTTAAAATATTTCGAGTTTTAATAAGATTATTAACTAGATTTGTGTTCATATTTATAGATTGAATTAGAAACGGATTCAAAACAGATCAGTTTAGCAGTTAGCGGTTTAATAGTTGAGAAGCTATTAGTTTAATAATTAATCTTGTACTGATTTTAAAATATCTGTAATGTTTCTTTTATAGATTTATAAATATATCGAAACCTTTTCTATATCGACCATTATTCATAGGATCATCTTTGTTAATAACTAGAAAACCATATTTTTCTTTCCAACACTCGGCACATAACTTATGAAATGTTTTTAAAGTCATATCAGAACCAACATGATCATTGTAAATATGCTTAATATTCATTACATCCTGTTTAAAAATTATAATCATATTTGCATTATCGCGAATCAAGTGTTTTGGTATACGTGTATAGGTTTGGCATAAATAAAAACTATCAATATCTTTATGACGGCCCATACAGAAGTAAGAACGTACATGATTTTGTTTCTCACAAGCTATATCGTCGAATATAAATACTGAATTTGGTTTAACTTCGTCTGGCGATAGAACATCATCATTATTGGAAAATGATGAAAGCAAAAACAAAATTCGGTATGGGTAACGTTATTAGTAAAACTAAAAAGTCGTCTCCAGTAAATACCCACAAACTATTTACACATGCATTGAAAAGTGCAAGAAAGAATATAAAGAAAAGTGAAAACTTGAAAGATGCTATAAAGATTTCTCGAAAAGTTGTAAACAATATTTTCAAGGGGAAGAAAAAATCGTTAATAAAAACACCTCGAATAATACCGCTACCAAAATCTGGAGGTTTTCTTCCACTTGCCCCTATATTTGCTGCACTGGGTGCACTTGGTGGTTTAGCTGGTGGTGTATCTGGTATTACAAAAGCAATCAATGCAGTTAAAAATGGAAAGGAACAGCTGACTGAAGCAAAACGACACAATAATACAATGGAAGCCATTGCGATGGGAAAAGGCATGTTCTTAAAACCATATAAAAAAGGTTTTGGATTATATTTAAAGCCTTATCAACAAAATTTTTAATGAAGCTACCTAAAAGAGCCCTTTCTGATGTAGACTTGAGAAAATATGCAAAACATATTCCAAATTTTAGAGGTGTGTTTATGTGCAACACTCTTCCAAGTACATCATTTAAAAAAGAATGTGGAATAATTAATCTGGATACTTCAAAGGGATCTGGCACACATTGGGTAGCGTACTGGAAAAACAACAATCAAATTGAATATTTTGATAGCTTTGGTAACTTGCAACCACCGAAACAATTAATAAAATATTTAGGAAAAAACATAAGTTATAATTATGATAGATATCAAAATTTTAATACAATAAATTGCGGCCATTTATGTTTAAAATTTTTTTTTTCGAAGCTAAACTAAAAAGAAACTATAAATGTTTTAATAAAATACATTGATTAAGAATTTGTTTTATTTATAAATAAACATATTATTTCATTTATTAAAAAAAATTCAAAATAAATATAATTAAATAATTTTTCTAATTTCGCTTGTTAGAGGTGAGTATTCGATTAAACGATCATGAATAACTAACCAGTATGCTGATGTATTATCTGGAATTAGTTTGTTTGCTTCAGTATCAAATTCAATTCGTACATCAATAGGTCCTATTTTAACAGCCTCATTTTGATGTGAAACATCAACAACAATAAGCGGTGCATAAGTCTTATATTCATCAACATTTAATAATGGTTCAGGTTCTCGCATGTAAAAGCTTTGTTGAAATTTTGCATACATATTATACAGAACAGAATACTGACCCATTTCGAAACGATTATTTAAATCATCATATGGATATGACTCTGAGTTTAGATATACTTTTAAATTAGAGATATTACAATGGTCAAATATATTTCCTTGTTCTTTACTTTTCTCTTTTTGTAAACCAATTATAAGAAATCGTGGTCTTTCGTTTTGTGGAGAAAGCTTTACATTCCATAAAACCTTTGTACTCTTTGGTAAAACAGGATTTACATGACAGTCCCAACTTCTAAACGCAATTGGTATAGAATGTTTGCTGTTGATTATCTTAAACATTTCCAATTTTGCAAAGTCCGATAGTTAATTTCAACTGATCAGTTGCATTTGTAGAATAATATGATCTCTCATCGGATGTAGAACGTTGAAGGATAAGCTCATGTTTCGAATTTAATAGTATTTTGTTATAATCTTCAGCAAACCCCATCAACATTTTCAGAGGTATACAACAGCTAAAATGACTTTTTTCTAAAACAAAAGTTTCGTTAAGACACCAAACAGCGTTTTTTAGTGTAGCACTTTCAGCCTTATTCAACGATACAAAATTTTTCATGGTGGATGAAATTCCAAGTTTACGTGTACGATCAACTTCAAAACCATTAATTTCGTAACGAATTTCATCAAACAAATATGAAGCAAAGTTGTTTTTTAATTTCACATCTATAGCTGGAACCTCTTTGGTTGCTTCCTTCTTTACTATAAAACCATGAATGTAAATCATACTCTCACTTGGTAAGACGAAGAGATCCTGATTTTGAATTGGTATACGAATCTCATCGTTGTTGTTAAATGATTTTAGATATGGAGAGTAACTATGATATTCCCTTTTTACAATACTCTCATCATACATAGGTTTTTGAAGAACATTTAGTATTTCATTTATTGTTGAAGATTAAATCCCAACGATTTTAAGTATTCTGTATTAGATGAGGACAACAGTTTTTTATTTTTTATACTTTCTCGAACAAATAATAAATGCAATAGTTTTGGATATTATAATGCAGGTGTTTCTACACGGAGAAAACTGATGTTCACTATTTATGCATAAGCTGTTCATAACTTTAAAAATTTTAAAAATTTAAATTTTGTGCATATATTATGAACAATAATCACAAATTGTGCATAATCTATTAATCTTATGCATAAGTTATCCACAAGAAGGGTGCATGTTTTGTGATAAATGTTCATAACTTAATAATTTCATAATTATACACTATTGATCACAATATATGCACATTGTACATGACTTGTGCCTAACTGCAGTGCATTATTTATGCACAAGCTGTTCATAACAATAAAATGTTTCGTCTGTACAACGTTAGGCATAAATTATTCCCAATGTTCATAAATTCACCGCAATCTATTTATTTTGTACATAAATTATACACAGAAGCTTGTATATTTTGTGCACAATGTTCATTTCTTCATGTATACTCTATTGATCACAATATATGCACATTGTACATGACTTGTGCACAGCTTTTTTATCTTGTGTAGAATTTATGCACAACTAACCACAATTTATTTCATATTGCGCACAAGTTTGCTTTAAATTACAGTTAGATCCTGAGCAGCGTTGCTGAGCATGAGTATACATTATTTATCATTTGGTTTCATTACATGTGTTTATGTCAAGAGTGCCGGTTGTTTAACAATTTAATAAGTGAAATAAAATAAAATAAATATAAAAAATAAAAGATTTTGTGTGAATTTAAAAAATCAGAGGTAAGTTGTGAATATACTTTAATATGTGTTGGTTAACATAAATATTATAATTTAGAGTATTCGATATGGAAAATTTCACCAATCTACAGGATAGTGAATGTTTGATTTCTGACAATGAAGGTATAAATTAATATTGCACTTTAATTAGAGGTTATTTATACTGGATTAGTTTTGAATACAGGTTTGCCTCACACTGACATTGTAACAATAAGTGGCGAAGATGCGCAGTTATTTAATCTTTTGAATAAGCATGGACTACAATCTTTTTTTTTTCAATTGACAAATGCCAAAATTAATATCGATTGCTTCAAGTCAATGTCAGAGAGTGACGTTAAAGATCTTTTCAAAGAAGAAATTGGCAATCGCATAAAGTTTCGTGCTTTGGTCAATGAGTGGCGATTGGAAAATGTGAGATTGTTTATCTTGTATGAACTTAAGTATTTAATATGTAATTATTTTATTCGCAGAATTTTGCCCCAATTTCAACATGTTGTTGTGAACATATGTCTGCATCATCAGCAAGTGGCTCAGTCAGTCAGGTGGAGTCAGTCAGTCAGGTGGACTCAGTTTCTACATATTCAGGCTCGTCTAGCTCTACATACAAATATGTATAAAACTCTGTTCCTCTTAGAAGTATCGAATTTATAATCTATTTTTACTACTTCAGAATTTAGATAATTTCTTAAGCTCCGATTTGGGAAGAAAAATTTTGGAAAATTATAAAGCAAAAAATGAAATGGGTACATCGGACAGGGACATTTTGATATCCAACATAGTAAGAGATCACCTACAGAAGGAAGTACCTATGAATACTGCAATGTTTGCAGAAATATCAGGAGACATAGTCAAGCGATTTTCATCGGAAAAAAAAGTACAAAATAAATTATATAAACTTTTATAAATATGCAACTGTTCTATTTTATGTGATTGTTTTCAGGAATATTATTTTGAAAAGGAAAAACGGAACGGAAAGTTATATAACAAGTACCGGTCGATGTCAAGAGCTTTCAGAAAATCCGGATTTTTTAATAAATATATTCGCGTTAGGAAAAATATAACCGATAACCCAGAAGTAAGTACTGAACTTGCCACCGACTCAGAGGATAAAATTTGGCTGAAAACGCTAAACACGCCGTGGGAGACTGTTGAATTGAAGTGGGATTTAACATTTGAACTTCGGTGCCAGGACATAAAAAGTAATAAATTGGAAATTATATTGTCCGAATGGCCATTATATACACATTGCAACGGATATCTTTTGGTAGGAATTTCAAACATTAATTTGTATATGTATTAAAAAAATTTATATCTTCATATTTAGGTGGACATTGACTTCAATAAGTTGCATCCGGAGAGAACCAATTTATTTTTTAATAACTGGACAACGCTTAAAAACAAGATAATAGGGTTATGCCGAAAAATTTCAAAGTTTCCTGCTGCGAAAAAAATAATTAATGAGCTTCCATCGGACAAAGGTAAAAACACAATTTACACAGACCATATAAAAAGGTTTCTAATTATATTATTGTTTGTAAATATTATTTCAGATTTGGAATTCATCGAAATTATGAAGGTGCTGATAGCCATATTTAAGCCAGTGTCACGCAAAATAATAAATAAGAAGATTTGGAAAGTGAGCACAGGCGACGCTTGGTGTTCTTTTATTACAGAAATAAATACGGCATCGGACATTCAAACGAAAGTTAACAAGCGAAAAGTTTTTTGTGTGAGCAAGAATATAAATTTTCAACCATTTATGATAGTTATTAAGGATAGACATGACATAAATTCTCATCAATATGTTTTAGTCGCGGAAAGCCTTACTTATCTGTTTACTAATGCTTTGACTGCTTTCGACATATATTTTAAAATATTTTTTGTACTTAATTTAGAATATCCATTTGAAACGCAAGTTTTCTGGAACTTTGTTCAATCTTTTTTTTATGAAATTCCGTCATCAAAGATACAAATGCCGGAGTTAGAACTATTCCAACAATTAAAAGGCGAATAAATTAAAGTAAAGTTATAAACATGAATTTTAACTGCTTTCTTTGCAATTGTTCCTTCGTATCGGCCGAAGTACTTATAAGCCATTTAAAATTAATACACTCCATCAAAAAACATTCCCAATTGATATGTACCAAATGTCAGTCCAAATTTCACGACTTTTCAATATATAAACACCACATTTCAAATTTTTGTCGGTGTGAAATAAATTCATTCAACCATTTTCGTATTCAACAAAAACTTACAACAAACTTTAAAGAGGTGATACTTGAAGAACATAACAATGATATAGAACTGGCAATTCCTGTAAAAAAACCTAAAATTGAAACCATAAATGAGGTAGACATTGAAACTGTTTTAAAGCAAATGGAAGAGAATGCGTTAGCATTTGTTAGCAATCTTTTTAGTGGAAATCATATGACCACCAAAGCAATAAAATCAATACTAGCATGTTTCACAGATACTATAACCAAACAGATGTTTAAATCACTGGCAGAAATCATTATTCCAATTCTTCCTTCAGATGAAAAATCTAAAATAAAGAAACTTTTTAATGGCTGCTCTGAACCTTTTAAGGGTATCAATACAGAACATTTGTTTTTGAAAACCATGGCTGAAAAAGGTTTATACAAACCTCCTATTAAACATGAAATCGATAGTTCTGTAGCTCAAATATATAAAAAAAATCGTAGTATTTTATCAATAAAAAAAAGTAAAGTTATTTTTATGCCTATTGAGCATCAAATTAAGCTTTACTTTGAAAAAGGAAATGTCCTTAAAACGACTCTTAATTGTACAAATTCATTAAGAAGTACTAACCAACAAAATATTAAACATTTTGTTCAGGGTTCTATATGGAATGAGAAATTAAAATATTTTGATGAAGCGGACCATGTTATCCCAATGGTCTTATATTACGACGATATAGAAATGGGTAATGCATTAGGAAGTCATCCTGGTAAACAATCAATTGCTGCATTTTATTATCATTTTCCGTCATTGCCCGAAAATTGCAATTCGGTAGACAATATCCATATAGCAATGTTAATGAAAACGGCCTATTTCAAAAAATTTCCACTCTCAAAAACACTTACTGAATTTGTCAAACTTTTAAGAAGTTTAGAAAAGGGAATAGAGATTAAAACACTAGATGAAACTTTTCTTGTTCACTTTGTAGTGGGACTTGTTATTGGCGATAACCTGGCTTTAAATAATCTTTTAGGATTTTCTGGATCCTTTAGCCATAATTTCTGTTGCAGAATATGTAAAATGCCTAAATCTGAAATGAATAAAGCTGTACTAGAAAACAGCAACTTGTTAAGGAATTCGACAAATTTTAATGAAGATCTACTTCAAAATAATTACAGCGCAACTGGAGTAAAAACAAATTCACCACTCAATTCTTTGAAAATGTTCCATGTCACAAAAAACTTATATTCAGATTTTATGCATGATTGCTTAGAAGGTAGTGTAAAATTCGGCTTAATTGAATCCTTAAAATATTTCATACAAAAACAAAAATTTTTTTCTATCGATGTGTTAAATTACAAAATTAATACATTTGAATACGGTTCCATAGAGGTCCGGAACAAGCCGCCAGGCAATATAACATTAGAACATTTGAAACAAAACAAACTCAACCTTTCAGCCAGAGAAACCTATTCATTATTGCGTTATTTTACACTTTTAGTAGGCGAATTCGTACCTGAAGGAGATGAAGTATGGCGGTATGTGTTAAAATTGAAAGAGTTGACAGATTTTTTATTGAAAGATTGTTTTAGCAACGCAGAACTTATAAGTTTGACTCTCATAATATCAAAACATCATCAAATGTATATGCGTTGCTTCAATACTAATTTAAAGCCAAAGCACCATAACATCACACATTACGTTACAATGATTAGAGCAATTGGCCCCTTAAAAAACCTGTGGTGTATGAGACATGAAAGCAAAAATAAAATCATTAAAGAATATAGTAAAGTCTCCTATTCTAGAGTCAATTTAGAACTATCAATAGCAAAAAAATTCTGCGTAAAATTTTCTAATCAAATGCTTTTGAAAAATGACCCGTTCAGTATCATTGAAATTCACAATATAAAAAGTGTAACCATCCAAGAATATTCCTTTAAAAAATTTTTACTTCCATTTGGTACAAAAGAAGTAGTAAATGTTACAAATTCTATAAGTTACAAAGGAACAACTTTCAAAATTGGTTTTTATGTTTTCATGATGGAGTGTGTTTATAATATTGTTGATATAATTTTATTAGATGAATCTATATTTTTGTTACTCAACGAATACCAAATAGAAAAGTTTGATTTGCATTATTATGCGCACATTATTGGGAAAAAAACAGAAAACTATATATTAAAACCAATTGAAGCGCTAGCATTTCGAAAGCCGTTTCAGCTTCACCCAATACTAAAAACACAAGAATGTTTTTTAATAAATGTTTTATAAGAAATTATTATTTGTTCATTATATTTATTTTAATAATTTTTATATTAATTTCATTTTTTTATATTGATTAAATATTAAATAAAGACATTTGAATATAAACTGAAATTTTGTTTCTTTAATATGAATAGTAGGTTAAAAAAATAGTCTTAGTTGTGCATAATATATGAGCAACTTGTGCATAATATATGACCAACTTGTTCATAACATATTCCTAGTTGTTCATAACATATTCCTAGTTGTTCATAACCTATTTCTAGTTGTTCATAACCTATTCCCAGTTGTGCATAATGTGTGATCAAGTTGTTCATAGCTTATTAATAGTTAGTCACAAAACATGCACAAGAAAATGTTTCATCTAAATTTAAGTTATGCACAACTGGGAATATGTTGTGAACAACTGTTCTTAGTCATTTTCCGTGAACGATTTGTGCATAAGTTATGCCCATAGCGCATAATTTCTGCACACTTTTTTCTCCGTGTAACCGCAGAAGGAGGGACTAGAACGCAAATTTTTTCTCTTAATAGAGGACAACAAATGCCAACAAATATTCCAATATTTCAATTTAGTCACAATCAACATATAAAAATTGAGGTTATTGGTGGTATGATATCACTAGTCGGAACAGTCTATGAGTGTGGTTTTAAAGATATAAATGTATACTCATACAAACCATCATGTGTTTATAGTGAAATAGATGAATATGCAACTAAATCTTATAATGGTAAGACTGGTATCCATTCATTGAATAAAAATCAACAAAAACCTCCCCCTCCCCCAGAAAATGGTTAATAATAGTATAGTTAAGAAAGCAGCTGGTGGTGCTAGCGGTGGTGATGACTCATTTCAATATGAAGATTATTAAATTAGTATATAAATATAAGAAACAATTCTTATCATCTCATTCAAAAATATATCGCTAACCTAAGAACATATATATTAAAAAGAAAAACTAAAATGAAAAATATTTTTATCATATTGTTTTCATATATCTATATCATACAAGTGTTTTCAGCTTCATTACCTATTGATTTGAGTGAAAATGAACTTAAAAATACAGAATTTGCAATTAAATTACCAAATAATGATACTGTGAGCATACAACTAAATTTCAAACTTTTAAAGTTTACTAATGATTTAAATAAAAACATCGAGTCAACAACAACAACAAAAAAAACAGAATATAAATCAAACGAAGAACAAGAAGACTCCTCACCACCACCACCTATAAATCAATCTTTTACTGTCGAACAAGCTATTGAAGCATTTAGACAAGATTTAGTAAAAAAAAGAAAAAAATATTGCAGGAATAATTGAAAGTTCGACTCCATTTTATAGACATTTTCAACTTCAATACAAAGATAATATAAAATTGAGAATCCGTTGTACATATGAATTTGGATATCATTACACCAATTGTGTGTGGTCCAACAATGAAACAACTTGTGGACCTGATACCTGTAAATGTTCCCTTATCGATAAAAGTTGGGAACAAGCATAATGAATTTTTATAATAATTTAAAAACATAGACTTTATCATTCAGAACAACTAATTTCGGCTTCTGTTCACTAATTTTTTTATACTCTTGACCACAACTTTTTATCAAACTTGTATTTTAGTAAGAATAAAAAGTATATAAGAACATTTGTTACTGAATTTTTATAATAATTTAAAAACAGTTTTACAGTCGTCGTCGCCGTTGTGACTTGATTCGTATTGCACAATGTCTGAGGAGAGAATATTAGTTGTAGATGTACAAGGTTTCTATCTCAACAATAAATTCATCGGAAAAGAAGTGAGTATTTCAATTAACGATATACAAGTGCAAACATTTATTATTAAACCACCTTTTCCATATTCATTGTTGACAACAAAAGAAAAATATTCAATCAATTGGCTTTATAATCATCATCATGGATTAAAATGGAAAGATGGCGATTCAACCTTAGCAAATATTGTGGAATATTATATTGAGCATGTTAAAGATAAAAATTTTATTTGTTATGCTAAAGGATTAGAAAAAATTAAGTGGATTCAAAATATTTTTGAGGATAAAATTTATTTTTATAACCTAGACGATCTAAATTGCCCAAATTTAAAAACATTTGATCAAAATGATAAATCTGTGAATGTTTGTTGTTATCATAGAAAATATTGTATATGTGCACAAAAAAATGTAATACTCTTAAGAAAGTTTATTAAATCAAATATTAATAAAGAAAACATAAAATTATAAAAGACATTTTTTTTTTGATTTATTATTTAACACTTAAATCAGGTAAAATAATCATCAAACATCAGTTCATTCTGAATACTTGAAATGTCAATAACAATATCTTTAAACGGAAACACTTCAACTCTGGTTGGAGAATATTTAATATTGAACTCCCTACAAAATATGTTTGTGGACTTATTGATTTTGTAACATTCAATTCCATACCCAATGTAGATGTTCACAACAATTTGTTTCATATAGGAAATCATATTATTACTATTCCAGTTGGTTCATACGAACTTGAAGATATTGATTTTTTCCTAAACTCAAGCTTAAGAGATATCGATGAATCAATTTATCTAATAATTGAAGCTAACAATAACACACTTAAAACTGAAATAACCTCATCAATGGATATAGATTTTTCACAACCAAACAGTATAGGAAAGTTACTTGGATTTAGTAAAAGAAAACTAGAAGTAAATTCAACTTACTATTATAATACTAATCAAAATCTTAAAAATTATAAATCTTTGGAAGTGATGATTGTAGATGTTAATTCATTGAATACTACAAAGTTATTTGAATCTGATTTACCTGCACATATTATTGATGTTCCTCCAGGATATAAAATAAACGAAAAACCTCGAAATGTTATTTATTTACCCGTCAACTGTCAACAAATAAACAACATAACGATTAGAATCTTAAATCAAGACGGTGAACTTATAAATTTTAGAGGAGAAAAAATCACTCTTAGACTCCACTTCAAACCAGAATAATGATCATTTACAATAAAAACATAGTGCAAAGAGGATTTCCATTCAATACCGCACCAAAACTATTGCATTTATTATTTGAAAAGTTTTCCACTGTGCATGACAAGTACAATATTTATCACCAGTTTTTAAAAATTGACCCCAATACATATTTATCAAAGTTTTTAATTTAACTGAATCTCTTTATATATAACTGAATCTCTTTATATACACACACATATATATATATATATATATATATATATATATATATATATATATATATACTTAACCGAATTGATAAGTTATTGAAATAACTAAAAACGTCTTATACTATCAATTACTGGATATAAAGAATCAGTTTGAAAGTTCGTTTTACGGTGAAAAGTTGAAAGCAAAAAAAAAAAATGAGGGCAAGCTTAAGAAAATTGTTTCAAAATCCTAATATTACATACTTACCTTTAAAGGATATGGAAGAAAATACTATATATGAAATCAACAAGATAGATCGAGTAGATACAAAATATGGTGAAAGTATAAGATGTCTTCTAAATAAAGAATATTACATTTATTTACCTAAACGATTTCTGATTATTACTAAAAATCAGATGGATTATCTAAACACAACTCCACACATTTTAAAGAAAGTTAAGGAAGTGAAGGGATTATATACTCTAATCGTTAAAATGAAGAAGCAATATGTATTCTACAACAACAACTTGTATGACAGTACTGAAGAAGATGATGATGATGATGATGATGATCATGATGATGAAATAAAAAACATATTTTAAATAAACCTCGAAACAGAAACTTTTTTAAAATTATGAAAACATATGTAACAATAAAAGCCTCCAAAATCTAAAATTTCTCACGTATTTAATAAATTAGGAACTTTATAAAAATGAAAAACCGCAACGGAAGCTTTTAAAAATTAAAACCTGCAACATTAAAATTTCTACCACATTTTTCATGTTTAGAAATAAACCACGAAACAGAAACTCTCGCGTATTTAATAAATTAAGAACTTTATCAAAATGAAAAACCACAACATTAAAATTTCTAGCACATTTTTCATGTTTAGTAACAAAATTACATTTCTAAATTTTGTATAAAAACCGCCTCTAGTTTTACTTTAAGTATTATTCAAGTTAAGTAAACCGCTAAGGATGGAAGCACATTTAAAAACCATATTTAAAAAATCCCAAAATAAAACCATTCTCCCTATAAAGGAGATAGTTTTTAACCACAATTATGAAATTACAAAGATGGAGCGTGTACAGACATGCTTTGGGATGAAAATTCGTTGCTTGGTGGAGAGAAATAAATATATATACCTGCCCAGTATATTCAACGATACCATCGATGATGATACTATTGCGGAATTTGAACGCAATACCTACTACCTTTCCGAAGATAGGAAAGGAAGCAGTGAGTTAAATTACGAATTAACTATAAATGCGGAAACAACAGGTAATTTTTGGTAAAAAAGTTTTTATTTATTTATTTATTATTAAATCTAATAATTAATTATTATCGTTTTAGTTCGAGATACACCAAAGAAGTAAACTGAATGTTATTGAAGTCAACCACAAACAGAAGCCGAAATTATTTGTTCTGAATTATTATGTTAATAATAAATGTGCTGTTATTATGTTAATAATAAATGTGGTTAATTTAAGTATTTGTTTGCTCATTTTTTTTAATTTTGTTTGTTTTTATACTCTTGACCACAACTTTTTATCAAACTTGAATTTTAGTAAGAATAAAAAGTATATAAGAACATTTGTTAATGAGTTTTAATTAAACAATTGATTTTCATTATTCTAAGAAAACGTGTCACACGCAAAAAAAGAAAAAACATATTCAAAAACCGTCATCAGTGATTGAAAACTATATTAAACAAGCATTCTTAAAACAGAAAATTATAATTTATATATAATTTAAAAACTGTTTAAAATCATATTTATATAAAAAAGTTAAAAAACTACGTAAAAGTAATCCTTTAAAGCGAAATTGTGAAATATTTAAATATTTATATAAACATCTTCACTAAGTCCAGGTATGTTGTAGATATTAAGAGCAAATCTATAATTTGTGTTTATTTTAATTTCAAATACTTTCAGTACATTACTTCCATTTCTGGTATTATATCATGTACATCTGTGAAGTATGTGGAACGTCTTTCGTATCCAAATTTAATTTTAAGAGACATTTTAATAATAAACATATTATTAACCCAAAATCAAGCAAAACAAAACTAAATTTAAAAAATGAAAAAATTGTTAACGTTGAAAATATTGAAGAAACTCCATCGTGTAGCTATATACGATGTCAAACTTGTAAATTAAATATAAGAAAAGGTTCTTGGTATCATCATTTGAGAACTAATGAACATAAAAAAAATAATCGTTAATAATCGTTTGTTTATCAACAACGATATACAGTAGAATTCATTTATAGCGACCTCGGTTATAACGACCATCCGTTTATAACGACGGATTTTCAAAGCAAGTTTGGTTCTAAATAGTTTGTACATGCGCAAGCATTCGCTTAGAACGACTCCGGTTTTAGCGACCATCTGCTTTTAACGACCAATTTGCACGTCTGCTTTGGAATGGACATTCGGTTATAACGACGATGTAAGTTCTGTGTACTAATTTTTATTTTTTTCATTCCATTTTTTGTCGTCAGCCAATACTAAATAAAGAAACATATACTGCGGGGAATCACAGAATTTGTTTTCGACTATCCCAAACAGAGGTGCAAATGACAAAGAAGAAATATTCAAACCAGTTTGAGTCGTAAAAGCTGATGGACGCATAAACATTCACTTTTTAATTACCAGCGGTGTTATAGAAATTTTTTATTTACATAAGAATCTGTAATCCAGCTCAACCAAACGCAGGTAAGGTTGCGTGCTGCACTTTTACTTGGATAAATACTGAGTAAATGTATGTATGTTTTTCCAGAATGGACGTTAAAAAACGTAAGGTGTTCTCCATAAAAGAAAAGGCAGAAATTTTGCTGAAACTGGAAACTGGTTCTTCAAATGCAGCATTAGCGAAGGACTATTGCGTTTCGCATTCGACTATCAGTACGGTATGGAAAAACCGAGACGCAATTCGTAAGTGTTTTGAATCTGAGAATATGCAAAGAAAACGTATGCGTTCTGCTCAAAATTCTGATATAGAACAAGCTCTTCTGCAATGGTTCAAGACGCAAAGAAATAATAATGCTATTGTAACAACTTCCATACTTCAAATGAAGGCAGAGGAAATAGCGCAACTGCTTGGAAAGGATTTTAATTGCACTGAAAGTTGGATCTACCGTTTTCGAGAGCGCCATAACATAGTTTTGGGAACAATTTCTGGTGAGGCTTGCAGTGTCGACAAAAATCAATGCAGCGACTGGCTAGTTTCTGTATGGCCTAAAATACGAGAGGGATATCAAGCAAAAGACATTTTTAATGTGGATGAAGCAGGGCTCTTTTATAAGCTTCCACCCAACAAAACCCTTAAATTCAAAGGTGAGAAGTGCTGCGGTGGTAAACAATCAAAGGAAAGAATAACCCTGCTGGTTGGAGGTAATATGGATGGGTCCGAAAAAAAGAAAATGCTTGTCATTGGAAAATCCAAAATGCCGCGGTGTTTCAAGAATGTAAAATCGTTACCTGTGGATTACAAAGGAAATAAAAAGGCATGGATGACCTCAGAAATGTTTGAACGCATTTTGCGCGATTGGGACAGCAGTTTGAAAAAAGAGAAAAGAAAGATTTTACTGCTTGTAGATAATTGGCCAGCACACCCAAATGTTCTAAATTTGTCATCAATAAAATTAGTTTTCCTACCACCTAATACAACGTCCGTCTTACAGCCAATGGACCAAGGGGTAATTAGATGTTTGAAAAGCAATTATCGCAAACAACTTATGCTGAAAATTATTCGCGATGCAGACAATAACACACAAAGCACCACTACTTTGTTAGATGCAATTGACATGGTGGCCTCAGCTTGGCAAAGTGTAAAATCAACAACAATACCTAACTCTTTCCGACATGCGGGACTACTTCCAGCCGAAAGTGTGTGCCCAGATGCAGATTTCGAAGACGAAGATGATATTCCGCTTTCGTTGCTACAGGAAACATATAAAAATATGCTACAAGTAGCCGAATATATTGACTGGAATGAGTTCGTAAATGTCGATGACAACGTCGTGACATCAGAAGAGCCTTCATTGAGAGAAATAGTGGAGAACACAAAAGAAAATGATGAAACTCACAGCGATAATGAACCAGATGACGAAGATGAGCCAATCAAAATTCCAACTAGGACAGAAACCTTGAGTGCGGTGCACACATTAAAACAGTATTTACGATTTGGGGGTTCTGATATATCAGAGAGTTTATATAGTTCCGTTGAAATTATTGAAAGTAAATTATTAAAAGAAATTCTTGTAAATAGAAAACAAACCACAATTCTAAACTATTTCCAATCTCAATAAATATGAATATACATGATAAAAAAAAACTTAAAAATATTGTGTACACTTATTTGGATACAACGACGTTCGGTTATAACGACGTATAATTTCGGTCCCTTGGCGGTCGCTATAAATGAATTCTACTATATAAGTAAAAATTTATTTACTAAGCGTATTCAAACTTTTGTATACGAAAATAAAAAGGTAGATGAGCTTTCAATAAACATTTTATTTTCGAATGCAAAAGAAAGTGTTATAAATATTTAAAAAAATATGTTATTAGAACATCAAAATATAAAATTTAATATAGAAGTTTTTGCAGAATATATAAAATTCTCAAAAACTAATGAAATTGAAGATGATGATAGCGCACTAATTAGTGTGAAATCTTTTCAAACGAAAATGATAATAGTACAATTAGAACAAGATCTATCAGACATGTACGATAATCATAGTATAGAAATAGCAACCAAAATGGATGAATTTCAAGAGAGAGACAGTGGTTGGTCTCTAGTTTGTATCAATAAAATTGAAATAAACGTTAACAAGTATTGTCCTATAAAATGATCTAAATATTTAGAACTACCAATATTTATCAGAAATAAAAAAGCGTGCATCAACATTAAAAATAATGATAATTATTGTTTCAAATGGGCTCTTATAGCTGCATTAGAAAACAATCATTTAAATCCAAAATATTCACATTATAGTAATGTTGTTATGAAATAATTTTGTCTAACGTATTTGAAATTTTGAATTATGTCTCAGGGTTGAGTTTACTTCTTATTCTTATGGCACCCTGAGAGTAGTCGGTACAAATTGTGGAAAGAAAGAAAACAAATTTTGTTTGATTGATAGTCGCTTGGCTGCGTTAGTGGTAGCCATTTTTTAAAAAAGAATCTTGTGCCGACTTCTACCAGGGAGAATAAAGTAAGTTTTCACATATATATTTTGGACATAAATTAATTATATTTATATGGTATTATTGTTTAAATAGATAATAAAACATCGTTACTATAAGGCTTTAATAAATCCAATCGTATTTTCTTGGGTTTTATTATTATTCGTGATCGGCACTCGTTGCTGCCGCAACAAATGTTATCACACAAAGCTTAATAACACTAACAAATGGAATAACAATTGATTTCACCAACTTAACCTTTCCTCTATCTATTGCTGATATTAAGATATTTGAGAAATACAATTTAAATATAAGCGTGAATGTTTTCGGATGTGATGTGATAAAAAAAGAAATCGTTGGACCATATTATAGGACAGCTGATGAAAAAATTAATCATATCAATTTACTATACATTCAAGATGATGAAAACAATGAATCACATTATGTTTGGATAAGAAACATAAGTCGTTTATTGAGCACACAAGTTTCAAAACATCTAGGTGCTAAATATTTTTGTAATTTTTGCTTACACTATTCAAGCAGTGAACTCTTGTTATTAAAACATAAACAAGAATGCAATAAAATTGTCACCAAAATGCCTTCGGGTGTTAAGGATGATAATATATTGCAGTTCAAAAATTTAAAAAATCAATTAGATGTACCATTTGTTATCTATGCGGATTTTGAATCAAACAATTGAAGCAGTAAAAATTGCAAATGTTCTTCCGTCTGCGTCACCTAAAAGGCTTAAACGCATTGTTAAGAGCATCCCAACACCAACATCCGATTCTGTTTTCACAGAGGAAGAGACTCTTGCTCTTATGTTGCAGCTTGAACTGAGTAGTGGTAAATATATAATATTAAGAAACGCTTAAAAGATAAAGGAATTAAGGTTTTACCATCGTATGACGCACTAAAGGAAAGCAAGAAAAGTATTATGCCACCTGATATGCAAATTTCTGACCGAAAAGCTACTGTTAGAATCTCCACCCTCCTTGAAAACACACTATCGAGGATAGTTTCAACCTTAACTGCGGAGCAACTGGGAAAAATAAATAACAGCGAACTTCAACTATTATGCAAATGGGGTTGTGATGGCTTATCATTACTATCAAAATACAAGCAGTGTAGTGAAAGTCAAATATCTGACTACAAAAGCTTGTTAATGGCATCAATGGTTCCCTTAAGGTTCCGAAAATATGCTGGCAAGAACACTGCGTAAACCAGTTTCGAGGATATTTGGATAAATTCAACTCCTGGGTCCAAATCACTCTGTAGACCAATTAGTTTTGAGTATAGAAAAGAGACAAAGATTGCAACACAAGAATTGGTACATGCTGTTGAATCAGAAATTAAATGTTTGCAGTCAATTTCAATTGAAATAGAGAACTATTCCTTTAAGGTGTCTTTCGATATGAAATTGACGATGATTGACGGAAGAGTGTGTAACGCTATAACAGAAACATCTTCAAATTGGAACTGCTTTATATGTGGAGAGAAACGAAATAATTTTTCAAATATATCTGCAATAAAACAAATTAATGAAAAGGCTCTACAATTTGGAATATCTCCTCTTCATACCCGCATACGTTTTCTGGAATATTTTCTACATATAGCTTATCATTTGAAGTACAGAAACACTTCGGACAATTTATATAAATCAGTCAGTAAAAATGAGGAACTAAGGACAATGAGAACTAGGGAAAAGCAGAGAATACAGGAAGAATTTAAGCACCAGACTGGATTAAATATTGATAGGCCGCTTGTGGGATCCGGGAATACAAATGAAGGGAACACTGCCAGGCGATTTTTTAACAATTATGAAATAACCTCAAAAATTACGGGACTTAATATGGAATTATTGCAAAAAATCAATATAATTTTAACTGCAATAAACAGCAAGCACAAAATAAATACAGAGAAGTTTGGTAAATACTGCACAGAGGTTTCGAAACAGCTTGTTACTTTATATCCGTGGAAACATATGACACCAACTGTAAATAAAGTGCTATGCCATGGAAAATTAATAATGGAAAATAATATACTACCCTTAGGAGAGCTCACAAAAGAAGCTCAAGAATGTAGAAATCGTGACTTTAAACATATTTATCAATTTGGTTCAAGAAAGTGTTCCAGGCAATCTCAAAATGAGGATATTTTCCAAACCCTTATCCTATCCTCCGATCCTGTCTTATCACATATGCGAAAACGATGGATTTGCTATAGAAATTTAACATTTGACTGCAGTCCAGAATTTAAAGATTTGATGTATCTATTAGATTTAGAAGAACGTGATATGGACTATTTCACAAAGTTAACATGAAACAAAAAAAAAATATTTTTCGCAATAAACATATCTACTCATAATTATACCAGTAAAGTAGTTTTATTTGTTTATGATAAAATAGCATACAGTTAGTTTAAAAAATATAACTTCTACCTGCACTAATATTTTGAACTTGGTTTTGAAAGTGATGAAACAAATGTACTTTATATTGGCAAATTTTCTACCAAAATATAATAATCTTTTTAAATTTTCGCTGTGAATAGATTAATTTCAGTCAATTAATTTAATGCATGAAAAATTATAATATTGACATATGATACATTAT
The DNA here is from genome assembly GCA_936439885.1 of Nowickia ferox. NCBI lineage: Eukaryota > Metazoa > Arthropoda > Insecta > Diptera > Tachinidae > Nowickia > Nowickia ferox. The sequence goes on from OW387026.1 coordinate 23,547,092, forward strand.
TGTCTAGGATATTACGCTTAGTTTATAAATATGTAGCTAGATTTTTTGAAGATAAGACTTTGTGGAGGACTTTTTGTAAGACAAAAAAAAAAAGGGGGTTACGTTATGAACTTTTGCGGAACTCAGAAATTAAGAAATGTTTATGAATATTTTTGCATGAAATTTTGCAGATATAAGTTAATTTAGATTGTTAATACATACATTAAAAAAAATAGTGAGACGAGATAATACAAGTCCAGCAATTCCCAAAAAACTCGAAAAAATTTCCAAAAATGGGATTTTTTACTATTTTTGGTGTAGAGCCCACATACAAGCTGGCGCGACAAATTCCATTTGCATAACAATTCAAAACACTTAGAAATATATTAAATTGGTAAAAAAATTTAGCTCCTAGCTTTGCGATTAGAGAAATTTTAGGGTAAACATGATTTTGTCCTAAAAAATTGAGCTACTTCGGAAGCCAAGAGGGAATTAAAATTGGGAAATTTTTTTTCTAAATAGTATTTTATGTTAAAAGACCTTTCAAAAAAGTATAAAAACCCCATAGCTCATAATGCAGAGTTTTTCAATAACTTAAAAAGAATAAACATACTTTTTCCCCCAAAAATATGCTAAAAATAGTTATTTTTTAAATTTTCATTTTGTTTTGCATGTAACTTTTCACCCAAAAAAGATTTTTTTGACAAACTTCCTGTGGTATTTTAAGATAACTGTAGGCTAATAAAAAAATTTATCTGAGAAAAATTTTGAATATTTTGGAGTCACAATTGGCAAAATAATGGACTAAGATCGGTAAAAATTGAAAAATTTAGTTTTACAACCGGAATATCTTCTAAACTATAAGAGATAACTAATACCTCCTGCTATGTTTTTTAAAGACCCGAACAAGGGAAATTTAAAAATATAGTTTTTTTTTTTAAAACAAATGAAAACAAAGAAAGTTGTATCGTTTTAAGATTTCCACATACCCGAGGTGACCCATTTTGAGGGCACATGGACCAGCCCCCTTTCACACTACATTGTCCGAACCCAATTTGTAAATTTGAATACACCTCTGCTATAGCTGGGCCAAATTTCATGATAATCGGACCACCCGTTTGGAAATAGCAGATTTATTTAAAATTTTTTTTTTCAAATCTCCCACTGTGCATCGTTCATGTGCAAAACACTTTTGTCATTTTATAACCGGCAAAGCAAGCAAAGTTCAAGCGGGTAGCGAAAATTTTACTAAAATCTATCACAAGCAAAAATAAATCTATGAAAAAAAAATATCAGAAAAATTTGAAAAAAAGTACATATATTAATTTAATTATAAATTAAGTGCTATATTTACCAAGAGCAGAAAAATAAAAAAAAAATAAAAAGTTTACAATTATTGAATTATACGAAAAGAGATCTATACACATATATACTAAGATATTTCTTCCAGAACAAAAAACTAAACTATTACACTTTGATATAAACTACCATCATATACACTAAAATATCAAAATCACCAGTCATCCTCCCCTGCCCCCAAAAAAGATGTTAGACACTGGTTTAAGGTGTATAAACTCAGTATAACGGGGCCGCATTGCAACATATATGATCGAAAACAGTAAAAGAAACCTTTTTGGGTGAAATTAAAACCCAAGTGGTTGAATTGTTGAGGAATATGGTCCAAAAACATTGCTTCATCAAATTTAATTGTGAACTATTTTGTGAATACGTGTTTATAAAAGAAGAACAAGACGCATGTAATATCAACGTAAAGCCACACCAAACTAAAATGACTATACTTAGCAGATCCTCAACAACAGATGATATTCACCAAAGTTACAGTGAGCAGTGCAATATTATTTTGAAAAATATGAGCGAATTTCAAGAGCGTGATAGCGGATGGGATTTAATAGAAATATCACACCTAGAAATTAATATTAATGAATACAAATCCATTAAAGGTACACAATACATTCCTCTACCACAATACAGAGAAAGTTTACGTGCATCAACGTTCAAAATAAGAATGAGTATTGTTTCAAATGGGCCATAATATCGGCATTATATCCAGTCGACCTTAACTCAAATAGATGCACATCATATAAAGTTGCAGTGGTTTTCTACCATTGATTCCCATATTAACTGCTTTGGGTGCAATTGGCAGTTTAGCGACTGGAGGTGCTGCTATAGCAAAGACCGTAAATGCAACAAAAAATGCAAAAAGACAACTTGAGGAAGCAGCAAGACATAATAGAGCGATAGAATCTATAGCGGTAGGAGAAGGTCTTTTCCTCAAACCTTATAAGAAAGGTTATGGTTTGATTTGTAAAGAAAACACAAAAAACTAATAGAAAAAAATTCCATACTTTAGAGGAGTTTATATGTTGAACACTCTACCAAAATGTGCGAGGAAAAAAGAATGTGGAATAATCAATTTAGATATATCAACAGGACTCGGCACAAATTGGGTAGCATATTTTAAAAACAACAAAGAAATAGAATACTTCGATAGCTTTGGAAACTTACAACCTCCTGCAGAAGTAATCAGATATCTGGGTAAAGATATAAGATACAACTATAATCAATATCAGAAGTTTAATACATTTAATTGTGGTCATTTATGCCTTCAATTTCTTTATGAAATAAATAAATAAAAATATTTAAATTTAAAAAATGTTTTATTAATTAGAAAATATATACACAGAATTTTTTTATTTTTTATTCCCAAATAGGATATTGACCGTTTGACAAAATAAACTCATCCACCTCATCCTTATCCAGAACTAAATTCCGTTCCCCTTGCCTTTGAACTCGGAAAGTTCCATCGGAGAGGTGGTTGAGCTCCGCATCCGATAGGGAGTTATATCTGTTTGGCAAAAACATGAAGTTGTCCCCCAACTCGATATTCACAGTAGCACTGTATTTAGTTGTTGTTCTTTGGGCGCTAACAACTCTATACTTCTTGGTAATATCCAACTCCTTGATATAGATCAAGGACTTGTTGTTCAACGAACTAAACTTTTTAATTAAATTTTGCGAGTCCATTTTAATATCTTCTCTCTTCGAGTATTTTACTAAAATTGATATTAAATGTAGATTTGATGACTCTAAGAAGCCTACATGAAAACATTTATTGTAAAATAGTGAATATGTCTATGTGGGAAAAGTTGTAGAGAGAGAGAGAGAGTTAGTGTATGATCAAAGGGGAGTAACAATAGTTTGATTATATATGTACACTGTTTTTAAAACATCAGAACTTTCAAAATTTTTAAATACCATTAGTAACAAAGACACCCTCACAGAACTATCATCTTCATAAAATAAATAAAAATATGTGTGGAATAAGGTGCAAACTAAACCAGTTTTTGAAAGATTTTGAGTGGTTCTAGCTCTATGATCACTTGGAACTTATAAAATTTTTTATAAGCATGCTGGAGCAAAATGAGGAGTTTGGAGTTATGGAGGACGAAGATAAAGATGACGGTCACTTCAAATGCTGTCCCTGGTACTATGCAGATAGTACGGAAGGTCCCGACACCTGTAGGTGCAACATCTTCTTTTTACGAAAGATAGTACTGAGTAATTTAATCGATACTTATTATAAAATATTATTAAAATAAATAAATAATAAATATTAACAAAAAAATTAAACAATTTTAAAAGTTTTATAATTTCAAAGCAATAGGATATTTTTGATATACATAACTGAAATAAAATAGTTTAAAATAAAGTGAAAAAATATTCATTTTTGAATGTTTTATTTTGCTTATTGATCAATTTTCGCATATTGAAGAAATTGTTTTATATTATTAAACTTTGCACAGCTAACTGAAAACCCTAAAATTATTATAAATCTTCATGCTCAAAAAAAATCCTATCGCGAAATTAGTGTTATTGTACATATACCCTATACTAGTGTAAGAAACATCATAAAACATTATGAAAAAACAAACAGTTTAGAGCGTGAGAGCAGAAGTGGACGGCCAAAAAAATTTACAAGACGCCAAGAGCGAATAATTGTTACTGCAGTGGCTCAAAATCCGAAAATTTCAGCGGTAGAACTGTGCCAGGAAATGAAGCAAAGCTTTAATGAAAATTTTAATCCTCAAACAATAAGAAATACGCTGCACAGAGCTGGCTATCATGGAAGAGTTCCCCGTCGCAAACCATGACTTTCAAATATTAACAAGAAAAAGAGGTTAGAGTTCGCAAAACTCCACATTAATCAGTCTGAGTCCTTCTGGAATAGCGCGATTTTTAGCGATTAATCAAAGTTTAACATTTTTGGTTCAGATGGTCCACAAAAAATTTGGCGAAAAGCAAACAAAGAGCTTCATGAAAATAATCTAATTAAGACTGTGAAGCACGGTGGCGGCAATGTTATGGTTTGGGGATGTATGGCGGCATCTGGAGTGGGAAATCTGGTCTTTACAGATGATAAAATGGACAAGCACTCTTATTTAAATATTTTAAAAGATAATTTATCTCAAAGTACTGCGAAGCTAGGATTAGATGGGAAGTTCTTGTTTCAACAAGATAATAACCCAAAACATTCTTCATATCTTGTGCAGGAATGGCTAATATACCACTGCAAACAATTGAAAACCCCTCCGCAATCGCCAGATACGAATCCCATAGAGCATATTTGGCACTTACTGGAGAAAAAAATACGAAACATCATATTATATCCAAAGAATCACTGAAAGCGGCACTTCGCTTAGAATGGACGAAAATTACTCCTGATGAAACATCTAACCTAATAAGAAGTATGAGTCGGCGTTTAGAAGCAATTATCCAGGCTAAAGGGGGTTCAACCAAGTATTAGACATGCAAAAACCACCAATACACTAAAACTTTTAATATGTGTGCCTAAACTTTTTTTACATAGAATTTGCTTTATTTTTAGTTTTTAAAGCGTTATATATTAAAAATAATTAGATATGAATTATTTTTTGTTCTAAATTATCAATAAAACTATCAATCTTTAAAACAACATCAAATTTTGTTTATTAATTTATGCAGCTCAAAAGTTATTGAGAAAACACTCTTGAAAATCATGTTGTGCCTAAACTTTATTGATCCACTGTATATACTTTTCGTTCCTCACATACAAAGGGTGGGTACATACATGTATAAAGATTAGGCGTTAATCTCCTGAAAGCTACTAGTAGAATTAATAGAACAGCAACAACTACTGCAAGTTGTTGTGTAAAATTACTACATATACATATGTAGTGCTGATGAGTACTAGAATATGAAGTAATTCTAATAATATACCAATAAAAATTGGTATCAAACAATTATTTTTGGGTTCATCTAATTGTTTAGGTTCATCTATTGTTTTACCTGTTTTTCCGTAGTACGTAATAACAGCTGCGTGAACTAAATTCCGTTCCCCTTGCCTTTGAACTCGGAAAGTTCCATCGACATTCCACTATTGTAAAATAGTGAATATGTCTATGTGGGAAAAGTTGTAGAGAGAGAGAGATAGTGTATGCTCAAAGGGGAGTAACAATAGTTTGATTATATATGTACACTGTTTTTAAAACATCAGAACTTTCAAAATTTTTAAATACCATTAGTAACAAAGACACCCTCACAGAACTATCATCTTCATAAAATAAATAAAAATATGTGTGGAATAAGGTGCAAACTAAACCAGTTTTTGAAAGATTTTGAGTGGTTCCAGCTCTATGATCACTTGGAACTTATAAAATTTTTTTGTAAGCATGCTGGAGCAAAATGAGGAGTTTGGAGTTATGGAGGACGAAGATAAAGATGACGGTCACTTCAAATGCTGTCCCTGGTACTATGCAGATAGTACGTAAGGTCCCGACACCTGTAGGTGCAACATCTTCTTTTTACGAAAAGAAGAGTAATTTAATAGATACTTATTATAAAATATTATTGAAATAAATAAATAATAAATATTAACAAAAAAATTAAACAATTTTAAAAGTTTTATAATCCTAAAACAAATATTACAACTAATATTTATTTACGATTAATAAAAAGAAAATAAAAATATTTTAAAAACTTATTTTCTTTTAACTTCGTTTTTCTCAGATCCATTTTTTTGGGCTTAGGCCGTTTTGGCGCTGAACGCCTCAAATATGTAAATATATGGATTAAATCTTAATGTAAGCTATAATGGTATTTTATTTTGTTGTGTAAATTGTAGTGTGTTTGACTAAGTCACCTTCTGCATACGACATCTTTGTTATAATCAAAATATTTCCTAACACATACGCTGAATTTATGTGTGAGAATATGTAGTGTTTGCATATTCCCACCACAATAAAATGTATTGGTATGGGTATAACTATAAGCATAAGAAAATCAAAAACAAGTAAGAGCGACTACCCAGAGCGTAAAAATAAATAAAATATTATAATACAAGATGTTTTTTAATACAATAAACAATTTAAGTTTTTATTCTATTATATCAAAAGATCTACAGACATGTTCAATTTGTTTAAAAATAATTTAAAAGGTACCGTGCCCGAGGAAGTTATTCCCATTTTAGTGGATTGGGGATTAATTCCAAAGGAATTTGTGCCCTAATGGTCATGCCTACAAATTAATCCACAATGTTAACATTGATGGATAGAGCTGGTGGTAAATATAATTACATATATACATATGTACACAAATTTAAAATTATATGAATTTAAATAATTGTAGTTGCTGGAACGGAAGTCGTTGTCGAGATAGACGAAAGTAAAATTGGCAAGCGAAAACTGCACAGGGGCCATTATGAAGAGGGTCAATGGGTCTTCGGAGGAGTGGAAAGGGTAAGCGGTAAATGTTTTATTGTTCCTGGGGAAAACAGGAGCCGTGAAAGGTTATTACCGCTTATTGAAAAGTACATTCCTCCGGGATCAATTATTATTTCCGATTCTTTTTTTAATAACGTATTTGATATACAGTTGAACTTCTATAACTTGAACTTCTATAAATTGAAGTTTCTATAAGTTGAAGCAAATCTTATGGCAACAGCGGCAAGCAGCTAAATTCCTTTAAATTTTTTCCTATTACTTGAACTTCCATAACTTGAATTTCTCTCTAACTTGAAGAAAAATAATGGTACAAAGCCTTGCAAAGTTTCTATAAATTGAATTTTTTGTGTTGACATTCATTTTTAGTTAAGCAAAAATTTCCAGATCTGTCGCTAACAGTCAGCGTATATCTTTTTTTCTAATTTTCTTTATAAACGATAGTTTTAATGGGCAAATACATACCTAAATTAACAACACTGTCGTTATGTATGTGGCAATCAAGGCGAATTCGCCTTGGTGGCAATATGATTTCTGTTTAAAGTTGGGTAAAGTATCGATATGACAATAGAATTACTGCATACAAGTTGTTACGATTGACTTTTACACAATTCAGAAAAAAAACAGCACAATAAAAAGGAAATTATTATGGCGTCAAAACGTGTTCATAAAAATTTGTCAATTGAAGAAAAGTTTCAGTTAATAAATGAAATTGACAAGGGATCGAAGAAAAAAGACGTGGCGGAAAAATATGGTATTGCATAGAGTACAGTTTCAATGATTTTAAGAAATAAGGTGAAAATAAGCAATTTTGTTGAATCTGGAGCTTTGCATGAAAAAACAAAAAGAATAAAGAAACCTACATACGATAACATCGACAAAGCAGTATTTACATGGTTTGCAGCAACCAGAGCCCATAACTTGAAGTCTCCCTAACTTGAAGTTATTTATTTGGATAATGGTGATTCAAATTATAGAAGTTCAACTGTATTTTCAGTAGTATGATAACTTAAAAGAGCTTAATTACACCGCGTTACAAAACCGAACTTTTTTCTGTCCAATGAACCAAATATACTTTTTCGGAAAGGGGGGAAAAAATAAAAATACACGTGTATCGGCGATTTAATGTACACGTCAGAATTTTTTTTTTGTATAAAATATAAAGCTCGTAGCGTCCGTCTGTCTGAAAAACTTTGGATAAGTTTTTAACCCTTTTTCCGTGATACAATCGAGCTGAGTTTTTGCAGGCAGACTCATGGAAATGTCTGTATCATGTCAAATTAAAAAAAAAAATAGATTTTTATCAATTCTCAGATTTTTTTTTTAATTTTTTTTCTCTTTTTTTAGCATAACTTGAAGGGACTCCAAATTTTTAAACTACTAAAGCGTTCCGGAAAATTATTAATTATAAGCACATAAAAGTAAACTACTCAGTTTCTTTTGTGGACGTGGAGAGGTCACAACACACCAACACAATCGAAGGCTTGTGGCGGCACCTGAAGAGATCGGTGCCTGAATATAATAGGAGGAAGTGTTTTTTTAATGGCTCCCTCCAGAAATTTATTTTTCTAACGTGGTGCAAAGCACTTAAAAATAAATTTTGATGTACAATCCCTTGCGCCCATGTACTAACTAGGAAACTGTTATTTCTGGAGCAGTAGATAGTTGAGTCGGAAGAAGAGTCGGAAAGTGATTGCGACTAGTTTTTTTTTATATTTTTTTTTATAAGTAATAAACAAGAAAAAAGTTATTTTAAATAAAAATAAAGATGTCGTAATACTAAATAATTTGAATTAAAAATAGTACTAAATAAAAGTGCTGAACAAAACAAGACACAAATAAAACATAAAAAAGACATCACTGAAACTTGTAAAAGAAAAATGTACGAAGCCACAACAGCTAAAAATGTTGGAAAAACTTCTCAGTTAAATGTGTAAATTTAGTTTCTTTTCCAAGAATAAATGCATGGTAATACTTTACCATAACATTCGTTATTTTTCGGGGAAAACCGTATTTTCGATTAAGTGCAAAAATTGTTTAGTGCGTGTAAAAACAAAAATATTTAAAAATGTCGAGAAAGCGAAAATATAACGCCAGCGAGGATGGAAACGAACGAGCAAAATGTAAGTATTGCAAAGTATAAGTATGGTGGGCGGTAGTCAAAGTAATTTGACCCGTCATTTAAAAAACAAGCATACCTGACGACACTTGCCATTGAAAGGCAAGAATTTATTCCAACGCCAATTAACTTGGATGAATATGGTCCTAGTAGTAGCGGTAATAGCAGCAAACTATGGAACAGTTTCTGCGTAGACCACCTCCAGTACGAAAGGTTGAAAAAATAGATAAACAAGTGCTTTAGATGATAGCCAAAGGACATCATGCGTTGAGAATTGTGGAGGAAGCCGAGTTCAGAAACAAAAAATTGTCATGTCGAAATGTATAGAGTATTTGAGTTCCGAGCGGAAAATATGTATCTGCAGAACACATTTTGCAATCAACTATGATTGATGGTAAGGTATGTAATGCAATAAGCCAAACGTCTTCCGCTGTTATATTTGCAAAGCAAAGAAATGAATAACATAGGAACCTGTCTACAGAAATCAGTTTATAAAGAAAGTTACGAATTTTAGTTGCCTCCATTACATTCATACATTCTGTTGGCGACCCTTAAATTAATTTCATCATAATTATTCAACTCATTAAAATTAAATTCATAATCATCCAAACACAAACAATAAGTGCAATGCATTAATGATTAGTGACCGATGAATCATATTGCAGTCACAGCATAACATACACACATGCATACACATGTGTAGTCATATTAACAATAAGTTTTTCTTTGTTTTACTTAACGCCAGTCAATGACCACAATAAAGAACATAAGTTCAAGGTCTTCAATGGTCAGCGACTTTACAAATTCAGCATTTCTACTTTTCTTACACCTTGCATTAATAATTGACCTAATTAATTAGCGTATAGGTTTAATTAGCTATTGTCCGGTCAGAGTATTATTACTATTCTTATTATTTGAAATTATGTTTTTATATTTTATTCTTAATGAATTCATTACTTTAAATATTTCATTTTTTGTGTCTCAGTTATTATATACAAAAATCCAACATCTACTTGTATATACTTATACTTCTTTCTCTCATCGTTTACATACATATACTTAAATACATACATTTCTAACGGGATTAAATTCTTTAGCTTAAGTCATTTTTAACTTTGCAAATTTTTGTCATTGTCGAAATAGAAGTGCTACAATAAAGAGGCAAACAATATTGGATTTTTTTGTTCCCTTCTTTTTTTTTTTTTTTTTTTGATATTTAAATCATTTCTGTTCATACAGCTATAATATTTTTGTATAAATATAGAAGAAAAATAAAGACATAGAATAGTAGACAAATTGACTTGTTTTACTGCACTTTGTTACATGGTCCAAAGCATCCAACTCTGATATGTTTAAGTTGACTGAGGATTCGATAAACATAGAGACTCTACACAATGAGATAACTAGTTCTAAGAAAAGCAGAGAGCATGCTGATATTAAAAAATATAATGTGGGTAAACCTCTAATGGAAAGTAATGGAGATGATGTATCTAAGGATCAAGATAAATCAGAGGATTTGAAATTACCTTATGAAATATTATCACATAGGGGACCATCTATTTCTTTTAAAGTCAGTTCGGCTCCGGATCTTCCTATAGATGATGTTATACCAGAAAACAAGTTGTTATCATCGTTAGATGAGTATGTGTCAGATTCAACATCTACTTCAAGCATGAGTTCCTTTATAACAATGATTAATAAAAATCCCTCTCAAGGTCTAGCCGTAGTTACAATACTAATGGATCAGAAAAGAAAAATATTTGAATCTTATTTAAATGAATCATTAGTAAATAAAATGTCAAAACCTATAGGAATATGCAAGTCATTTATTAAAATCAGAATACATCATATGTTGTCCTCTGAAAGGGAGAAGCGATTCATCTTAGCTAGACTTATATCACAGTTATTGGCCTTAGATTTACATCACCGAAAAGCTGAATCAGCTAAAACTGGGATGCAATTGGACTCGAAACTTAACAAGGAAGAATATGCAGTTATAGCATTCGATCTTATGAAAACTCTGCCGACACCAGTCATTTCCACAGGGGTAGCTTACTACAAAAGACAGCTATGAACCTATTTTCTTGATATTCATGACCTTATCACGAACAAGTCATTCATGTATACCTGGCGAGAAAAGGCAGCAGAGAATTTAATTGTCGAGTGTTAAGACAAGGATAACTTGCCCCTCCTGTCCATAAAAGCTATCACGGAACCGACAAGCAGCACTGCCAGCGACGTCCCATCATCCCCGACGACTACAACCGCACCAAATATCATTGGTAAGTCCATCTGTTCGCTATTACATATTTTGCCCAACCCCCGTGTGTCCTGAGCACCTGGTATGAGGGAATAGCTTCACGTGGCCCACAGGAAATAGTGTCTTGCATTATGCATTGTAACGCCAAAAGTCGCCGCTCGTTTTTGGACTACATTAATATGTATTTTAATTCTGTTCTTTATTTAATTAAACGTATTTATATATATAAATATATAGACATTGACTTAACGGCTAATGAATAGCATTCTTTAGGTACTATTTACTTATTTCTTTTCTTTTTGTATTATTATACTCTTATTTTTTTTTTATATACTCGCTATTTAACAAATGGCAAATAAATAGCATTTAGTACCTGTTATTTGCTCGCGAGAGCGAATTGTATTTACCTTAGTATAGTATATACATTTATAGTAGATTTGGTTATTGTAATATTTTGTTTAGTATAAGCATCACTTAAATACAACCACAATGGTGGATGGTGTATATAACAAACAACGACGAATAAGCACCGACTGAGGGAATGCTCACACACACAACAAGATCGTGTGTGTTGCCGAAAGTGGGCATTTATGCCCAAAAGTGGGCATAAAAAATGTAAAATTTATGAGTTGGGCGGATTTTGGGCATTATTTTTGTTTGCGGCATATTGATAATTTTTTTTTCTATTTTTTTACATATTGCCGTTTTGACATATTGAGTTTTTTTTTGCTTTTTACATTTTACCGTTTTTACATTTTGATGTTCACAATTTACGTAATCCGCTGGCGGGTTATTAATTATGAACGATGTCAAAAATAACTCAGTGGCACTGTACTCTGTTATGCTTCTTCGCGTATTTTCTCAATGTGCTTGTTTATTTTCTGTGAATGTTTGTGCAACAGCGTCGAAATAAATAGTTGAAGAGCAATGGATAAGTAAGTAAAAACACTATTTCATGAGTAATTTGCATTTATTAATAAAAATCAATTGTAGGTTCATAACAAAAACATCAAAAATTAAACCAACAGAAAACAGTGATGAGGAAGCAGCTCCCAGGTAAATTTGTCATCAATCAAGCATGATGTGATTAAATAATTCGTTTTTTTCTCACAGCTCTGCCAATAACAAAGCTGAAACATCGCAAAACATAAAAAGAAAAATAAGATCGGAATGGCTGACCACGTTCGAATGGCTGCAGGAAAAGGATGGTTCAGCATTTTGTGTTGCGTGCTCAAAGCCATTAACTACGCATTTATCCCATTTAAAGAGCCATGAAAAGACAGCTTTACACGTCCAAAACTATGCCACCCAAAAAAAGACTTTAAAAATCCAGAAATTTTTTAACAATGAGCAAAAGAAGAAAGCGGATCAGGTGAAAAATGTGGAATTTACCCTTGTTATGTTTTGCATAACGCACAATTTGCCGTTCCTACTAATGGACTACCTGCCTGCATTATTAGTTGAATGCTGTCCAGACTCTGCAATTGCAAAACTTGTGCATTGCGGAAGAACGAAGGCCACGGAAACAGCGGAGAACATTGGTAAGCAAGCAAGCAATGGAATAATATCCATACTACAAAAAAAAAAGTTTTCTTTAATCGTGGACGGAACAACAGATGTTTCATGTAAGAAATGGTTTGTCCTGCTTGTGCGTTACGTTGATCAGGCGAATGAAATTCAAGATAAGTTTTTGACATTGCTAGAAATCACTAAATCAGATGCTCAGTCCATATATAATAAAATAAAAGAATATTTTGAGTCATGCAAAATTCCATTGCAAAATTTGATTGGCTTAGGTACAGATGGTGAAAATGCTATGTCTGGCGATGTTGGTGGGCTTAAGGCCTTATTTATGAAAGAAGTAGATTTATTTTATATAAAATGTTCGTGTCATGCCTTACACCATTGTTCAAGTTATGCCACAAAAAAACTGCCAAAATCGATTGAAATTCTTTGTCGCCAAATCTACACTTTTTTTGCACGTAGCCCGAAGCGTATTAACGAACTCAAAGAGTTTCAGGAATACTGCTCAGTCGCACCCCATAAAATATTAGGGATAAGCAATACTCGGTGGCTATCACTCGAAGGAGTTGTTGCAAGAATAATTGAGCAATGGGATAGCCTAAAATTGTATTTAATTTCATGTTTTTATGAAGTACAAGGAATTTCTGCTGGAAGCATTGCGGAAGAAATGACAAGCGAACTCAAATGCTATTTTTTATTTTTGTCCTATATTTTACCAATTGTTAATAACCTGAACAAGGAATTTCAAGCGGAAAGTTCACGTTTGCCCTATTTGTATTCCAGCATTAAATCAAATTTTCTATTAATATTGAGCAATTTTATTAAAAAGGAAGCGATTAACAATAGAGGCATAGATATAGACTATAATAATAAAATTTATCAGATTGAAATTTCAAAAATATTTATAGGGATCAAAGCTGAAAGTTATATGGAAAATTATTTAAAACAAGAAGAAAAATTAAACGTAAAATCAGCTGTTTTGGATTTTTATATTGAAATTTTAAATCAAATCAACAACAGAATAGATTTTAGAAGTGACAGTGTAAAATTACTAAATATAATAACTCCACAAAAAGTTATGTCCAATGAAGACTTGTCAATACTGTCCCTCGTTTTGAAATTCCCTAGGCTTGTAGAGTGCGACCCCGACTTGATTGTAACGGAGTGGAATCTGTTACGTCTCAGCGAAACAACACTTTGCTCTGAATTAAACATTAACGCCTTTTGGGGAAAAGTCGCTTCTATTAATAACGCCCTTAATCAAAAATGTTTTGAAAATCTTACAAATTTCATTTTTAAACTGCTTTCATTGCCACACAGTTCTGCCGCTGCTGAGCGCAAATTTTCAAGTCTTTCGTTAATAAAAACAAAACTACGCAATAAACTTGAAATAAAAACAGTTAACAGTGTTATGCTTTGTAAGGAACTAATTAAAAACAATAAACCACACTATGTCTGGTCCGCAAAAACAGATCTACATACATAAAGCATAATTTTAAATAATTTTATAAAAAACAAAAAAAAATTGATTTATTGACTTTTTTTAATGTATTTAATACATATAATGAATTCCTTAATATTTATTTGAATTGTTTTTTAATTTTATTTTATATAAGCTTATATAACCAAAGCACAACTTTAACTAATTTTATAAAAACAAAAAAAAAAAAAACTGAATTATGGATTTTTGTTTAAATGTATGTAATATAATTTGTTTTTTTTTTATTTTATGTTATTCATATACCTATACAAATTTTTAAAAAACATACAAATTTTTATAATAAGTACAAATTTAAAAAAAAATAAAATTTTTAAACAAAGAAAATTTTTTTAAAAAAATACAAATTTAAAAACAAAAAGAAGTTTTTTATTTTTCCAACATCTTCATACTGCAAAAGAGTATACTTTTCAGCATTTGAAAAAGTGAAAAGTAAAAAAGAAAAAAAAAGTCCTAACTTTTAATATATAACGTCAGGGTATACTTTTTCAACTATTGAATATTTGGGCATAACTTGTTGATTTTGGGCACTTTTTAGTGGAAATTTTGGGCGGAAAAAAATTTTTTAAACGGCAACACTGGTGCCAAAGCAGCATGTACGCAAACTTACTCAGACATGTGCGTGTCTGACCATCCCAGAGAAACTTTGCTATAAAAGGCCAGACAATAACGCATAGTTTTCAGTTTGCTTACGGCTCGCAAAGTAAGAACATCTTCTGGTAGCTGCACTTACACTGCCAATACGACTTCTTTGTTGCGAGGCGAAATCAAGCTCCACAATAATATTGGTGGCTGTAAGCTAACAATATTAATTTATTATCGACTCGAACGAGTATTAGTAGCTGCGCATACACTACAAATACTTGCACTTTTGTTGTTGAGTCTGTTACGCCAGCATTTGTGGCTGTGTTTATTTTCCTCGCGTTCTTTTGGCCTGAACTCAGTTGGAGTGAATATTACTAGCTGCGATTACACTACTAATATTCACTATATATTTTGTTTTCTCTCTCAGTCGGGTTTTGCTTAGAGCAAATAATAGTAGTTGGATTTACGCTGCTGATATTTACTATCCTGAGAGCATTTTCGTAATATTCCCGTCGTTATAAGCAAATAAAAAGAATAAAACAACACGTCGTAATTTTTATGTTTTTTTGTGGTTTGATTTTTTTCCCTATGCCATCCACTGACATGGATGTGCCGTTGTACATAAGAGTCAGGCCACACCATAAATAAATACTATTTAATTGATAAATCTAAAACTGTAAAAATAAATTTTAAATTGTCAATAATGAAATAAAGAATTTGAAGTTGTACATAAGAGTCAGGCCACACCATAAATAAATCCTATTTACTTGATAAATATAAAACTGTAAAAATAATAATTTAATTTGTTAAGATTGAAATAAAGAATTTGAAAGTTATACGAATTATAACGTTGAAAGAAAGTACGTGTTGTTTCTATAAAAGAAGACCAAACCACGACTCTGACCCGACTGAGCTCTATCCCAGCATAAAGCATTTGTCGTGTTACAGCATTAATAATAATTAATAATGTATAGCGATCAATGTGGTGGCCAAAACCGGAACATAAGAATAAGAATTTGCACATACATGGTCAATAATTCGACCTTCCCAGTGGAACAGATAGACCCCAAATTTTTAATATCTGGCCAGTCATTCCTACCATGCGATCAAGATTTTGGTCTCATTGAAAAGGAAAAAAAATATTAAAGGACATTTTTACGCCTGATGATTGGGATCGTGTAATCATCACGGCAAAAAAGGGAACCATTTCACTTGGTAAAGATGACGGCAGATGATATTAAAAGCATATCCTTAATCGAGAAACTAGTGACAAACAGAAAAATCTCCGCAGACAAGACTTCAAAAGTTGAATGGCTTAATATTCAGTGGCTTTGATTCCAAAATGTGAAGTTATTTATAATTCATACCTCCTATAAAGCATGCATTTTATAATAATTTAAAAGCAAATTCAAGAGCCAAAGAAGAAGATATTCAGGAAGAAGACGAATAATTATTACTATTAATTTGTATTATTTAAAACGCTAACAATTATTTTTATTATTTATCTGAAGAAATTTTGTATGTTTTCTTCCTATCAATATATTTTTTTTAAATGGATTCCAAAATGGCCTAAGCCACTTTAATTTTTGTATTAACTGTTTAAAACAGTCTTTATCTAAGTTAATTAAGACCTAATGATTAACCTAAAACAAATATTACAACTAATATTTATTTACGATTAATAAAAAGAAAATAAAAATATTTTAAAAACTTATTTTCTTTTAACTTCGTTTTTCTCAGATCCATTTTTTTTGGGCTTAGGCCGTTTTGGCGCTGAACGCCTCAAATATGTAAATATATGGATTAAATCTGTTGTGTAAATTGTAGTGTGTTTGTCGCTGTATGCCTTCTGTCGAAATATTTCCTAACACATACGCTGAATTTATGTGTGAGAATATGTAGTGTTTGCATATTCCCACCACAATAAAATGTATTGGTATGGGTATAACTATAAGCACAAGAAAATCAAAAACAAGTAAGAGCGACTACCCAGCGCGTAAAAATAAATAAAATATTATAATAAAAGATGTTTTTTTTAATACAATAAACAATTTAAGTTTTTATTAATACAATAAACAATTAAGTTTTATTTTTTAGCGTGCATAGCAGCGGATTCTGACACCGCATTTTGCTTACAGTTCCAAATATACTTGGGCAAAGTGGGAGACAATGCTGAAAGGAACCAAGGCGAACGGGTTATTTTAGACTTAGTGTCTTCATACCGTGGACGAAATGTGACTACCAATAATTTTTTTACGAGTCATAATCTTGCATTAGAGCTGCTAAAGCAAAAAATTTCTATTGTTGGAACAGTGAGGAAAAACAAACGTTTTTTGCCGGTTCATGCAACAACACAAGAATTGCGAAGGCTTCCAATACACTCAAGTAAATTTTTTTTTCATGAAAAAGAAACTGTAGTTTTGTATGTGCCCAAAAAATACAAAATGGTTTATTTGCTTAACACTCTTCACCATAACAGCAACATTTTGGAAGATCATCCAAAAAAAATTCCGGAAATAATTGAATACTACAACTCGACAAAAGGCGAAGTCGACACATTGGACCAAATGGTTCGTACATATTCGTGCAAAAGAAAAACCATTCGGTGGCCAGTTGCCCTGTTCTCTAATTTATTAGATATTTCTGCTCTAAACGCTTTTATAATATGAACCGAAATATATCCTGAATGGCAAAAAAATAAACTGCACAAAAGGCGCCTATTTTTGGAGCAGCTCGGTGAAGTTTTAGCTCAAGAACATATCAAGAGGCGTAGTCGGCTTCCTCGCGCAGAAGCCTCTGCATCATTGGTACGAAGAATTCGAGAAGAAGACAGTGTATCACCATCTACGAATTCGCCTTCTCCAAAAAAAAAAGACCTTTACTGAGTGCATAACTTGCAAAAAACCTGTTTGTCCGTCACACCGACACACAATCACTCTAACGACGATATATTGCATTGATCACAAGCCTTAAAAATATTTTTGAAATGTACAAATTTGAATTTTCTCAATAAAAAATGTGGGGTCAAAATATGACCGGAACATAACATGTGTATTTTTCTTTTAACATAGTAGCAGGGTTAATCATAAATAAGATAAGAACTGAAAGTAACTCTAAAGAAACTGTAGATACGCTTATAGAAACGTATCGTAATAGGGCATTAGATGTTTTTGTTCGTGGCTTGAACGGAGAGCTCTCAAGGTTATTAATTGTGCAAAGACCCAAGACACTACCGGAGGCATATGCTATGTGCCTAGAAATGCAGAACCTGAGTTTGAGAAGCACCAATTTGCATCCAGTTAATCGGAATCAGGTAACTGTCCCCATGAACGTAATGCCGCGTTTCGAATATAGACCACAATTGCCAGCAAGACCATTTAATAAGTTTCAAGGAGGGAAGTTTAGACCGTGGAACAATTCTTCAGTACAGCAACCATTGCCGCCAAGGCCTCTAGGGCCAAAACCAGCGGAGAAAATGGAGGTAGATAGTTCCATGCAATTCAGGGCGGTTAATTATATGAATAGGCCTTCAGGATTTAAAATGGGTTTCAGGTCAGATAATTTTAGGAATCCGTTTAAACGGCAAAAGCTTTTTAATACTTTTACGGAACACAGCCTTCCCAATTCCGACACTTTGGCAAGTTCCGAATGCACAGGGTACGAGGGCGAAGAAACACAAGAGAGCGACGGAATCGTCCCTGAGATAAATTTTATGGCAGGGGCGTCCTTTCCAGTGTTTCATACATAAAAATAATAACCGAAAGTAGGGTGCCCTTAAAGTTTCTCATAGACACTGGTTCGAATAAGAATTTTGTAGCTTCCCATTTATGTGCTATGGGCACTCAACTAAGAGAACCGATTCCCCTAAAAACATCTGGAGGAACATTAGAAATACATCAAAAAATACAGGGAAGATTTTTCGAATCCATAGGAATTAAGGATAATATTACATTTTACATACTTCATGGGTTAAAAACGTTTGACGGCATCATAGGCGACGACACTCTAAAGCCCTTAGGTGCTATTATAAATAGGGAAAATAATACCCTGACCCTTAATACGGGTGCATTTCTGCCTCTGAACGAGAAATTTTCTCGGGAGATACATTTTATTTCACAAAATCTTCCAGGAGAGGTGGCTCATAAACTAAAAAACTTAATTGATAGATACGATGAACTATTTGGTCCGCTCGAGGCAGGTGAAATGGTCACTACCTCTATACGAGCTGAGATTAAAACAAGCACCGATGAACCGATCTACACTAAAAGTTATCCTTACCCAGCGAATATGCGCCCCATTGTAGAGGAACAAATTTCGGAATTATTAGCTTAGAATATAATAAGACCTTCAAGAAGCCCTTATAATTCTCCAATATGGGTTGTACCAAAGAAACCGAAGCCGAATGGAGAAAAACAGTATAGAATGGTGATTGACTTTAAAAGATTAAATGCGGTAACCGTTTCTGACACCTACGCAATACCGGACATAAATTCGACATTTGCAAGCTTAGGCAAGGCCAAATATTTTACAACGTTGGATTTAACTTCGGGATTCCATCAAATTCCATTGAAAGATTCTGACACACATAAAACAGCATTTTCCACCCTAAATGGCAAATTTGAATTTTTGCGTCTACCCTTTGGTTTGAAAAATGCGCCGTCTATTTTCCAGAGAATGATTGACGACGTATTAAAAGAGCACATTGGGAAGATATGCTACGTGTATGTATATAGACGACATCATTATCTATGGTCGTGATGTTGATGACCATTTAAGGAACGTGGAAACCATATTTGAAAAACTATTAGAATCTCGCCTCAAGGCGGAGGTATCCTTTTTGGGGTATATTGTCTCAGAAGATGGAATACGAACAGATCCCCAGAAGGTTCAAGCTATACAAAATCTGGCTCCGCCTAATACACTGAAGGACTTAAAAAGTTTCCTCGGTATGACTTCATATTATAGGAAGTTTATCAGAGATTATGCTAAGGTTGCCAAGCCCTTAACCAATCTAACACGAGGCGAAAACGACCAGGTTAAGGCTAACAGGTCTAAGAAAATACCGAGCACACTGACAGAGGAGGCACTGAAGGCTTTCAACGAATTGAAGATATTATTAGTGTCATCCGAAGTTTTGGCATTTCCGGACTTCGACCGTCCTTTTAATTTGACTACCGATGCTTCCAGTTTTGCTATTGAAGCGGTTTTGTCTCAGGATTTCGCAGGGGCAGATAAACCCATTGCATTCATTTCCCGTTCGCTAAAAGCGACCAACGAGAAGGAAATCTTGGCCATTGTTTGTGCTTTAGACAATTTACGATCATACCTTTACGATGCCAAAAAAATAAAAATCTTTACTGACCATCAACCGCT
This sequence comes from Nowickia ferox, assembly GCA_936439885.1. Taxonomy (NCBI): domain Eukaryota; kingdom Metazoa; phylum Arthropoda; class Insecta; order Diptera; family Tachinidae; genus Nowickia; species Nowickia ferox. Next base: position 23,567,206 of record OW387026.1, read on the forward strand.
TACATATGCCCTGGGGAACCAGAATCATAACGCCAAATTGAAGAGGTGGAAAGCTAGAATTGAGGAATATAATTATGAACTAATGTATAAACCTGGGAAATCTAATGTTGTGGCCGACGCATTATCTAGACTAGAATCAAACTTGAATCAAGTCTGTCTGCTCAGTGATGAGGAAACAATTACAGCCTCAGAAGGTGATTCCGAAACTATAACAGCTGATGAGGCTCAAGAAGATTGTGACCGTACAGCCCACAGTGCCCAACAAGATTCTAGTGACTTAATTCCTCATGTGGAAGCTCCTTTAAACGTTTTTAAGAACCAAATTATAATACGGCAGGGCAAGGAGTTACAAAGTAGTATACAGCCACATCCAGGGTTTACTAGGCATCATGCTAATTTAGATGAAATCTCTTCCCAAACCTTGACACAAACATTAAAAGGGTGCTTAAATCCAATCTGCGTGAATGTCATAAAAATTCCTGAATGTTTTATCCCATTGCTAAATAGAGTTTATTTAAATCATTTCGTTTCATATAAGATAAGAATCACTCAACGGGTAGTGGAGGATGTCACTAATCCAGAAAGGGTCTGTGAAATAATAGAAAATGACCATAAGAGAGCTCATCGCAACCCAAAGAAAACGGCCTGCAGATATTGGAAAATTATTATTTTCCCCGCATGGCGAACCTTATTCAAAATTACACCAAGAATTGCGAAATATGCAGGTTGAATAAGTACGAAAGACACCCCATTAAGCCCAAAATACATCCAACACCTATCCCTACGTATCCTTGTGAAATCTTGCACTTGGACATTTTCGAGCTTCAAGGGTTTAAATTCATAAGTTGCATTGATAAATTTTCAAAGTTGGCCAAACTCTTTCATATTAAAAATCGTTCCGCTATTCACTTAAGAGCTAATTAACCAAACTCCTTCACTACTTTACAGCACCACGTATAATCGTTTCGGATAATGAAAGGGGCTTCCTTACCTCTATAACATTAAACTTTATTAGATTGGTTGGAAGCATATGGTATAGGGGCGTACCTGGTGAACCCGATGGTGGCAGGAGGTCGGGCGCTTAGGGTGGTGCTGGACTCGGTCAGAGGGCTGGAACCCGGGATGTGGTCGGGTGTAGAGTGGGCGAAGGCCATGCTGGGGGACGAGAGGCTCGAGGTTTGGTGGAATAGTTGGGAGGCGGTCGAAAAGGCGGTCCCAAGAACGCACAAGCGCCTATCGCCGAACATGTACTTGACTGAGTACCTTCGGGGGGGTCTTGCCCCGACGTTGGAGTCGTTGGGGTACATGCTGGAATGTAGGGATGGGGTACCGTTGCGTGGCTACATGGCGCAGCCCGACAACCCTGAGGATAATGTCGGCGTGGAGAAGGTGGTATCGTTGTTGGATACATGGCGGGATGATGGCTGGGGTTACAAGGAGTGGCCGGATGTAAAGTTGCGGAAGGGTGGAATAAGCATGCTGTCCTCAACATGGGGGGCGAAGACGGCTGGAGAACTGGGATGGACCGGCTTCTACAAATCGCGGAGTGCTACAGTATGGGGATGGGGGCCGTCCCAGCGGTCCCGCTGCTTCGAGGGACAGCTGTACATGACTCTCGCCCTGACACGTGAGACGTCAGGGAAACTGGCGGGAAGTCAGATTATCGGTGGGATATGGATGTCGCTTGGACCTAGTGATGTGGGGCCGAGGACCATCGAATCCTCGTTGTTGTACCGCCGGGAGGGTTTTTGCAGACCGGCCTCCGAGAGTTCGGTTGCGGGGACCAAGCTCCCGATCAGCGATCTGGCGCCGGGCGCGGTGACCAACGTTGTCCCAGAATCACATGGGAAAATACCAAACGAGGCGTTACGTGGCGCCGAGGGGGCGATATTGGGTCCATCACTGCGCACCCAAGCTGTTGGAGTATCGCAAGCAGAGCCGCCAGAATTGCTGGGGCTGCCCTCCGCTGGGTGTGCAGATGCAATAAGCGGGCCATTGAAACGAGGACCGAACATGGAGATTACGGCGACCTCGAACACGGTAAACGCGGCGGTGCCACGGGAGACGAAGCTCGGGACAGATGGTGCTGCAAAGGTATCGCTGGATCACAGGGAGAGACAGGACGCTACGTAAACTGGGGAACGGCGCCGGCACTGTTGGCGGAAAGCGGGTGGTCGTGGGCTCGCTTCTTGCGCGAATTTAGCAAAGTAGGTTTAGAAATTAGGAATAGTGTGTGTGTGTGTGATGGTCGCCCGGGGTGGGAGGGCGAAGTAGATGATTTTAACAAACACCTGTTGCGTTTTAGGTTGGGTAAAGACCATGGCAGGTGCGACGGTTGTATCTTGCCCTCGGGTGTCTTGGAAGATGGGATCCACATGCTGGCCGCCATATTGCCGTGCCGCCAGTCTGGGGACGTATTGGTTAGGTATGATAGCATAAGGAGTATGTATGGTGATTTTTGTGAATGTAGACTGCGAAGCCTGCTTAAAAAGCAGACTGGTATGATGAAGTTGGGCGGGACCTATATCCACGAATCGTGGAGAGTGATGTGTTACTGGGAGATGATGTGGGGTTACCGAGGTTACGTGGGTGCGAGTGGTCTGAAGGAGGACGTGCTTAATTGGCTGGTTAGGCCTATCCGATTGGGGGCTCTAAATATTGAAATTTACCTTACACCTACGCAGAAAAGTGAAGTTAATGGGCAGGTGGAAAGGTTCCACTCAACGCTAATAGAAATTTATCGTTGCATATCTAAGGAAATAAAGAACCTCAATCCTAAGGACATGATATACCTTGCCGTAGACCGTTATAACAACACAATGCATTCAGTTATAAAGAAAAAGCCTTCCGATATATTTTTCAACAGATCTGAAAGATTTAATTACCAACAATTGGTTAACTTCCGTGACCAGGTAAACGAGGACATTCGTGGTCTTATTGAAATCAATCAGAAAACCACTAATGACCGATTGAACAAGATCAGTTCCAATAAGTTTGGAAGAGAACCAAAATGTCCTTGTCAGGGACAAACAAATTAAACCAAAACATAAGCCACTTTACAAGCAGCACAAGGCAGCACAATCGTGTAATGTTTTATACACATAAAGGAAGAAAATACCATAAATCCCATGTAAAAAAACCTATACCCGAGCACACTTAGTTAAGAAAAAATTAATACAAGAGAAAGAATTAGTAAATGAAATCTTGCACTTGGACATTTTCGAGCTTCAAGGGTTTAAATTCATAAGTTGCATTGATAAATTTTCAAAGTTGGCCAAACTCTTTCATATTAAAAATCGTTCCGCTATTCACTTAAGAGCTAATTAACCAAACTCCTTCACTACTTTACAGCACCACGTATAATCGTTTCGGATAATGAAAGGGGCTTCCTTACCTCTATAACATTAAACTTTATTAGATTGGTTGGAAGCATATGGTATAGGGGCGTACCTGGTGAACCCGATGGTGGCAGGTCGGGCGCTTAGGGTGGTGCTGGACTCGGTCAGAGGGCTGGAACCCGGGATGTGGTCGGGTGTAGAGTGGGCGAAGGCCATGCTGGGGGACGAGAGGCTCGAGGTTTGGTGGAATAGTTGGGAGGCGGTCGAAAAGGCGGTCCCAAGAACGCACAAGCGCCTATCGCCGAACATGTACTTGACTGAGTACCTTCGGGGGGGTCTTGCCCCGACGTTGGAGTCGTTGGGGTACATGCTGGAATGTAGGGATGGGGTACCGTTGCGTGGCTACATGGCGCAGCCCGACAACCCTGAGGATAATGTCGGCGTGGAGAAGGTGGTATCGTTGTTGGATACATGGCGGGATGATGGCTGGGGTTACAAGGAGTGGCCGGATGTAAAGTTGCGGAAGGGTGGAATAAGCATGCTGTCCTCAACATGGGGGGCGAAGACGGCTGGAGAACTGGGATGGACCGGCTTCTACAAATCGCGGAGTGCTACAGTATGGGGATGGGGGCCGTCCCAGCGGTCCCGCTGCTTCGAGGGACAGCTGTACATGACTCTCGCCCTGACACGTGAGACGTCAGGGAAACTGGCGGGAAGTCAGATTATCGGTGGGATATGGATGTCGCTTGGACCTAGTGATGTGGGGCCGAGGACCATCGAATCCTCGTTGTTGTACCGCTGGGAGGGTTTTTGCAGACCGGCCTCCGAGAGTTCGGTTGCGGGGACCAAGCTCCCGATCAGCGATCTGGCGCCGGGCGCGGTGACCAACGTTGTCCCAGAATCACATGGGAAAATACCAAACGAGGCGTTACGTGGCGCCGAGGGGGCGATATTGGGTCCATCACTGCGCACCCAAGCTGTTGGAGTATCACAAGCAGAGCCGCCAGAATTGCTGGGGCTGCCCTCCGCTGGGTGTGCAGATGCAATAAGCGGGCCATTGAAACGAGGACCGAACATGGAGATTACGGCGACCTCGAACACGGTAAACGCGGCGGTGCCACGGGAGACGAAGCTCGGGACAGATGGTGCTGCAAAGGTATCGCTGGATCACAGGGAGAGACAGGACGCTACGTAAACTGGGGAACGGCGCCGGCACTGTTGGCGGAAAGCGGGTGGTCGTGGGCTCGCTTCTTGCGCGAATTTAGCAAAGTAGGTTTAGAAATTAGGAATAGTGTGTGTGTGTGTGATGGTCGCCCGGGGTGGGAGGGCGAAGTAGATGATTTTAACAAACACCTGTTGCGTTTTAGGTTGGGTAAAGACCATGGCAGGTGCGACGGTTGTATCTTGCCCTCGGGTGTCTTGGAAGATGGGATCCACATGCTGGCCGCCATATTGCCGTGCCGCCAGTCTGGGGACGTATTGGTTAGGTATGATAGCATAAGGAGTATGTATGGTGATTTTTGTGAATGTAGACTGCGAAGCCTGCTTAAAAAGCAGACTGGTATGATGAAGTTGGGCGGGACCTATATCCACGAATCGTGGAGAGTGATGTGTTACTGGGAGATGATGTGGGGTTACCGAGGTTACGTGGGTGCGAGTGGTCTGAAGGAGGACGTGCTTAATTGGCTGGTTAGGCCTATCCGATTGGGGGGCTCTAAATATTGAAATTTACCTTACACCTACGCAGAAAAGTGAAGTTAATGGGCAGGTGGAAAGGTTCCACTCAACGCTAATAGAAATTTATCGTCGCATATCTAAGGAAATAAAGAACCTCAATCCTAAGGACATGATATACCTTGCCGTAGACCGTTATAATAACACAATGCATTCAGTTATAAAGAAAAAGCCTTCCGACATATTTTTCAACAGATCTGAAAGATTTAATTACCAACAATTGGTTAACTTCCGTGACCAGGTAAACGAGGACATTCGTGGTCTTATTGAAATCAATCAGAAAACCACTAATGACCGATTGAACAAGATCAGTTCCAATAAGTTTGGAAGAGAACCAAAATGTCCTTGTCAGGGACAAACAAATTAAACCAAAACATAAGCCACTTTACAAGCAGCACAAGGCAGCACAATCGTGTAATGTTTTATACACATAAAGGAAGAAAATACCATAAATCCCATGTAAAAAAACCTATACCCGAGCACACTTAGTTAAGAAAAAATTAATACAAGAGAAAGAATTAGTAAATGAAATCTTGCACTTGGACATTTTCGAGCTTCAAGGGTTTAAATTCATAAGTTGCATTGATAAATTTTCAAAGTTGGCCAAACTCTTTCATATTAAAAATCGTTCCGCTATTCACTTAAGAGCTAATTAACCAAACTCCTTCACTACTTTACAGCACCACGTATAATCGTTTCGGATAATGAAAGGGGCTTCCTTACCTCTATAACATTAAACTTTATTAGATTGGTTGGAAGCATATGGTATAGGGGCGTACCTGGTGAACCCGATGGTGGCAGGAGGTCGGGCGCTTAGGGTGGTGCTGGACTCGGTCAGAGGGCTGGAACCCGGGATGTGGTCGGGTGTAGAGTGGGCGAAGGCCATGCTGGGGGACGAGAGGCTCGAGGTTTGGTGGAATAGTTGGGAGGCGGTCGAAAAGGCGGTCCCAAGAACGCACAAGCGCCTATCGCCGAACATGTACTTGACTGAGTACCTTCGGGGGGGTCTTGCCCCGACGTTGGAGTCGTTGGGGTACATGCTGGAATGTAGGGATGGGGTACCGTTGCGTGGCTACATGGCGCAGCCCGACAACCCTGAGGATAATGTCGGCGTGGAGAAGGTGGTATCGTTGTTGGATACATGGCGGGATGATGGCTGGGGTTACAAGGAGTGGCCGGATGTAAAGTTGCGGAAGGGTGGAATAAGCATGCTGTCCTCAACATGGGGGGCGAAGACGGCTGGAGAACTGGGATGGACCGGCTTCTACAAATCGCGGAGTGCTACAGTATGGGGATGGGGGCCGTCCCAGCGGTCCCGCTGCTTCGAGGGACAGCTGTACATGACTCTCGCCCTGACACGTGAGACGTCAGGGAAACTGGCGGGAAGTCAGATTATCGGTGGGATATGGATGCCGCTTGGACCTAGTGATGTGGGGCCGAGGACCATCGAATCCTCGTTGTTGTACCGCCGGGAGGGTTTTTGCAGACCGGCCTCCGAGAGTTCGGTTGCGGGGACCAAGCTCCCGATCAGCGATCTGGCGCCGGGCGCGGTGACCAACGTTGTCCCAGAATCACATGGGAAAATACCAAACGAGGCGTTACGTGGCGCCGAGGGGGCGATATTGGGTCCATCACTGCGCACCCAAGCTGTTGGAGTATCGCAAGCAGAGCCGCCAGAATTGCTGGGGCTGCCCTCCGCTGGGTGTGCAGATGCAATAAGCGGGCCATTGAAACGAGGACCGAACATGGAGATTACGGCGACCTCGAACACGGTAAACGCGGCGGTGCCACGGGAGACGAAGCTCGGGACAGATGGTGCTGCAAAGGTATCGCTGGATCACAGGGAGAGACAGGACGCTACGTAAACTGGGGAACGGCGCCGGCACTGTTGGCGGAAAGCGGGTGGTCGTGGGCTCGCTTCTTGCGCGAATTTAGCAAAGTAGGTTTAGAAATTAGGAATAGTGTGTGTGTGTGTGATGGTCGCCCGGGGTGGGAGGGCGAAGTAGATGATTTTAACAAACACCTGTTGCGTTTTAGGTTGGGTAAAGACCATGGCAGGTGCGACGGTTGTATCTTGCCCTCGGGTGTCTTGGAAGATGGGGTCCACATGCTGGCCGCCATATTGCCGCGCCGCCAGTCTGGGGACGTATTGGTTAGGTATGATAGCATAAGGAGTATGTATGGTGATTTTTGTGAATGTAGACTGCGAAGCCTGCTTAAAAAGCAGACTGGTATGATGAAGTTGGGCGGGACCTATATCCACGAATCGTGGAGAGTGATGTGTTACTGGGAGATGATGTGGGGTTACCGAGGTTACGTGGGTGCGAGTGGTCTGAAGGAGGACGTGCTTAATTGGCTGGTTAGGCCTATCCGATTGGGGGGCTCTAAATATTGAAATTTACCTTACACCTACGCAGAAAAGTGAAGTTAATGGGCAGGTGGAAAGGTTCCACTCAACGCTAATAGAAATTTATCGTCGCATATCTAAGGAAATAAAGAACCTCAATCCTAAGGACATGATATACCTTGCCGTAGACCGTTATAATAACACAATGCATTCAGTTATAAAGAAAAAGCCTTCCGACATATTTTTCAACAGATCTGAAAGATTTAATTACCAACAATTGGTTAACTTCCGTGACCAGGTAAACGAGGACATTCGTGGTCTTATTGAAATCAATCAGAAAACCACTAATGACCGATTGAACAAGATCAGTTCCAATAAGTTTGGAAGAGAACCAAAATGTCCTTGTCAGGGACAAACAAATTAAACCAAAACATAAGCCACTTTACAAGCAGCACAAGGTTTCCAGGGACAATCGTGTAACGTTTTATACACATAAAGGAAGAAAATACCATAAATCCCATGTAAAAAAACCTATACCCGAGCACACTTAGTTAAGAAAAAATTAATACAAGAGAAAGAATTAGTAAATGAAAAATCGTTTTTTAAACAAAAAAAAAATAAATTATATAATAAAGCTTAACAAAAAGAAAAAGAGAAAAGCAAAATTAATATTGTAAAACATATGAAATTTTACACACAAATATAGCTAATAATTAAAGATTGTAATTAACTAAGAGTCATAATGCCAAATTTAAAATTGGAAATTAATTTGAACAAAGAATTCAAGTAACAAATCATATAGAAATTTATATCCAATTTGTTAATAAGAAGTTTTTGTAATAGACCATGAAATTTTACTAATTATAATTCAAAAATTAAAAAAAAAGGAAAAAATAGTAACAACAAAAAAAATAAGAAAACTATCAGCTTACTAAATTTTTTTTTAAATTACGTTTGCATAAAGTTATATATAAAAGTGGGAAAATCTATAAAATTCATTCATACATCATCTTAATAGCTTAAAGACTTTTTGAATTTGATTTTACTTTAATCTGAAATTTTATCACTTAAGCATACTCCTATTACTCCCCATCGTTGGTGCCTACCAGGTATTCGAATACCAATCACCTATTGTGACTGTAAAAAATGGAGAAGGTTGGATAATAAACGGATATCTCAATATTGTGCATGTTATAAACCTCGAAAAGCTAGAAAGAATGCTTAATACCACTGCTGAAGTCTTTTTTTCCATTGAAAACAACGAACTTCACAAAGAAGCGTTCCAATACTACCTTCAAAAGTCTTACGATCGAATAAATTCAATCAAGGGTATCAAAAGAAACAAAAGATCTATAGATTGGATTGGTTCGGCATGGAAATGGATTGCTGGGAATCCAGATGCAGCGGACTGGAACCAAGTATTACAAAGCCAAGAGTAGCTAATAGACAACAATGAACACCAATATGCTATAAATAACAAGCTATTCGATACAACTGGTGAGATTGTGAAGAGAATGAACGATTTAATAAAAACTTTCAATAACAAAATATCTAAGTCTGAAGCAGGCGAGCCTGTCAGCTAGCGAAAAGTGGCATAATCAATACCAATCTTCTAGATATGGAAGAAATTCACCGAATAGTCTCCGAAGTAGATTCACTACCATACACCAACGAGGTAGAGGCTATTGAATACGGGAGGCCGAGTATATTTTCGAATGGAACATCCCTACTGTACGTTCTGTCAATACCCAAGGTGAGCCCCAAGCAATACGAAAGAATTACGATAAAGGCATCAATAATTGAAAACAGACAACTTGATTTGAAGTATGGCTCAGTCCTGCTGAACCATGACAACGTTTATGGCATCGGCGGTGGCTGCATGATGATAAGTAATACAATAATTTGCAGCACACAACAACTAAAGAAGCTTAATAACGACGACTGTTTGCCAAGAATCTTAAGAGGTATCAACGCAAATTGTACCTTCCAGTCAAATAAAGATGTTCTGATTGAACAACTAGAAGACGACATTATATTTGTTACAAATTTTAAAAATATAATTCACTCGCAGAAGGGCAACAGAAGCCTAGAAGGTACGTACTTGGTAAAAATTGTCAACGAAACAATTGAAATTGGGGACAAGAAATTTAAAAATTAAAAAATAACCACTGTCCAAGCTCTACCGCCTTTGCTTGCTAATGTTTATGAAAAGGAACGTAAGCTCGACGTGAATCTTTTGCATGAAATTCTAATAATACCCTTATTATAGCTAATACTATTATTATAGTTAATTCCCTTATTATAGCTAATACTCTTATTATAGTTAATACCCTTATTATTTGAACAAACATTCTTAATAAACAAGTATGACCTAGAAATGAGTATATTGAACCTTATTGTGAAATCATATTGCAACATACAAAATAAATGTCTGCGCGTGTTGTAATATGATAGTATTTAAAATGCTTATTAAAACCAAGTCATGTAAAATAGAAATGTAACCATTTTCCCACAGATCTGGATTTGAAAGTTAGAACAACAGAAAACGGGTCTTTTGCATTTTTATTGAAAACAGTTGTGTGAGTACACAAGCCACTTATGTGGCCTGATAGTAATTTTTTTAAATCAAGGTTTCGTCCTTGATTAACTTGTATACAGTTTTTTATTGTAATCTATAGAATATCACATACGGTCTAATTCATAAAAAATATTTTATCTTTATTACAGGTTTATTTGACACATTTTGAAATTTTCCCATAGAAATATGTCAAATAAGGGCTAAATAAACCTGAAATATTTTTTATGAATAAGGCAGATAGTATATAAGAAAACCACTGTGGTGAGACCGACGCAATAACGGGTATTTTTTTTTTTGTGTGCGGGATAACAAAACGTCTTTTGAGGAAAAGGAATAAGTGAAGAAAGAATATTTGGATGGGTCTGAGTGAACTTCGAAATATTCTTGAATATTTTTTATAAATCAAATCCGAAAGCTCTCAAAAAATCACCCTTTATTATTATTATATTGCTACGCTTTCAAGCCCAAATTGCTAAACCGATTTTGAAAATTCTTTCGCCAATGGAAAGCCACATTACCTACCAGTCAAATATAGTATATTTTTTATCCGGTTCAGAACCGGTTTTTTTTGCATTTGGTACAGATTTTTTCAGAAAAACACATTTTTGGGCTGGACGGCGTAATTTTCGTTTTGGGTTTGATTATTTAACCGGTTTTACATACTTTTAAACAGATGAACGCGAGCAGAGCAGCGGGTAAAAGCTAGTACTATATAATCGGTCCTGTTTTGTAAACCGAATCCGAGCAAATTCCTCGTTTTCAAAAGGAAAAAAGTTTTGGTGTTCTCTAAACCGAATTCCCATAGTTTTATTAGTTTTTAAATCGAGTAAACATACCTGGTCGAGATTAAATCGCATGTGGTATTATTCCAATAAAAACACAAACAGAAAAACTGTCAAAGATTTAGAGCCGGGCATTTTAAATACTTATTTTTTATTTAAAATGTGAATTCTTTGATTAACAACTGACTTTTACATTCAAATATTTTATTCTACTTAATTTCGAATATCACCAAATTGAGTAAATTCTAGAACACCAAATAAACATTTACACGTTTTTGAAAATTTCGCGTTTTGAAAAACGATTCGGTTCACAGAACAGACTCGAATATATTAATTTAAATTTTTCCTGACGATGTTAACAAACTGTTAACGAAATTTAGAAAATAAATAAAATATCAATTACAATTTGATAAAAACGACATCGAGTTTAACAAACATAATTATATTATTTAATAAATATTGGCATAATTTATTTTTTAAATTTGTTGCCCACTTTTCTCAAACCCCAAAAATTATGGTTGCATGGAGGATTTATTTCTTAACTGTATATAGAGTATCACTTCTGCCAGGAAATTTGTATCACTGTAATATTTTATTCTGGCCTCACTTGCATTAATGATAAGGAAATAAATAATTTTCAACACTGATTGTCAAATATATATTTTTTTTTGGTATTTCATATTATTTTCCGTAGCTTTGACCATTATTTGATAGAGTAAATTAATCTTATAACAACACACAGGTATTTATTTTAACAAATTACTAAAATTTTATATAAAGAATATTAAAATAAAAAAAAAGAATAAACGTAAAGTTCAAGATATAGAAAAATTCTTCTTTAGTTCTAATAAGTTATTGCATTTAACCCATATGCATAAATATTTTTATAAAGTGATATATGTATATTTCGTTTTGTTTTTTAAATTCTTTTGGCCTAAACGCCAAAATTTGAAGTTCATTCAATGTAATATTTTTTTTAAATACTGAATTCACTGCGTATATGTTGCTTCCAAAAATTTAAAACAAAAAATTATTAAACATAAATAATGACATTTAACACCTTAATTGCAAATAGATCGGAATTATTTCCGTTATGCATTTACATTTTATAACTTTCATTTGACAATAAGTCATGTCTATAAACTAACTACCTTATTCATGAAAAAATAATTTCGTTTTGTAAAAGGTTTATAAAATAAATTTTGTAAGAAAAACTGTTTAATAAAAAACCTCTTACAAATCAAAAATATTTTTATGAATAAATATATAAAATAAATATTAAAAATATAATTATTCGACTTACATAAAATTATATATTTTTTCTTTCTGCAGCTTCATTTGAACATTTGGATGATTTGAAGAAGTCATAAGGATGGAGCAAAACCTGTTGCTGCTGATGTGTTATCGATGAAATATGTAGGTGTGTGCTGGCTTTAAAGTTGAACATAATGTTTATTTGCATACCTTAAAAGATTACAATATTTACATATAAACAATACAATTAAAGCATTTTTCACAAAATATAAAAAAGAGAGGTGTCTTAGGACACCCGGTTATAGCTATGCTGCTTAGTTATATAGAAAAAATTGCATGTGTGAAATAACAATACAATAAAATTATATTATATGATGATGTCAAATTAGACACAAATATTTCAAACGTTTCCATTTAATTCCCATTATTTTCTTTTCTAGCGACATACGATTAAATTGATGTATTGTGTGTGGCCGGTGGCAGCCGTTAGCTGGCTTACAGCCGGTCGGTTGTGTTCTCTGGTTTGTGCTCATGTGCAAAAACAATACAACAAAATTCAACGAAACAAAACAAAATTAAACAAATTGTTTCGTTTATTTTCGCACCCTGCGTTTAAGTACAAAGAAATCAAGACAAAAATAAATTTATAACTGTAATAGTGTCGATTATTATTGTTAGGGAAATCACGTCCTAACTCTTGTATCGCGCAATAAATAGCATAGCTATAAAAAAATAAGTTTTTACTACTTACCCACACTAGCATTTTTAGCAAAACACTTTGGGCGTTAATTCCACTTAGTCATCTTTTTGTTTGGACTGCAAGCGCCACATAGTCAGTTGTCCATATGTAAACGCCTTCGTCTTTCAGCAAATTTTGTCAAATTATGTGAACGTGAGATAAAAATAATAAATAAGAGCTCTCTATTTCAAGTTATTTTCTCTAGAACTGCTGCCTGCTTCACAAATAAAACTCGGTCAATTTGCATTAATTAATGGCTTTAGTACTTTTTTACTCGATTATTTGCATCTCATGTTCCTTAAGGCTTCGTTTTATCCTTATCAACTTCCTTTTTTGTGTTGTCTTTATGTCAGCATTCATTCAATATAATTTTTGTGATATAGTTGTCGAGGATAATCTGAGATATTTCGAAGAATGCAATATATTTAGTCACGATGAGAGATTTTTGTTACACAGTATGGAAGTAAAGAAACCTGATCAGAACACACTTATAACTTTTTTGGCTTCACGGATTGAAAGTTGCGATTTTAGTTATGTAAATTACACGATGGCTCTAGAAATTTCACCGGTTTTTAGAATATGTTCATCTTATCCAGTTGCATCTAATTTGACAATTGAAACGAGCGTGGTATTATTACTTGAGTTTTATTTGTATGCGTTGACGTACCCTAATAATTTTGATAGAATTAAAGGCATATCGCAGAAGACTTTTTTTGATATATTTAATGTACTTTGTCCACAGGAAGCATTGATACTTTTACGCACGATTGGTTACGTATATTCTTATGATGAAGCACATAACCCAGTTTTCGACACAGTTTCAGGCATGCATTTCATTAATGCCACGGATTATTTGATTGATAGGTATCCGAGTATTTTTGCAGATCTTTCACAATTTGGCGCACCGCATATTAATAGCATTATGTCACATTTTATACACCCATTGGCGAGTTGGTTCAAGATAGCGACGCGATTGCGGCAGGATTTCCAAGATTAAGTCGTAACCCAACTCATTACATTCCTTTTAGATACAGAGAAACAGGTACGAGTTTTTCATCGGCAGTGCAATCATTTATATTGGCTTTAAAGAACGTGTTGGCTTATTCTAATCGCATAGATAACACAAGGTGAAGCTCTCCCCCATATGTTAATTCAAAGGTATTTCTTGACTCTATCATTGAACATTTTAAAGAATTTGATCTCACTTTTAATACGATATTACCATTACATTATAGATTACGAGCGAATACAATGTTTAATATTGGCGACACATTTAGTGGTAACTTTAGGAACTTTAAACGTACGAATTATTGTGTTACATCGAATAGTAGGATATCACGACGTTTATACAGAGGTAGGTATAGTGTAGACCCACGTTATCGTTTGGCAACATCAGTGGTATGGCAATTATATGGACATGGATCATCTGTACTTATGCGTAGAATGGGTTATGGTAGTGTTCGCATCAATCAAAGCACGGTTAATGAACAGATAAACATTCCTAATGAATCTAAATTTATAAAAGAGGCTTTACATTTATTTTTAAAGTTCGATATTTCCTTGCTTTTTGTAACCATTTCCATTTCAATGACTTATTCACTTGTGTGATTTGTTCAAAAATAATATGAACTTTTGTCTTGATAACGTTCTTGAATGTAAGTTTTAAATATTTGATATGATAATTCCTCCAATGAGAACCCTTTTTCAATGAAGACATAACATGAACTATATGGTGGAGACGTCTTTTGTGATGTGGACCATAAGGTTTCCCAGTAACAAATAATGTGTCATCTTACATTTATGTTTTGTGGCAAACGACATCTTTGATAGCAAAATTTTCCTTGCTTTTCAACAAAAGTATGATCAGAATCTTTTCTAGATTCAGACAGTGGGCTGTACAAAACAAAATGTTGCTGAATAATATCATCATGTTGCCATGAGAAAATGTTTGGATTTATCACCGAATTTAAATGGATTCATATACATACATACTCCTACATATGTATGTATATTAATTGTTAATGTTTTAATCACATTTTTTCCTTTAATTTTTACTTGTATTATAGCATCATGTGTGCTCGGTGCTGGGAAATAAGTATTTCTGTCGCGGTTTTGAGCCGATTGTCGCAATTTCAATGGTGTTCATTTTCATCATTGGCTCTTAATGGATCCAAACAACTAATATTAAAAACACCTTTCCTAAAGCATTCAATATGTTAGCTGAAATTGTAAAGCATCTACTTTTTCAACATAAAAACGATCATCGATCACCGCTTCCTTTACCGAAAATAAAAGAAAAGTTGAAAATTATTACTTAATATTAATCAATTTTACTTATTGTATTATTCAGGGCAATCATGAATAATATTCCGCATGAAATTTCTCTCTTTTGAGACAATATTAAATGTTTAGTTCAACTGTAGTGAATTTTAATCAGAAATAATTTCTTAGTCGGGCTTAAGTTCAGTAAATTCAATTCTTGTTGACTGAAATATTATTACTTATTCCTTTACCAATTAGAACTTTTTGTTTTCCCAATTACATACCTGCTATTAGTTGGAATTGTTCCCAAGGAAAAATTTCACGCGGAATTTTATTCATGAATGCCCTGTATATGTAAATTTCCGAGTCCGGCCACACTCATTCATTCCCAAAATAGCACTGATTTTAGGTTGGTATACTTAAATTTACTCCTTTATTGGTCAATTTCGTTGAATGGAGGAATATCAAATTTACATTGATATAGTATGTAATTAAATAAATATGAATCTTTTTTTACTTTAATAAGTATACTTTTTTGTAAATCAAATTTAACATAAAATTTGGCTTTGCTTCACAGGTATTGTTAATAAAAGGAACTTGAATTCCACATTTTTAAATTCTTCTTTTAAAAATTTTATTTTTTTTTAGAATAAGTACTTTAAACATTTTAAATGCAAATACTTAAGGTAATTAATTTTGCAATAAATTTGCAAAAAAAAAAAAAAAAAAAGCTTACAATCGCTTCTCTTTTTGCAAGTTTTATAATTTTTTTATATTTCTTCTCAAATTAATTTATAATGTAAGAATTGTATCTTTTCTTTTTCTTTCGTTGCTTCATCCCTTTTGGATAACATCATAAAAATAAAAACACTGTTCGTCATTTCATACATATGTATGTACATCAGACATGCGCCGATCGGCTGAGAGCCGGCTAAGCCGAGCCGCCGAATGGTTTTACCAGCCGCCGCCGCCGATATTTTTCCAGCTTATAAGCGGCTGAAAATTAGCCACCGATCGATGTCATTTTTTAACATTTTTCGGCTGAAAATTAGCCGCCGATCGATTTAATTTTTTTAATATTTTTCAGCTGACTTTTTTTTTATGTATTTTGGATAAAATTTACATTTTTGTCTATATTCAATTTGTAAATTTTTCACTGAGTACATAC
Organism: Nowickia ferox; assembly: GCA_936439885.1. Taxonomy (NCBI): domain Eukaryota; kingdom Metazoa; phylum Arthropoda; class Insecta; order Diptera; family Tachinidae; genus Nowickia; species Nowickia ferox. The sequence continues at coordinate 23,583,408 of OW387026.1, forward strand.
ATTGACCATTGAAATGGAATATTTTTTTATTATACAAATAAGTGATACATACACACATGAGACGATAGCTTGATACCGCCTACAACATTTTACCGGTACAGACATCATTAATTTGGAGATCAGGAACTTACTTAACCTGGAAAACGGCCTGTGACTCCCTCAAACGTGTGCATACATATATATATTAGCAACCACAATATGCCGCCAGTCGTAAAGTGTGGTATTTGTTCAAAAAATGTTACCAAAACTGATAAAGCAGTAAAATGTGACCTATGTAACATCTGGGTTCACTCGTTGTGTGCTAATATTTCGGACGAATTGTATCAATATATGGGAGATAATGAATTCATCAAATTCTTTTGTCCACCATGTCATGTTTCTCCAGCAAAAAATAATGGATCATTGCTTAAGAAATATGTTGAGGAAATTGACAGTAAGTTTGAAAAGAGCTTTGGCGCCTTTGCTATGGAATTGCGCTCTGAGCAGCAGGCATTGAAAACTTCAATTGAAGCGTCTGTTTCAGAATTGCGTACGAATCTAACTTCTGCAGTAAGTGACTTCCAGAATCAAATAGAAAGTGTTAAAAAAAATATAACATACGTTGAGGCAAATGCTGTAGAGAAATTCGCCCAGCTTGTGCTAGATGATAACAAACTTGAACGTAGAATGAATCGGGCCGATGTTATTATTTCTGGATTACCGTCTGGCATTAATTGCTTACTTGATCCTGTCTTTTCCATTTGCTCACACTATAAAATTTTGGTTGATAAAAAGGATATCTCTCAGTGTTTGTATACGCATCAAGGTAAATCGGTGCTAGTAAAATTTAATAATGTGTTCCTGAGAGATGAACTTATGAGTGCATATTTTAAAGAACCTAAGTTACAACTATGCAATGTTATTAAAACTGATGTAACTGCGCGGGTGTTCCTGAATGATAACCTGACAACTGCAGGAAAAAAACTACAAGCGCTATGCCGTTCTCTGAAGAATAATAAAAAAATTTCTTGGTTCCGTATTTTAAATCGAGATGTTCCGTTGGCGAAAGTCAAACTTCCAGATGGGACTGAAAAGCAGCTGAATTTCGAGCAGTGTACCAATTTGAGCGGTTTAAATTAATTGGTATTATTATTCAGTTTTTTATTAGTAATTTGTTCATTTTTCTTGAATTTATACATATAAATTTACTTTTTTCTCTTCTGTGCATTAAGTTCTAGTAAACTGCTTCATTTATGGTCATAGTATTATTATTGTATTTATATATCTTTTTTTTATTATTACCTCTTTGCATTTATAATGCTTATTTTGTTAATTTATACTTATGCCAATACATTAGCACACTTGCGACTCCTACATACCACTTCTATAATCTCTTATGGTTTCTAATATAAATCTTGGCCCAATTATCTGTGATGGTCTGATTAAACGTGTATTATCGAAAGATTCAGCTAATCTTACAGTAGCCCATATAAATGCCCAAAGCCTCTGTCCTTCGGACAGGTCTCATAAGCTCGATGAATTAAACTTACTAGTCAGAAACTCATCTCTTGATATAACCTGTGTTACAGAAACTTGGTTAGACTCATCCGTCTTCGATCAAGCAGTACGTCTACAAGGTTACTCTTTGTGTCGCAGTGATCGGCCGATTGGGTGTAGAGGGGGTGGAGTGGCCATTTATATTGCTGAAGGGATCAAATATAAGTACATTTACAAGAGTGCTGAATACAAATCTTGTGAAGGGCTATTTGTTGAAATTGATAATGGTAACAGATCTTTAGTTATTGGTGCTATATATCTTCCAAGGGGAAATTTATCTTTATTTGAGCAGTCTTTTAGCGATATTTTTGTTCGTTATAATGATGTTATTGTCGTGGGTGACTTTAATAATGACTTATTCACTCCAGCCAAATCTGAAAATCTTCGTTCACTTTGCAGACGGAATGGGCTAGTATGCTTACACAATTCCTTGCCTACACACTTTGATTCGTTTTATCAATCAACTTCATTAATTGATTTTTTCCTTTTCAGTCATAGTCTTAAAATTGCCAGATCTGCGCAATTTCAGGTACCATTCATTTCGCATCACTCTCTTATATGTGCTGCCTTCCAAGTCCCTGTGCTGCGCTCGCAAGAACACCATGTTTGTTATAGAGACTATAAGCGTGCTGACATGGTGGCTATTATGAATCACTTAGCTCTAACTGATTTCGCACACATTTACAATACGAATGATCCTGATTTACAGCTAACATTTTTAAATGATCTTTTTAATGCACTTCTTAATTTTATACCGGTAAAAAAGCTGATGCGACCTCCTGCTCAAAGTAAACATAAATTTCCCAATGATATCAACTACTATAGATCTTTAACAAAAATTGCGTTGAGGGCGTTTTACAATGAGAGATGTGACATGAATTGGGATATCTATCGTAAATTACGTAATTTGACAAAATCTAAAATAAGAAAATTCAAAATAGTACACAGTCGCCGTATATTTAACTGTGGCGATACAAAAAAAATTTGGAAAAATCTGAGAAATGCTGGTATTTCTGAAGCTCCAACCATTGATTCTGATTTAAATGCAAATGAAATCAATGAACTTCTAATTAACAGTCAATTGAACACTGAGTATATGGAACCTGATTTTGTGCAACATACAAACTCGACAGTATGTTTATCCTTTTCTAATATTACTGAGATTGACCTGTTTAATGCTTTGTTTAAAATTAAATCGATGGCGATAGGGGTTGATGGAATTTCCATTAAGTTATTAAAGCTTATTTATCCTTATATAAGTAGGCACCTGTTACATTTCATTAATACCATCTTCACGACTTCGAAATATCCACATGCCTGGAAAACTTCGCGCATCATTCCCATTCCAAAAGTTGGACAACTTCTTACAAGTAATAATATCAGACCCATTAGTATCCTTCCAGTATTATCTAAAGTTGTTGAGAACCTAATAAAAGATCAGATTTCAAAATGGATTGACTATGGGGAATTGCTAAACGAGTGTCAATTCGGTTTTCGCAGCGGACGAAATACAGGGCTACTGTTGACCGAACTCACTGGTAATATCAGGCGCATCCTCAACGAGAGTAAACTAGGCGTGTTGGTTTCCATTGACCTCACCAAAGCATTTGATCAAGTTAATCATCACTCGCTTGTTATGAAACTTAACCAAAAGTGTGGATTCTCTAAGTCTGCATGTCGTTTTATTTGGTCTTATCTAAGTAATCGCAAACAATATGTTTCCTTGAGAGATCAATCCTCCCTTCTTAAACCTGTACGGTCTGGAGTCCCTCAGGGCTCTGTAATTGGACCAATTTTATTTACTTTATATATCAATGATTTATTTGAGGAATTACATTATTGTAAACCTTTTGCTTTTGCTGATGATATACAGTTGCTGTGGTCGGGTGAATATCAATTTGCTGATTCTTTGCAAGCCACAGTCAATTATGACTTAGCTTATTTGAATAATTGGATGGAGTTAAACTATCTTAGAGTTAATCCAGAAAAAACCAAAGCACTTGTTTTTAGGTCAAATAGATCAGCTAGCTTTGAACTTAACCTGAACATATGTGACTCTCCGATTGAGATTATGAACCAACTAAAATGTCTAGGTGTAATTATTGATGACAAACTATCATTTGAGCCCCACATAGATAACATCTCTGCCAGAGTTTGTCTTACCCTGCGTAGATTGTATCATCTGAATCTCTACCTACCTCTGAACGTTAGGAAATCAGTCGCTCATGCACTGCTCATGTCACAAGTAAATTATTGTATTGAGGTTTACTCAGGCTGTAATTTAAGTAATAGAAAGAAAATTAAAAATATTGTGCATCGAATTATAAGATTTGTCTATAGGCTGAGGCTGAGGGCACATGTGTCTAATCACGTAAAAAGTTTTCTGAATTTATCTTTTGAGAATTACTTAAAGTTTCGTTTATTAATCTATCTTTTTAACATCATAAAGGCACAAAGACCTTTGAGCATTGTACAAATGATTTCTTTTAATAGATCTATTAGAAACCCCCAAATTTTAATATCTCGAATATATAACACTACATATGAGCAATCGTTTTTTGTACGTGCCGCTAGGCTTTGGAATTCCTTGCCAAAAAACTTACGTACCTTTGCCATGTCTTCAACAATTTTTAAGCGAAATCTTTGTGTATTTCTGAATCTACCCAGCTAATTTTGTAATACGGATAATTTGGGTTTTTTTTTTTTTTTTATTCACTCTTTTTTATACCTTGTAATATACATACTAAGGTTTGTGGGGGTAGTTAGCGAGGCTATGATATTGGTATTTTGTATTTTTTTTTATTTTGTTAATTATTTTTAAATTACATACATACATATTGGTATATGTTTTTTAATATTATTTTATTGATAAAATTTTAATATACATACTTATGTATATTTGTATATTTGACTTAGAGTTGAAATAAATTGTATTTTTTATTAGTATGCTGGCATACTACAATATTTTCTCATAGTAATTGTAATTTACCTGTAATATATATTATTGGCCGTATGGCTATTTGTATTACAATGAAAATAAATAAATAAATAAATAAATAAAATAAATACATAGTTTTATTTTGATGCAGAGTTACCTGCAGACCTGTTACATGTATACAGTGTTGCCATGTGTATATGAAAATGTATCATATTTTTGAAAGCAGGCCACAGTCGAAGGAACATTAGCAGAAACAGGGGCATGTTGAACTACATGTTCCATCTTGTATAGCAATGTTTCTTGTTGCAATTTGTGTTTACTTTTTGGTTTCTCAAATATCAAAATATTTTGATATTTTATGTTGCAGTATTTCTTCGTGTGAATTGACGTCTACTGCCTTTTCTGAGTTGTTTCGTTGAGAACCGTCAGTGTGTGCGGTGCTTTTGTAAATATATTATGTATATACTATTAGCTCCTTGTGCAAGGGTATGCTGATTCCCATATAACAAGGAAACTGCAGTGGAGAACTGGCAACACGTACACGTACCTCAAGTTTACCTGACTCGATTTCGCGAACGTGGCGGGGGCATACAGAAAGAAACCCACAAGACTCGCTGGAAACCACAAACTCTCACGTCTTAACGATTAGCTTTTGACCAGCACTCCATTGTGCCAACGCCATGGCCTTATGCAGAACAAAAGGTTGGTAATTGACCACCTCCGGCGCAGCGGAAGTAGAGCAACATCTATGGTTAATACCCGAATTACTCTTCAATTTCTTCATAGAATCATCATGAAAGAGGTTTCCTATCATGCCCATGTCCTTATGCAAAATTCTTTTAATATTCTAATTGGTTTACCACGTTTTTACTAGGGATGTAACGATACGCCATTTCGCCGATCCGATACCGATACTCAAAAATAAATATCGCCGATACCGATTCCGATACGCATATTTAAATTGAGCTCAAGTAAAAATTAACAAAACTCAAGTAGAGTAATTCTTCTATTATACAAAATAACAGTGTTTATTAATGAGCCATTCAAATCATCAAAATTTTCAGTACATTTCAGTTTCTCAACTTCAAATTTTTAAACCACAAAACGTCTGCAATATTTATGATTTTACAAAATAAACGTTGGCATTTAGTTTAGATTGGCTCAAGATTTAAAATTGATATTAATAAGACTTAAAAAAAAAAATTAAATTTGAGATCATGTTAAAATTAAATTAAAATTATAAAAACATTGCAAAATATTAATATTTAAAATTAATATTAATAAGATAATAAGAAAACAAAGTGTTCTCAAATTTGGCGGAGATAGACGATTTCTCAAATCCGTTTGAAGCAGACCTGCAGTGGAAAATAGTGTCTCATATGCGACAGAACTCATTTGAAAACTTAAGTATTTCTGCGATATTTTCTTTAAGTTTGGGTAGGATATGTCATTGCGCCAGTAAACAAGAGGGTCTGCGTCTCTAGGAATATTAAGAGATCTAAGATATCTCTCGACTTCTTCGTTAGCAGAACCACAGCTTAGGATGGATAGAGGCTCATCCTCCTCGGATTCTCTTATAATTTTTTCACATACGCTCCAAAGGCGAGTACTTCTCGTAGACTTATCAGAACTTTTGCGAGGTGTAGGTAGGGAGGACTGTGTCTTTAAAAAACTTGAAACTTAAAACTTGTTTGAATGAGTTAATATATTGACAATAAGTAAAGAATGAGTTAATATATTGACAATAAGTAAAAAAATTTACAATAAATACATCTATAAATTTGTTGGCCCTTTTAACTTGCATTATAACATTTTACACTAATTGTCAATTTATATTTCATTGAAACAAGTTTTATGCTCCCCTGTAAAACTTTTAAAACGTTAGACAGGGCTTTTTGCATTTTCTGTGACGATATGTAGATAAACTCAACAATTAATATTAGTTTCATTACAAAATGTACTCAAAAGTACAATTGTAAAAGAAGGACAATTGTACCAACTTTTACATCGCTGAACTAAATCATCGCATGCATAAATAAATAAAAGAAAATCAAGACGTATTCAAAGTGGTGATGTTATAAGCACAGTTTTTATTCTTTTTTTGCGCAAATTAGAGGTTCGTATGTCAAAATTTGTACATGTTGACATAGGGGCTGTAGTAATTGTTGTAGAATTACCACCACTTGTATTAATGCGCCTTGAAAAAAATCTTAAAACATACAAAGACATACAAGATTTAGCATTGAGAGAACATTTCATTACTATGGTGCAAAAAAAAATAGAAGAAACAATTTCATTATTCTGTTTTGATTTTATGTTCTGCTTTTAATATGTTATTTCTTATAGTTGTCATGCAAAAAAAAGAGTTGAAAATTTAATATTTTGTTCAAAAAACTCTAAAGAAAAATCTAAGAAATATCGGCGTATCGACAGTAAAATATCGCCGATATCGATATATCGGAAAACCAGCAGTATCGCCGATATATCGGTATCGGTATCGGTTGCATCCCTAGTTTTTACTTTTATTATCCGCATACATCGTGTGACATCGTGATTGAATTTGCATCGCGGTTGAAGTTGTCTCAGCCGGCTGACAGCCGATTTTCGCCGATGATTTTTTATGAGCCAGCCGCCGCCGATGAAAACCCTTCGGCGCAGGTCTCTGATGTACATACATATAGATATAATAAGTTGTTACCATATGGAATATTTTCATTTGCATTGTGTATAATTTCATTTTTAGGATTATATGGAGTTAACAGTTTGTTTAAAATATTGGCTTAAAAATTTTAGGTGAGGATGAGCACTCACTTTGAGTCAATTCTACATATTTCAAATTTTTTTTGGAGATTCTTCACAATTTCCTATGAAAAGTTGATACCCAAAAAACTCGGAAAATATGCGTCGCCGACAACTTTTTTGTTGAATATTTTTTTCCTCATTTTCTTTATATCACATTCTAGGTTACTTTTTATTTATTTTGGAGCTGCTTCAATAAACTGCATTTCTTCCAAATTAATTTAACTTACCGAGGTTTCGTGTGGCAAAATTGATATTTGATCCAATTACATTACAGTTTATAAACATTTGTAAACGCTTTAAACACTGCACTTTATATTATTTAAATATTTACATATTAAAGAAAATTGGAAAATTTACTGCACAGCACATAGACTAACTTTGATGCAAATTGTAGTACAATTCAATTTTGTAAAACACTAATTTCCAACAAATTTATCAGTTTTTGTAACTCAGCGTCGATGACAAACTGACGCCGTCAATTTTCCGCTGGTGCCTTTTCACATTTAGAAATCATTTTTATAAAACCCTACTTACATATCGGGTTTTGCCCGTACCTCAAATTTAGTATTTTGTTGTCCTTCCGTAACCCCTGATGATCACACAGCATTTTTTGTTGCAGGTAACAGAATTATTCACCATATAAGTAAATATTTAAATATTCCGTAATATCTAAAATATAACAGAAAATAATAATCGAAATATAATTTTTTGACATACATTTTGTTTTAAATATCATTTGCTATTACGGTTAACCACACTTAAGTCTTGTAATCTTGGTTGTTTATGTAAAATTTCTTGCGATTATGGTCTATCACGTGTTGTATCTGTTAAAAAAAATTACGAATACATTTGCTTATTAGTACTTTTTAGTATATATACATACATACATATCGCACCCTAAATACAAAAGGGGCACAACTTAAAATTTTCCAAAACTGACTTTTTTCCATAAATTAATTCAGAATACACATCTCTAAGTACTGCAAAAATTTCTTTCACATCACTATCTTCTTTAACTGGAAAAATACAGTTATGTCTATTTTTATGTTAAGTGTGTTGCTTCTGCACGATGAACTAATTAAACAGTTTTTTGTCTCTCCTGAAAATTTTAGTATTTTGAGTTGTGCCCCTTTTGTATTTAGGGTGCGATATGTATATGTATGTTTCTGCATAATGTTTTTAACAGCAATTTAAAATATTTCTTAGAAAAATAACAATGGAAAAGCTGGTATAAAATAAAATTTTCAAGCTACTAGTGGTGATCCATCCACAGAAATAAGCTTGAAATCACTAGAGAAACTCTTTGGGGAACATATCTTAATACAGTCACCTACATTTCAAGCTGGGGACCATTCACTGAATGCTAAAGTAGAGACTATCAAAAATAAGTTGGAAGACGATTGGTTAGATATTTGAAAAACTGAGATCTGGAACATATAAAACAATTAACGACTTTACGCTACATTTACACATGAAAGTACTTTCTTGAAATTTCTGCATACGTGTTATGAATAAAAATTTTAATGAAAAAACGGCTTTCATGAAAATTTCTTGTTCGTTTGCATAGGAAGTGAAAATTAATTTTAAAAATCTCGTTGAAACTCAAAGTTGCTAGAAATTTCTTTTATTTACAATTTAATTAGAGTTAGCCAGAATATCCACATGCACAAATTTATAATAATAATTTGGAAACAACTATTATTGTTATTTTAATATACGGCAGTGTACTGTAAACCGATCGATTTGAATTCGAATTGAATTTTAGAAAGTTTAATTGAATTTTAGAAAACTAACTCCGACAATAAAGATATTTTTGTAATTTCTTCAAATTTTTTTATTATATACATTCTAAAATATCATATCTGAATGAAAATTATCGTGTATGAACTTAAGCACGTCTACAGAAAGATTATTAATTTTTTGAAAACGAAAAATTTACTCGGATTTACATGAATTTTGTTCTTCATGTATATTTGAAACTACGGTATTTTAATTCATTAATTATTTATACAAAATAAGCATAATTTATCATAAGGGTTTTCATGAGAACACTTAAAATTATTATTTGTGTAAATTTGCGAACTTGAAGCTCCTTTTCAACATTTGAGCATACAGTTAATGTAAATTTGAAACAAACGTCAAAAATTTCATTTAATAAAAATCAAACAAGAAAACTTGCAGAAATGTTTAATTTTATATACCCCCATATTTATAAAATTTAAAATGAATTTGAAATGTATTTATTTAAAATTTTTCATACAAACTTTTCCTAAAATGGATTTCAAATTAATTTAATTTTTTTATGAATATGGGGGATAAAGTGTAACGTGTATTTTAAAATGCATAAATAATACAAAAATCATAATTTCTCACATTATATACAGAAATTATTATTTATTAAATGCACAATTCTTTTTCTGTTCTGTTCTGTTCCTGTATATTTTATTAAATTTTTAAAGTGGGTGACAATGTATAAGCTTATTACATTTTACTTTCTAAAAAGATCAAATACTTACATGAAAATATTCCTGAAAGCTGAGTCGAAATTAAAAACAATGTGAGCGTGGTAGTGAAAAAATTTGAGTGTATTAAGACTTTCTTTTTTGATTATTTTATTCTTCTAAGGCTTTTTATTTATCTCTTCAACTTTATCCTTTTTGGCACACAGCCTGGTATTTCTATGTAAATATCTATGTAAAGTGGGGTACACAATATAAAATTCAGTTTTGAATGATAGTGTTTTTTGTTCAGACCAAGGCATATCAAACAGGTACATGCATCAGGCAAATTGCTCATCCGCTGATTTTTTGTTTACACATTTATAACGAATAATTCATTTGACAATTACTTTTGTGCCTTGTTTGATGCATAAAATTTTTTGACAATTACTTTGTAAAACTATGTGAGAAGCACAGAGTTGCAACAGTGTTTCCTCTAATGCGTGTACCTGTAGTAAATGTGTTTGACACTCAAATCTTCATTCAAGAAAAAATTTTACACATAAACATAGAAAAAACACAAATTGGATGCGCATTATTGCTAACAAAATCTTTTTATAATAAATTATTTTAATGTTTTCTTATCGCTAACAACTTCTCGTACGATTTTGTCTTTAACATCACACATTGCCCGCATTTCATAAAAATATATAAATTCTTTAAAAAAAATTTTCCGCGTCCAACTTTTGTTGTTTATGCTACAGAAATATCTCTTGACTATTAGTCAGAAACCAATATGGCCACTGACTGTCAACCATAAAAAATTATGTAGTTGACAGTTGACTGACGAAATTCGTGTTCACACTATCGATCAATGTAAAATTTAAGCAAAACTGTCACTCATGTCCGATAGTGTGTACCCCACTTAACATACACAACACCTAGATGTTGTAAACCATAATCGCGACAACCATAAACATAATACATTTTTGTGCTGTATATATACTTTGTCAATCAGTTCCATTTTTTTCACAAAAAAAAAATACTAACAGTAAGATTTATTTTTACCTTTGCGCGAAATTTGCTTATAATATATTAATTGTTACCTTATTATTTATATTTATATATTTATATTTATATATATAATATATGAAATTTAAAAAAAACTAATTTTCGTTTACCCTTCAAGCTTCTCTACACCTCTCGACAATAAGCTCGTCACGCGGGGTTTTCGAGCAGGGACAAGGCGCAAGGTGGAATATACGTACAATTCGTTCCTGAGGCAGCCACACCTTCAATAAATCATATTCAATTTCATCACAAACTGCGTGTAAAAATTCCTTGAAATTGACACAAATGATAGTCGCAAGGGATCAGGTGACTATTTTCCATCCTTGTAATTTGAATATACGTTGGATGTCAACACACTTTTCAGTACATTTTTTTGACATTTAAACTATAAATTTCTCAAAGCGAATTGAGCTGAGTATACCTGATATGTATTTGCCTTACTTTCAACCAATGTGCAAATGTGACCAGCTGTTCAAATTGAACAAAAAATTGCCGGATAAATGGATAGGGGAAATTGATAGCAATTTAGTTTAAAAGGTCTGAGTGTGTTAATAAAAGAGTGTATGTATTGCAAATTGAAGGGAGTTGAAAGGCAATAATTGAAAGTGTGGCCCCATGTAACAGGTGATCTCAGGTTGAAATTAAATGCAACTCTGCAGAATAAATATGTATTTGTTAGTTTAAAATTTTCTGCTGTCAACAAATTTCTTAACGTTTAACTTGATATGTTACCAGAGACATTGAAAGCTGATCATCGTTTCTTAAAACGATATCACCTGGTGTGTATTCGCCTTGGAATTTGCATTCAACTTTTACGCGCATTATTCACGGTCAAGATGATCTGTATTATAATAATATTAAGAGCATTATAATGTCTGTATGAGTCATACCAACGATGCTTGAAGCGAAATCTCAATTTTTTTTTATTTTTCGAACATGCATGTCTGCAGCATAAAAAAGAAGGATAAGGTAGTCAAAGCAGCAGGTTATACATTGGCCTGTCAAATTCTATACTCAAAAAGTTTTTATATGTAGTTTGACAATTAGGCTGCACTTAGCTTATAAATAAAATGATATTAATTTAACGGGCAATGCATGATTGTATATGCTGAGACCTCCATGCATACGTACACCAAAGTGTATCAATATCAGGTGGCGCAGCTGATCGTCATCTGACTTAACCCCATCCTTCAAATGGGATGCTAGGTGTCATGGATTTTGACCGTAAATATTGCGCTTAAAGCGGCCTGGACACTCTCGAAATGCTTGTGTCACTTTTGAGTACGTTCGGTAGCAGCGTTGCCAATTAAACGCATTTTAAGCATGCAAAATGCGTTTTTTTTTTGTCTTATTAAACGGCCGTTTTTATTGCAATTTCTTGATTTTATTTAACGTATTAAAATCAGTTAGTACTTTGTTGAAACTTAATTTATGTATATACTCCGTGAAAAATAAACGCAAAGGATGTCAATCCGCACTAAAATAATGTCCAACACGATCACACTATATAATGAGCCGTTGGATGAGTTTATAATAGACGAATTCAAGGCAACCATACGGTAAAAGTAAATATTATTGTCAACTCACCTGAGATGTTATTCTTCTTTCAGTTTTTTTTCATATAATGTAAAACAATTTTATTCATGTTCGTTTTGTTTAATTTATTTTCTTTTGTAATTTTGCATACATAACCAATAAAATTTACTTATTAACTAGGAAAAATGTAGTTATTAAAAATGGCACATTAGAGAAAACGCATTATAATTTTCATTTAAATACCTTCCATTTATAAGAATATAAAAATGTACAGAGTAATTATATAATATTTAATACAAAATGGAAAGTAATACATAGTAAATACAGTATAAGAAATTTTTTGAATAACCATGTACATATTTCATACAATTATTTTTTAGTCCAAGTTTGCATATACGAGTATGTAGTTTCTTAAATTTTTATATTAAAAAAAGCTTACAATTTTATAATATACAATCCCACTTTTAAACCAATATACGTTTTAAAACTAACTTGCGTTTTATTAAGCAGGATCTTATGACTTGTTATTATCTTTTGGACATTTTCATAAACTCCATTGGATTAGGGTTGCATTTTCTCAAAAGTCGTTTGACAATGTAGTTTGCTTATTTCCGTTGTGGGACTAACTAAACAATAGATGTAGACTTAGTAAAATCGTATTTTTCTACTTTACAGCTTGTATCGTTCAGTACAAATAACAGCATTTCATGCGGCTTGTTTGACATTGGCAACAGGAAAAATATGTTTTCTGTACATTTCTACTAGCAACTTGCATTAAGGCTCAGTTAGACGACTGTAATGGAATGTAACTCTAACGGTAGGAAACAGCTGATCGATATTGTTATATGAAAAGTAATGAAAATTGTTAGAGATGTAATGTAACGTCACATTACTTTTCACATAACAATATCGATCAGCTGTTTTCTACTGTTACAGTTACATTCCATTAGCGTCGGCTAACTGATCCTTTACTTATGGTACGGTGGGCTGACACGCAACATAACTATACGATTTTATTAATTCTACGCAACAGCATTTTTGACATAAACGTATGTGAAACATAGGTATTTTATCTTAACTTTATTTGCATATTTAAGGGTTAAATGTTTTTCTTTAACTAACCAGTAATTGATGTATTTAACAGGTTAAAATACATATCATGTGTTTTTCTATCGATTAATTTTCAAAATAAGTGTAAACACATTGAACTAAAAATGGAATCAATCTTTCGTTTAAAATAACCGCTGCAAATCGTGCATATTTTGTGCTAGAAAATTTTTGTTCTCTACCGTATACATGGCCCTACCTCCCTAATGTAACAATCGGTGCTTTCACATTTTTCCAGTTCGTAACTCACCCATTAACTTAATTTCTTAATTTCGAGTTTAAAGTGCGTGTCCATGCCCCCCCGAAAGAAACTTCCAGGATTTTAGATTTTTCTTTGTGATCTCTGTTTTAGATTTATTTGTGTATCGAATTTAAGCTCTCTAGTGCAAACTCTAGTTTTAAATGTTATGGGTGTTATTGGCTATTTTTTATGTAAAATATTTTCAGATCTCCAGAAGAATATATTTTATCAATTTTAAAATGTGTAAATTTAAATTTTATTAACAAAATATGAAAACTTTCATAAATTTGTTATTAAAAATCTGGTTTTTTCCACAATTGTATTTATTAGTGGACAATTAGGATTTATACCAAAAAATGGATATAACAAAAAAAAAATATTAAGTTCACTTTTAAAATCAATAAGCTTGTTTCCATTCTAAAGGCTGGTACGGAGTTCTTATGGAAATTCTGGTTCCCATGTAGGGTACCTGACCCACATGGTCATACAATATGTATTGACACATGTAAAATGTAATTTAAGAACATTGAGTGCTCAATACTAGACAAGTAAAATAATTTAGCAAATAGTATATGACAGCGATGTTATGGCTATACGTGTAGACTTTTTCCGTCAACTGACACAAAAATGAATGTTCATACAATTGTTTGGACACGGAATTCTGGAAATATGTATCTTATTTTTCGCAAATTGTAATTAATGTTTAGTTTTTTGGTGTGTTTTAAATTACAAAACAAATTCATGTGTGTATGCAAATATAATTCTACACAAAAGCGTAGACCATTATTTTTTCCATATAGACATAAATGTAAGTTTACAAAGTTTTAATTCCATAAGAACTCCTTATGGGAATGCCCCCCACTAATTAGTATAAGTATAACTATAAAATAGAATTAAGTACATTAAGAATTAAGCAATTAATAAACAATCATAGCAGTCAGTCGCAATATGAAGAATTTATAAAAAAAATTTTAAATTGATTAGCTGACATAAAAGAAGATCAAAGTATCAAACCACAATTGCAATTAATAACACTGTGCTTGAATTCCAAACTTTTTTTTGTAACAAGCCGGGGTCCCAGTGTGTAAACCTAATTCAAGTACGCTGAATCCAATGGTGCTAACCATTTTTTTTTAGGTTAGCTCTTGTTTAAAAAATAATTAAGATTGAAAATTTGATTAAAAGCACCTAAAAATCAAAATTTGTCCTAGTTTTCTACCATTTATTAACCATTATGTCGATATATATCAGTAGTAGGGAACTGGGAGTTCTGCGTCAATTAAAATTGTGAAATTTCTAAAAATTCTGGACTGAAATTATTGAAATTTTAAAATGTTGCTGGAATTTGTGAAATTTGTCTGAAATTTGAGAAATTGTGTTTTTTGTTTACATTAGGAGTTTTTTGGTTTACATTAACTGTTTCTTGTTTATATTAAGTGTATGTATGTATGTATGTATGTATGACCGTGGGAAAACATCACTATTATTTTTTTCAAATGCCGACGGGAAAATCATGGAAATGATTTTTCCTAATGCCGACGGAAAATTTGTGGGTGTGTCTGTCTGGCTGTGATTCTTGGAGGGCGAGGTGTGTCTAGCTGTAGGAATTGAAGTCTGGCTGTGCTTGGTGGAGTGCGGGGTGTGTCTAGATTGTGAGACCTTAAGGCTGACCGTGATTTGGGTAGGTGAGGGTGTTTTGTAATATGTAACCGTGGGAATTCGGTGGCGTTTATGCCTGTTGGAATTTAAGCCAAGCTGTGCTTGGTGGGGGGCGGGGTGTATGAGGTAGATCGGCTGGTGGAGGGCGGAGAAATGTTGTAATATGTATCCGTGGGAATCTGTGTGCATGTATGTATGTCTGTAAGAGTTTAAGGCTGTCTGTGATTTATGAAAGGCGAGGTGAGAGTGTTCATGTAATACGTATCCGTGGGAATCTGTGTCTATGTATGTTTGTAGGAGTTTAAGGCTGATTGTGATTTGAGGTGGGGGAGGGTGTTGTTGTGATAGATAGATAGATAGATAGAATGTGCGTATGTGTGTGTGTATGTATGTGTTATGTAGCAGTTTACATAAAGCTGATAAAATACTTGATTACTCCGCTTGGGATCGAGTTTTATCAAAAGATATTAGTCTTGCTGAAAAATCATTTGCATATATGGTTACTAACGCAATGAAAGCCAAAACAAAATTTGGTATGGGTGTGGAGAAAAAGAAATATGTTAAAAAGAACAAACTAAATGGTAAAACACTATTTAGAACATCAATTAGAGCTGCAACAAAAATAATAAAAAAAGAAAAACAATTAGATATTAACTCAGCTATTAAAATTGCACGAAAAACTATTAACAAGTCATTAAAAGGAAGAAAATCTCAAATTATAGTACCACGTGTGATACGTGTCCCAAAAATTGGTGGTTTTTTACCTCTAATACCGATTTTAACTGCTCTGGGTGCAATTGGTAGTCTAACTACTGGAGGTTCTGCTATAGCTAAGGCTGTAAATGCAACAAAGAATGCAAAAAATCAACTTGATGAAGCAACTAGACATAATAGAGCGATGGAGTCTATAGCAGTTGGAAAAGGACTTTACTTAAAACTATATAAAAAGAGTTATGGTTTAGTTTACAAAGAATCAAAAAACTCTTAGAGATGCTACCCAACAGACCACTATCTGATGTGGAACTTACACGTTTCTCTTTAAATATTCCATATTTTAGAGGAGTTTTCATGTGGAATACTCTACCAAAACGATCAAAGAAAATAGAATGTGGAATAATAAATTTAGATGTATCAACAGGACCTGGTACACATTGGGTAGCATATTATAAAAACAGCAATGAAAAAGAATATTTCGACAGCTTTGGAAACTTGCAAGCTCCTTCGGAAGTAGTCAAATATCTTGGTACAAATATAAAATACAACTATAATCAACATCAGAATTTTAACACATTTACCTGTGGTCATTTATGTATTAAATTTCTTTATGAAATTTAAGTAAAAATATTAAATAAAACACAATCATTTATATTTCACAAAACTTTTTAATGTCTTTTTATTTATAATTTAATACAGTATTAATTTGTTTTATCCCCAAATAGGATACTGTGAATTTTGAATCAAAAATTCACTCAGCTCACTCTCAAGGATTAAGTTTTCTTCACCTTCTTTACTCAAGTAATATAGTCCGCTGAGAGATCCTTAATTTCATCATCAGTTAAAGTATTGTATCGTTTAGCCAGGAACATTATGTTGTTTTCCATTTCAACCTTTAGTGTTGGTTCATATTTTGTTATACGTTTTACAGTTTGAATATTGTATTTAATTGATGTTTGAAGCTCCTTTATATGAATTAATGTTTTGTTTTTTAGAGAATTAAATTTTGATGTTAGATTTTTGGTGGAGTCCATTTTTTATTTAGTTCTAATCACTTTGAATGTTCAATTGAAAATAATCTTAAAAGTAGTGATGATGACTTCAAGAAGGCTAATCAAAAATATTTATGGCGAAATAGTGAATAAGTGGGGGATAGTGATAGAGAGAAAGAGATAGTTATAGAGAGAAAAGGGGTAGAGAGAGATAGGGTGCTAAACATAAGTATGGAATAGATTATAGTATAGATATTTTAAAGATCAGGAGATGCTACTTTAAAAATTTAGTGAGCAAATTAGTATCAAAGGGCCTTCAAACAATCATCATCATTCATTCATCAGCAAATAAGAAAATGAGTAAAATAAGAACTTTAAATCAATTCATATCAGACTTTGATAGCTTCAGGCTATATGACCATTTCGAGCTGATAAAATTTTTTCCAAATATATTGGCGGAAAATGAAGAATATAGCATAATGGAAGATGAAGACAACACAGAGGGGCATTTTGGAAACTGCCCATGGTACGATCCGAACTGTGAGGAAGGACCAGACACCTGTAGGTGTGCTATATATTTTTTACGAAAAGCTATTTTAGAAAATTTAAGTTTCATACTATGAAATGTTTCCATCATTGTAATTACAATAAAATAAAATTAAAATATATTATTAAAATATTTCTTGTTTTGCATTATTTTTTCAAAAAGATAACTAGGAATCATCTTTTCGATTCGAGAATAATAGAAACTTGTGTGTAGTGAAATATTCATGGACTAATCCGAAAATCTAAATTTTTTGTCTTTATGAAAATATCAAATGAAATTTAATGGAATTTCATAATATTGTGAAATTAAATTTTTCTTGTGCAGAACCCCTCAAGGAAACTTTAACAATACTGTGCATGATTAAGTGAAATATAAACAAAATCAAAATAATGTAAACAAAATAATTTTTTTGAAAAATGCACCTAAACTGCTGGGGTTCTTTGTGGATACGAACAACAATATTGATATCCAAAACAAAAGAATCAAAAATGTTGCAAAAGCTCTGGAAGAAAACGATGTTATCAATAAATTGTTTCTGCAAACTCAAATCGAAAAACTAGAAGAGAAATTATTAACATACTTTAAGGAAGACAATAATATAATTCGAGAAGATATTCAAATGCAAATCGAGGAGCTACAACGCGAAATAAAATTAGAGTCAGAAGACAATTATAACATTCAAAAAGATATTATAAAAATTAAATCATCTTTTGAAAAACAAATTGAACAGCTGAACGATAAAATTTATAGAATTAAAAATGAACTACATGTTAGCTGAAGGTGCTTCAAGTAAATCATAACACTCTCAAAAAAAATCTGTAAAACAACTCAACGTCTTTAAAAAGACATTTAGTAAACAAACCCCATAAGCAGTATCGAAAATTGTTTGTGTATTGTAGAAATATAATAAAAGAAATATATGGTATTTGGTAAGCTGATTTATTACTTACTTAATGTACTCGTATACAATATAAAAGTTCATCTCACTATTAAAATGTTTCCGATTAAAGTTAACTCAACAAATGAGAAAAAACTGCTAAATATACTAATTTGAAGATGAACAAAATGTTGAAATTTAATGAAAGTAAAAAATAAAATTAAACAGGAAAAATCTAGTTTGGTTTGTATTTTTGAAGGAATGATTAGAATGAAGTACATTAAGAATTAAGTAATTAATAAACAATCATAGCAGTCAGTCGCTCTTGCGGCTGCAATCCCTTAAAATAACACTGAGTTTTTTTTAGAATATTCCATCGTTATATTGCGATCCTGCCAATGTGACATTTTTGGAAAACTTTTGTATTGAAAAAAAAGGAAGGTGATTTTAAATGAATGGAAAATATTTTTAATAGAATAGAAAATAACATGTGAGAATTGCATAAATTAAAAAAATAAAATGCAAAATTAAGTTATAAATATGGCTGGTTAAGAGCGGAACACAAAGAAGAAGATAGATCAAAGATAAAAATGTTACAACGGCAAAATAAAAGAAGGGATATAATGGCGGGTACTCTACAATTATAAAACATAAAGGCCTATTGTGTAAAGTGACTTTTGAAACAATATATTATACAACACTATTCAATTATTATACGAAGTCTGGCACTGAGTAATCGAAACTTTTTTTCACACTTGTACCGTGTTGACAACCCAGTGTGGAAAAATACAACTCTGTGAGTTGTATTGACCAACTTCAATGGAATGGTTGCCACACTTACAAAGTAGGCTTTTGGGAGCAAGTTACTATAACACAATACCAAAATAATCAACCAAAAGGAATGAAGTTGGTTGCAGTTGCGCAGACATATTGGTAAAGGCAGCTATAATCCTTTGTGAAATGGCTAACTTCCTTCTTTTCCAATTGAACTTCAGCAGCAATAGGTGGTTCGTAAAAAGTAATCGGGATAAAGCCTTACAATAAAACAGCGTAGATGAGCCAAAATACAGAGTAGGGAGGAAGTTCGAGTGAGAAATAAGAGAAAAAGCTAACACCTAATTGAACAATTTCACTTTTCGGAAGACGAAAGCTCTGAAGGGAAATTGATGCGAGTTAATGCACAGGGTATAGTCTACATGGCAACACTGGCATAAATAGATAAGTAGACACACACATCTTCATAATGGGGAACAAAGGTCAACATCAATATTATCACTTACATAAGTTAGAACAAAGACTTACAACAGGGAACAAAGGTCAACATCAATATTATCACTTACATACTTGTAGAAAACATATTCCGAGATAAAAGACAAAGAAACGATAAACATAATTATTACTATAAATAGATGTTAAGTAGTAGGGAATTGAGGTATGAGATGAAAAAATCATCTTTTTGGGATGAATTTTTGGGATGGTTTTTTAGTTTGGATGATTTTAGAGATGAAAATTTGGGATGAAAAAAATTTTGGGATGATTTTTTTTTTGTGTGAAATGCAAGTGCATAAAAAAAATATTTAATGTTGTTGAAGAGAATTTTTATTTTCATTGCACACTTGATGCGATGAAACATTAGGGATGACTTTTGTTTAACGAGCCTTTATGTTAGTATGTCGGTTTGTCTCTTTAATAATAGTTGTCTATTGTCTGTCTCTTAAACCAACTTGAAATAGTCAATAGAAACCTTTTTTGTTTTTATAATTATAAACACGGTCTTTAGTTTGAGATGTCGGTTGCTTATCATTTTACATATGCTATTATCTGTACGTTTATAAATTTGCTTTTTTTATTGCTGTTGTCTGGTAAGAAGAAAAGAGGATTCTTTTGTTTTATTTTGGGATGAAAGTGTAAAAATTTAAGGAAAATTTTGTATTTTAACAAGCCTTGTGTAGTAATTGTGCATTTATTTGTTGTTCTTAAATGCTATCTATAAATTTCTTTTTTTATTACTGTTGGCTGGTAAGAAGAAAAAGGGAAAAGAGGATTCCTTTGATTTATTTTGGGATGAAAATATAAAAATTGAAGGAATAATTTTATTTTAACAAGCCTTGTATAGTAATGGTATGTTTTTTGTGACTCTTAAATGAATTTAATGTTGTTTCTGCACATAACTATACATAAACATTTTTTACATATGTATGTTTAAATGAATAAGTCAATGCTGTCATGCCAAAAGTCTGGAACCCTCATTTTTGACAAACATAAACTATAAGGAAAGCAGTATTAACACGTATTTATAGCTATTTCTTTATTCGTATAATTACATTATTAAAATGCACGTTTGCACTCCGTTGATATCCTCACCAGTGAATTATTGAATTAGGTTTTATTTGTATTAAAACATGAATTGTTATTTGATTTTATCATCATACATTTATTTTGCAAGGATTAACATATGTTTTGGTTATTTATTTTGCTGTAAAGTAGCAGCTGGTTGTATAGTAACGCCATCTAGGTGTCAGTTTGAAGCGGACACACATCTGTGGAAGTATAAACACATTACAAACACTTCCTATGTTAATTAAACAAAATGTTAACTAAAGACAGCCAACATATGCGATCGTATGAATATGCACGTGTGTGTAGATGTGTGTATTCTGCCGATGGGTATAAAAGGCCGTACATTAGCAATGAATTTTCAGTAGCTGTGCAGCCGAGCTGTGGGTAAGTCATTTCTTTGAGAAGTTTTCATTGGCGGATTGGTAACAATTGGGAAAGGAGTTAATACCACAGATTTCTTAAATCTACCGGTATTCTCTCCCGTGAAGAGGCAATGGGAAGGAGTGTTCGGGATACTCTCAACAGCGCAGCCGATACCACAGATTTTTTAAATCTACCGGTATCTCTCTCACTGAAGAGGCATTGCCAGGAGCGTTCGGAATACTCTCAACAGCGCTACTCTCAGTTTGGAAACTCTCCAGATTGTTACCGTCCACTCCAAAGGAGTGTCACCCCACTGCGGACTGAGTAAACCGTCACTGAAGAGCTCCAGTGTACCACAGACTGGGAGGACTACTGGTGCGGTTTCTAATAAACAGTTACGGAGATAGATAGATCAAGAGCTGAGCCTAATTTGGCCACACGTTTATTGGCATTACTAACTCACCAGCTTCTACTCGTTTAAGATTTCCGTGGAACATTTTGAAGAAAATAAACATCATTGTACAACTTTAGAAGAAGATAGTTGTATTTTATTAAAAATAAACACGATCCCTGGCCACCTCTGAACTACCCCAGCAACCAGCGGAATCGTGTCGTTACAATGCATATGAAGATGCATATTTGTGAACATTTGCATATAATGAATTATTTGAAATAAATTATTTAAAACATAAGGAGGCATTTTTCATTATGTAGAAATTAAGTAAGAGTAATTATGAAGGTATGTATAAAAATATTAAGAGATGAAAATTTGAGTTTCAGAAAACAAAACTCTCCTGATTAAAAAATTTTTAAGTGTGTCCCAAATAAATTGATATAAAAACGCAGCTTCTAAAATATTAATATTCATTAACTCATTACAATCATTCAGTAGTCAACTATGACTTCCAAAAATATTACAAACATTGAGGTTGTTGAGGCTTTTAATAAACTGAAAGCAAAATCATATATATCTGTGAAGGACTTACAACCATCAAAGCCATGTAAAGTGATAATGATGTTTCGTCATAAGACTAAATATGGAAATATAGTGATTGCAGAACTCGAGGATGGAATGCTATATCTTCCCAAACGCTACAATAGCTTAGAAGACAAAGTAATTGAAGGGGCTCAGGATGAAAAATTTTCTTTAACAAAGAAACTAGAAAATTATTCATACACATTAGAATTGGCGGAGATACTTCCTGAGGAGAACGAAAAAACTATTGAAGACAATGAAGGCTTCTACATTCCAAATTCACAACCCTTTTTTCCTTGGGAAGGAGGCAAAATTCCAAAACTTTATTCAAATGTAGTAACTATAATTTGAAATAAAGCCTTATTTTGTAAAACGCAATGTTTTCAAATTTCGTCGAACAAAATATAATAAAATATTTGTTTTGAAACTGTATATAAGCCACGAAATTGAAAAAAAAAATGTATTAGTCGACTTTTACCCTTACCTTCAAATATAAGCAGGATGTCCACAAATTCAATTTGCAAATTTCTAAAGGACTTTGACGGACTAATATTTAAGGATCATGTCCAACTTATTGAGGATTACTTGAAGGATAAAAATCAAAATATAGTACAAATAGAAAATTTAATAAAAAAATATTATTTATTATCAAAACGAATGTAATTATAAATGTTTGTACTTTTATACATATGTTAAGAAAAATAATTATAAAATAAAAACAAATATTATTGTAATTGAAGTTTTTTAATTTTATTATAAATAATTTCAGAGCATTAAATAGATACATTGCTTTTGCGTAAAGTATTCCAATTATTAAGATAATGATCAGGTGACAATCATATGATCAGCTAGTGATCAGCTGGAAAATCAGTTGATGATCAGCTGAGAGTCACCTAACAAAAAATTAGCAAGCCTAATAGTACATATGTTTGCACTGTTATCTCATTCTATTGATATGTATAATAACAATTCCAGAGCAAGAGAAATATACTATGGTTTTTTAATATTTCGTTACAATCAAAATAACAATAAGGTGATGATCAGCTGATTTTTCAGCAGGAAAAAATCAGTTGGTGATCAGCTGACAGTAAACTGCGAAAGAGAAACTCAAGCCTTCTTGCTTAAAACAAGAAACTTATGTTTATTCTAACTTCGACTTTTCAACAAACTAGACAAATTAAGTGAATAACAAAAATGTCATTTATCAACAGAAATGAAAACACTCGATCAACAAGAGCTCAAGTAGAGATAAAAGAAGTAATAATCCTGCCGAGGATAGATGTGAAGCGTCTTCTATTTCTGTATGAAAACACAGATGATGAGCTACTCGACAATACAGTAGCTTTAGTTGAGATGCTGCATGATGGTAATGACGAAATCTTGGATTATATAGCAGCCCAATGTGAAGCTATTGGGAACATTATTATTTAACTTTCTATATATATGTATATATATATATGTATATATATACAATTATATATATATATATATATATATATATATATATATACAGTGCTAGCTCGCTAGTCCGAAGTCGTGTAATCCGAATTATCCAGTAATCCGAATTGAATTTATGACGTATTACATACTCTATAGTCCGCATTGATTACAAGCTCGCTAAACCGAATTTTTAATTTTCTGCTTTTTTATTATTGTGTCTGTTTTTTTACAAACCAAGTGTGAAATTTGAAAACTAACGGGACATTGAGGTGCAGAGGCTTGTGTGTAAATATTTATTTATGTGTACATCTTGTTGGAAATAATTTAGTTGTTGAATGGTATTAGTCACGAAAACATTAATTTAAATATGGCAAAAAAACGTGCACATAAAACGCTGTCATTAGCTGATAAGCTCAAAATTATAGAAGAAGTAAATCGCGGACAATCAGGAAAAATGTTAGCAACGAAATTTGGTGTAGGAGCTTCAACAATTTGTGACATTAAAAAAAATGCTGAAAATATTAAAAGGTAAAAAACCTGCGTAAAAATGTATTCTGCGAAACTTAATGTACATTAATATTTATTCTTTTATTAGATTTGCTGAAAATTCTGATGGCAAACTTTTAAAACAGCGCAAGACACTTAAATCGGGAGAGAATGAAGAACTTGAGCTGAAGTTATATGCTTGGTTTGAAGAGAAGCGGTCACGGCATCAAAACATTTCATCAGAAATTTTACGACAAAAAGCTAAATCGCTTTTTCAAAAAATGTATCCAAATCAATCATTTAAGGCTAGTGATGGATGGTTGCAAAATTTTAAGAAGCGATTTTCTGTGCGAACTTTAAAAATATGCGGCGAATCCTTATCTGCTAGACCTGATCTTGTACCTGATTTTCAAAATAAGCTCTTTGATGTTATCGAGACTGAAAATCTGAGTGACGACCAAATTTACAACGCTGATGAATCTGGACTTTTTTGGAAAATGTTTCCAGACAAAACTTTAGTTCATTGTAAAGAAAAGTCCGCTCCGGGTACAAAAATGAGTAAAGAGAGAATCACCTTCTTGTGCTGTGCTAATAAATCTGGAACTCACAAGCTAAACATTGCTGTGGTTGGGAAATCAAAAAACCCACGCTCGTTTAAAAAACAACATATTGTTGAATATTACGCATCGAAGAATGCATGGATGACAACACATATTTTTACAGAATGGTTTTTTAAATCTTTTATTCCACAGATAAAAGACTATCAAACTAAAAATAATTTGCCCAAAAAAGCTTTATTGTTACTGGATAATGCAAAATGTCATGGAGAGCCGCTGGTATCTGAATGTGGGCAATATAAAACTATGTTTTTACCCCCAAATTGTACAAGTATTATCCAACCCATGGATCAAAACGCGATACGACTTACAAAGCTGTTTTACAAAAAAGACCTCTTGTGTGAATTGGTAAGCTCTGAAGCGGACAACACAGACATTTTTTTGAAACAATTCAGTTTAAAGGACGCTTGTGAATTGCTTAAACGGTCTTGGGACAGAGTGGCCAATTCTTCTATAAAGTCTTGTTGGAAGCATATTCATTCTCAAAGGTGGGCTGCAGAGGATAGCATTCCACTATCACTATTACAACAAGAAATGGCTGAGAATAATTGTGTTGAAGAAACAGAAGAATTTCGCACAATAACCAATTTATTTCACCACAATAATGACGTGCAATTTTCTGAAGATGAAATTCTTAGCTGGATTATCAACTCTGACAGTAATTCCTGTAGTAGTTCAGAGTCGGAACCAGAAAATGAAGAATCAGAGCCCATAATTACGAAACACGTTAAAAATCGTGAAGCTGTACAGGCCTTAAATACTTCAATAGATTGGGCAAAGGAACGAGGTATGCAAACACAACATATATTGATGCTAAAAGAATTGCGAAACAAGGCTTTGGAAGCATGTGCAATGAAAGAGAAGCAAACCTACATCACAAATTATGTGCATTAAGAAAATGTATATACATATTAAAAAAAATTATTTTATTGTTTGTTGAGTAATAAAAATAAAATAAATTTGTTTTGAAATCTTGGCATGTGTTTTAGTTTCGAATATAGTGAATTTATAATACATAAAAACAGCACATCCAGTAATCCGAATTTCTCGTTAATCCGAATCAGGGTCTGCAATCATTAATTCGGATAAGCGAGCTAGCACTGTATATATATAATATATATATATATATATATATATATATATATATAATATATATATATATATATATATATATATGTATATATATATATATATATATATATATATATATGTATATTAGAGCGGGTCGATTTTTTTTTCGAAAAATCGCATATGCGGAAAATGTTCTACGGATCATTTTGAGAAACTTTGCTTAAGAAAGTATGGGTCTAAAACCGATTTGGATGCCGCGATTTTTAAGGGGAAATTTAGTTTTAGGTAGTATAAAAAATTGTATCAAATATGTTTACATAGAAGTAAATTACATGTACAAAACTTATATTTTTAGCTTTTTGACAATAATTGGAAGGTTTAATTTTTTGAAAAGTGGTACAGTGGTTTCCCGGTATTACGAACGATATAACACATTCGATTTTTACGATCGTAACATCCGTGCAATCAGCGAGTAAAAACCTTGAAGAGTGCAAAAAAAAAAATTTCCTCTGTATATTAAATTAATGAAATTTTCGCATTTGAAAACGCAAAAATGTAATATTTATCAATTCGCAAACTTTAAGAGTACTTTTATTTTGAAATAAAATTTTACACATGTTTTTTCTTTAAAGGAATTGAAAAACTTTTTTGAAAACTATTCTGAAGTTTTAAAAAAAAAATCGCTTCCAGCGTTAACGAAAAGTAAGACCAGAGTAGAAAAAAATTTAAGAAAAAAGTGTTAAAAGATAGGCTCGTTCGTTAAATTAAAAAATCGCTTGAACAAGTGGTGCCTTTTTAACGTTTTTATTTTTATTAAAAACAGTGCAGTTGCAATTTTTTTCTAACAGTCTAGTTTTCGTTGATAAAATTTTTTAATTTTTATTCAGTAAATTTTTAAATTCATAAATAAGTTTTTATAATCAATAAACGTTTGAATCTTTAAATTTATATTCAATAAAAGGAAAACAAAATGGAAAATAATTTTCCATCTTCTTCATCTGAATCTACCATATCTCATATGGCTTCCCCAGATATTTCCATTTTTGGACCACCAGAAGATTTTAGTGGCCTTAACTTACCAAGCAAGCGTGATGTATTAAAGTATTATTTCTTCTTGGGTTACCAGGCAAAAAAAGAAGGAAAAAAGTGTGCTTACAAGAACTTCACTGATGACGTGTTAAATAAATTAACTGAAATATGGAATCGACTTTTTATTAATCTTATGAATGAAAAAAGCATTTTACTAAAACTAAACCAGTTTATTGAAAAGTACCAAAGAGAAATAAAAACTAAAAGTAAATTAAATCGTTTTGTGGAATCGATTGATGATTTGTTTTTCATTGGAAAATGCAAATGTAATTTAAAAGTACATGAATGCAAATGTGGAGAAATTCCAAAAAGGTTGACATTTTTTATGCTAGATCAACACAATGATAGAAAACTGACTATTCCAGAGAATCATTCTGACCAAGTATCAACAATAACAATAACAACCTTCCTACCAGTGAGTCATGATTCGACATATCAACCAAGCCAGTTAAACATGGAGGTGGAGGAGCTTATAGAGCTAAGTGCACCATCTGAGGATGTATTAATTTCACCGAAACCACGAGCTTATACCAAAAGGTACTCGGCTTTAAATTTCGCGATGATGTGCGACAGATTCGGCATATCTGACAGAGTAGCTTCAGGTTTAGCGACAGCTCTATTTAAGGATATTGACTATAGAGATGAAACTGGAGACCTAATAATTATGGATAAAAATAAAGTCGCCAGAGAAAAGATGAAGGGACGGGAAGCAGTACGCAAGAGTCAAGCAGGAGACACCAACCTATGCTACTTTTCATTTGATGGCAGAAAAGATGACGCATTAACAATGGAAAAAATTGACGGCAAATACCACCAAAGCATGGTTAAAGAAGCACATTTAGTCGTCCTTAAAGAGCCGAACTCGAAACTATTAGGATATGTTACAGTTCAAGCTGAAGATGCTTTAACAAAGCAAAGGCAGCTTAGCGAGTTTTTCAGCAAAAAAGGTTTCAGTTTAAATAATTTAATTGGTATTTGTAGTGATGGAGAAAACACTAACACAGGCGTTTCAAATGGCATAATACGGCGTTTCGAGATCGCATTGGGAAGACCATTGCATTGGTTTATATGTCTCCTACATTTTAATGAATTGCCTTTTCGTCACCTATTCGAATTTCTGGATAATTCGAAAACGAGCGGACCAAGAACTGCCAGCGGCTTAATTAGTAAACAAATTACGTGCTGTGAGAAAATGGTGGGAAAATAATTTTTCCAGAATATTTTTTTTAACATTTATTAAAAAAAGTTTAAAATTTTTTCAGAGGGTTGTTGAATTTACAGCCATTCCGCTAGAGAACATGCCACCTTCTTCATCAGACGAATGGAAGCTTGATTTATCTAATGACGTAAAGTATTTGCTTCAAATGGCTTCAGCAATATCGAATGGTTTTATTTCTGTTGACTTAGCTAACATAAAGCCTGGACCTGTAGCGCACTCCCGTTGGTTAACCAAGGCCAGCAGAATTTTACGATTGTACGTCGCAACAAGTTCACCCACTAGTTACTTAAAAACTCTAGCAGAGTACGTAATAAGAGTTTATGTTCCCATGTACTTTAACATCAAATACTACAATTCTGTTATTTACGGCAGTACGCTTTTATTTAAGTTTATTCGCCTCACACAGTTTCTTCCCTTGAATGTGCGGCAAATTGTTTACTCTGTAGTTCAAAATAACTCATACTTTGCTCATCCAGAAAATGTTATGCTTTCAATGCTTTACGATGATCGTAAATCAATACGCGACCAGGCAATACAAAAAATTTTGTACTACCGTAACAAACTTTGCGATGCAGAAAAGCTTAGAGAGTACAAAAAATGTAACATTAATTTTGACTGCTGCAATTATTTCAATATGATAGATTTAGATGATGACAGTATTTTATCAGAACCACCAATTACAAGAGATATTCCGTATGACCATTTGAAGGAATATTTAGAATTTCAAGATCCACCACTTCCTGACCCACAAGTTCCATGCCACATTCAAGGAACTGAACGATGCGTTAAACTTTTAACCAGTGTTTCTCGGCGCGTAACGGAAAAAAATCGTGAAAGTATTATGGCTGTGACTGATGTTAGTCGAAAAAAAAATCCACGCTTGGAAAGCAGGCAGGACTTAAAAACTTAGTTATTTAGTTCTTTTTTCAAATCTAGAAACTAACTTTGTATTAATAACAATACACTTAAAATTTATTTTATTCTTTCTGATTTTATTGCTAAATTAATAACTGCAAATAAAACAATAAATCGTAGAAAACTTAAAGGATAATTTTAGTTTTATTTCAATATATGGTCAACAAACAAAAGTATACCTTTCCCTCGATTAACACCTTAAAAAAAGTATTGTGTAAATCGAGGGATAAGTGTACTTTAAAAATAAGAAGTAAAAACAAAGGGTTTAGAAGAAAACTTAGCGTTTTTTTACCCTCACACTCATAAATAAGCTATCTGTTTAAGTTTTTCTAACAAAATTTTCTATAACCTGAATATGAAACTTCCCTTTAAAAATCGCGGCATCCGAATCGATTTTACACAGATAGTTTCTTAGGCAAATTTTCTTAGAATTGTTCGTAGATTACTTCCCGCATATGCGATTTTTTCATTTTTTCCGTCCCATACAAATTGACCCGCTCTAATGTATATATATATAATTTAATTCTCCTCTGCTTCCAATGTTGCTTCCATAACGTCTTTCACAAGTTGCAAGTGCAACTTGTTGGCAATCCTTTTGTTTTTTTTTTTGCAATTTCCCGCATTTGGGATGCCAAATACATGCCCATTGCATGCCAATTGTCTTCTTCAGACTCTAAAACTTTAACTGATCGCTTCAACATATCATTTTCGTCTAGGTTGTCTACCTCAGGGAAGGGAGAATTTTCTGTCTCAGGGAAGGAAGGATTTTGCAATGAACTACAGCCCTGTTGAGTTTCTTCTGCGTCTAGCGTTGATACAGTACAGGAACTTTTAGCAATTGAGTGGTGGTTATAAAATTGCATCGCAGCCCAATGCGGCCAATGTGGCTGGACGGTTTCTGCCCCCTGACCGGACCATGTTTTAATTTTTTTTTTTAACATTTTGAAACGCAGTTTTTACATTAGCCCATTTGGCTTTACAGTCTTCCACCGTATGCCCCGGGCAAATGTTTTGGATTGCTCGCCATGCCTTCTCCCGTTTATACCGGTCTTTGTAGTCCGGGGAAGAGTATTCCCAAACACATGAATGCATCTCTACAGCTTCTATTAATTCATGTATTTCACTGTAGGTCCAGGGTGAAATTACACTCGGATTTTTTCTTTTTTTGGTCAAAGGCGTCTGTTGTGGCTGATTCAGGGGGCAGTACTCAATTTCAGTGCAAATCGAATCGTCCATAACTATACAGTCATGGAAATCCATGTTGAAACTGCAAGAATTTTACAATAGTTATAATATTTATGTACAATTGAATTTTACTTACCAAAAACAAAAATTATGTTTGGAAGACACGATGAAAAATGTTGTTGAAGCAAAATATGTATATGTGTTATTGGCGCGTATTGGTTTCTTTTATTGCCGCACGAGAACACAATAAATATTGGTGCATTTCTAGCATTTTTATTAGTGCATGGTTGCATACAAAGCGTTCACACGGTTGCCGCATCAGGGTTGTATTTGATTGAGCCAAATAAAAACAATAGTCATTTTGATTGCCGCATGAGCCAATAAATTGTGCGATCACACGATTGGCATATAAATTGGTACATTGCGGCAATCGTGTGATCCTACCTTTAGTATTAAGTTCTTAGCATTAAGTTTTTCTCTTGTAAATAATTTTTCTAGTCTTAATAAAGAACTCAACAAGAAAAGATCGCAAGTCTTCTGTTTATTTATTTCAATAACTCTTAAATATCATAACGATTGCACTCTTTTTATGCACTTATTGTATCAACAACAAATAGTTAAAAAAAAGTAGCAGAGATACAGTAAAGCACGATTAACGGTTAAATTTTAAGATTCTTTTACTTGATTCTCCTCTGTACCGTTTGCAATCAAAAATAATCATTTGTTACTAGTTCTCCGTGATCATTGATCGAAATAGGTTGTTAAAGAAAATTTAAAGCTAAATTAGTGAGTTCATTAAAAAAAAAAATAAAACACAAAAATTTACAGACAATTTTGTTTTTTATTAATTTTCAAAGTGTGCCCCGTACGCAATCGTAAGTGTTACTTTTTCCAACAAAAACTGATTTTGTGATTAAAGTTAAAATTATCTATGCAGATGGAGAATATAGTTGTGAAAACAACAAATTGCCCAGAAGAAGTGCAGGGAAAAACTAAAAGCGATCCAGCCAAGAACAAGAAGTACCTAGAGAAAGCGTCAGAGAGGATGAAAAAATATCGCTCAAAACTCAGACAATTGGCAGAGAATAATGAGAACGTGCGTAAAAACATACGGGAAAAGATTTCTTTTTGAAAATGGAAAACAAAATGAGACCATTTTTCGAACAACCAAGGATACAATACCTGATGTAGTTTTTGAGAGCTGGAAGATTTTCTAAATTTAAAATTAAAAATTTCTCGTGGTTTCTCAACTCTATATGGATTTAAACCGATGATTTGGCTTCATTATAAAAATAAACAATTCATTGGGTTGGATAGGGAAGAGGGGCTACGATTAATGCATTATAGGAATTATATCAGCGGCGTTATTTCCCAGAGAGAATTCTTAAATTCAATAAATTTGATAGATGATACTACTGAAATGGTAGCTACCGCTCAATTATTCAGCAGGACTACAAAATTACAATAGAGTCAGATACGTGGAAGTCTCTACTTGGTATTGGAATGTTTTTAATTTAAATTTTATGTTGGAACGGCATCCTCAGGAAGAAATTCTACATTTTTATTATGACTATTATATTACAACGAGTTCTATGTTAAGAAAAATATTATACAACTAAGTGAAATAAAAGGAATTAATGAAAAAGATATTGAAGTTGATCTGACACGTCTTTGTTACGAAATAGGAAAAAAATGCAAAGCAAAATTGTAATAGACGTAAAAATACACAGACTATTGTTAAGAATGGATAATAAATATATATATATCTTTTCTCCCAATTTTTAGGACGCAGATCCTAAAGCAGAATAAGCAGAAAAAGAATAAGTTAGATTTAAGAAATATATTAAGTTTAGAAAATTTAGAAAATTTTAAAGGCAATTCTAAACCAAATAAAAACTTATTTCAATGTGCTATAAATTTTATTAATGAAAACAGGAGCAAACACAATAAAATAAAAATAGTGCGAAAATTCGCAAACGCATATCAAATGCTGCAAAAGCTATATTAAAAGCACAGGTTTAGATGTGCCTGAAAATGTAGAAAATAAACTATTAGAAAATAGTATCTTATTGGAAACAAGAAATATACAATTTATGAGTTCCAAAATTTCTGAAAATGGAATAAAAGAAAAAAGCTCTCTGAGAAATTCGTAAGTTTTCCAATAGAGCAAGCTCTTGTATCAGCGCTGTTGTCGGACGTTGACGAAAGTTTGGAAATCATAAGTAATTCCAAGAAAACAGAATGTAATGAAGAGAAAAATATTTTTTGAATTAGGAAGTTTAGATATGCATTTTAAATTTGTAATTAGCAATTCATAATTGATCGCAATTTTGAAGAACAGTATTGACATTTATAAAAATTAAATGAAAATTTAGTCATTGGTTTGTTAAATGAGTGGAACTTAACTATACAATATAAAGCTTAGTTTAGACGATATGTTGAATCAGCATATTTGCTACAAGTGTCCGCATATCGTGTAAACTCAAAATATTTTGAGCAAACGTGTGTTTAACAACATTTGCTAACACTTTGTTAACAATGTCATTATTTTTGCCAAATTATTATTGCTTGCCAAATGTCCTGCGTATGCTGACAGATATGTTATTTGTTGAAAAGAGTATCCCTTTCAAACCTAGCTGAATCGATTGTGCGATCTGCCTTGATTGGCCTTAAACTACATTAAAAAATAATTTTTTGTCTATTAACCGGCAAGCAGTGATTGTGAGATCTTGTTTCTTTCGCAAACAAAAAAAGACAAAAAAAGAAAACAGCAATAAATAAAAAATTCATCTTCAGTTTGATTGTGTCTTTCAACAAGTGTAGCCATGCGTCCACAAGGTGAGTGTTTTTGTAAAATAGTTTTGAAATAAGCTTTTAAAATTACTGGTGGTAACTGTAAAATCAGTTTTTGAAACAATTCAGCTCATTACTGGTGATATTGTGCATAGAAACAAGTAGCTAGCATTCAAACCAATTCAGATAGCACAAATGTGTTGATCAGGCACAACATGACATTTTGTTTTATCCTCAGGTTTGTGATATCTTATTATTTTACAGGGAAATTTTTTGATTTGAATAACAATGATGATGTTGAAGCAGTTTTAAATATACTAAACGATTCTGATGCTGACTTCAGTGATGATGATGATGTTGCTGATGAAACATACATCCCTTTTAATGTTAATGCATACGTACAAGAAAGTGATGAAAGCTCATGTAATGAAAACCAGAAAGACCAAACTAGTACATCAGTGGAACAATCGAACTCTTCGGGCCTTTCAGATGCAGTACAACAATCATCCGTTATTAGATCGAAAGTACCAAACAGGCATGTTATATGGAAAAGTGTATCATTTGAGAACAGAGAGCTTCCAATAACATCTGGTTGTCAAAACGAAGCATATGTTAAAACTCCATTACAATATTTTAAAAGCTACTTTCCAGAAAAACACTACGAGGATACTGTGAGATATACTAAATTGTATGTATTGGGTAAACGTGGTCAGGAAGTCCGATACGTGCCAGCAGATATAAAAAGATTTTATGGGTGTGCGATAGTAATGGGATGTCTTAGTTACCCTGCCATAAGAATGTATTGGGCAGATGGAACCAAAATTCCTGTCATCTATAATTCCATGTCACGCGACAAGTTTCTTCAACTGCGCTCGGACATACATTTTGAGGATTACGAGTACTCTGCATCAAACTTGACAAATAAGTTTTGGAGAATTCAACAAGTAATAGATATGGTAAGAAAGCGATGCAATGAATTGGCAACAAACATCACAAACTACTCAATTGATGAGCAGATGATACCTTTTACGGGAAGATGTCCCGCACGTCAGGTAATCAGGTCAAAACCACGACCTGTTGGACTAAAAAATCTCGTATGTGCTACTTCTACTGGTGTTGTTGTGGACTTTGAAATTTTTCAAGGTGCCGGAACATTTGAAGATTGTGGTCTTGGCCACGGGCCATCTATAGTTGTTAGGCTAATTAAAAATTTACCAAAGGGCAGCCATATATACATGGATCGATTTTTCACAACAATACCACTGTTCGAAGCACTAGACGAAATGGGTTACTTGGCAACCGGTACAATTATGGCAAACAGAGTACCTAAAAGTGTGAAATTCCCCTTGGACAAAGAAATGAATCGAGGCGATATTTGCCAATTTACGAATACAGAGAATGTAGCTATTGTGAAATGGAAGGACACAAAGGCAGTGATAATTGCATCAAGTAATTGTGGTAAAGATCCTGTGGGAGAAGTTGATAGATGGAATAAAAACTTGAAACGCCGTTGTCCCGTCCAAGTACCAGCAGTA
Organism: Nowickia ferox; assembly: GCA_936439885.1. Classification (NCBI taxonomy): domain Eukaryota; kingdom Metazoa; phylum Arthropoda; class Insecta; order Diptera; family Tachinidae; genus Nowickia; species Nowickia ferox. The sequence continues at coordinate 23,617,895 of OW387026.1, forward strand.
ATACAAAAGTACAACTCCTTTATGGGAGGAGTTGATCTGTGCGACCAAATGTTGGAGTACTACAGAATTAAAATGAAGACAAAAAAATGGACTGTTAAAGTATTCTTCCACCTACTTGATATGGCAATATTTAATTCATGGATGGAATACAGATGTGACTGCAAACTTTCCGGATTGCCGAAGTCAAAAGTAAAATCGTTTTTAACTTTTAAAATGGAATTAGGAACTGTGCTAGCGGCTTCATTTGAAACTCCGGAGCACATAGAAACATTTGAGCTTCCTGATGACTACCACGGAACAAAATATCGCCCACATGATGCTCCTGACGACATTAGGTATGATCGTTTTGATCACTGGCCTATATTTTCCGATGATCCGCCACGAATATGTCGAAACAATTGCGGAAGTCGTTCGAGAGGTCGATGCCAAAAGTGCAAAGTTACACTCTGTTTGGCCAAAAACAAAGACTGTTTTAAAAAATATCATACTAAGTAAATTTAGTTACAAATATGTACTTATTCTAAGCCTGAATTATTTCTTAATTGGTTTTTGTTATTGTATTTTTATTTTTTGTTAGTGTTTTCTTTAATAACATTATTTAATTCTTATAAGGAATGAATTACCTGAAATTTTTTTACCTTAATAAACGTTAAACAAATTATAAACTATGCTTTATCAATTCTAAGTTATTTTGCAACTATTGACCTAGACCTCACAATTGTGTGATGTCCTGTTTTCGAAAAAGGACCATGTAGAAATATTTTATGTGTCTATCTTATGCAAAATATAAAAATATTATTTTGAATTTCAATGATTTTAAGTAATTTAACCCTTGATGGTTACTCTTCGTCGAATCGACGAAGCTCATTTACTCTTTGTCATATTACTTTTTTATGTGTGTTCAAATTACGCTCTATTTTTCAACAACGTTAGTTGATGACGAAAGCTTGCAGTGAGCGGACGTACGCTGGGTACATATTTTTTTAAAGTTGAGTTTCAAAGGTATGTACTCGTCGCAACGACGAAGAGTAACTTCAGTGTGACTTTTTGGGATTATAGGATCATAAATTTTTTGTTGTATTGTTTTATTTTTCTGTATTAATTATGTTAGTATTTTTAAAAATATTTTATTTTAAGCAATTTATTATTGTTTATGTTAAATATTTTTAAAATTTTGTTTTCTTAGAATAGAAAATGAGCTCTAAGAAAGTACTAACAGACGCTGACATCGAAAGATTTTTACAAAATTGTGACGACGACGAATTCAATTTGTTGGATGATTCAAAAGAAGAAGATGATGACACCTACGAAGGGAGCGAAGACAGTGATATAGAAGCAGAGCAGACCCTCATCGCTTTAGATGACATACCACTGTCGTCGGAGTATTCCGATGAAGAATTTTCAGATGAAGATGACATACCACTTAATTTGCTTCGCTCAAAAACGAATATTATTGAGTTTTCAAAAACAAATCTGCGCGGAAAAAATTTTCATAAATGGTCCTCTAAAAAACGAAAATCACATCGCCGGGCTATGACATATGTCCACAAAGCAAGAGATCCGTCACGAGAATGCAAAGGAGTGGAAGATCCTCTTGAATGCTTTAAATTATTCATCACTTCTGAAATTATTGATGAGATTGTGCAGTGGACAAACGTCGAGATACAGAGCCGTTCGAAATGTAATTCGCAAATGTGTATCACTGATATGTCTGAGATATATGCCCTTCTAGGACTCCTAGTTCTTACAGCCATTAAGAAAGATAACCACCTTACAACCGACGAGCTTTTTGATCCTACCTATTGCGGCTCGCGCTATTTGTCTACCATGGGTAAAATGCGGTTCAAATTTTTGATGTCGTGCCTTCGCTTTGATGACAAAAGTGTGAGAATGACAATGGTTAATGATAAATTTGCTCCTATAAGAAAAGTTTGGGATCTTTTCATCGAAAAGTGTCGCCAAAACTACGTGCCCGGGTTGTATTTAAAAATTGACGAGCAGCTACTGGCTTTTAGAGGACATTGCTCATTTCGAATGTATATCCCAAATAAGCCAGCTAAGTATGGGTTAAAGTTGGTAATGGTTTGCGATAGTGGTACAAAATATATGTTAGATGCCAGCCCATATCTTGGAAAGGGCTCTAATCCGGCAGCAACATCTCTGGGAGAGCATTACGTAAAAGAGCTGACGAAAACTGTTCATGGAACGAATCGCAATATTACAATGGATAACTGGTTCACATCAGCCCCCCTTGCCAAATCATTGCTACAGGAACCCTATAAATTGACTATGGTTGGCACTTTACGGTCAAACAAGAGGGAAATTCCGAAGGAAATGGGCAATGTAAAAGGCCGGAGAGCTGGGACATCCATGTTTTGTTACGACAATGAACTGACTTTATTGTCCTACAAGCCAAAACCAAATAAACTTGTTTATCTTTTATCAAGCTGCGATGAAGAAGGAACCATAAACCCGAAAACGGGAAAACCCCACATCGTAGAATTTTACAATCACACAAAAGGCGGTGTCGACACTTTGGATCAGATGTGCAGCATTGTCTCGTGTTCTCGAAAAACCAATAGGTGGCCAATGTGTCTATTTTTTGGAATTTTAAATATTACTTTTGTAAACAGCTACGTCATATATACTCACAATATGTTCATTAAAGGTCAAAAACCTAAAAACCGACGACAGTACCTGAAAGATCTCCATGAGTCTCTCGTGGCACCCTATTTGCGAGAAAGACTCGAGAAACCTACCTTGCAGACCTCAATTAAAGAAAAAATTCAAAATATAATACCTAAACTACAAGGGGCCGAAAATGTTGATAAAGGACCAAAAAAGCGTAAAATTTGTCACCTCTGCTCGTATAGCAAACGCAGAATGACCAAAGCTGTATGTAATATATGTAACAAAAGCATCTGTGGTGAACACAAAGTTGAACTTTGTGTCTCATGCGTAAAATAAGACTAATAACTATAAATTTTATTTTTTTTGTATTATTTGACTGATTATCTTTAAAGGCTGTGCATGAAATAAGTCATTTTTATTTTTATATTTAAGTTTTTGTTGTTTTAAAACAGAGGGAAAAATAATTTTTATTTTTATAATTAATTTTTTCTTTATTTTTTAATAAAAAGCTTAACTAAAAACCATTTTTGTTAATTTTTTTCTTCAAAAATCGTTCCGCTAGAACCTTTTTTTTAAATAGTTCGTCGATTCGACGAAGAGTAACCTTAATGTACTAAAATGAAGAGTAACCATCCAGGGTTAAGAGCAATATAAAGCATGGGTCTGAAAGGGGTATGCAAGCTTTTCAGCATATGCCAAATTAGTATGCATATGCACTGTATGGCTAAGCCCAGCCGCCGATAGTTTTTTTAATGTAAATAAATTTCTTGTTGGATATGTACCTACAAACATACAACTCACACATAAAACCAAATATAGCTTAAAGTGCGTCCATTAATAACTAACAAATGTATAAATAATAAACGATTTGAATAATATGAACTCAGCGGCAAGACGATCGATTAGCGGCTCACAGCCGGATTTCAGTTACTGCCGCGTTTTTTTATCGCCGGCGGCCATCGTTTAAATTAATCGGCACAGGTCTCCGGAAATAAACAATAGTTCGATTTTATATTTGGTAAGTTTTGCAATCTTTTATTGTTTTATTATTGCTGTTTTTTACATTATAGAAATGGATTCAACTGAGAAAATTGATGCAACGGCAGAATTTTTGGACATAGACTACGAGGAATATGAACCATTTAAACCACAACAGCCAGCAAAAAATATCCGAAAAAAGTACACGCAAATAAGGCCAAAAGTGTTGTGCGAGTGGTGTCACGAAGACATAGTAAAATTGATTCATGCTGTTGAAGAGCGCCCGACGCTTTGGGATGTATAATAAATAAATATAAATTACCCAAATTATCGGCATGGCAGGAAATAGCGGACTTCATAGGAGAACGAACAGCGGATGAGTGCAAAGCGAAGTGGTCTAATTTGCGAGTAACTTTTAAAACAAATTTAAGCAAGTCCAAGAGACAGAAATCTGGTTCAGCTGCTGGTGGAAATATTGTATGGAAATATTTCAAGGCAATGATGTTTCTGGATGTTAACGAAACATCTGAAACAACCGAATCTATTTCCTCAATGAACCTGGTGAGGTTTTAATAATTTTTATTTCATGACTTTTTTTAATTTTCACAGTTCACAGCTTTCGGAAAGAAAAAGCAAATTATTGAACTGATGGATATCCATATGTATCCATTATTTTTTCAAACTCTGCGTCTTTTTGCTTTGACTTCTATTTCATCGCCATCAAAAATCAGCACTTTACAAGCAATAGCTAGTGATATTTCCGCTGACGACATTATTTATGTTTTTTATTGATTTTAATAAATTTTATTGCAAAAATTATACTTGAACATAAGTTGAATAATTAAAAAGTATTGTCCAACTTACTTATTTCACAAACAAATGTTTATACGACTCAGCATATACATCACCACATAAAATTCAACATAACGTATAGACACCAAAAAATCGTACGTTAAATCATATCTTGACATTTCATTTGCTGACATATGTTGACATCAAAAAATTTGCTACTAATTTTAATCATATGGGTGTCAGCATATATATGCTGATGCAACACATCGTCTAAACTAAGCTTAACGATGGAAAACAATCAAGCTAAACAATCTACAACATCCAAGAGGTAGAAGCCCAGCCATAGGAAGAATGCAGCACCAGTAAGCGAAGAGGTACATGTCGATCGAGATCCGAAGTCTAAGAACAACGCAAAACCGCCACAGAAGACAGGAATCGCGGCATACTTGGGTACAATTATACCTCGTGAAAACCCTCAGGAGTTTGAACCACAAGCTTTAGTATTGCCAGGTTCTAAGGAGAGAAATGACCCATTACTCTTGGATTCACTTTTGGTTGATGGAGTTAGTGGAGCTGTTTTGACAGAAAAAAGACGAGAATTTCAAATTCACTTCTCGCCTTAATATCAGATAATACGCTCTTCCTATCATGTAATGACTCGGTTAGACCGTGTGTTACAGAAATTGTTAAGTTTCTCAGCCTACCAGTACTATTGTGTTATGTTGCTATGGAAGCGTCTAAAATCAGAAATTATAATAAAGTCAGGTTCAGGTTTCAGGTTCCATGTCCCCATACAAAAATATTTTTTCACGGTACACGTGCAACAAATATTTTTGAAATTTGATTACTGTAGTCATTTTTCGAGGTTATCAATAAGCTGCATTCATCCTGACTATATTATAACGGTAAAAATATATGTATCAGTTACGAAACATGAGCGCGTCGTTACGAAATTAGATTCCATACGTTACATGTATCATATATGATGAATAGTTGAAGTTGAAGTGTTGAAGGAGTAACACGTGCATTCATATTTTTAGTGAAACAGTAGCGCGTAAAGTAAGATGGCTTCTCATGGAAAATATTCTGATGAAGAGATACAGCGATTTTCAGAAGGAAGTAAAGACGAGAGTGATTTTAGTGATGGAAGTGATGATATGTATCAACCTGATGAGGACAACGAGGACGAAACTGAAGAAGAGAACTAAGATGAAACTACAAATGATGTCGAAATGGAATTTCCAGAAACTTCAGATGATCCACCAGACATTGAAGCATGTCGTGACTGCACTCTAACACAGAAAATTAAAAATGGGTAGCAGATATGCTTCCAATTGGGAGAGAAACATTCATTGGCAAATTCTGGAGTACAAAACTACTTCATTGATGATGACATTATTGACACAATGGTGCAAAAAACAAATGCATACGCTGAGTTTTTGAAGATGGTACGTAAAAAACGATTTACGAGAATTGCACGTTGGGTCGATATCGACAGAGAAGAGTTGAAAATTTTTTTTGCCATCATACTCTAGATATGGGGTAGATAAAAACCCACTATAGAGCATTATTGAAAAAATGATCCACTATACTATACCCCGTGAACTTTATATGCCTGGTGATACCATTGTCTACAAATTCGTACACATGGTCTTATGCTATACATGCGGTGTATAGAACAGTTATAGAAGGTCTTCATAAGTCCGGAACTATTGTAGCTCAACTATGTTTTCGACTTCTAAATGAAGGCAGATTGATTGTAGTTGATAACTACTATACTGGAATAGGCCTGGCAAAATATCTCAAAGAAAAAATACTGACCTATGTGGCACTTTGCGAAAAAATAAAAGATATTTACCTGAAGTAGTCACCAAATCGAAACTTAAACGTGGGGATGTTGTAGCATGGCAAATGGATAACTTCATAACTGTTTTGAAGTGGCATGATAAGCGCGATGTTTTGATGATATCAACGTGTCATGATGATAGAATGACAGGAGAGGAAGATCGTCAGAACCAAACATGGGTTTAGATTATAATAATGCTAAAAAGGGGATTGATGTTGCAGATCAGATGAGTAGCTATTACTCACCACTAAGAAAAAGTCTAACATGGTACAAAAAATTGCAATAGATTTACTCTTTGAAGCAGCACTTGTTAACTCCAGAGTTATTTTCCATGACTGGATCTTCCTTTACCATTTTGGATATACAAGAGAGTATGATTCGACACTGGCTTGGCGATGTTGTAGAAAAAAATCAACAAACAAAATCATTAAATCTCCCAACAATATGTGTATTCTCTCTGAAATACCACGCAGAGATGGAAAGCTTATTCGACGTCGCTGTGCCAGCTGCTATGCCACAAGCAATAACGAAGGAAAACCAACATAAGCTAAACAGGTACACGCGGAGTGTGTAAAATGTGGAAAAGGTTATTGTTTGCCGTGCTTCAATGCGTTAATGATTGCAAAAGAAAATGGTCAAATCTCCGCACCACTTTCAATTGCAATCTAGAAAAATACAGGTTGGTGATCTTCAAGGTGTAAGCATCGAAGTGGACGATGCACATTATTTAATCTGAAGAAATCGAATTGGATCAGGCCGGATTAAAGTAAAATAGTGTGGCGGTTGGCACGACGGAAGTCGCTAAGGGCTGTAGATAAGAAAAAGGGGGAAAATCAGGCAAGAGTAGTCAATTGTGAAGTAAAAGAAAACCAAAAGTAAGAAGATTATTGCTAAAATTATAAGACCAATAGTTGTGAATAAACTTAAGTGAACCTGAACTAATTGCACTTATAAAAAAGAAAAATACTTATTTAATAAAACTACCTATAATAAATAAGAAAAAAAAGACTAATTGTTAAATAAATGAACAAAACCAAATGGACTATAAAACATTTGTTTTATTAAAGAATGTTTTCTACATGTATACATATGTTATATATAGAACTAGCGATGGAATAACTGTTGACCCCCAAACTGTAAGAAACGTACTTAAACGTAATGGTTATAATGGCCGGGTTAGCCGTAAGAAACCATATGTTCGAAAAGTTAATATGCAAAAGATACTGGATTACGCTATTGAACATATTGATAAAGATTTTTCGTTTTGGGACCGGGTTATTTACAGTGATGAAAGTAAATTCAATGTTTTTGGTTCAGATGGAAGAAAAATGGTATGGATAAAACTAAATACTGAAATGAATCCGAAGCATCTGACCCCAACTGTAAAGCATGGAGGAGGCAACGTGATGGTATGGGGATTTATGGCTTCTTCTGGTGTGGGTAACCTCGTTTTTATTGAGAGCACGATGGATAAATTTGCATATTTAAATATATTGAAAGAAAATTTAAAACAAAGCGCAAAAAAATTAGGTTTGGGACGTTTGTATTACTTCTACAGTCACCCCATCTCAACCCAATTGAGCATTTGTGGGACCACTTGGAAAGAAAGATCCGCCAGCACAATATCACTAATAGAGACCAACTTAAAGCCGTAATTAAGGAAGAATGTGAAAAAATTTATGGTGTGACCACAAAAAATCTTGTGCATTCCATGAAAAGCCGATTAAATGCTGTAATTACCAATAAAGGAGGACCTACCACATATTAGATGGAACTGTATTTAATGTTAGGAATTTTAATCTAAAAATTGCGAACTGTACGGAGAATTTTTTGGTTTTCGTTTTTCTGAAGCTGAGGAAATTGCTTTATTTGTTATGTTTTTAACTAAAACTGTTATATTTATTTTACGTTATTTTTTTATTTTATAATATTATCTACCAAATAGAATAAAAAATCTAGCAAATATATATTAAAGCTATCATAAATTATTTAGTATATAAAATGATATCTGTACGGAGACTTAATTGATTCAGTGTACATAAACTGGATTAAACCATCATTACGTCGCTGCAGACTACAAGGGCCCTTTAAGACATCGCGCTGATAACCAGTAAGTTAACAAATGTAATTTTTTTTTATATACACATTATCATATCTACATATATTTACGTACATACATATGTGCATTCATACAATTGACGGCATATGAAATTACAAATCACTTAAACAAATAAATATACATACCTACATATACCTACAAAACAATTCTCATATACCTAGTAATTATATGCATAAACAAATTTAATTCCAATCTATGTCATATTAAAATTTATTAAATTATATACCCTATACATTAGCGTGACATTATGTTATATGGAAAATTTTTTTTTATCAAATTTTTTAAGTCTCACTCCCCAAATCGTGTCTGTTTTATGAAAAAAAATACAAAAACATATGTATATTATACATATATGCATACCCATGTATACATTTCTGTAGTTAACAGAGTTCATTATCTACATAAGTATATTTGAGATCATTACATACTCAGCTTATTTATGACAGTCATGTTCATAAATACAGATCTTTTTATAAGTACGTAGCTTTTAAATTCATACTAAATATAAATTAAGTTCCTTCATTACAAACGCATTAATGATTAGATGAATTATTTTAATATGAATAAAATGAATTTCTAAACAAACCAATGACAATATGGATATGTAAGTTTAATTGAGACTAAGTTGTGTTTTATCACGGGGCAATCATTAGAAATTCTGGTACGCAAGATTGCCATGGCGTCTGAGTCTGTATGATTCAGTGGGAGGGAACAGTACTACACAGCCAAAATAATCTGATTGTTCTTTTTCCCAGACACGATGTTACTTTAGTTTTTTCCCTTTATTGGAAAACTAGCTCTTACTATAAATTATTTGCTTGGCAAATTTTTTTTGGCATGTATAAATTCTTTTGTTACACGAGTCTACCTCTTTGGAAACAAGAATCTCGCCAGCCGACTGCACTAGCCGAAGAAAACCCAGCATGCCGCCGTTTCCAACAGGCAGACAGCATAAAGCCGTAACAAATGTTAATAAATGCGATTTGCAATGAATAATATAACAAAGCATACATGATTATGTTGAATAAAAATTAACTATTTAAGACCATAGGGACACATTTGTCCCAAAAAATTGCAGAAAAACCGTTAGAAAATTTCGTATTTTAATTTCAAAATTTGTTCACACTAACTATATGAAAAGATAACTTTTATTCAAATATTCTTATGGTCGTGAAAGGGTTAAGGGTGAGGGTGTAGTGTACCACACTTATAGAAGTGCACTGTAACATAAACTATTTGCATTGCTTTAATAGCAAATAAAGGCACAAACATCGCAACACAGCACAAAAACAATAATAATGCTGAATGCTAGAAATTGAGTGACATACTTTTGAGTCACAATTTAATTATTTATTACCAAATTCCCTTTTTTTTGACAGGTTGTTTAAAATAATGTTTACCATTTTAATAGTAAAGAAAAGAACAAAAGATAATTGTAAATATGTAAACGTAAGTTAGAAGGGCTAATGAAGATTTGTAAAACTAGTATATAAGTAGAGCAAAATATTAAATAAATCAGACTTTGATTTCTAAACGCAAACTGGCAACAACTTGTCTTGTTTTTTTTTTAAATTAAATTCTCCAAACTTTTGGCACCTCTTTTGAGCGCCTACTGACAAGCTGATCTCCCTGACAGCTGTAAAAACTAAACAAGGGACTATAGGGCAATATAAACCACGACACGATACACGCTAGGACCAATCTTTAAACACAGATAGTTCAACCATTACAATGGGAACTGAATATGTAATGGTGGGGATATCACCTAAAGAGGCTTGTGAGTTATTTGGAGGCATGAAATTTGATTATGATGCCTTGCGAACAGAATTCAAAAAGATATGTATGTCTAGATTTTGACGAGGAGCTAAAATGGGAACAGAGTTCCAAAGCTTTAAACTTTGCTTCAGCAGTGGTTAACAAGATTGGTCCTCACTCAAGGGATGCTAAAAAGTTAGGTGATGCCACTTGGAAGATAAATGCATGTTGTTGTAATTCTGCAACATACGATTAAACTCATCTCAAAATGGTATTGTTTCGCTCACTACACATTGTTGCGTAGTAAAAGAGTTGTACTTGGTTTAGTTTATGCTTTGGCATCACTTTTTTATGTTTTGCAATCTTTTTGATTGTGAATTTTACGTGAACAAAGTAACGGTTATAAAATTCTTTTAGCAAGCTCAATTTGTGTTTTAGTGAGAAGTATAATTTTGTGATTTTCAAAGGTAAGTGTTAACATAAATTTATTTTATATAGAATAACATATATTTTCAAAGAAACTTACTTGGTCGTAAGCGAAAATATGGTTTTTTTCATTTAATTTGACCTATTTTAGAATGTTGTAAAACTGCAACACTATGCATTTAGTGCAGTAGTAGTGTATGACGAAATTTCATCACATATTATTAAATTTTTTAGATGCGGTTTTTAAAATCAAAAGAAATTGAAGAATATTTAAATAAAATATGTGATGGAGAAATATCTGAGGATGATTTAGATGAGTCAGACGGAGAAGATGAGGTTTTTTCTGTTAACCGAGAGGCACTAGACACTAACATTCAAGATTTAGAGACCAATATTGAGACTGATATAAACGATTTTGATGATGACCCACTGGCTTTTGACGAACCTCAAGCGGTTGACCCACCAGCCGCAATAAATCAAGACACATTTCCAAGTACAAGTCAAGCAAGCCGACGAGCTTCAATGAAGGGACTTGTTTGGAAGACAAAAGACTTTGTTTTGAACACTGATAAAACTAAGTTTCTTGGCGATAGTACTTATCCTATAGAGTTGAGTCAAAAAAACAGTCCTTACAGTTTTTTTTCATATTTTTTCACATCAGAAATTATTCAAAAAATTGTGGAAGAGTCTAATCTCTATTCTGTACAAATAAACGTAACGAAACATTTGAATTTGACCGAATCTGAGTTTAGAAAGTTCTTATCTATAATGATATATATGTCTGTTATACAATATCCAAATACTCGCTTGTATTGGTCAAACACTGTGGGATTTGAACCAGTAAAAAAGTTAATGACGGTTAATAGATTCGAAACTATCCGAAGGTTTCTTCATTTCAATAATAATGATAACTATTTACCCAGAGGTCACCCAGAACATGACAGGCTACATAAAATTAGACCAATGATAGTCCACCTAAATGGCAAGTTTGCTACAGTACCAATGGAGCAGAGGTTGTCAATAGATGAACAAATGTGTGCGACAAAAGTAAAACATTTTATGAAGCAGTATTTGCCAAACAAACCTCATAAATGGGGTTTCAAGTTTTATGTCATGTGCAGTGTAAAAGGATTTGCTAATAAATTCGAAATATATACTGGTGAAGATCACAAGCGGCTTCCAGATGAACCAGATTTTGGGCCAGTTGGAAATGTTGTCATCCGGCTAGCCAGAGGTGTACCAAGGCATGTAAACCTCATAATATACTTCGATAACTTCTACACCTCTGTGCCGCTTGTAACTCATCTTGCACATCAAGGCATTTATAGCCTAGGTACAGTTCAGCCCAACAGATTAGTAAACTGCAAACTACCAGACAAAAACAAACTAATGAAACGATGTATTCCTCGTGGGTTCTATGAAGAACAAATGACTTGTTTTCAAGGTGTTGATCTGACAGCAATTACTTGGAAGGATAATAAAATTGTCACTTGCCTGTCATCATATGTTGGAGCAGAGCCTACATCGCAAATAGAAAGGTTTGACAAAGTCAACAAAAAGATTATTGCTATAACTTGTCCGAAAATTATAAAAGACTATAATGCTCATATGGGCGGAGTCGACCTTATGGACAGTTTTATCGGCAGATATCGGATTACAATGAGAAGCCGGAAGTGGTATATGCGCATATTTTACCACTTGTTAGACATGACAATTATTAATTCTTGGCTTGTATATAAAGATTTGAAAAATAACACTGAGAATTCACCCACATTAAACTTATGCAAATACAGATTGGAATTAGCTGAAGTACTAGGAAGCATAGACGACACAATTCCAGTTTGTAACAAACGTGGAAGGCCTAGCAGCAATATCATAGAAGATGGAATACAAGCCAAGAAGAAACGAGGACCAGTGCAACATGTTCCACCTAAAGATATAAGGCAAGATAATATTGGTCACTGGCCTGATAATTGTGTTCGAAGTCGCTGTAAAATGCCAGGCTGCAAGGGATACACACAAACAAAATGTGAAAAGTGTGAAGTAGCTCTTTGCTTTACTATAGAAAAAAATTGTTTTAAAAACTTTCATTCATAAACCATATTCTTCTTTTTATGTAAATGCATAGTGTTGCAGATTTGCAACATACGATTTTTAATAAATTTTACTATAAAAATTACAAAAAATACATTTTTTTAATTTTTTTATGCATTAGGAAGTAAAATTCTATACTATATACATTTTTTCATTATATTTGAAAAATTCATGCATTTAAGGGTTAAGTTTAGCCAAGTATTTTATTTTGGGTTTCAAATACACCAGCTTAAATTTTTTCTTTGTGTCCCACTTTGTGTGTGAGTAGCTGTATGTTTAAATGAATATGTCAATGCATACGAAAATACATATTTCTGAACATTTGCATATAGTGGGTATACATGAATATGCGATTATTTGAAATAAATTATTTAAAATATAAGAGCAGGCAGTTTTCATTATTATGTAAAAGTTGTGTAAGAGTAATTATGAAGGTATGAATAAAATATTAAGAGATAAAAATTTTAGTTTCAGAAAACAAAACTGTCCTGGTTAAAATTTTTTTAAATGTGTGCCAAATAAATTGATATAAAAACGCAGCTTCTAAAGTATTACTATTCATTAATTCATTGCAATCCTTCAGTAGTCAACTATGACTTCAAAAAATATTACAAATATTGAGGTTGTTGAGGCTTTTAATAAACTGAAAGCAAAAAAGGCTTTTAATAAGCTGAAAAAAAAATCAAAGACATATAAAGTGATAATGATGTTTCGTCATAAGACTAAATATGGAAATATAGTGATTGCAGAACTCGAGGATGGAATCAATTGTTATTTATTTTTTAGTTTTAATATGTTATATATTTTCAAAAATCATCTTCTGCACTTTTAAATTCCATTATTATTTTATCCAATGGTGATGGCGTATTGGAGTGGTAGAAGTGTACAATAAAGTATTTAATCGTTCTTTTGATACTAGTCGCTGGTACGAGCCAGAATTTGTTTGTCAATATTGCTGTAATACATTAAAAAAAAGAAAATTCAACCTTCGTTTGTTTTGCCCTTTTCTACGCCTATGATTTGGCATCATCAGCCATATCATAAAACAAATGATTGCTACTTTTGTTAAACCGATGTTTTCGGTCACTGTTTTAAAACGCGCAAAAACATTAAGTACGCAAATGTTGCAACTATTATAAAACCGATACCTGTAAGTAATGATCTACCGACAACGAGCAAATCTGTCGATGTAACAGAAAAAGATTTTGAACAAGAAGAGTTCCTTCCATCCAGATCTACAACAATGGAGCGGCATTTTTTGTCAAAAGCTGATTTCGACGATCTTGTTCGCGATTTACACTTGTCAAAGCGGCAATATGAAGTCCTCGGGTCGCGATTAAAGCAATAGAATTTGGCGGAAAAAGATTTCGTTATAACATCTGTTAGAAAAAGTGACCGGACTTGGTTACTTGAAGAAAGTTTTAAGACTAGTTCCAATGACAGTGATCTCGTGTATTGCGTTGATGTACCAAAACTATTTTCGGCATTAAACAAAGCGGTGTTCCCAAAACTAAGTGAAACCAAAATAAAAGGAGGTATTAATTAATTTGTTTACATATCTAGTACGTTTTTCATCGTTTTTATCTGTTTTGATAACTTTTAGATATTTTTATTGGACCTCAAATTCGAAAAATTATGAGAGATGCAGATTTCGTTAACAAGCTAAGTTCTGTTGAAAGACATGCATGGAAGAGTTTTGTTGCGCTGCGCGATAATTTCCTTGGAAATCACAGAAGCGACGACTATAAATAAACGTACTTTTTGAATAAATTCAATAGTATATATTATAGTTTCTTAATAAAATAATGTATAAAAACGTCACCAAAGTGTTTGTTTGTGTTTGCTGGACAATAACACCCAAATTTCTGAAGGTTTCTTAGATAAATTATATATCATTCGAAAGATCTCTTTCTTTTCTTCTTTCCAAATCTAGTAAGAAATTGAAAATCGGATCATTATCAACAAAATTACAGGCTTATAAGTGCGCAAAGGTAAAAAAAAACGGGTTTTTAACCGTAATTCCGGATTTTGGAGGTGTCCGGCATATTTCACTATTGGAATCTTGTTTTACTCGAAAAAAAAAAATAAAAAATGAAGTGCAAACATTGTGAATATGTTTCTGCTGAAAAGAAAATGGCTGAAAGCCGCGAAAGTCATCATTGTTCAGAATGTCACAAATTTTTTGGCGACAAGAACAATTTAAAAATGCATGAGAGGACTCATGCATCTACATCCTCCGCCATAATGAACAATGCGAAGAAGCATGAAGTGAATAATGAGATGAAACTGGAATCAAAATAGCATTTAAAAATAGGCTTCAAACCTTTTCATACAAAAATGAGAGGGAGGAAATTTTATTTCCTGAAGAATTTTTCGAAACAGCTCAAAAAATTCATTGAAAATATTATCTGATGCACAAATCCACCATCTGACATTTAAATACAACATGGAGCTGGAATGTGACTATATAAAAATAAAGGATGATGAGTTGCATTCTTGTATGACTTCACGCCGATTAAAAATGCAATTTTTAACAGTGAGTGATGATCTTTTGGAAATATTTAAAGATCAAGCTCAGAAAATTTGCTGGAAAATGTCAGAGTTTCAGGAGAGAGACAGCTGGAGATGGAGTTTAATTAGAATAAAAAAATTGTACATAAACATAAATCGAGCAGAGTTTATCAAGGGGTCAGGCTACATCCCTCTTCCACGGTGGAAAGAACACAAGAAAGCATGTTTCCATATACGAAACAATGACGAATATTGTTTCAAATGTGCATCATAGTAGCACTCTGTCCAACTGCACTAAATAATGATACAATAAATATTACATCCGACACTATAACAATTAATAATAGAATCCTAAACTTTGAAAATTTAGAATTCGCTTTGAGAACTAAAGACATTAAAAAGTTTGAGAGCCAAAATCATGAGATTAGTGTGAATGTGTTTGGGTTGGAAGATAAATCCATCGTTGGGCCTTACAATTTATCTTCAAATGAAAAAATTCATCATGTTAATCTTTTGATAATATCGAAAGATGTTCTAATAACGGATATCGCTAGGTAATTATACGAATACATATATTATGTTATATTTTAACTAATTCGCATTTAATAATTATATATTTGAGACTAATAAGGAGTAGCATAACCGGGCACAAAAGAAAAATCTTATTATGCAATGCTTGTCTTCAATATTCACATAATGAAAGGATGATGGAGGAGCACAAGCTAAGCTGCAAAAAAGTTGTTGCCAGTATGCCGACGAAGGATGAATCCATTTTAAAGTTCGAAAATCATCACAAGCAGTTGGACGTACCTTTTGTTGTATATGCGGACTTTGAGGCATATCTAGAAAAGGTAGAGATAACGGCAGGAGGGACAACAACTGGTAATATAGAAAAGCACATTCCTAGTGATTTTAGTTATTATATAAAATGTAGTTTTAATGATAATTTAGATAGGTTTAATATTTATTTTGGTGACGATGCACTTAGGGTATTTTTTTTTAGTAAATTTAATTAATGACCTGACTGACATTTATACAAACTTTTTGACAAAAATAGTACCACTGACAAATGACGAAAAACTGTTACATGCTCTCTCCACAAATTGTCATATTTGTGGGAAAATTTTAAGAAATGACAGACTGCGCTACCATTGCCATTTTACAAGCAAGTATAGAGGGTCAGCACATAACTCATGTAATCTTCTTTATAAAACTGCTAAGTTTATACCTGTCCTGTTTCACAATTTTTCCTCTTATCATTGTCATTTGTTTATAAAAGAACTTTCTAACATTGATGTCGATGTGAAATTAATTCCTCTTAATAAAGAATTATACATTTCACTTTCAAAGTTCATTCAACAAATAGGAGAAAAAGAGAGTTTTGAAATTCGTTTTTTAGATTCTTTCCGATTTATGGCCTCCAGCTTAGAATCGCTGGCAAACAATTTAAGTGATGATAATTTTCACATCCTCAATAAATAATTTTCTCAAAAAGAAGAATTCAATTTAATAAGAAGAAAGGGAGTGTTCCCTTACTCGTATATGGATTCTATGGAGCGCTTTAATGAAACTCATCTTCCCGCGCAAGAAAAGTTTTATAATTGTTTAAGTAATTCTGAATGCTCTTTGGATGATTACGAACATGCCAAGAAAGTTTGGAAAATCTTAAAGTGTAAAAATATGCTGGATTACACCTTGTTATATTTAAAAACTGACGTTATACTGCTAACTGAAATTTTCCAAAATTTTAGACAAATTTGTAAAAATATTTACAAGCTTGATCCATGTCAATATCATACTGCCCCTGCTCTATCATGGGATGCCGTGCTTAAGACCACAAAAATAGAACTAGAACTATTTAATGATATTAATATGTACAATTTTGCTATCAGAGGGGTTTAGTACAATGTATGGAGGATTACGATTGTAATAAGCCTTCAGAATATTTGAACAATTTGTACGGTTGGGCAATGTCAGAGTACTTACCATACGGAAAATTTGAGTGGGTTAATGAGGAAAATCTTCATATTTTAGATGTGAATAATATATCAGATACATCAACTGTGGGGTATATTTTGGAAGTGGATTTAGAGTATCCCCAACAATTACTTGATATACATAATGATCTACCTTTTTGCCCTGAAAATAAAACGGTCGGCGATTCTAAATGCAAAAAACTTATAGCTGACCTCACATCTAAATCAAATTATCAAATTCACTATAGAGTGCTTAAGCAATGCCTCAGAAATGGGTTGATATTAAAAAAAGTTCACAGGGCATTAAAATTTAAACAATCTCCTTGGCTTAAACTATATATTGATATAAACACTCACCACAGAACAATAGCAAAAAATTCGTTTGAAAAAGATTTCTTTAAATTGCTAAACAATGCAGTTTATGAAAAAACTATGGAAAATATCCATAAACGCAAAGATGTTAAAATTGTCACAGAGTGGGGGACTACAAGGAGAAACCATTTAGGTGCAAGAGCATTGATTTCAAAACCAAATTTTTCAAGTATAACACAGTTTTCGGAGAATATGTTTGCGGTTCAGCTCAAAATAATGAAGTTCAAGTACAACAAACCCATTTATTTAGGGTTTGCGGTATTAGAATTGTCTAAGTGGAAAATGTATGACTTTCATTATCAATAGATGCAACCTAAATTCGGAACAAACTTGTCTCTAAATTATATGGATACGGACTCTTTTATTTATTCAATAAAAACAGACTCAAAGCTCTTTATATAATATCGAAGATATTAGTGCTGATATAATTTCTCTACAAGATGGAACTATAATCGATTTTTCAAATTTAACATTTCCGATGTCACTAAAAAAGATTGAAGAATTTGAGAGGCTCAATGACATTAGTGTGAATGTGTTTGGATATGACGACGAGACTGATGAAGTAATTGGACCATTTTACATAACTCAAAATGAGAAGACGAAGCATGTAAACTTATTGCTATTGGAAAACATGAATGGACATCACTATATCTTTATAAAAGATATTTCAAAGTAAGTAATACATTGGAAACTATTTAAAATTAAATAATACAATACGGGTGTTTGATCTCTTACAGACTACTAAAAAGACAAACAACGACACATTGTGAACGACTTTTATTTTGCAACAGCTGTTTGCAATACACTCATCATTAAAACCTTATGGAGAACCATAAAATGGAATGTGGTAAAATAGTTACTACAATGCCAAAGGTAAAAGACTCCATACTGCTGTTTAAGAGCCCCCAAAGAAAAATTGATGTGCCTTTTGTTATAAACGCAGATTTTTAATGTGTTTTGCAACAGATAGACTTTAATGTAAGTAGTAAAACTAAACTAAATCAGAGACATGTACCTACCCTGCGCATTCAGCTATTTCATTAAGTGTAAGCATCACAATAAATTGGACAAGCTAAGAATTTATACGGGTAAAGATGCTTCTGAAAAATTTGTTTCATTTTTGAATCAAGATTGTCAAGATATACATATATAACAATTATCTCACAAAAACAATTGAAATGGAGAGCTTGACAGATGAAGAAAATGTAACATTTTACAGTGCAATAACTTGTCACATATGTGTACAATACTTAAACAATGAACGTGTGAGAGATCATTGTCATATAAGCGGTAAATTTCAAGGTGTAGCGCATAAGAGCTGCAACCTAAATTATAAAGTACCCAACTTTATCCCAATTTATTTTCATAACTATTCATCCTATGATTCTCATCTTCTTGTAAAAGAATTAAGTAAAGTTGCGACAAATATAAAAGTCCTTCTCTTAAATAAAGAATTATATATATCACTATCTCAGTTTATTAGAATGAGTGTAGCGTGTTCTAACTATCACTACGACTAACATTGCGTAGTAAACATTTAAAGTCAACTTGACCGCAACATACATAACATCCAATGGCATTGAAATTATTTTTGTGCACTGGACATTTGACACTCATGCAATCGGGCAAATACCGCCGCATGAAGTGTTAGATAAATGCATTTGACAGACTGCAACGTAAATATGTATTTTGTACAGATGCTATTTGACACTCGCCAGTCTAATCAAAGGCTGCATCATAATGCACTTGAATGAATCATAATTAATAACCACATGTGTTTATATAATAAATATAAACAATACAAAATCCATGTTTTCCAAAATTTCTTATGAGACACACGCCGCACGCCTACCGTGGGAAACTAAAAGGAACAATTTGCTTATTAAGCATATACCTTTTCTTTCCCCTCTTATGTTAAGATAGGTTAAGCTTTATTCTCATAACTAGTATATAAGACAATGTATTTTTATTTTAAAAAGAATCATTAAACAACATTCCTAGAGCTCCTAGCTGAGCTCAGGAAATAATCTTTATATTTTATTTAAAGTAAATTAAATAAAAATAAATTAAATAAAAATAAATTAAATAAAAATTTTTATTTAAAAATAACAACCTATTACATGAGTGATGGTACAGATCTTGAACTTAGGTTTCTTGATACAATCCGTTTTATGGCCGATAGTTTGGAATCGTTGGCAAATAATCTTACTGTCAACGATTTTCATACTATTAGATCACAATTTAAGCAAGTCAAGAGTTTAATCTTATAAGGAGAAAGGGAATTTTTTTATTACAAGTGTGCTCAAAATAATAGGTACACGTGTAATTAGTTATAATTATTATAATTAATCAAATGTATTTAATTGATCTTTGTTAAATTAAAATTCAATAAATATTTATATATATTCATAAATAAAGACTTAAAAGAAAGTAATCCTCGTTATTTTAAAACATATTTTATAAAAATGGTTTCAAATAGGATCAAACTTGAAAACATTATGTTAGAATTAACTTCGGAATCAGACGTCGGAAGTCTGCAATGCTACCGAAATAGTGAAATTTTTGATAAAAATTTTTGCGGCATACAATAAAAGTCAGCCAACTCGTCTTAAAATGGCTAATAATTATAATAACCGAAAAATTAGTATGAAACGATTAACCCATTATTGCCCAGGCGGTAATTTAACTTACCAGCATTTTAATCACGTGTAAAACCTACATTATATAAAAAAAACTAAATTTTCTTTGGTGTATACTTTAACTTAATGTGTTTTAAGAAAACTATTTGAATGATATTTATTTTTTGTTATCCTTTCGCGTTTGGGAAGGACTTTCGCCAAGCTCCAAAAAAGATCATATTTTAAAACAACTATAAAAATATTATAAAAAAAATTTAATTTTTTTTTACACACTGGTTCAAAACCCTCATTAAGTCTACTTTTATTATGTACATAATTCAATTTATTTACCTCGACTAAATGTTTGAAATAACATCAATTATCCTTGTGGTAATTTTACTTACCATTGGGCAGTAACATATAGCAAATTAGGCAAGATTTAATAAAATTGCGAACAAAAGCACAATATACCCGCCATTAAGCGCTGTATGCTTAATACTTCTTATTGGCTCGCTATGGTTGGTTCAAGGAGCATTAAATAAGGCGAGGGCAACGGCGAATTCGATTCGTCGTAGTCAATTCGCCGTAAACAAAATTTGTCTTTAATTTGTTTAGATCGTGTTCAACAAACGTGGTAACGCCACCTGGTTTTTAATTTTTGTATATGGTGTTGACGTGGTAACGCCACCTGGTTTTTAATTTTTGTATATGGTGTTGACGTGGTAACGCCACCTGGTTGTCGATTCGCCTGGGGTTTGTTGATTCAAATTTCATTCGAATTGAAAATGGGGAATTCCCTTTTTATCCCAAGATTAGCATGCTGTAATAAATATTTTGTTTCAAGACTTTAGTCTTGCTTTTCTTTTCATGTGTAACAAAAGTGTAAGAGTGTTAAAAGTGAAATAATTATTTTTTATTGCGAAAATGCCATCAAAAAAGTATTTAAGAATTGAAGAAGTAATTGCCATTTTGGAAGATGAAGATGAAAATGAAGAAATTGCTGCGGTTGCATCATCCTCAAATGTCAACGTTGTGTATATTCCACCTGACGCAGACGAAATTTCAGATGAAGAGCAAATTGATGATAACGTTATGAATGATAATGGTGTAATAGATGTGGATATTGCTGGCACAGTTGAGCTTGAATATGAATCAGAAGACGAATCTGAAAATGATAAAATTGCGGAGCCTACCACAAAGCGATATAAATCTATAAACGAATTTAATGTACCCAAATGGACCAGAAGAATTTCATCATTTGATAAAACACCAGTAGATGTTGAAGAAGAACGTGTTCGTAATGTTGTTGAAAAACTAAGTGGAAAATCACCAATTGAACTATTTAATCTCTTTTTTTGATGATGAAATGCTTCATTTGATTATTGAGCAAACTAATATATACGCCTCTCAGTGCAACGTGCCTTTTATTGTTGAGTCGCATGATATAAAACGTTTTATTGGATTTTTGTTCTTTACTGGCTATCATAAATTACCAGAATGGAAACTATACTGGTCAAATGATCCATCTTTTGGTGTTGAAATCATTCGTAATGCTTTTCCACGAAATCGCGCCGAAATGATAAAACGATTCATTCATTTAGCTGATAACACTAAAATTGATCCAACAGACAAATTCGCCAAAGTGAGACCTATGGTAGACTTGTGCAACAAACGTTTTATACAGTTTGGAGTATTCGCTCACAATCTATCTATTGATGAGGAAATGATTCCCTATTTCGGAAGGCATTCCTGTAAAATGTTTATAAAAGGGAAACCTATCCGTTTTGGATTTAAGGCATGGTGTCTGACTTCATCAAATGGATATCTGTACAATTTAAAACTGTATGGTGGATCGTCATCAAATTATGACAAGTCCATTGGATTAGGAGCTGATACTGTTCTCAGTTTGCTAAGAGTTGTAGAATCTCCATCGAGTCATACAATATACTTTGACAACTTCTTCACATCATACCACCTTATGTGTTTACTAAGCACAAAAAATTTTTTTGCTACAGGTAATTTGCTACTTTTATTATATATAAAACTGTTGTATTTGAATTTCTATATTTTAACAGGAACTGTTCGATGCAATAGAATCGGTAAAGCCCAATTGCCAGAAAAAATGACCAAGGGTGAAAGTGCAGCTCTTTTTGATATGACGAATGAAGTGTTGGCCATACGGTGGAGAGACAATGCACTTGTCACTGTTCTTACAAATCATGGTGCCATGGCTCCAAAATCAAACACAAAACGTTATGATCGCGTAACCAAAACGCATATTAACGTAAAAGTTCCTGGCGCTATTGGGCAATATAACAAGTATATGGGGGGAGTTGATCTACATGACAACGCGTTGGCTAATTATCGGATTGCTGTACGATCCAAAAAATGGTGGTGGCCATTGTTTATAAATTTGCTTGGTAATATGATGGTTAATGCATGGAAGCTGCATGTGCTGGTATCAACAATTGAACAAATAAAACCATTATCGCAACTACAATTTCGTGCAGCTGTGGTTAATGAACTACTTACATTTACAAGATCACCCACAAGTGAACAACCTTCAATGTCTTCATCAAATTTAAGAGAAAAATTGCCAAACCTTAACACAACAGTTCATTGTATTTTAAGATGTTCTGGAAACCCGAGACGTTGCGTAATTTGTCATACTCATACGCCTTTTGAATGTCAAGTATGCAAAGTGCGGTTGCATCAAAAATGCTTTTCTTTATACTCAAAGCACTTGGATTAAAATTTAAAAGCTACCAAAAATTTAAAATGTAAAACAATTTAATCAAAATGTTTATTTTACTTGTTCTTTTTAATGAATTTTTTAATTTTTAATAAATATATTTTACTAAAATAAGAATTTTAACTTTAAATCAAATTCTTGTATTATTTCAAAAACACTTAACATATCTGCCCACTGGTAAGTAAACTTACCATCTCATATCTCAGAAACCAATTGTTCCATTTTCTCAAAACTTTAAATATATCTTAGTTGCACCCAAAAACTACTTTGTGCAAAGTTTCAGCGAAATCGGTTCACGTTTTCGGGTAGCGGGCAATAATGGGTTAAAAAAATGCAAAATTTGCGAAGAACCCGTTTTCAGTGTTCAGAAAATGAAAACGATCATCCAGTAATATCGGTACATACTAAAAGCAAAAGTTATACCGAGGATGAAAATTGTGCTGCAGTTGCTCTTCTTTCTTTATTTGAAGAAACAACCCCAAACACTGCAGCAATAAATAATAGTACTATTGCAGATTTTTTGAAAGATAATGCAGAAAATGAAAACGTACATCCAGTAATATCAGTATATACTAAAGGAAAAGTTATACTGAGGATGAAAAATGTGCTGCAATTGCTCTTCTTTCTTTATTTGAAGAAACAACCCTGAACATAATAATACTTCTGCAGATTTTTTGGGAGATAATGTAGGAAATGAAAGCGAAAATCCACTAATATCGGTGAATGGAAATTTCATAAATTTTATCGAAAATGAAATAAATAGTAATAAAAATTCTATACAATGTATAGAATACAACCCCGTCTTACTAGAAATTCCGGATCCTAGCACAAAATATATAAAAGAAACAGGTTGTACAAAAATTATAAAGGAGACGTGTTGTAACAATCCGGAAATATTAAAAGATTTTTTCAAGGATCTTATGAGTGAAATGAAACTAACGTTAACAGATATTCAAAAAAAATTCAGAAAAATTCAAAGCTTTAGATGATAAAGGAAAAAATAAAATTGTATTTGAAAGTGATAGCATTGAAGAAAATGCTAGCATCGCTTCTAATTTTGAAGTTCAGACACTTCAGAAAGACAAGGTCACATTCTAGGACCGTTTGAAACTGAAGATAATGATTTAGATTTATCTAAGTACAAAATGTATAGCAAAAAAGCTGACCCAAAAGAAAAACTTAGCAAGCCGGTTATCCCACTTCCGGGGACAGATGTAAAACCAATTTACCGTTTTGATCCAAAAGCACCGGAGTGCAGTTTCACAGTCAATCCTGATTTGATTTTTAATTCTAAGGGCGATAAAAAACTTAAACTAAGTCGAAATAAAATTATTATAGATGTAATTAGACAAGAATATGCTAAGGTAAATAATTCTTGCATTATTTCAATGAAAAGCGTAAAGCGCTTAGTCAGTGGAATGTTAGTATATACTTACTGTCCTTTCAAAGGTTGCTGTAGACATCGATTCAAAATATCTTTCGATGGTACGGTTGTTGTCTGCAGATTGGGAGAACCCAATCATGCAGGAGAAAAACGAGTTCCACAAATTCGAGGTGTTACCCGCACCATTGTTAAACATGATTTGAAAAATAAGAGTGCGTATTTGTACAGAAAAGAACAAATTCTTCAAGCATCTGATGAAATAGCTCAAAGCGGAAATTTTCAGAATATACAAAATTTGCATACGTTGCGCAAGTGCAAGTCCGAGCATAATTTTGATTCCTTTTGTGACCCGAATTCTTTTATCGATGTTTACAAAATGCAACAAGGATGCTATAAAGGATATATACAGTATATAGCATCACCATTGACCATACATTGCTGGGAAGATAAAACTTTCGAAACTTTTTCTAAAAATCCGCAAATACTAAAAGACGCAAATTATACAATTCATTTGATGCTACTGGTCAAAGCGTAAATTCAACAAATTCAATGCGCAAAAAGAAGAATTTAATTTATAAAATTGTTATACGGATTAAAAAGCTAATAATAATTATTCCAATTATAACTGGAATAGTGTCTCGGCACACTATTACCGATATATATCTAATATTTGAAAAATTGGAGCTTTATTGTAAAGATCATAAGTATAAGTGGCCATTTTTTTAAAGAGTTTGCATAGATGTTAGCTCGGCACTGCTTGGAGGAATTTTACGATCTTGCAATAATCAAAGCTTTTCCGATTATCTAAGCGATTGCTTTAATCATCTAGAGAATCCGAACTTAACTTCTAGACCAAAGGTTATAATACAGTGGTGCAAAGCTCATTACATTCATATAATTTGCAAAGACTTAAATAATAAGATTGGCAAACGTAATGCCTTAAGAAATTTATTAAAAAATGCATTAAGTATAGCTTTCGATTTGAACACAATCGACCAATGCAAATATTGGTTTAAAAATATATTCACTGTTCTATTGAGTCCACATAAAGGTCAGGAATTTAAGAACAGCTACAATATTTTGAAGAGAGATATAATGGAATTTAATGAGAGTGATTTTTAAAATTTAACTGTTTTCGAAGATGACCCAGTCAAATAACTTGGAGTCCATTGCATCTCGTAGTCCTTTTAAAAAAGTGTTCGAAAATATATATAACACTGTACATGATATTGTTGAGTACAAGGGAATAAGTTATAATGTAAATGAATTTTATAACGAAGACATCTGTATGTTCATTCTAAGAAAATATTGCCTTTTATACCTATGTGGACAAACATTATGGGAATTTTAGTTGATCCTTCAGGCGATCATATTAGTAATGCGCCAGTAGAATTTAATTTTTATTTAGAGAAACATATTCTATTGAATAATAAATCAGTTAGGCCCAGTGATTTTATTAAAATTTTTTTAGTGTGAATAGCTAAACCACAAGTGGTTATTGTAAAAAAATAATAAAGAACGAAATCAGTGTCTTGTTTGCTTTGAATGCGTAAGGTTCTTGGACATAGTGCAAAAATTAATTAGAACAGTATTATTTTGTGATTTATAATTATAAAATGACTAGACCAAAGTATCTTACCGACGAGGAATTTGAAGCAATTTTGAATGTTTCTGACGAAAACGATTTTTCCGATAGCGAGGATCATTTCTCGGCAGAAGAAAACTGTGCATCGGAAATATCTGAATATAATTCCGAAATTAGTAATGAAAATCAGGACACCAATGAAATAGAGGTGACACCGGATCATATAATGGAGGATCCATTATTTCTGTCAAAAGACGGTACTGTATGGAGTCCCCAACCAGTTCATGATCGCCCAACAAGATCTCGGAACGAAAACATAATAAATTTGAATCCAGGTACAACTAGATATGCAAGAGCACGTGTCAACAATATCAGAGATGCCTTTATGTTATTTTTTCCTCCGCCAATTGAAAAGATAATCCTGAAGTGGTCAAACATATATGCAAAGGCAGAATGCGGCGATGGTTATACAGAAATTGACGCAGGCTTGCTATATGCATATATGTTGTGTGTTAGCTATAATTGCAATATATTAGGTCAAAGAATGAAACAATGTTGGATTTGTTCGATGGTGACTATGGACGTCCCATATTTAGAGCGATAATGTAAAAAAAAAAACATTTCAGTATATGAGTCGTGTAGTTCGTTTTGATGACGGCAAGCAAGCTCTCTTGACAAATTTTCTCCCATTCCACAGTAGGTTAAACGGCTACCAAAACTGTGCTAAAGTCCAATTTTTCAAGTGCAAATATTGCACTTTTCTTAATGTCATTTTGTAACCAATACTTCAAATTAACTAAGTAAGCTTTTTGTTTTTGGTTAATATTAAATTCCGTTTGACAACACGCAGTCGAAGTCATTGCATTGTAATCACTTAATAAATTTTGTTGAAAAGCCTGTATTGCTTTTAAAGATTCAATTGCTTGTTTAAATAATTTCGCGAGTTATAAAGAAGAAAGTGAAAATGGAGAACAATAAATTAAGTAAGTTTTAATGTTTTTTGTTAAAAAAGGTGATAAATTTGTTTGACTTGCTTGAAATAAAGCCACGTTTTTAACATAACCTTAAAAGTACTGCGATTGTTTTCAAACTGTAACTTCGTGGAAGCTTTTAAAATTTCGGCGAAGATCGGCGGATTGAATGCAATCATAAATGAATATATTGAAATGTTATAAAGCAATTCCCATTTACATTTAATAGCCATTTTTAGCCGTTTTCGAATAATTCCATATTTTTTAGGTTATTGCGTTTTAAAAAAAGCTGAGTTGTTTGAAATTTGGTTTAACGAAAATTCAAGGCAAGACAAGCAGGATAAACTTGTGAATTTTATAGTCGACAAAATTGGTAAAAATGAAATTTCCGATGACTGCACCAAATGTATTAAGGAAAAAGTGCGCCTTTTCTGTAAAAATATATCAGAAATGTGGGCGAAATATGGCAAAAGTATTGGGAAGGACAAAAAGGCTGAAAAGTTTCGAAGTGAGTATGTCACTTGGCTCAACGCTGAAATAAGCTTCGAAAATGAAATTAAATCTGGCAAAGTGACTTTTTCTGCTCTTGGACGTCCTCAACTTGCATTTTGCGAAAAGTCTGAGTACGGAAAGAGGAAAGCAGCAGCAGACCTTTCAAGCGGAACAAATAATGAAACTGAGCTATTAGTTCGTGCGGCAGCAACGTCAGCTCGAAAACAAGGAAATGCAGACTTAGCGGTGCTTCTTAAAGGATCACTAGCAAGCCTTGCAAGGCCTTCAAAAATAAAAAAATTGTGCACTGAAGTCCATCAAAAACCTGTTGTATTTTCTGCGGGGGAAGCATTAGCTTTTTTGCTCGAAAATAATTTTACAAAAGAACAATATAATTCAATACGTCGAGAAAGCAAATTAAGGAACTGCGACATTTATCCCCATTACAACGAAGTTGCTGCTGCAAAATTGATGTGCCGACCTGATGGAATAATAGCAAGCGAGACAACAGCAAGAGTACCCTTGGAATCGCTTCTATCACATACTACTAAAAGAATTGTTGAAATGCAGAAGGAGGTCTTTGAATATGTAATGGATAAAGAAAATACCAATTATTTAAAGTGTAAGTTGATATTAAGTTACGGTTTCGATAGTAGCACCGGTCAAGCGCAATTTAAACAAGCTTTTAACGAACCAAGCACGTCGAATCATTCCGATGCGTCGCTTTTGGCAACTACAATTATCCCGTTAAGACTTTTGGTCACGTCAGGACAGCCTATTTGGAATAATCTTACTGCGCAATCGACAAGGTTTTGTCGGCCCGTTAAGTTAGAATACGTCAAAGAAACAAAGGAATCTATCTTGAAGGAAAAATCAGACTTGAAAAAAGAAATTGACGCATTAAAAAGTATACACATTACGATCAGCGAAGGGAAAATTGTGGAAGTGTCCTTTGATTTGTATTTAACACTTATTGACGGGAAAGTTTTGAACATTTTGACTGGAACCAAATCAAATCAAACTTGCCCTATTTGCGGTTCCACACCAAAAGACTTCATGAATATAACTAATTACACTTCTGAAAGATTTCGTGCAGAAGATTCTAATTGTAAATTTGGTTTAAGCCCATTGCATTGCTGGATTCGATTTTTCGAGTTCATATTACATTTAGGTTACAAATGTGAATTGCAAAAATGGCAGACACGATCTGAAACCGACAAATTGGCTGTTTCAAATAGAAAAAAAAATATTCAAGACGCTTTTTGGAGAGAACTGGGTCTCCGTGTGGATATGCCAAAAGTTGGCGGATTTGGCAGCACAAATGACGGAAATACTGCGCGTAGAGCATTCACCGATCACGAAATCTTTTCCAACATTACGGGCGTTGATCAGACATTAATTTTCCGTTTTAAAATTATTTTAATTTGTTTGTCATGCCAGTATCCTCTGAACTCAACAAAATTTGAGACGTTCTGCTTTCAAACAGCGGATTTGATCCAAAAGCTTTATTCTTGGTTGCCGATGACAGCTACAGTCCACAAAGTGCTTGTACATTCCAAGCAGATTATTGACAACACTGTGCTTCCGATTGGATACTTTGGAGAAGCAGGTGCTGAGTCCAGGCACAAAATTTATAAGGCTGACAGATTGCATCACGCTCGTAAAAACAGCCGATCTAATAATCTTTTGGACATATTTAATAGAGCTACTGATACGTCCGATCCGCTTATCTCATCAAAATATTTAAGCAGACGCATGCGGCAACAGAAGCTATTACACTTTCCACCTGAAGCTATCGAGTTGTTAAGCATTGAGAGCCCAAGAGAAGACATCAACGAAGATGAAGAAAACAATGAAAATGAAATTTTATCACCAACATCTGTGGATGTATTAAATAATTTATGTTTGCTGAATGAAATTGAGGACTAATATTACGATTGAAAAATTTAAGTTTTTTGTAGGGTGTTTTTTATTCGGATTGAATGTAATTAAATTTTTAAGTTTAAAATTTTAAGTTTTTATAAATTTTGGTTTCCTTTATACCTTACCTTCCTTTTTGTTTTAATTTCCCTTAAAATTAAGCATTAATTTACCTGTTATTAATTTTGCACAGAAAAAGTAGTCATTTGACCTATAGTGCATTCGTGAGATTTTGGACAAATGGGCTTAGTTGTTGGGTCATTATTTCAATCCATCTGAGTGTGTTACAGTTGACGAACAGTTGCTTGGATTTCGTGGAAGATGCAAGTTTAGACAATATATGCCTTCTAAACCTGAAAGATATGTCATTTAATTTTGGCTTTTGGTTTGCTCTGAAACGTGCTACGTTTGGAAAATTCAGCCGTATCTGGGAAAGCCTATTGGTAGTCTACATGAAAAAAATCAAGGAGAACGTGTTGTTTTGGACTCACTTCATGGACTTAAGGGACATAACATAAAAATGGACAACTTTTTTTCACCCTACCAACTTGGACAAAAGTTGTTGTCTCGTGGGTTGACAATGGTAGGTATTATGCGTAAAAACAAAAAAAGCATACCACCAAAACTACTAGAATGCAAGAAGATTCCGTTGTTCCAGTCAACTTCTGCATTTACCGAAAACACAACTCTTGTCTCATATATCGGAAGAAAGGATAACTGCTTAGTACTGCAAAGTACAATGCATCATTCGAGTGACGTAGACTCTGATGGAAAAAAAGTGCCAGAAATAATTCAATTCTATAATAAAACCAAAGGTCCGTTTTGATGCTTTTTATATTAGCTTTATTGATATTCACCTTAAAAACTTTATTCTATAGGTGGTGTGGATACAGTGGATAAAATGTTATCTTGCTATAGTTCAAAAAGAAAAACAAATCGATGGCCAATTGCTGTTTTCTCAAATATTATTGACATGCGACTAATACAAAAGAAACTTAAGATGTGATGAAAAATATACTAATGTTTGTTAGCTATACCACCCATAAATGGAAAGTCGTCGTTGACTTAAAGGTTTTGACAATTTTATTTGGTATGCAAGGTGGTTACACAAAGTATCTGTGCTATCTTTGTGAATGGGATAGTCGTGCACCGAATCGTTATGATCGCAAAGTATGGCCATCTTGCGAGTCATATAGAATAGGCAAGAAAAACATTTTAAATGACCAATTAGTTAAAGCTGAGGACGTTATTCTCCACCACTGCATCTTAAACTAGGATACATGAAACAATTTGTAAAAAAAATTAGATGTAAACGGCGACGCTTTTTGTCATCTCAAAGCGGTGTTCCCAAAACTAAGTGAAACCAAAATAAAAGGAGGTATTAATTAATTTGTTTACATATCTAGTACGTTTTTCATCGTTTTTATCTGTTTTAATAACTTTTAGGTATTTTTATTGGACCTCAAATTCGAAAAATTATGAGAGATGCAGATTTCGTTAACAAGCTAAGTTCTGTTGAAAGACGTGCATGGAAGAGTTTTGTTGCGCTATGCGATAATTTCCTTGGAAATCACAGAAGCGACGACTATAAATAAACGTACTTTTTGAATAAATTCAATAGTATTATAGTTTCTTAATAAAATAATGTATAAAAACATCACCAAAGTGTTTGTTTGTGTTTGCTGGACAATAACACCCAAATTTCTCAAGTTTTCTTAGATAAATTATATATCATTCGAAGGATCTCAGTTTCTTCTTTCCAAATCTTGTAAGAAATTGAAAATCGGATAATTATCAACAAAATTACAGGCTTATAAGTGCGCAAAGGAAAAAAACCGGTTTTTTTAACCGTAAATCCGGATTTTGGAGGTGTCCGGCATATTTCACTATTGGAGTATTGTTTTACTCGAAAAAAAAAAAAAAAAAAAAAAAATGAAGTGCAAACATTGTGAATATGTTTCTGCTGAAAAGAAAATGGCTGAAAGTCGCGAAAGTCATCATTGTTCAGAATGTCACAAATTTTTTGGCGACAAGAACAATTTAAAAATGCATGAGAGGACTCATGCATCTACATCCTCCGCCATAACGAACAATGCGAAGAAACATGAAGTGAATAATGAGATGAAAGTGGAATCCACAGCATTTAAAAATAGGATTCAAACCTTTTCATACAAAAATGAGAGGGAGGAAATTTTATTTCCTGAATAATTTTTCGAAACAGCTCAAAAAAATCATTGAAAATATTATCTGATGCACAAATCCACCATCTGACATTTAAATACAACATGGAGCTGGAATGTGACTATATAAAAATAAAGGATGATGAGTTGCATTCTTTTATGACTTCACGCCGATTAAAAATGCAATTTTTAACAGTGAGTGATGATCTTTTGGAAATATTTAAAGATCAAGCTCAGAAAATTTGCTGGAAAATGTCAGAGTTTCAGGAGAGAGACAGCTGGAGATGGAGTTTAATTAGAATAAAAAAAATTGTACATAAACATAAATCGAGCAGAGTTTATCAAGGGGTCAGGCTACATCCCTCTTCCACGGTGGAAAGAACACAAGAAAGCATGTTTCCATATACGAAACAATGACGAATATTGTTTCAAATGTGCATCATAGTAGCACTCTGTCCAACTGCACTAAATAATGATACAATAAATATTACATCCGACACTATAACAATTAATAATAGAATCCTAAACTTTGAAAATTTAGAATTCCCTTTGAGAACTAAAGACATTAAAAAGTTTGAGAGCCAAAATCATGAGATTAGTGTGAATGTGTTTGGGTTGGAAGATAAATCCATCGTTGGGCCTTGCAATTTATCTTCAAATGAAAAAATTCATCATGTTAATCTTTTGCTAATATCGAAAGATGTTCTAATAACGGATATCGCTAGGTAATTATACGAATACATATATTATGTTATATTTTAACTAACTCGCATTTAATAATTATATATTTCAGACTAATAATGTTTTAGAAACGCCATTTCAATATTTCAAGAAATATTTCAATGATGAATTTTTTGACAAAGCATCATACTATCTGAATTTATATACCGTTCAGCAAGGCAAGTCATCATTTAAACAATCCAATGCAGATGAAATGCTTATATTTTTTGGTCTTCATATTATGATGAGTTGTTTAAAATTCCCCCGAGTGCGTATGTACTTTGATAAGCGTTGGGGAATGCCTTTGTTTTATGAAAATATGACAGTTAATCGCTTTTTTTATTACGAAACAATCTAGATGTATCAGATATTTCAGCACGGCCAAAAGAATGTCAGGATAGAATGTACAAAGTAAGGGACTTAATTGAACAGGTGCGCTTTCGGCTTCACCAACTGCCTTTGGAGGAAATCTTTGCATTGACGAGAAAGTTATTCCATTTTATGAGCGGTCATGCTCTGCCGCCAACTTGGCCACATCTTGGTTCCACTGCGGTAGGCCTTCCGCAAAGACAAGGTGGACCATTTACATTTACTAACGTCCTAACAATTCTACTAACAATACCCTGACAAACCATACTAACAGACTAACATGCATGACTAACACTTGGCACAAGAAAAACATTCGTGACTTGGGTCGGAGGTTGTTTCACCAAACGCAAATGACCCCTCCCCAACTATTTTGGATAAGGGACTCGAGGTTCTTGGTAATTGACTTCCTCCCCGACTCGTAATCCTAAGGAGAATCCACGCAAAATGTTTTTTTCATCATCGACTTGTAAAATTTTCAGGCCACCGCAACAATGCGTGTATGGATATGTATGTGGAATGAGGAACAAATGCAATGATTATGTGCATTTGCTTATCTTTTTTTGTTTGTTGTTGTTGTTGATTTTTTTAGTGTAAATGTCGAATAGTGAAACATTTTCAACTTAGTCAGTCAAGTTTCATTCGTCTTGATCGTACTTATTAAAGTGAAAAGAAGAAGTGTAACCAAAGTATTATATAAATAACTGGAAATTATAAACGGTTGGAATATAAATAACTGGAAAATATTATTTTAAAAATGAGTTTCAAGTGCAGTGTATACTCATGTATGCAAAAATTAAATAACCATTTACTGGTACATAGGCCCTGTACATATTGCGGCCATGTATAGCGAAACGGAAGATTGCTGAAGATTATAAAACGTCAAAAATAATGCGGCTTGAGGAAGGATCCCTACTAAGATGTCAGGATTGTAATGTGGAAAAAAGTTCTAGCAAATGGTTCAAACACTGCGGAAAAAATGATCATAAGAATTATCTAAAAAAAAAATTTGGAACAAGATTATGTTGATAAAGAGTGCGTTTAAAAGTCGCATTCAATCCTACAGCTTCCCCAAAGGCGACAATGAATTAAATATCGAAAATTATTTAAGAGATGGAAGCGTAATGTTTGAGAAATTACTAAACTGTAGCTTAACTGAACACTTTTTAGTGAAATTTAATTTAAAATAAATTACCTGCGAATCCTATAATGTCAGAGAACGATATGTTCCATATAACGGAAATGGTTCGTTTGACAATAGCAGATGATATAGGTGATACGTTAAAGATTCAGATAAAATCTATAAAAACAAAGATGTCTAAATTCCAAGAGACATCGTGCCATAATGGCATAAGCACCCTCATCTGTAAAGTGTGCCTGTTCCACACGAATTCAGCGGACGTCATGGCAGTGCACCGAAGCAAGGAGTGTGGCAAATGTGTTGCGCGGATGCCGGAAGCTCATAATGCAACATTAAAATTCTCACACTTCCAAAATCAGATGAATGTGCCTTTCATCATTTATGCGGATTTCGAATGCATATTGGAAGATGTGAGTAATAATCAGCATTCTTTTATTAAGAAGCACATACGATGTGCTTACGCATTTTATATTAAGTGTAGTTTTAGTGATAGTTTGGATAGATTTAAAATTTTTGTGAATAGCGATAGTGAATTAAATGTAGGTACACATTTTATAAATAGTATAATTATGGAATGTAGGGATCTTTACAAAAAGCATTTTAAAGATATTATACCAATGTCCCCCTTAACTGCCTTAGAAGAAGAACTCTTTGAAAGTGCTAGAGATTGTCATTTTTGTGATAAATCCTTAGGTAAGGAATTGACAGTAAAATATCACTGTCATCTTTCAGGGAAATATAGAGGTACAGAACACAACTCGTGCAATTTAAATTATAAAGTCCCAATATTTTTTCCGTTTTTTTCACAACTTTCTCCTCGTACGATTGCAACTTATTTGTAAAAGAATTGTTAAATGTGAAAGGAGATACAAACGTAATACCTTTGACTAAGGAACGTTATATTTATTTATCTCATACAAATGAGGTGTATTGTTCCGAAGAAATTAACAATGGAAAGAAGTAGAAACATGTTGAGTTAAGGTTTCTAGATTCTTTCAGGTTTATGGTATCTAGTTTGGATACTGGAAATTTCGTCGCCGCTATACCAAAAGATGCTACATCCAAAATTCACAATATTAGAGTTATTATTATATTAATGTTTCACAAACCATTCTGTATTCTGCCAAAAAGTCCTACATCCTTGTTTTAATTTTTGGTTGCATAACAAGCAAAGTTCTATATTCATTTTTTCTTCCTTGGTATGCCAAAAGGTGCTATGTGGATGTAGAACTTTTTGCCATACCAATTTTGGAAGAAAAGCGCCATAAGCATTGTAAAACCGGGTAAAACGGGCAAAATCTGGCTATAAAAGCGGGTAAAAAAGCACTAAACTTTTTTTATTTAGTTTATTTAACAATTTTTATTCAAAATTCTTTGTTTTAAGAATTTATAGTTTTAAGTTTTTCCTCAAAATTAATTATTTTTTTTGGTTGTTGGTTTCGTAATAACAATTCATTTAGAAAAATTAAAACAAAATTAAATCGGCGCACGCCGGCTTTAAGCCGCCGCCGACAATTTTTAGGTCGAGCCGCCGCCGCCGATAATTATGGACGGCTTAGATCTCTGTTCTGTATCTGACAGGTGACGAATCAATAGAAATGGAGTTAGAAGAAGCTGCCATAGGACAGAAATCAGAATCAATAGAAATGGAGTTAGAAGAAGCTGCCATAGGACAGCTAAATGAAAGTGATCAGGGTAGGTATTAATTTTCTGAAATTAACAGTAGTTTATGTCAATTAAACTGTCCTTGTCCTTGTAGATGTGCCCGGTCCAAGTAAAAAATGTTCAAGATGGAAGCAGCGGAAGCCTGAAGAATGGAAGAAGAATCTAAGAAAAAAGGCGTGTTCTCGGGGTGAAAAGCATTTGGATGAAAAAGGAAAGATGAAAATGGCGAAGTTGATGAATCCTTTGCTAAATCACTCTCACAAAGAGGAAGATCGTCTGGAAATATTCAATGATTATTGGAAAAAAAGAGATACCTTTAAAGCTAAACGCAACTTCCTCCTGAAATTTACCAAAGAAATTCCAGTGAAAAGAAGAAGATCTGAAAAAGAAGTAAATTTCCGAAAGAATTTGGCTTATGAATATGTTTTACCAAAAAACAATTAAAATTTAAAAGTGTGCCGTGAATTCTTCTGTGCGACCCTTGCAATTCTTACAAGCCCATTGCTTTGGCAAACAAAGATCGATCAAATACTGGTGAATTTTTGGGCGAAGATCAAAGAGGAAAACATGAACCTCACAACAAATTGAAGCCAGAGGTAATTGCTGCCATCAAGAATCATATTGAATCTTTCCCACCAATAGAGTCACACTATTGCCGAAAATCATCAAAATGATTGTATTTAAGCAGTGGTTTAAGTATTTCGAAAATGTTTGATCTTTTCAAAGAAACAGCAGCGGGAACAGATTATGCAAAAGTCAGTTATGAAAAGTACAAACAAGTTTTCGGTCAGGATTACAACATGTCATTTCACAAGCCCCAAAAAAATTTATGTGCTACGTGTACCCTTGCCGAATCAGCCATTGAACCATCAGAACAAAAATCTGATTTCGAAGCACACATTAAACGAAAAGAATTAAGCCGTGCTGCAATAAGATCAGACATTGAAAGTTGGGCAATGGATAAATAGTTGATAGTTGCTACCATGGATTTGCAATCAGTTTTGCATATACCACAGGCTGAAGCAAGCCCATTCTATTACAAAAGAAAACTATGCGTATACAACTTCACTGTTTATAATGAAGCAACTAGTGATGGAACTTGCTACATTTGGTCTGAAGTTGATGACAAAAGAGGAAGTAGTGAAATCGGATCTTGTGTGAAAACATTCATTGAAGGAGAAATGCAAAAAGGGTACCGAAAAATTGTTTTGTGGTCTGATAATTGTAGTGGGCAGAACCGCAATCGTTATGTTGCTGCAATGTTGCTTCAGTTAGTACAAGAATCTCCCATTGAAATCATCAAAAAAAAATTTCTAGAAGTGGGCCACACTCAAATGGACGTCGTATGCATTCTGCTATTGAACATTTGGCCAAAAACTGTTCTCTATTTTCCATGAATGATTGGTCGGTCAAACGTTAAATTAAATTGTAAATGGTTCTTTATAGAAAAATGAATAGGAACAAAACCAAAAATAGGTATAAAAACCCAATGCAATGGGTCAAAATGAATTAATGAATTTTATTCTTAACTGAATAATAAAAAATGTTCAGAAGAAGACTATTCACATGCACATAAAGTATGGGAAACATTTAGTTGTAGAACCATACGTGATTACATGAGATTGTATCTTAAAACTGATGTTCTTTTGCTGACAGATATTTTTTAAAACTTTCGAAAAGTTTGCAAAAGAATACATTGTTTTGATCCACCTCATTATTACATGTAAGCAAAGAGTATGTGGTGGATATAAATAGAAGAAAATTCTAAATATATATACATTTTACTAGAGGGTCGTAGTAATACCATTCAATTGCAGAACTCTTTATGCAATGCCTTTAACATTTCAAAACTCTCTAAACAATATGATATTTATGATCGAGTGGAGAACAAATTCATAGAAGTGAAAGTAACAAAAAACAAAGACAAATCATTCTTGAGTACCTGTCAGGATTTGACGACCGGAAATAGACTGCTTATTTCCATATTGTCTGTATCACATGGAGCATAAGAGAGATCGATTCCCTGCATTATCAAAAGCAATGTCTTTTCTTAATAAAAGAACGAACCCCAGGTCTGTCTTGGGATACAATGTTGAAGCATACAAAAATTGAGTTAGAACTTCTAACAGATCTGGAAATGTATAATTTCATCAAACGTGGCATTCGAGGTGGTCTTACACAGTGCTGTAAAAGACATAGTAAGCAAATCATAAGTATATGAGTACTTATGATAAAACGAAACCCCTGAGAATATTTTATACTTAGATGCAAATAACCTATACGGTTGGGATATGTCAGAATATCTTCCGTTGGGTGGTTTTTCATTGACAAATGAGTTTATTCACCCAGATGACATTCCATCTAATTCAGAAATAGGTTATATATACGAAGTTGACCTAGTTTACCCTTCTGATTGTCATGATCGCCACAATGACATGCCATTTTGTTCTGAAAACAAAATAATTGGCGGAAGTAAGCATGAAAAATTAGTAGCCGATCTTTCAAATAAAAGGAGGTATATAATACATTAAAAAACCTTGGAACAATGTTTGAATAATGGTTTAGTTTTGGAGAAAGTTTACCGCATTTTTCAATTCAAACAAAGACCATGGATGAAATATTATATTGATTTAAATACACAGTATAGAGCTAGAGCTAATAATTCATTCAAAAAAGACCTTTTCAAAATATTAAATAATGCTGTGTATGACAAAACCATGGAAAATGTTGACAAGCGGAAAGATGTACACTTACGTAGTGAATGGAGTCGTACTAACCGCAACCATTTAGGTATAGGAGAGCTGATATCCAAACCAAATTTCCATAGTATTGCACAATTTACGGACTTAATATGGGCTATACAAATGAATAAAACTTAAAAATAAAACATGTTATAGTAAAGTCAATTATTTAGGTTTCTGTATACTGGAACTATCAAAGTGGAAAATGTGTGATTTCCACTATAGCTACATGAAACCAAAATATGAAGAGAAAGTAAATTTAAATTATATGGATACAGACTCCTTTATCTATTCTATTCAAGCAGATGATTTTTATAGTGCCTGCTAGAAAAATGTATATTTGCCACAGGTACAATTCAGCTAAACAGGGTGCCAAAGGAACTTGTTTCAAAGCTATCCAACGACAAAACATTGTTCAAAAATGGCAGAGGCTGCTATGAGGAGTACGTCAGACAAGACGTACTCCTCATAGCCGCTCGGTGCTAATGGCCACAACTTCAGTCCACACACATCACATCCCATCAAATCCGTTCGACGCTGGGACAAAGTTCAAAAAAAATACTTAAACATTAATTGCCCAAATTCAGTATATAGATACAACCAATGTATGGGAGGTGTAGACTTAGCTGACAGGTACGTGGTGTATTACAGAATTGCCATTCGAACTAAAAAAAATGGCTTTTAAGGGTGTTTTGGCATTTTGTAGACGTTGCCGCATGCAACTCCTGGGTAATGCACAAAAAAGATAAACATGCGTCTGGAGAAAACAAAAAAAAAAATTAATGGATTTGTTAGACTTTAAATTCTATATCGCTGAATGTTTAATTGCTGATGCTTCTCAGAAAAATAAAAGAGCATCTTCTCCAGTACTCGAAGAAGAATCACCACAAAAAACAGCTCGGTCCATAAAACCTTTGCCACCAAAAGATGTTCGTGTCAGAAAATAAACATTTACCAGTATGCGCCGTTACTGACAAAAATAAATTTATGCGTTGTCGTAAAGAAGGATGCAACCAAAAAACACGTTTTAAGTGTATTTCTTGCAACATGTTTTTATGCATTGCCAATGATCGGCAGTGCTTCATGGAGTTTTACTCCTAATCAATTAACATACTTAATAGTTTTCATTTCTTTTCGAACATTATACTTATTTTCATGAATTATAAATAAAAATGTTTGTACAAAAAGTAAACTATTTAGTTTCACTTAGTTACAAGAGTCCAGCCGGGTGCACCTGCAATATCTCAGAATTCTTTAGTCCTTAATGTCCTTGAACTATTTTTTTTTTTTTAATACAGTGCCTTTCAGAAACACAAAAAATGTATTGTTGAAGACTTCTGATGCTAGGTTTTTTTACTTTTTTAAAAACCGTACCGTTTTTAAAAGGTCTTTTTTTTAAATGTACTGTTTTTTTAAAAAAGGTACCGTTTTTAAAACGTACTTTTTTAATGTATTTTTTAAGGTACTTTTTTTAAAATGTAATTTTTTTAAAAGGTACCATTTTTAAAAGATACCTTTTGATTTCTGGAATAAAGTACTTTTATTAAAAAAGTAATTTATTGAGATACTTTCTGAGAACTTTCTTCTTGGACAATTTACTTTTTGAGAAGTTTGCTTTTTAAAATATATACTTTTTTCTTTAGGAAAATATATTTTTAAGAGTACCTTTTTACAAAAAGTAGTTTTTTTTTAGGAAGTTGCTGTTACAACGGTAAAGGGTTCTTTTAAACAGAATTTATTTTAAAAAGTAATTTTTTTTAAATATACTTTATTAAGAAACTACTTTTATAAGTTTCTTTTTTAAAAATGTACTTTACAATACTTTTTAAAAAACGTATTGTTTAAAGGGTAATTTGTTTAAAAAGGTACTTTTTTAAAAAGGTACTAATTTCAAAATGTATTTTTTTAAAAAGGTACTTATTTCTAAAGGTACTTTTTCAAAAGGTATCAATTTTAGAAAGGTACTTTTTTCAAAAGGTACCAATTCCAATAGGTACTTTTTAAGAAAATTACCTTTTGAAGGGGAAGTAACAGTTATTACTGAATATATAAAAAATATAAAAACAGTATCTTATATATTGCATTATGAGGAATATGATTTTCAAGTTATAATAACAGGAAAGAAAAATTTGATTTGTGGTTCTATTGGATACCAGACAGAACACCCTAAATTATCAGTGATCGAAAAAATAGACCAACTTCCTTTCGTCATTCAATATAATCCAAGGTCATTAGGCAGAAATATTAATATGATGACATATGTCAATTCAAAGTTAGTCTACACATTACAGCATATTAAAAATCAAGTTGAAGATCTGTACGAAAAACTGATGTTCGCAAGATGCAAGACAGAAGCGAAACTCACGCAAGCAATACTTTCCGCTGCAATATCCTCACCACACGAGTTCTCTTACCAGTATGCAAATAAAGAAGGTTTCACTGCTTCTGTGAGAGGAGAAGTTGCTTATATAATGCAATGCGAACCAGTGTCTGTCAATTTTACTATCACTCAAGACCAATGCTACAATGAAATCCCTGTAAATTATAAAAATGAATTAATGTTCATGTCCCCGAGAAGTAGACTTTTATCAAAAATAGGCACAGTCACTGATTGTTCTAATATTCTCCCTATTAAATACAAAATTATGGACTCATGGTATATAGTTAATTCCTTTGGGATGGTTCCCACAACAATGTTTAAATTTCTAATTATTGCTTCTCTTTCAAGAATTGGAAAAAATTGATCTAAATCAATGTTTCCATTAGCAATAATATTTCCTATATTAACTTTAGGTGCTAGCACTTGTTTGCCTCTTTTAAAAGAAATAATAGGTATTTTTCCGTTAGTATCCATTCTAAGCCTTACCCATTTCTTTACGCAATCAAACACGATAGTTTCAAAAACTTTGGGCTTTTCGTGAATCATTTGATTATTCGTTTTATGAATTTTATCTTTATTCCTGTTTCCTGACTGAGCTCGTGTTGTTACCATTAGAACATTGTTGGTAGAAGGAATTGATTTAA
Organism: Nowickia ferox; assembly: GCA_936439885.1. Taxonomy (NCBI): domain Eukaryota; kingdom Metazoa; phylum Arthropoda; class Insecta; order Diptera; family Tachinidae; genus Nowickia; species Nowickia ferox. Next base: position 23,658,954 of record OW387026.1, read on the forward strand.
TATCACTAAAGTCAATTCGAGATAGCGCGTCCGCTCCTGAATTGTCTTTTCCTCTAATGTGTTCTATAACAAAATCATATTCCTCCAGATCCATACGTATTCTTGTTAACCTACTAGATGGATTTTTTAAAGAATATAAATATGTCAATGGTTTATGATCACTACGCACAATAAATTTGTTACCATACACGTATGGTCGAAAGTGATTAATTGCCCATTGTATAGCAATTAATTCCTGTTCTATTGGCGCTTTGTTCGATTCTCCCTTGGTTAGTGCACGTGACGCATATGCAATCGGCAACTGTATACCATCTTTGTCCTGGGATAATATTGCACCGCAGGCGATTTTACTTGCATCGGTGGTTATATAAAAAGGTTTGTCAAAAACAGGATATTGAAGGATTTGTGGGGATGTTAATGCCGTCTTAAGACTCTGAAAAGCCTGTTCACAATCTTCAGTCCATATAAAAGGTTCCTTCTTTCTAGTTAGTTTTTTTAATATTCAATACAACACTATAGTAAAGTTTACTATTTAAATATATAAAGCAAAAAAAAAAAATTTTAAATAAAATAAAATTTCTAAAAAATTGTTATTGTTCAAAAATCCTAATGAAAAATATACAAAATATTTTTAATAAAATATTATTTAAGCCAATTAAATTAACATTAAAACTTGTTTTATAACAAAAGAACTGTCCACTAAGAAATAAAACTACATGAATTTTTAAAAATCATTAAAATATATATAAAATTTTTATAATATTTTTTTTTATCCTTAAATAATTTCCGTCAAAATAAACTGTAAATGGTTCTTTATAGAAAAATGAATAGGAACAAAACCAAAAATAGGTATAAAAACCCAATGCAATGGGTCAAAATGAATTAATGAATTTTATTCTTAACTGAATAATAAAAAATGTTCAGAAGAAGACTATTCACATGCACATAAAGTATGGGAAACATTTAGTTGTAGAACCATACGTGATTACATGAGATTGTATCTTAAAACTGATGTTCTTTTGCTGACAGATATTTTTTAAAACTTTCGAAAAGTTTGCAAAAGAATACATTGTTTTGATCCACCTCATTATTACATGTAAGCAAAGAGTATGTGGTGGATATAAATAGAAGAAAATTCTAAATATATATACATTTTACTAGAGGGTCGTAGTAATACCATTCAATTGCAGAACTCTTTATGCAATGCCTTTAACATTTCAAAACTCTCTAAACAATATGATATTTATGATCGAGTGGAGAACAAATTCATAGAAGTGAAAGTAACAAAAAACAAAGACAAATCATTCTTGAGTACCTGTCAGGATTTGACGACCGGAAATAGACTGCTTATTTCCATATTGTCTGTATCACATGGAGCATAAGAGAGATCGATTCCCTGCATTATCAAAAGCAATGTCTTTTCTTAATAAAAGAACGAACCCCAGGTCTGTCTTGGGATACAATGTTGAAGCATACAAAAATTGAGTTAGAACTTCTAACAGATCTGGAAATGTATAATTTCATCAAACGTGGCATTCGAGGTGGTCTTACACAGTGCTGTAAAAGACATAGTAAGCAAATCATAAGTATATGAGTACTTATGATAAAACGAAACCCCTGAGAATATTTTATACTTAGATGCAAATAACCTATACGGTTGGGATATGTCAGAATATCTTCCGTTGGGTGGTTTTTCATTGACAAATGAGTTTATTCACCCAGATGACATTCCATCTAATTCAGAAATAGGTTATATATACGAAGTTGACCTAGTTTACCCTTCTGATTGTCATGATCGCCACAATGACATGCCATTTTGTTCTGAAAACAAAATAATTGGCGGAAGTAAGCATGAAAAATTAGTAGCCGATCTTTCAAATAAAAGGAGGTATATAATACATTAAAAAACCTTGGAACAATGTTTGAATAATGGTTTAGTTTTGGAGAAAGTTTACCGCATTTTTCAATTCAAACAAAGGCCATGGATGAAATATATTGATTTAAATACACAGTATAGAGCTAGAGCTAATAATTCATTCAAAAAAGACCTTTTCAAAATATTAAATAATGCTGTGTATGACAAAACCATGGAAAATGTTGACAAGCGGAAAGATGTACACTTACGTAGTGAATGGAGTCGTACTAACCGCAACCATTTAGGTATAGGAGAGCTGATATCCAAACCAAATTTCCATAGTATTGCACAATTTACGGACTTAATATGGGCTATACAAATGAATAAAACTTAAAAATAAAACATGTTATAGTAAAGTCAATTATTTAGGTTTCTGTATACTGGAACTATCAAAGTGGAAAATGTGTGATTTCCACTATAGCTACATGAAACCAAAATATGAAGAGAAAGTAAATTTAAATTATATGGATACAGACTCCTTTATCTATTCTATTCAAGCAGATGATTTTTATAGTGCCTGCTAGAAAAATGTATATTTGCCACAGGTACAATTCAGCTAAACAGGGTGCCAAAGGAACTTGTTTCAAAGCTATCCAACGACAAAACATTGTTCAAAAATGGCAGAGGCTGCTATGAGGAGTACGTCAGACAAGACGTACTCCTCATAGCCGCTCGGTGCTAATGGCCACAACTTCAGTCCACACACATCACATCCCATCAAATCCGTTCGACGCTGGGACAAAGTTCAAAAAAAATACTTAAACATTAATTGCCCAAATTCAGTATATAGATACAACCAATGTATGGGAGGTGTAGACTTAGCTGACAGGTACGTGGTGTATTACAGAATTGCCATTCGAACTAAAAAAAATGGCTTTTAAGGGTGTTTTGGCATTTTGTAGACGTTGCCGCATGCAACTCCTGGGTAATGCACAAAAAAGATAAACATGCGTCTGGAGAAAACAAAAAAAAAAATTAATGGATTTGTTAGACTTTAAATTCTATATCGCTGAATGTTTAATTGCTGATGCTTCTCAGAAAAATAAAAGAGCATCTTCTCCAGTACTCGAAGAAGAATCACCACAAAAAACAGCTCGGTCCATAAAACCTTTGCCACCAAAAGATGTTCGTGTCAGAAAATAAACATTTACCAGTATGCGCCGTTACTGACAAAAATAAATTTATGCGTTGTCGTAAAGAAGGATGCAACCAAAAAACACGTTTTAAGTGTATTTCTTGCAACATGTTTTTATGCATTGCCAATGATCGGCAGTGCTTCATGGAGTTTTACTCCTAATCAATTAACATACTTAATAGTTTTCATTTCTTTTCGAACATTATACTTATTTTCATGAATTATAAATAAAAATGTTTGTACAAAAAGTAAACTATTTAGTTTCACTTAGTTACAAGAGTCCAGCCGGGTGCACCTGCAATATCTCAGAATTCTTTAGTCCTTAATGTCCTTGAACTATTTTTTTTTTAATACAGTGCCTTTCAGAAACACAAAAAATGTATTGTTGAAGACTTCTGATGCTAGGTTTTTTTACTTTTTTAAAAACCGTACCGTTTTTAAAAGGTCTTTTTTTTAAATGTACTGTTTTTTTAAAAATGGTACCGTTTTTAAAACGTACTTTTTTAATGTATTTTTTAAGGTACTTTTTTTAAAATGTAATTTTTTTAAAAGGTACCATTTTTAAAAGATACCTTTTGATTTCTGGAATAAAGTACTTTTATTAAAAAAGTAATTTATTGAGATACTTTCTGAGAACTTTCTTCTTGGACAATTTACTTTTTGAGAAGTTTGCTTTTTAAAATATATACTTTTTTCTTTAGGAAAATATATTTTTAAGAGTACCTTTTTACAAAAAGTAGTTTTTTTTTAGGAAGTTGCTGTTACAACGGTAAAGGGTTCTTTTAAACAGAATTTATTTTAAAAAGTAATTTTTTTTAAATATACTTTATTAAGAAACTACTTTTATAAGTTTCTTTTTTAAAAATGTACTTTACAATACTTTTTAAAAAACGTATTGTTTAAAGGGTAATTTGTTTAAAAAGGTACTTTTTTAAAAAGGTACTAATTTCAAAATGTATTTTTTTAAAAAGGTACTTATTTCTAAAGGTACTTTTTCAAAAGGTATCAATTTTAGAAAGGTACTTTTTTCAAAAGGTACCAATTCCAATAGGTACTTTTTAAGAAAATTACCTTTTGAAGGGGAAGCAACAGTTATTACTGAATATATAAAAAATATAAAAACAGTATCTTATATATTGCATTATGAGGAATATGATTTTCAAGTTATAATAACAAGAAAGAAAAATTTGATTTGTGGTTCTATTGGATACCAGACAGAACACCCTAAATTATCAGTGATCGAAAAAATAGACCAACTTCCTTTCGTCATTCAATATAATCCAAGGTCATTAGGCAGAAATATTAATATGATGACATATGTCAATTCAAAGTTAGTCTACACATTACAGCATATTAAAAATCAAGTTGAAGATCTGTACGAAAAACTGATGTTCGCAAGATGCAAGACAGAAGCGAAACTCACTCAAGCAATACTTTCCGCTGCAATATCCTCACCACACGAGTTCTCTTACCAGTATGCAAATAAAGAAGGTTTCACTGCTTCTGTGAGAGGAGAAGTTGCTTATATAATGCAATGCGAACCAGTGTCTGTCAATTTTACTATCACTCAAGACCAATGCTACAATGAAATCCCTGTAAATTATAAAAATGAATTAATGTTCATGTCCCCGAGAAGTAGACTTTTATCAAAAATAGGCACAGTCACTGATTGTTCTAATATTCTCCCTATTAAATACAAAATTATGGACTCATGGTATATAGTGTAATTCCTTTGGGATGGTTCCCACAACAATGTTTAAATTTCTAATTATTGCTTCTCTTTCAAGAATTGGAAAAAATTGATCTAAATCAATGTTTCCATTAGCAATAATATTTCCTATATTAACTTTAGGTGCTAGCACTTGTTTGCCTCTTTTAAAAGAAATAATAGGTATTTTTCCGTTAGTATCCATTCTAAGCCTTACCCATTTCTTTACGCAATCAAACCCGATAGTTTCAAAAACTTTGGGCTTTTCGTGAATCATTTGATTATTCGTTTTATGAATTTTATCTTTATTCCTGTTTCCTGACTGAGCTCGTGTTGTTACCATTAGAACATTGTTGGTAGAAGGAATTGATTTAATATCACTAAAGTCAATTCGAGATAGCGCGTCCGCTCCTGAATTGTCTTTTCCTCTAATGTGTTCTATAACAAAATCATATTCCTCCAGATCCATACGTATTCTTGTTAACCTACTAGATGGATTTTTTAAAGAATATAAATATGTCAATGGTTTATGATCACTACGCACAATAAATTTGTTACCATACACGTATGGTCGAAAGTGATTAATTGCCCACTGTATAGCAATTAATTCCTGTTCTATTGGCGCTTTGTTCGATTCTCCCTTGGTTAGTGCACGTGACGCATATGCAATCGGCAACTGTATACCATCTTTGTCCTGGGATAATATTGCACCGCAGGCGATTTTACTTGCATCGGTGGTTATATAAAAAGGTTTGTCAAAAACAGGATATTGAAGGATTTGTGGGGATGTTAATGCCGTCTTAAGACTCTGAAAAGCCTGTTCACAATCTTCAGTCCATATAAAAGGTTCCTTCTTTCTAGTTAGTTTTTTTAATATTCAATACAACACTATAGTAAAGTTTACTATTTAAATATATAAAGCAAAAAAAAAAAATTTTAAATAAAATAAAATTTCTAAAAAATTGTTATTGTTCAAAAATCCTAATGAAAAATATACAAAATATTTTTAATAAAATATTATTTAAGCCAATTAAATTAACATTAAAACTTGTTTTATAACAAAAGAACTGTCCACTAAGAAATAAAACTACATGAATTTTTAAAAATCATTAAAATATATATAAAATTTTTATAATATTTTTTTTTATCCTTAAATAATTTCCGTCAAAATAAACTGTAAATGGTTCTTTATAGAAAAATGAATAGGAACAAAACCAAAAATAGGTATAAAAACCCAATGCAATGGGTCAAAATGAATTAATGAATTTTATTCTTAACTGAATAATAAAAAATGTTCAGAAGAAGACTATTCACATGCACATAAAGTATGGGAAACATTTAGTTGTAGAACCATACGTGATTACATGAGATTGTATCTTAAAACTGATGTTCTTTTGCTGACAGATATTTTTTAAAACTTTCGAAAAGTTTGCAAAAGAATACATTGTTTTGATCCACCTCATTATTACATGTAAGCAAAGAGTATGTGGTGGATATAAATAGAAGAAAATTCTAAATATATATACATTTTACTAGAGGGTCGTAGTAATACCATTCAATTGCAGAACTCTTTATGCAATGCCTTTAACATTTCAAAACTCTCTAAACAATATGATATTTATGATCGAGTGGAGAACAAATTCATAGAAGTGAAAGTAACAAAAAACAAAGACAAATCATTCTTGAGTACCTGTCAGGATTTGACGACCGGAAATAGACTGCTTATTTCCATATTGTCTGTATCACATGGAGCATAAGAGAGATCGATTCCCTGCATTATCAAAAGCAATGTCTTTTCTTAATAAAAGAACGAACCCCAGGTCTGTCTTGGGATACAATGTTGAAGCATACAAAAATTGAGTTAGAACTTCTAACAGATCTGGAAATGTATAATTTCATCAAACGTGGCATTCGAGGTGGTCTTACACAGTGCTGTAAAAGACATAGTAAGCAAATCATAAGTATATGAGTACTTATGATAAAACGAAACCCCTGAGAATATTTTATACTTAGATGCAAATAACCTATACGGTTGGGATATGTCAGAATATCTTCCGTTGGGTGGTTTTTCATTGACAAATGAGTTTATTCACCCAGATGACATTCCATCTAATTCAGAAATAGGTTATATATACGAAGTTGACCTAGTTTACCCTTCTGATTGTCATGATCGCCACAATGACATGCCATTTTGTTCTGAAAACAAAATAATTGGCGGAAGTAAGCATGAAAAATTAGTAGCCGATCTTTCAAATAAAAGGAGGTATATAATACATTAAAAAACCTTGGAACAATGTTTGAATAATGGTTTAGTTTTGGAGAAAGTTTACCGCATTTTTCAATTCAAACAAAGGCCATGGATGAAATATATTGATTTAAATACACAGTATAGAGCTAGAGCTAATAATTCATTCAAAAAAGACCTTTTCAAAATATTAAATAATGCTGTGTATGACAAAACCATGGAAAATGTTGACAAGCGGAAAGATGTACACTTACGTAGTGAATGGAGTCGTACTAACCGCAACCATTTAGGTATAGGAGAGCTGATATCCAAACCAAATTTCCATAGTATTGCACAATTTACGGACTTAATATGGGCTATACAAATGAATAAAACTTAAAAATAAAACATGTTATAGTAAAGTCAATTATTTAGGTTTCTGTATACTGGAACTATCAAAGTGGAAAATGTGTGATTTCCACTATAGCTACATGAAACCAAAATATGAAGAGAAAGTAAATTTAAATTATATGGATACAGACTCCTTTATCTATTCTATTCAAGCAGATGATTTTTATAGTGCCTGCTAGAAAAATGTATATTTGCCACAGGTACAATTCAGCTAAACAGGGTGCCAAAGGAACTTGTTTCAAAGCTATCCAACGACAAAACATTGTTCAAAAATGGCAGAGGCTGCTATGAGGAGTACGTCAGACAAGACGTACTCCTCATAGCCGCTCGGTGCTAATGGCCACAACTTCAGTCCACACACATCACATCCCATCAAATCCGTTCGACGCTGGGACAAAGTTCAAAAAAAATACTTAAACATTAATTGCCCAAATTCAGTATATAGATACAACCAATGTATGGGAGGTGTAGACTTAGGTGACAGGTACGTGGTGTATTACAGAATTGCCATTCGAACTAAAAAAATGGCTTTTAAGGGTGTTTTGGCATTTTGTAGACGTTGCCGCATGCAACTCCTGGGTAATGCACAAAAAAGATAAACATGCGTCTGGAGAAAACAAAAAAAAAATTAATGGATTTGTTAGACTTTAAATTCTATATCGCTGAATGTTTAATTGCTGATGCTTCTCAGAAAAATAAAAGAGCATCTTCTCCAGTACTCGAAGAAGAATCACCACAAAAAACAGCTCGGTCCATAAAACCTTTGCCACCAAAAGATGTTCGTGTCAGAAAATAAACATTTACCAGTATGCGCCGTTACTGACAAAAATAAATTTATGCGTTGTCGTAAAGAAGGATGCAACCAAAAAACACGTTTTAAGTGTATTTCTTGCAACATGTTTTTATGCATTGCCAATGATCGGCAGTGCTTCATGGAGTTTTACTCCTAATCAATTAACATACTTAATAGTTTTCATTTCTTTTCGAACATTATACTTATTTTCATGAATTATAAATAAAAATGTTTGTACAAAAAGTAAACTATTTAGTTTCACTTAGTTACAAGAGTCCAGCCGGGTGCACCTGCAATATCTCAGAATTCTTTAGTCCTTAATGTCCTTGAACTATTTTTTTTTTAATACAGTGCCTTTCAGAAACACAAAAAATGTATTGTTGAAGACTTCTGATGCTAGGTTTTTTTACTTTTTTAAAAACCGTACCGTTTTTAAAAGGTCTTTTTTTTTAATGTACTGTTTTTTTAAAAAAGGTACCGTTTTTAAAACGTACTTTTTTAATGTATTTTTTAAGGTACTTTTTTTAAAATGTAATTTTTTTAAAAGGTACCATTTTTAAAAGATACCTTTTGATTTCTGGAATAAAGTACTTTTATTAAAAAAGTAATTTATTGAGATACTTTCTGAGAACTTTCTTCTTGGACAATTTACTTTTTGAGAAGTTTGCTTTTTAAAATATATACTTTTTTCTTTAGGAAAATATATTTTTAAGAGTACCTTTTTACAAAAAGTAGTTTTTTTAGGATGTTGCTGTTACAACGGTAAAGGGTTCTTTTAAACAGAATTTATTTTAAAAAGTAATTTTTTTTAAATATACTTTATTAAGAAACTACTTTTATAAGTTTCTTTTTTAAAAATGTACTTTACAATACTTTTTAAAAAACGTATTGTTTAAAGGGTAATTTGTTTAAAAAGGTACTTTTTTAAAAAGGTACTAATTTCAAAATGTATTTTTTTAAAAAGGTACTTATTTCTAAAGGTACTTTTTCAAAAGGTATCAATTTTAGAAAGGTACTTTTTTCAAAAGGTACCAATTCCAATAGGTACTTTTTAAGAAAATTACCTTTTGAAGGGGAAGCAACAGTTATTACTGAATATATAAAAAATATAAAAACAGTATCTTATATATTGCATTATGAGGAATATGATTTTTAAGTTATAATAACAGGAAAGAAAAATTTGATTTGTGGTTCTATTGGATACCAGACAGAACACCCTAAATTATCAGTGATCGAAAAAATAGACCAACTTCCTTTCGTCATTCAATACAATCCAAGGTCATTAGGCAGAAATATTAATATGATGACATATGTCAATTCAAAGTTAGTCTACACATTACAGCATATTAAAAATCAAGTTGAAGATCTGTACGAAAAACTGATGTTCGCAAGATGCAAGACAGAAGCGAAACTCACTCAAGCAATACTTTCCGCTGCAATATCCTCACCACACGAGTTCTCTTACCAGTATGCCAATAAAGAAGGTTTCACTGCTTCTGTGAGAGGAGAAGTTGCTTATATAATGCAATGCGAACCAGTGTCTGTCAATTTTACTATCACTCAAGACCAATGCTACAATGAAATCCCTGTAAATTATAAAAATGAATTAATGTTCATGTCCCCGAGAAGTAGACTTTTATCAAAAATAGGCACAGTCACTGATTGTTCTAATATTCTCCCTATTAAATACAAAATTATGGACTCATGGTATATAGTTAATTCCTTTGGGATGGTTCCCACAACAATGTTTAAATTTCTAATTATTGCTTCTCTTTCAAGAATTGGAAAAAATTGATCTAAATCAATGTTTCCATTAGCAATAATATTTCCTATATTAACTTTAGGTGCTAGCACTTGTTTGCCTCTTTTAAAAGAAATAATAGGTATTTTTCCGTTAGTATCCATTCTAAGCCTTACCCATTTCTTTACGCAATCAAACCCGATAGTTTCAAAAACTTTGGGCTTTTCGTGAATCATTTGATTATTCGTTTTATGAATTTTATCTTTATTCCTGTTTCCTGACTGAGCTCGTGTTGTTACCATTAGAACATTGTTGGTAAAAGGAATTGATTTAATATCACTAAAGTCAATTCGAGATAGCGCGTCCGCTCCTGAATTGTCTTTTCCTCTAATGTGTTCTATAACAAAATCATATTCCTCCAGATCCATACGTATTCTTGTTAACCTACTAGATGGATTTTTTAAAGAATATAAATATGTCAATGGTTTATGATCACTACGCACAATAAATTTGTTACCATACACGTATGGTCGAAAGTGATTAATTGCCCATTGTATAGCAATTAATTCCTGTTCTATTGGCGCTTTGTTCGATTCTCCCTTGGTTAGTGCACGTGACGCATATGCAATCGGCAACTGTATACCATCTTTGTCCTGGGATAATATTGCACCGCAGGCGATTTTACTTGCATCGGTGGTTATATAAAAAGGTTTGTCAAAAACAGGATATTGAAGGATTTGTGGGGATGTTAATGCCGTCTTAAGACTCTGAAAAGCCTGTTCACAATCTTCAGTCCATATAAAAGGTTCCTTCTTTCTAGTTAGTCTAGTTAAATGCGCAGAATAGTATGCAAAATTTGGTACGAAACGTCTGTAATAATTACAGAAAGCTACAAATCGGCGAACTTTATCGCCATTCGTCGGTCTGGTATAGTTTTTAACTGAGTCATATTTGCTACTATCTGGTAAAATACCTTTGTCAGTACACCTATGGCCCAAATATGTAACCTCAGATCTGAAAAAGTTACATTTGTCCGGATGTAATTTTAAGTTGCATTCCCTGCATCTTTGAAAAACTGTTTCCAAATTCTTAAGCATATGCTTTACTGAGCATCCTGTCACAATGACAGGCCTTAGAAGGTGTTAAACCTGTAAAAGCCAAATTCATCATCCTTTGGAAAGAATTTGGAGCCACTTTCAAGCCATATGGTAAACGCGTGAAACGAAATGAACCATTCTCCGTCGAAAAGGAAGTAATGTCTCTTGATTTTTCATCCAATGCTATCTGATGAAATCCAGAAATTAGATCCAGACAACAGAAAAATTTTGCTGTACCCAACTGGTCCAAAATATCCTCTATTCTGGGCAGTGGAAATTTATCTGCTGTTAACTTTTTATTAATTTGTCGGTAATCAACTACTAAACGCCATCGCTTGTTAGGGTTATTTGGCAATGCTTTCTTTGGTACCAGCATAATAGGGCTATTATAGTTGGAAGCAGATGGTTCAACGATATCATCCCGCTGAAGCTTTTCAACTTGCCTCGCTATTTCTTCCTTTTGGGAGTGTGGAGTACGATAGTTTTTAATGTACACTGGATCATGGTCTGACACTCTTAATTTCTGTGTGTAGAAATTGTTTGTACTTATTTTGTCACTTTCCAAAGCAAAAATATCAATATATTTTGAACATAGTTCAAGCAATTCCGATTTAGCTATCTCAGGGAAATTTTTTCTCAATCTGCCTAAAATCTTCTGTGTTCTTATTTTATCGACATTGGTAATATCAAGAACTTCATAATCAGACAATTTCTCATAATCAATTGATACATTGTTTAAAAATTTATTCTCACAATTTGTGTTCACTATTCTTACGTAAGGAAATTTTCTGGATATTATGCATCCCGCTACATACACTCCATCTTCAATTGTTTGACTTGGAACCACCAAATCAGAAACGTCGTTGTCAATTTTTATGGCTCTGAAAACCTCGGCTCGAGCTGGTAGTGTTATATGGCTATCATTTAGACTTTCAAGTAACGGAATATCTATAGGGTTACTTAGATTAGATGGTCTCAATGAAAGTAAATTCGAATTTATATCATTTCCATATTGAATAATAGCATTATATGTTTTTAAGAAATCTAGGCCCAATATAGCTTGAAATGGCATTGGGAATGTATCCGAAACTACGTGAAATTTATGAGGAATCAAAAATTTTCTCACCATTAAATCAATTTGAACCGTTCCCAAGGATAAAATATTTCCTTTTCCTATTCCAGATATTTGAATAATGTCTTTCACGTTAAATTTCAATGAATTAAGCGTACTGATTTTGATTAATGAGACATCTGCTCCGGTGTCTACAAGAAATGTATTTATATATTCATTAGTTGATAGATGAATCTCAATAAAACTACTTAAGTTGAGGTTCAAGTGGAATATTGATACAGTACTAAATGCTAATTTTGATGATGGCCCCCCTCGTTTTGGGGGGAAATCTCGTTTTCCGAGACTTCATGTGCCAATCTTATGCGACCTCTATTCGGTGGACGGTTGGCCTGGTTTCTAAAGTTATTATTTTGGCTTCCACGTCGCCAATTATTATTGTTAAAATTGTTATTATTATACCTGTTGTGATTAAAGTTATTGTTCGAATGCCAGCCTTGGCCGCGCATGCGATAATTATTGAATCTGTTATTGAAATTACCAGATCCACGGCGTTTAAAGTAGAAAACTGCAGAATTTGAAGTTGAAGCTTCGGTACTAGCTTCTACGAATTTCGAAACGACTTCATTCAAGGACGAGAAGTTTCCAGTTTTAATGATAAGTTTTACCTCATCATTTGAGGCGTTTCGCGAAATGGCTTTAGCCGTATTTTGTCTTATTAATTTATCAGCAATATCTTGAGGGTAGCCTTCTCTTATATAGGCTCCACCTAGTTTCTTCGTAATCTCTTGGATCTCATCCGCATATGCGGTAGCTGATTTTGAATTTTGTTTTATGTTCATTAACTTCGAACATAATAATTCCGACGATTCACCCTTTATGGAAGTCTGTAGTCTGCTTTTAATAGCCTGAATAGAGTTTTCATCTGTAATTAAGTTTCTTGCCTGGCCTTTCAGTTTCGTTTTAATTACCTCTATAGCGACTACCTCGTGTGTTTCTTTAATTCTGTCAATCAGAGTCAACGAGTCAAGAAAACTTTGCAGCTCATTAACGTTACCGTCAAATACAGGGACAATTTTAGTTGTCTTATCTATAATGTCGTCCTCTGTTCGTGTCATGTTTGTTTCCGTTTTAAAATCTTCGTTTTCTTCTGTTTCAGTGATTTCCCTAACTACCTCAAATCCTAATGCGAGCGGTACCTTAGTATTAATATTATGTCGATGAAAGACTTTTATCAATTTATCTCTTAACGTCAGAAAGATCTCGTTCGCTTTTTCTTTGTGTGGGGTAGTGTATCTGTCGTAGTTTCTATGTAATGTTGCCCTAATTGAATTATAGTTTTCAATTAAATTTTGTGCGTGTTTGTCTAAGGTATCTTGTTTTATTGTCCGATTTTGGTTTAAACATTTATATGATTGTTCAAACTTAATTTGAAAAGGGCTTAGACTGTCTATTATATTTTCCCATTGCATAATACGTACATATATTTAAAATTTACAATTATTTATTTTATTTATAATTTTAGACATTTTAAAAATTAACTTACAATATACTGATGGTGTTTACAGATGAATTATAGTTGTTATATATGTTGTTGTTGGGCAGCATTAACACTTCTGGCTTTCATCACCTTACATATCAGCTTGGTCAAATAAATAACTGCTAGTAATATCACCACTACTATTGATAGAGTTTCTATGTAACTTGTCTCAGCACTTTTTACTACATGTTGTTCAGTTTTTAATTGTTCACTGTTACGGAGTATTTCCACCAGATCTTTGTTATTGTTTTCTTCAGTTGATTTTCCGACTTCGTAACCTGCCACCAGGAGTGGAATGGTTGATAAAATTTTTTTCCACCACACCATTTTAACTTGACGTTGTTTTTAAAATCCAGGAGATTTTTTTATTTTTAATGATTTTCATCAAGTCTTCCGCAAAAAAAAAACACTTTTTATTATATTTTATGTCCAGAGAACTTTGTTATTTGGACTCTTTTCTTGATTTATTTTTTCAATAGGTTTAAGTTAATAGCTGTAATTGTTTCATATGTACTTGTTGTTTGTTTCCAATTTCCAGTTAATTTTTTTTTTTTGCACTTCAAAAAAAAAATGAATCGTCATCACTTTAGCTTGTGTTCGCTTTTTTATATTAAAGTTTAATGCTTTTATGTTTAAAACACTTATTTTAATTTAAATGTTTTTTCACTAATATGTCACGGTCGCCATGTTAAGTTGTTTCAACTCATTTATTTACTTGTCTGTTTACAACTGCCTCTTATAATCTAAAAATTAAAATACTTATAGTTAATACTTGAACAATAAAACTTAAACCTAAGCAAATATGGATGTGTAGAGAGAATACCCAATTACTTGCCAATAATATGACTCCTAGGTATTTGCAGGTAAATAACCTGTACTTTAAGTAAGTCAGCTAATAATACGATTCCATGGTATGTGCAGGTAAATAACCTGTTGAGTGACACATGACTTATATATTGCGCATTTTCACTACAGAACGTACATTAGTTGCAATTAGATCGCTAACGCGTACACACGTGTCGCTTTACTAATACATGTTGACCCCATGCGACTAATAGTGTAACTTTTTGTAATCGTGGTAAGTATTTATTTTTGTGATTTTATTTACCCTTTTTATTTGTTTCTTCAAGTATTTGCGTAACAATACAAGAAGAAGAACAAAACGATGGCCGCTAGCTTTATTTTTTCATCTTGTTAATCTATCCGGTATCAATGCTTTAGTCATTCACCGTTCAAATAATGAAAAGAGTGACACACACGTAAGACGAATTTTTTTTGAATTTTTTGTTTAAGAGCACCAGAAACGCAGAATTCAGCAGCGCACTGTATCAAGCAAAGCAAAAAAAACGTATTCACGAGGTTCAAGATATACAGGCCGAGGTATATCATTCAACATCAAAGCGTGGGCGCTGTTCTTTGTGCCCAAGGAAAATCGACAAAAAAGTTTCAACCAAATGTAATAAATGTGGTAAATTTATTTGTCAGCAACATGTTTTCATGTTCTGCGCTGGATGCAGAACATCACAACCTGCTGATGAGTCTGACTGATTTTTTTTTACAAATAACTGTTAAAATAGTTGTAAGAAACCAGTACTGAATTTAATTTATGTTTTTAAATGAAAAAATGTTACGTTTTTGTTTTTTTATACATTATTAAAATAAATATCTCTGAAAATTTAACAAAACATACTGATTTTTATTTTTTTGTAATCCAACACTTGCAATAATCGCATGGGGTCACGTGAGACCTCCCATGTGTGATTTTCTTAATGCGCCTAATTAAAGGTTAATGAACAAGAACCAGAACTTTAATGGGCAAAAAGTGAAATTAACTCACAAAATTGCGTAATAAGATTTAAAACTAATTAACCAAAAATTGCAATTATAAAACCTAAAACTACTCCAGAAAAATTTTAAATCATTAAAACTTAAAACTAGTCAACAAAAAAAAATGTGTTAAATTAATAAAACTTAAAACTAAGCAACAAAACTAAAATTTACTTAAAAAACCAAGCTACAAAATCTGAAAAGAGAAAACAAAAGAAAGTAAAAAATATCAAACCTAAGCCTAAACGAAAAACAACCTAACTCGCCTACAACACGCCCCATCCAGCGAGGGAACTGGCCAAAACCCGCACCAGGAGCCGATAAGTAAACCTTTTGGGGTACCAGGTACCTTACACCAGACCAAGGACTTACGAACGACGGACGAAAGGGAAAAGTTTAATTTTATTCTATATTTTTTTATTGTTATATCAATGTGATAAAATACATTTATAGTGATTAATTTTTTTATTAGTTTTTTTTTTGTTTTAAATATTTATAAATATATGTATATATAGAGTCCATTTACTTTCCAAAAGTAGGGAAAACACCAACCCTTTCCTTTTTGTTAGTGCCAGTATTTTGTTTTATAGCACGTAGGAGCAGGTTCGAGCTCAAAACTGCCCCGTTAGAGACACAATAATAAGCCCTTTGGCTTAAATATTAGTGTTTACCCTACCAAAGAAAAAAAAATAGCTAAAATTTTGTCATAAATCTTAAATATATATTTATAAAGAAGCTTTTTTTCGATACTTGATTTGATTTGATACACGATTCGATTTGATGTTATTTTTTTTTTTGGAATTGGATTTCTTTTTATATATATTTATAAAGAAGTTTTTTTATTGTTCATTTGAAACTGCTTGTATAATTTTGTAGTTTTTTATTAAAGATAGTATATATATATATATATATATATATATATATATCTTTATTTTCATTCCTTTTTATAAAATAAAATGTTTATAGCCTATACACGAAATTAAGGTTTTTTTCAATACCCAAAATGATGATGTTAAGGTAAATTTTGCAGGCTGTAGGGAAAAGCGGTAAGTAACCACCATGAAGGTTTGGGATAACCTACAAAAAAAAAAACAAATGAGGTCAGGTTATCATGGTGAGATGCATTAGGATTTCAGCAAAACTTGTAAATATGGTGGTTTGCGGAAGATTTTATTTTGTTTTCTTATTATTTAATTTTTTTCTTTATTTTATTGTTCCAATTTCGGGCTCCATTAAATATAAATGCACTATATTTTTCTTGGTTCAACACCACAACAAGTGCAACTGGCATGATTTTTTTTTGTGGTTTGCTGTTGCTTAATGCCGGAAGCTGTCGGTAAGAATCCCCCCAAGCCGGCGAGCTCAGCCGACAAATCTGGCATATACTGTATTAATATGGCATGATAAGCGTGACGTACTTATGATTTCAACGTGCCACGGAGATGGTATGTCTAAAGTAAAGGGTCCGCCATCTAACGTTTTTTTTCAACTAGTGCTTATTTCGTGAATGGTAACACTTAGCTCATGTCTGATTTGACAGATAATTAGTTTTATCCTTCCGCTGAACGAATATGGTTGTGTATACGCTTGAACAACGCTGGCAAATATTGCGACATTACTTTGAAAATCATGGTAATGTTGCAGAATGTGTGCGAAAATTGCGTACGGATTTTGGAAGAAGAGAAGCACCGTCAGCTCCGTATGTTCGTTATCTCGTGAAAAAAGTGAAGGAAACTGGCATCCTCATCGATAAACCAAAGCGTGAAAAGCCAAAAACAGTGCGTACACCCGAGAATATTGCTGTTGTGGCAGAAAGTGTGCGTGAAGCGCCATCAACATCAATTCACTGTCGTTCTCAACAATTGAACATTTCGGAGACATCATTGAGACGAATTTTGCATAAAGACCTTGGTATGACGCCATTTGAATGAAATTATTTTTCATTATTAACTGGAAGCATTGTACTTTCAAATAAAAAAAGAAATTTGAGAAAATATTCAGTAGCTTTTTTTATAGCATTTTCAAAAAAAAAGTTATCTGGCGGACCCTTTACATACAAAAAGAGGTGATGTAATGAAACCCGATGCCATAATTGACTATAATGAAGCAAAAGAAGGGATTGATATTTCGGACCAACTAGCTTCATTCCATTCTCCGTTACGTAAAAGTTTAAATTGGTATAAGAAGATAGCAGTAGATTTACTATTTCAAGTCGCTATTGTCAATACAAGATGCATTTACAATGAGTTGGTAGACGGCCATGCTATAATGAGAACCATGCCTGATTTTATTATTTTTTATGAATAAAAAATATAATCTTTTGTGTTTGATTTTTATACATTACATATTGGAGTGTATTGAATAAAAAACTACTTTCATAAAAAAATTCATTCATTTCAATTCCTTTAAAGTTTTGGGATTTTGCTATACGTCCATATAGAATTCGCAAAACTATTCCGCCAGATTCATAGCACAAATGGTTCCTTAAATTGTATACAGAAATGAGTCACATGTGACTCATGAACGTATTACAATACGCTCCCGTGAGTCATATATGACTCATTGGACAGCGAAGTTGCTAAATTAGTGAAAATTTTGCAGTTTTTAGGTAAAAGTGATAAGAGAAACAAGTGGGCAGTAAATAATAAGTAAAGACAAATTAAATAAAATAAAACAATAAATAATGATATATTTTTGGTGGGAAAATGCGAAAGTGAACTGAAAGGCACAAAGTTGCCTAATATGAAGCAAGTTCTTCAATTATTTTTTTATAAAACTCGAGTGCAAAAACTCCCTGTGAATGCAAACATAAAAAATACAATACATTCTACTCTTGAATTTTGGCAAAAAGCAAATATTCCAACAATGACCGAAATCAACTGCATAAAAAAATTTAACTTATTTTATGCCGAATCGAAAAATTTGTTAAAGAACAGATTTGGCAAGTATGAAAAATATAGAAACGATGAGAAAGAATTCTGTGAAAAGATCGAAAGTTATATATTTGATATCGCAGCTGCGGATGCACTTGAAACGATGACTATTGAAGAGGACAAAGATTTCCTTCTGTTGCAAAGAGAAAAGGGTCGGCCAGGTTGTATGTCAGGCCAGGATTTAAAGCTGTCACGAAAATAAGAACGCAATGCGAAGCTACTGAAAGAAGCAGAAAAGCGCAAGCGAAAATATCAAGAGTCGCAAGAAGTTCAAAGTATTGGTCTTTATTGTTATTTTTAATTATTGCTTGTTATTCAAAGATGAGGTTGCCTCTGATACAGATACATCAGAAAGTATTGTATACGAAGGGTTAGGAATGGACAATTCAGCTCCGGAATTTGATTTTCTGTAGGACCAACATCAAGGAATCCAGGGATCTCGCGGAAAAATCCATTTCGTTGATGATCGAATGCTAGCAAGCATGGATAAATGCCGCATCAGTGATCGCGATGCAATGCATTTAACATCTGATACAATTACAGCCGTCTTGCGGAAGTTCCAGGAAATGAAACCTGACTTTGAGGACATAAAAGTGGAAGATTTCGTCTTTAACCGAACAGACAAGCGAAACAGATCATAGATGAATTCAAGGTACATAATTAATAATTAAATATCTTGAAGGTAATTAACATAATATATTAACAAAGTTGATCGATTAACCGCAGAGAATGAAGAAAAACTCCTTGGCATTGCGAAACTTGAAGAATCTTGTGGTGAAAATATTGCTGAAGGTATTGAAAAATTCCTACGCAAATGGAAGATTGATTTAGTGCAAATTGTGGCTTTTGACACAAAATCTACAAACACTGGTATTGAAAAAGGCTCATCATATTTGCTTGAAAGTAACTTGGGTCACGATTTACTTTTTCTACCGTGTCGCCATCATATCAGAGAATTGCTTATTAAGGCTGTGTTTGAGTTAAATTTCGGAAAAACATCAGCACCAGATGTCACTCTCTTTAATCGTTTTTGAAAAAACTGGAAAAATATGAATATCAATACTTTCAAGAGTGGAGTATTGGATGAAGCAATGCAAAAAAACTTAACAGCAGCCGAAATAGAGACGCACAAGAACTTTTGCTTTGAGGCGTTGAAATCTTATTATGTGCGAACCGATTGATTATAAGGAGTTGTTGCAACTTTCGCTCATTTTTCTTGGTAAGGAAGTACCAAACTTTACGCAGTTGCGTTTGCCTGGCGCAACAATTCATGCAAAGTTTATGTTCAAAGCTATATACTGCTATAAAATTTTTTTGCTTCGCGAACAATTCAAGATGACATCCTCCGAACTGAAAGGCATTCGAAACATTTGTATTTTCTTGACGCGTATTTATGTTTCGTATTGGTTCGGATAAATGGTCGATCTATGCCTGCCCTCAAAAGAACTGATGAATGGAGATATCTTGGAGTATCATTTACTGCGAATGGCAGATGTAAAATTAATCAAGAAAACGATAAATAGAAAACTTGGAAAGATTAAGCAAGGCTCCCCTGAACCCACAACAGCGGTTACATGCGTTTCGCACAGTGTTAATTCCGCAATGATATCATAAATTAAGCACTGGGGAATATTAAAATAAGTACCTTAAATAAAACAGACAAAAACATCAGCAGATATGTAAGAAAATGGCGTAGTCTACCAAATGATATTTCCATTCACCCATTTCTGGAGGTGGTCTAGGCATAGTGAGCGTCAGATGGTTCGGTCCAATGCTTAGAAAGAAAATATTTGAAAATATAGAATTGCCAAATGTTATAAATGAATCTCAAGTATTCGATGCTGTGCAAAATGAAATTACCATCATTGAACAGAGGCTACGAGCTGGGAATTACTCCCGCTCCACAGCCGAAATGATAAATGAATGCTTCAATAATAAATTGTACAGTTAAGTAGATGGTTCGACTAAGATTAAATGGTCTACCATCAGAATCAAGAACATCCCGAGTAATACCAGGAATAGATCGTTCATGCAGAGTAGGTCATAGTGTCATAGGTCTTCCCATGCAAGAATAGATAGATCGTGGTAAGAAAAATGGTAGAAAAAGGATGGCCTAAGAAAGTCAGACATTGTAGCAATAAAAGAAAACGATATATATATATATATATATATACATATATATTGATCTCTCAACGGGGCTGCAGGGTTCCAGTCTCCGCTAGCGTCGATAGTTAGGTCTATAGACCGCGTTCAATGAGGTGGCTCGAGTTCGAGAGGTTACCCGATTAACAAGTAAGAATCTGGGCTATATACCGCCCTTGTGGGTAACCGAACAACCTCAGCGATGGGAAAGAGACCTAACTGAAGAGGGAGTAGAACCAAATCCTAGTCATCCCAATAAATATATTAAATTTCTGATCGAACGCGGAGGCTAATCCGGATGTGAGACAGGCTTTGATAGCCTATATCATAGCCTGTGACATGTCCAACAATCCGTTCGGTGTCTTGAGCGTGTTGGAGACACACAGGGAGACAGACACACCTGACGTACCTTCCAACTTTCGCTCTGCTAGGAATTCCGGCAAAGTTCTTCCAAGTTTCTAAGTTGTTAGTATACTCTTGCTGGGTGCGCATGTTTGGCTTGCTACGCCTTAGGTAAATTTGTTTTTCTCTTGTAAGTGTCGTCGAAACGACGAAGTATGAACTCTACGAGACTTTTTGAATTTTAGACAGTATGTTTATATTGCTTATTATATAATTTTTTTAAGCTCTGGGTTCAGATCGTCACATCCGTGATCGTATCGACAATCGTACGAAAAAAAAATAAGTATACGAGTACATCAATCGTATAAGCTGAATGGGATTTCAATACGTTCACGTATGTCATAATACGAAAATGGTGTTTTTACGTGACGAGTTGTACGTTAACGGATGTGACGATTCGATCCCTGTTTTCGTTATTGCACCTTTTCCGCAAAATGAGCACTAAAATAAGGTTAACAGATGAAGATATTTAAAACTTTCTTTCGATGTCTGATTATGACGAATGCAAATTGGATAATTGCATTAATGATAACGTCATATCTTACGATAGAAATACATCTGATATGGAGTTAGAAGAAAATGAACGTTCATCAGAATCTAACGGATCAGAAGATATATGTAAATGAAGACGATAGTGATGCCGAGGAAGTGCCTTTAAATATTTTAAGAACTAAGTCGAGTATAATACTTTTCACTAAAACTATTTTGCGTGAACAGACACAAGTCTACATAATATCACTGCAATGCCTTCCGATGTTTGCAGCCCATGATATAATATATGAAATAGTAATGTGGACTAATGTTGATATAAGTAATAGAAAATCTAACTTACTTAGCAAAACGGATGAAGCTCAAAGAAGAACAACCTCTCCAACCGAAATAACAGCCCTCATTGGAATATTTGTTTCAACTGCTGTTAAGAAGGACAATTTATCCTTTCAACACTCTACAAATTTTAAAAAATTTTTGGAGAGCCATATTACTGACAACATGATTACTATAACCATACTTCGTATTTTTCCCACGCTACTAAAAATTACCCTTACTTAAATATTCATTCGTTTTAAAACTCCTTTTGTTAAAGTTCTGTTGCAGTTGTAATAATAAACATAAGGAGAGAACAATAAATCTAAACAAAAAATCGATAATGAATTTAAACAAAAATATTAATACATCAAACTATCAACCGCATAGTATTGTTTATTCATACAGTCTCTCAGGTATTTCCAAAGATTTCTCATCGAGTTTTGCGGCCATCTTTTAAACCAAATCTTGCTTATGAAGTACACAACGGAAGATATAAAATTTTTAACTTTGCACAAAATTAGATATCAACAACTCAACGTGGATATAATAAATCACCGAAAAATAAAATTTTTATTTAATTCACTGGTTTTTATTTTACAATCCTATATTATTTTCGATTATCAAACAACTGTTTCACTGTCACCAGCCCTAAGATATATTTTCAAAAATGCTAGTAAGCTCTTCAAACGAAAGAACTCTATTCAGTCACAAATTGTCATCCAAATAAATATGCATGGAATCAGGAAGAATCTTCAAAAATTTCATCAAGATTTTGCAGACAAAATGATGTGGGAGCATAAGGAGATGCTCACATTCTTTTTAAATATGCTGGACGGGAAAGAGGTCTTTGGTGTGATGGGGCACGAGGATGAAGATGGAGGACACGTTGCTTGCTGTTCTTGGTTCAGTCCAGCTTTTGTAGAAGGACCTGATGCCTGTCGCTGCTCCGCCTACTACTTGCGGAAAGCAATACTAGAAAATGTAATGAATACCTATTATGAAATCTTTTTTTTTTAAATTTAATGAAAGTAAAAATAAAATTAGTAAAGAAAAATCGACGCTGAACTTTAATAAAATGAGAATCACATAAAAGCCATAGGCGACCACTCTACATAAAATAAACATATAGCAGTTCTATATGTGACCTGCTCCACGAAAAGGAACTTTTGCGCCGAAAAAAATTTTATTTACTTTATGAGTGATTCTTATAGGAAACAAACGCCACCACAAGAGAATCCCACGGAACGCATCAACAGAGTCATTAAGACCTTGATTGCCCAAAATACCGAAGGAAACCACTGCAGATGGGACATTACGTTAGCGGAAATAGCATTTGCCATCAATACGGCCGTACAAGAATTTACTGGCCTGGCTCCCGCCAATATACTCTTCGGACGTAACTTACCACCACCGAATCAAATATATATGAAGGGGAAGATACCCCCCGAAGGTAATCAATCGCCACCAGGGCCCCGCGAATGGCAAAACATCATAAAAATTATGGAAAAATCTACCACAAGGCAAAAGAAATATTATGACCTCCGCCGTCGAGAGTGGCATCCGGAAATTGGAGCCAAAGTGTATAAAAGAGAGCATGTGCTCTCCTCCGCAACTGACCACTTCGCAGGCAAACTCGCCCCCAAATACTCCGGCCCATACGTCGTACAAAAGAAAGTCTCGCCTAACGTTTATGTCATAACCGCCACATCAGGCAAGATATACACCGTTCACATACAAGACTTAAAGGCCTACCACGACCGACCGACCAACGCATAACCCTAACGCAGTTTTTATTACCAAAAAAAAAATAAAAATTTTTTTCTGTCTTTTCGTTCTACTTTCAGCACCACTAAATAGAACTATATAATGGAACGCCGACCCACCCGACCAATCGCCCCGGGTAAAATACGGGACTACCTGAGGCAGACTGCCATGCCGAAGCATATCCAGCCGTACCTACCACCACCAGAAGCCAGGCAAAGAATTAAGGGAGCGGAAAACGTCACAACCGCTCTACCAAGAAAAGATGTTACCGTGCACCCCATACACACGATCACCCATACCTCATCCACGCCTGTGGAAGCATCCTACCAGCCAACAACCACTCCGCCCCCGCATATGGAAGAGGAAGACTTCCAAAATGACGTCCTCAACTTAACCCATGAAGACGATCTATTCCAGGTCATTATAATCAAACCTCCACTCACCCAACGTAAGGTGCACAGTTGGACAATTTACCCTCCAGGAAGACCAAAGGTCGAAGTACGAATCAAAAATGGCGCCCGAGCAGGGACTCGATTCGCAAAACGCATCCTGTGGTAAAGCCTCCAAAACAGCCACCAACGTCACCGAGTCGAGTCAAATAAAAAGCAACGAAACTACACTACAAACGGATTCTCTTAATTGGGTCTACATGCTAAGAAAGGAAAAATTAGCAGAGGTATGCAATTCAAATAACTCAATAATTTTAATAATAACACTCAGCGTGGAATACCCGCACAAGGCCAAAATGGCCAGAGAAACCGCAAAGTGCGTTCGAGAAATGTCGAGCGTATGCGGAATTATAACGAGCAACGCCACCAGCAACAGTATGGTGATGGCAATTGGGCAAACATTGCCCAGAATAAAATTGCATACGAAGTAGCTTTGGAAAGGGTCAGACGACCTCCACCTTCAGTGCCCAATAGGCAACAACCGTGCGGTAAAGCCCGCGGACCACCATGAATGAGGACAGCTCCGGAAGTGAAGCCTTCCACTGAGGAAACCCCGGCGAAGGATAAGCCCCTTTACGTGGCCAATAACAGGAGAAGTAAACCAGTTAAGAAAACCCTCTCACATAACATGGATTTTGCAGGCTTTGTCCTCCTTGTGCGCCAGACATACGATAGAATGGCTGTGGAGGATCAACAGATATCCAGAAAACTACCCTACCCAATCTTCTAACATGCTATGTTAGAGTTCTTGACCGCCTATCAACTTCATCAGGCGAAGTATGTTCTAAAGGATCCGTCTTTACAGACGATGAGGAACCCGTTCGCAGCAATAACTGCTGATTCATATAATATACCAGTCCCAATTTATGACTACATTTGTGGCATAAGTCAACCATCACCCGGGTGACAAAGTCAACCGGAATTTACCGTATGTGGCTATTCCTCCAGGAAACCATAACGTTTATGAGTGCTACATTAATCCGTACGTCACATCTGAGTACGTGATAAGATCCGAGGTACAAATGTGGAACGTATCTACGGACTGGAACCCACTTCCAGCAGGGTGGCACAATGTCGACGATAAATCACTAAAGCTGACTTTAAGGCTAAAAATAATAGTGCAGCCTTTATATATAAAGAGCGTGAGAATCTGGAGGATAATTACGCCGTCCTATGGGATGAACCAGAAACGCTAAAGTCCCCGTTCGCTTTCTCAGCGTCAGCCTCAAATAGAGCAAATTACTCCGCATTTAAAAGGAAGAGGCACCCAGATGCACCTGGAACGTGCTATCTTGTGGCAGGAGAGCCGCCAGATCGTTGGTTACCCACGATAAATTCTAACTTTTTAGTTGAAGGCCCATTCGACATGAAGCGAGGGTTTAGAGACAGTGCCAGTCTCCGGTCTAATGACCATGAGGAGGAAGAAGGTTTGGGTACAGTGACCCAGGATGTATTCAACTGGATGGATACACCGTTTATAATACATAAATAGAATACCCTTCAAATATTACAATATGACTGATGCCTGCAACTGCAGATGAAAGTCCTCGAGAATAAGATCAGTCAAGAGGCGGTAGACGTTAGAACTCGTGAGTTCGTATGGTTGTGTTAGTATAACAACATCTACATACTATTCAAAGGAAGCAGACCTTTGACAAGACCCTGGGCAGACTGAGTCATACCCCAGCTGGAAAATAAACTGCGCTAAAATATGAAAGAATCACAAGTGCTTCTAACTGCATCAGAGGTTAGGATAAAAGCTCCTATTATTCAATAGCGGGCCAATTGAGATAAAAATTTAATTTTTGAAGGATTATTTAGGAATCTTAGGTCTTAGGAAAGATAATTAACTTAATGTATTGGAAATCACTAAACTTGTTGGTCTTGTTCAGCCAATCAAAAAGATTTGGCCAAAATGTCTACCTTATATTCAGATTTAACAAATATTTAAATTTCAATTGATGATTCGTCAACGCCTGATTAAAGTTTTGCCAACTTTTCTACCTCATCGTCAAATATAACGAAAACTTCTTCAGTAAATGGGAAATGGGAAGGCTAAATCGACAAATTTCCCATAGAAATATGTCAAATAAGCGCTTAACCCTCTAACCGGTAAGACCGTCTTAAGACGGTCTTCGATTTTTGACATCCAGTTCTATTATATAAATTTTCTCGCTTCATGTTAGTTAAAAGTGCCTTCAGACAACACTTTTTAACATACGTTATACTCCCCAACATATTCTGATGAACCGTTTGAAATTCAGTTGATGACATGTACTAGTTTTATTATCCAAATCCAATTTAAAATAAAGTTTTTTTCAAGTTATATCTTCGTTTACAGTTCACCATGTGAACAGAAAACGCTATATTAATTATCGCATAAATTAAATTATGGTTATGAATCTTCCAAATATGTAATGGAAAAAGTATAAAATGTTCAACTACCAAAATAAGCCTACCAATAGAAACCGAATTTTATGTATTTTTTTCAATAAGTAAATAATTAAGCAATAAGTTTTTTTCATTTTATGTAAACTTATACTTTTACATATAATTTATCGCTTCTTGATTTAGAAAATATAAACTAAAAATTAATTATGGCGTAAAAGTTATTATTAAGTTGCGTTTCTAGTGTTAAGTATATCCTTATTTATTATATTTATTTCATATATATTTATTCTCATATATATTCTTATACATTTCCTCTTAAATTTTTACTGAATATGATGAAAATGCAAATTTTTATTATATTTTTTTTTTAAGTTTTCAATGTTGCATTATAACATCTGAATTTTAAAGTTTAGAGTTTTAGAGTTCAAACAAATGCAAGCTCTGTTTTGAAGTAAATCTGTTAAAAAAAAATGCTTCAAAGGCTTAGTTAAATAGAAAAATGAAGTGAATATTTTTTTTTATATAAAAAATGTCGTTTGTTAGAATATTTCAAGTAAGGACTTGTGCCTATGAACTATGTTTTTTTTTTTTATTTTGTTACTATGTTCATTTATTTTACATAAGAATAACGAAAATGTAAAATTTTGATACCTTATGCTCGATGTTGCTGTTATGTCCTTCACTATTGTTTCGTCATTGTAGTTCTATTTACGGCTTTTTTTTGTATTTTTTCACAAAGACAGCTCTGTTTTTTAATAAAATAAATAAAAGTATTCATATTATACAACAATTTTGTTTTGAGAATTTTAATTTGAATTTTAGCTAGCCGTTTCAATAGTATTTTCCAATTTTCTCAAAATGAGCAAAAGTGTATATAGCACCTTCTGGCATAGCGGCGACGTATTGTTCCAATTTGGACACAAAGACAGCTCTGTTTTTAATAAAGTAAATAAAAGTATTCACATTATAAAGACTTTTTGTTTTGAGAATTTTGTATATCGTTGTCATTAATTTCTGTACTATAACCATGTCTAATGATTATCAGGTATTTGTAAATGAGTTGCTTGCCCATATTGAGGGAACAACAACAGCTCAATTTGACACAATTGTATCATCATATTCATACACAAAGACAGCTCTGTTTTTAATAAAGTAAATAAAAGTATTCACATTATAAAGACTTTTTGTTTTGAGAATTTTGTATATCGTTGTCATTAATTTCTGTACTATAACCATGTCTAATGATTATCAGGTATTTGTCAATGAGTTGCTTGCCCATATTGAGGGAACAACAACAGCTCAATTTGACACAATTGTATCATCATATTCATACCAAGGCTTCGATCCAGTGATGATCATGAAGCAATTAAGGGAAAGAGGGGAGGGTAGAGAGCTAAGGAAAGATATTGGTATTATGGTAGTCATCTTCCTTACAAGAGGCAATAAGATAACTACAATACTGAAGAAGACAGCATCAGAATCGGCTGCTGTTTTAGCTGAGTTTCATAGAGTATACAACATACTCAATGGATCGCCAAAAGCTAATACTGATTTGACTCTGGCCAGGGTTGCTGCCTCATTTCCGGTAGCAACAATAGAAATATGCACAAAAATAACAACATTAATCAGGCCAGGAGATTTTGGGTTACTAGCCCATGGAGTGGGAAATATAAAGAATTGCCTAAAATGCCCAGGCATCTTTGGACTGTTAAGAAAAGATTTACACAATAATGATGCTGGTCTTAAATTCATAAGAGCTCTATTATTGATTCAGTATGCCGAGTCAGAGGTTATAAACTCGAAGAACAGATTATATGGCACAAAGAATGCAAGTCAAAAGCTCACTGACCTAATTACCTACTCAAGGGCTGCCTACGATAATGGGATGGTCTCAAATATCGCTAGGATCAAATACACAACCATGATAATTGGCAGCATTAAGGGTTCAATCGCTAACAAGTTAGACGAGCTATTTATGGGAACAGGCAGGATCGCCATGTGGTGCCACCGCACTTCAAACAAACGCAGACGACTCTTTTTATTAAAAACACAACTTAACTCTTGTTTGTCACACAACAGAATGAATCTTTATTTTATCTTCTTGTACCCTAAAGGGCTATTCTTCGTTAAAAATAATATATGGCGTTGCCATCCTTAAAATATATACAATACTGAACAGTATTACCAATACACTTAATAGTATTACCATGTACATATTTCTTATATGTAATTAGGGTTACCATAACTATAATGTAATTTGCACTACAGTCCCTTACTGCCCACAACAAAATGGTGTGGCTGAAAGAAAAAATCGGTACTTAGTTGAAATGTCTCGTTGCCTTCTAGAAGAAGCAGGTTTATCAAAATCTTATTGGGGCGAAGCTATAATGTGCTCAAACTACTTACAAAACAGAATAATTACAAGTTCTATTCCTTGTACACCCTACGAAAGATGGGAAAATCGTAAACCCGATGTAACAAATTTACATATTTTTGGCACAAAAGCATACGTTTTATTACCAAATGTAAGCCGAAAGAAATTAGATAATAAATCAGTGCTACTTACTTTCATGGGATACGACGAACAGTCAAAAGGTCTAAGATTTGTTGATACGTGCACAAATAAAGTCACAATAAGTAGAAGCTTTAAATTTATTCCCCAAAATGATGAAATAAACAACAGCATAAACGATCTAACAGCTACCAGAAATAATTTAGAAATAAATATTTTATCAAAACGAAATGAAGACATTCCAAACGAAATCTCAATAGATGATGTATCCAACCCTGGTTCACAATGCAGTAATGACACCGATCTTTTGTAATTTGAAACCGAAAACGAAATAGTAGCTAATCATGAAGAGCCGCCTGAACAAGATGTACGCCGATCGTCTAGGCCCAATAAAGGTGTTCTCCCCACAAGGTATGTGCAAATGGCATAATGAAAGTATCTTAGAACCAAAAACGTTTAAACAAGCAATTTTATCAGAAGAACGCAAAGAATGGAAATGGCTATGGCTATGGAGGAGGAGATAAATTCTCTCACAAAAAATAAAACTTGGGATTTAACCCATGCACCCCCAGACGCAAATATCATCGGTTGTAAATGGACCTACAAAATAAAAGGCGACATAAATGGAAAAATTCAATGCTTTAAAGCACGTTTGGTCGCTCAAGGATTTAGCCAAAAATATGGTTGTAATTATGACGAAGTGTTTGCACCAGTTGTTCGCCAAACTACTTTCCGTCTACTCTTAGCTGTAGCTAGTGCTAAAAATATGAACGTCGAACACATGGACATAAAGTGCGCATTCTTAAATGGTCAGCTAAACGAACAAATTTTTATGAAACAACCGCCTGGTTTTACCTCTGAAGACGTAAATTTAGTTTGCAAGCTCAATAAAAGCTTATATGGACTCAAACAATCTGCTCACGTGTGGAACAAATCCCTGAATGACGTATTATTGTCTGATAAATTTATTCAAAGCAAATCTGATCCATGTCTTTATCGGAAAATCATCAATGGGGAAGATATTTACCTTTTGATATATGTTGATGATTTAGTGGTCGCATCTGTAAATGTAGACAACATTAACAAAGTATATGAGTTTTTAAGTCGCAAATGCGAAGTAAACAAGCTTGGTCGTATCTCACATTATCTTGGTATTGAAGTCACCGAAACGAACAAATTCTGCTACAGGATTCGCCAAAAGCAATATATTGAAAAAATGCTGGTCAAGTTTGGTCTTCAGGACGCAAAAGCCTCAAAATATCCCCTAGATCCATCATACGGAAGAAGCGATCAACAAAGCCTATTGAAAAACGACGAATATCAAAGTCTAGTCGGTTCGTTACTATATATCGCAGTGAATACACGACCAGACATTTCCGCAAGTGTTTCCATTTTAGCCAGAAAAACAAATAACCCGAATCTTGAAGATTGGAACGAACTGAAACGAGTTGCGAAATACCTGAAAGGTACTTCTGACCTATATTTAAACTTATTCAAAAGCAACGAAAATAAAAACGAAGTAATTGGTTACGCTGATGCCAATTGGGCAGAATGTCGCATTGACAGAAAATCTAATTCAGGCTACATATTTTTATTTAACGGATCTGCAATTAGCTGGGCATGTAAAAAGCAAAGCTGCGTTTCATTGTCAACGACGGAAGCCGCATTCATAGCCTTATCTGAAGCTTCAAAGGAAGCAGTGTGGATAAGAAACGTCCTGTTCGATCTAAAAGAGTTGTTCGACTAATTTTACACATCTCTTAAAAATGAAATCCCGTTATGTTTAAAATAGCTTCGGCGTCATTAATCTTCATTATATTATCATTATAAATTTGGATGTGAAAACGAGTGTGCAAAGAAATAGAGCCAGTTTTGAAAAATAATTAACTTTTACAAATTATTTTATTTATTTTTAATTAAAAGTGTATAAAAGGTAAGCTTAGTGTTTTTTAAGTACAATTCGAAAGGAATCTCATAACATTTTTATATAATAGTATTTAAAATGGGCAGAGGAAAACATTGTACCCTTGAGACCCGGGAGACAATAAAAAAACTCCATAATAAAGGCAAAAGTTATAGACAAATTGCCGAAATAATTGGATGCTCTAAAAAAATGGTGGAAAACGCCGTCAAATATGAAAGCAAGGCAGAAAATAGAGGAAAAGCGTCGAAAATTACACCTCTAGTGGAGCGAAAAATTTTGCGTCATGTAAAAAAAGATCCTTTTGTCACCTCTTCTATCCTTAAAAAGGAGCATAATCTAGATGTTTCTACCTCAACCATAAGAAGGCTTCTTATTAGAAATAATTTGAAGGCTAGAAGTAGTAGAAAGGTCCCATACCTAAGTAAAAAGCATCTAAAGAAAAGATTAGAATTTGCCCAAAATCATGTAGATTGGCCTGTAAGCAAATGGAGAAATATTCTATGGTCTGACGAAACGAAGGTTAATTTGTTTAATTCAGACAGAAGCAACCTTCCTGTACGAAGACCTTCCAACACCGAATACCGTCCACAATACACCACAAAAACCATTAAACATGGAGGTGGAAACATAATGGTATGGGGATGTTTTTCGTATTATGGTATTGGGCCTTTATTTCGGATTGAGGGTAGAATGGATGCCGCTTATTATACAAATATTCTTAATGACACTATGATGCCTTATGCCGAATTGGAAATGCCGCTTCGATGGGTGTTTCAACAAGACAATGACCCGAAACACACATCGAAGCGGGCAAAAGACTGGTTTGAAGAACATAACGTCAAGGTTTTAAGCTGGCCGGCGCAGTCCCCAGACTTAAATCCTATTGAGAACTTATGGCAAATAGTAAAAATGTGTCTTCGAGGAACTAATCCATCCAATAAAGAAGAACTTTGGACATTAATTCAGGATGCGTGGAAAAATATTCCTGTAGAAACCTGCCAAAAACTTGTGGACTCAATGCCAAAACGATGCTCAGACGTTATAAAAAATAAGGGTTATTCCACGAAGTACTGAGGTAAAGAAATAATAATTATTGAGAAAAAATACAGTCAGTAAACAAAAAAAATTTATTTTAGGTAACTAAATTTCCTGGCTCTATTTTTATGCACAGGCAGGACCTGGTGACTTATAAATATTTAATGGATAAATTTTTATTTAAGTTTTGAATTTCAACATTTGCATTATTTTTGTATCATTTAGTTTATGAGTAAACTGAAATATAAGAAAAAGAAATAATTATAAAGTTTGTTGTACATTATTTTTAGTTTGAAAAATGTTAGATCAAGGTGGCTCTATTTTATTGCACATCGCTGTATGTATGAAGACAATAGAAGCTGCCTAAACCTCATCAAAGACGAAAAGTTAAGCAACAGATCAAAGCACATCGACACCAAATTCCATTTCGTAAAAGACTACATTGAGAAGAAGATAATTGAATGCAGATACTGTCCATCCGAAAGTATGCTAGCAGACATGCTGACAAAACCGTTGCCTGCAACAAAACTCCAAGCCCACAGACTCAATAGCAACATATACTAGCTCGCAATTTGAGGAGTGTTAGAAATATTTCATCTTCAAATTTGCTCACCCTGTATTTATTATAAATTTTATTTTTAAACAATTGACAACATTGGATATAAGTTGTATAGTTTTTGCAACTATGTTTACTTACATGATATACATACATATAACTTTTGTACTTTTGCCTTTCACACTTTCTGTTCAACTTTTGTGTAGCAACGTAACTTTTAAATTGTTCTTTCTTGTACTTGTAATTAAATAACTTTTGAAAAAATAAAACAAAGTGTTTTTATTTAATGTTCAATAGGATACATTTCTAAAAGAACCGTTTGTCTGCTGTGATCATTCAAGTGCCACAAGTCAGCCAGTAAGCATCTAAAATTATTTCGCAAATTAAAGTTTTAAGAACTGTTAAAAGAAAACATTCGCAATAAAGTTTTCAACTTCAAAATTTTACCGTAAGTACAGAAAATATTATATTTGAGTTTTATAATGTATTTAAAGTGAACAAAATTAAAAAAGTGTGCTTTTAAAGCGAAATAGTGAAGACCGTCTCAGGACGGTCTTGCCGGTTTATGTGTACAAAAGTTGTTCATTGTTGTTTTCACCGTTAGGTTATGAAAACATTTATTGTTCTATTATTTCAACAGTTTTATTTTACTATTGTATAGAAGATGGATCTCACTCAACGTATTTGTAAGAAAAAGATAGATTTGAAGAAATTGTCCGACGAAGAATTGCTTGAGTTCTTCAATTCTGTAGAGAGTCCTGTTGAAAGCGCAGATGAAAGTTTTGGCAGTGATGACAATTTTGCTGATCCTAGCTATGTTTTTGACAATGTCGAGATTGACAAATTGCCCGATGATACAGAACAAGCCATATCAGATTGCCTTCTCAATATGGATGTAGCTGATACTACGGGTGAATTTGTAGAGGCAATAAATTTGAGCACAATGGACATACCATCGGAAAAAAGACCAAGAAGCTTTGGCATCTACTGCTGCATTCAATATCGAAAGACCCCGATCCCCATTGCCAACATCTGAAGATACCGGACCATCAGTTCAACCTAATACTGGCGGTTTCGTTGAATGTATGACACTATCTAATTTATTTTACAAGTAATAATTATCTTTTTTTAAAAACAGCTCTGAATGAAATATCTAAAAATGCAAGAGCTGTCCAACTGGTGTGGCGCAAACGCTCGATGTGTTTGCATGTAAACGAGGTAGCCTTTCAAGGTGATTCAACACTTCCCTTGGCAGTAAAAGAGCTAAAAACACCAATGGAGTTCTTCAATTATTTTTTTTTTGTGATGACATAATTGAATTGATCGTTGTAGAGACAAATCGTTGTGAGCTGGAGCAAAATATAAGCACAACGTTTTGCACAAATTCTGTTGAAATAATACATTACATATGCATAATGTTGTACATGTCAATATACCGCTTTCCTAATTTAGAAAGTTATTAGGGAAATAATGCCTTTTTGCCAATACAAAGATGTATGCCATCGAAGCGGTTCTGTACAATTAAGAAATATTTATCTTTTCAAGACGAATCGCAGCGTAAAAAGAGAGGTCAACCGGGATATGACCCATTGTTCCGCATTCGCACTTTGGCCAACAAAATCAATGATAAATTTGATTCGATACCAAAGGAAGCAAGACTATGCGTCGACGAACAGATGTGCAGCACAAAGACCAAACACCATCTCCGTCAATACATGCGTAATAAGCCACACAAATGGGGGGTCAAATTGTTCGTTCTTTGTGATTCTAACGGTTTCGCCTACCGTTTTGAAATCTACAATGGCGCCGGAGATAACACCATCTTACCTGGTACACCAGACATTGGAGCTACATCGAATATTGTAGTTCGTTTATCACAAACGATAAATAATTTTGTTCATCACATCCTGTATTTCGACAATTTATATAGATCCCTGCCACTACTAGTGTATATACGAGCCAGAGGAATTTATAGTTTGGGCACAATTCGAGGTACTTTCTTTTTTTTTTATATATTTCTTGTTGATCATATTGATCTTTTTTATAGCCAATCGTATTCCAGCCTGTAAGCTGCCGACCGACAGCGAAATGAACAAGGAGTTTTTATGTTTTTATGAAAAACAACCAGAAGTGTCTGGAAGGCATTTTTGAAATACCAGTGCATTCGCTTAATCAACCAGGTCGTCCGAGCAAATAATTTTCGGATTCGAGTGAACGAAGCAAGAGAAGAAAAACTGAGGAAATTCGATCAAATGTTGATGATGAAATGATTATACATGCCGCACAAGTCATATTGCAAACGAAAGGAAAAAGAAATGCCTCAAAAGTGCTCAAAGAAATAGGAAATTCACCAAAAAAGGCTAGTAAATATAGAAAAGCCTATTCCAAGACCAATGAAATAATTGCTCCTTTGACCCCGTTCCAAGCACTCAAAATGTTCGTAGAAGCTGATATAACAATACGACAATATGAAATAATAAGGGCAACTAACACAAAGCATTACCTTTGTTACGACCTTTTGTTGAAAGCAAAACAAGAATGCTACCCACCAAAGACGGCATTGCGAATAACGGCTACCTGCGCAGAAATTAATTTACAATGCCTAATGGATCATACTATTCAACGGTTATCAATATACCTGAAAGAAATGTTATCAACCCTTAACGAAATTGAAAGAAAGTCATTAACGATCATTTATAAATGGGGGTGTGACGGCTCACAACAAGCACGGTACAAACAAAAATTCTCGGAAGACGCCGAATCCGATGCTAGTATATTTTTGAGTTCTTTTGTCCCACTTCAAATTATTTGTAGTAAAGAAAACAATAAAGTGTTGTGGCAAAACCCAACACCATCATCACCACGATTTTGCCGCCCCATCAGATTTCGGTATGTGAAAGAAACTACAGATGTAACAAAAGAGGAAATAAGTTATGTGCAAAATGAAATTAATAACCCTACAAAATTAATAACTCCTACAAAAGTAAATATTGATGGAAAAGAATTTGCTTATAATCACAATTTAAAAATTACCATGATTGATGGCAAAGTTTGCAATGCTGTAACCAATACGACCTCAACTAGCCGATGCTATATATGTGGCGCCATTTCCAAAGATTTCAATAATTTAAGCAAAAAGAACGAGATAAGTCCCGATGCTCTTGAGTTTGGCATTTCGGTATTGCACGCAAAAATACGTATTTTTGAAAGCATTCTGCAATTGGCATATAAATTGCCCGTGAAGAAATATGGAAAGAAAAGGACCCAGGAAGAGAAAGCATTAGAAGAAGAAAGGAAAAAAAAAGAAATTAATACAAACATTTAAAATCTTATTAGAGGCGATTTCAAGCGGACACAAAATAAATACAACAAAATTCAAAGAATATGCCTTCAACACCGTGCAAATGTATGTGGAATTATACGGATGGCATCCCATGAATCCAACAATGCATAAATTACTATTACATGGGGCGAGCATCATAGATAATGCACTGTTGCCAATCGGCCAATTGTCGGAGGAGGCTGCAGAAGCACGAAATAAACATTTTCGGTCATACAGACAGAATTTTTCAAGAAAATTTTCAAGGGAAGAATGCAACCGTGATATTTATCAAAGATTGCTTCAGATTCACTCGTAAGTAGTGAAAGATCGTTAAAGAAAACTTCACACAAGATTTTTTCAAGTGAAGTTATAGAACTATTAGAACATGCCGAACCCCACAGACAATCAAGTATTGAGCACGAAGAAGTCGAGATAGAAACATCTTTTAATAAGACAATTTAATGCATTTTTATTTATTTATGATTTATGAGAATAAAATGTGTTTTTATTATAAAATATATGTTTTTCTTATTTATTTTTTTTTAAATAAATAGATAGTTTTTTAAAATACAGTCTTTCGAAGCCATTAACGTCCAAAAATATGTTTGGCCGCCTAAATATTTCAAATCGATGTATGTGCAACGTGAAATAAATCAAGGCGAAAACGTTATGCTGCAACTTGCAAAGCCGTACGCTAAAAGTGGTCGCACAATTGTTACTGACAATTTTTTTACATCTTTAGAAGGGGCAAAACGTCTGGCTAATCTTGGTCTAGCATTCGTTGGCACCATTCGGTCTAACAAGAAATGCATTCCTATAGACATGAGAAAAAGTCCTTAACGACCTGTTCATTCATCTGCTTTTGGCTTTCACGACAATTTGGTTTCACTTTGCAATTATGTTCCAAAAAAGAATGTAGCATTATCACATTCTTTTAAATACAGCACTAATTGTTTTCATTATTTTAAGTGCCTGCATGCATAATTTCAAGAGTCAAATATCGTACTAACCTTGAACTCATACTAGCGGTGATTGTTTGACAATTTGCCGTTATGCAGTTTTAGTCGCTCAGCAAATAAATTAATTTTAATATTAAAAACAAAAAATCCTTTTATTATAAATGCTTCATGGCGATCCTGCCACTTTAAAAACGGTAAAGCAAAAGGACTACGTAGCAATTATTGCTTATCCTTCTTGCTGTAAGTTTTAAAGAAAAAGGACACTAGAATACGGCATACATAGCTTATGCTCAGTCGTATTCTGTGAAAAAAAAAAATTTTTTTTGAAACTGGGTGGAAACCATACATGGAACAATCTTTAGAAGAGATCCTCAAGAATCTAGAAGAGGTGGAAGTCCGTTGGAAGCAGCTACTAAAAGAGGGCGCTCATCCTAATGAGAAACCAGCAATTTTAAATAAAGGACCAAAACCGCTTATAATCAAGAAGAAAAGGCCGGAGGAGCCAACATATCCTATATTTCCAATTCAAAACGTCCATAAATCAAGAGGAGGCCGCAGAAATAAACTGAAGGTAGAGCTGAGGGTACTCCTACATCAAGAACTTTATACAAAAGGAGAAGA
Source organism: Nowickia ferox (assembly GCA_936439885.1). Lineage (NCBI taxonomy): Eukaryota > Metazoa > Arthropoda > Insecta > Diptera > Tachinidae > Nowickia > Nowickia ferox. The sequence goes on from OW387026.1 coordinate 23,696,231, forward strand.
ACTCCAAATCATTACAAATAAAATTACAAATATTAAACAGACATTAAAAGAGATTAAAAATAAAAATAAAAATCCAAAAAAATAAAATAAAAATAATCTTCAAACAAAAACTACTGTACACATATTTTTTTTAAATTTTATGATATATATATATATATATATATATATATATATATAAAAAAGAAATATTTTTAATTAAGTTTTAATAAATTGTGATTGTTCAAAAATACTAATGAAAAAAAAAATATCTACAAAATATTTTTAACAAAATAATATTTAATTAACAGTAAAACTTGTTTTATAACAAAATCACTGTAAAAGTACATGAAATCTGCAAAATCTTCAAAATATATGTATATAAAATTTTTATAATATTTTTTTCCTTAAATTATTTCTGGCAAAATAAATTGTAAATGGTTCTTTATAATGAATAGGAAATAATATTTAAAGGGTGGATCGTATTACACTTTAATTTCCCACCATATGTTTATACTAATTTTAAGCATTTAGTTTTTAAGACATTTATCATATTTCAATTGGTTTGTAATTTTCCATTTATTTTGTATTAATTCTAAATCTAGAATCTTCTCATAAGTAGTATATAAACCTTAATATTTTTGTAGTAAGTATTTTTAAATTATAATTTCAGAGCGTAGTTATAGTCGCTCAGCAAATAAATTAATTTTAATATTAAAAACAAAAAATCCTTTTATTATAAATGCTTCAAGAATAAATGCGTCAATCTTCTGTCCACTGTACATTACACAGATAAATGTGAAGGTGAAGCCAAAAAACTAGAAGCAATTTTATTTTATAATAAAAATAAAGCTGGTGTCGAATGCATGGACAAAATGGTTTCGCATTTTACAACAAAGAGAACAACGAAGAGGTGGACTTTTGCATTTATGTTATGGGTCAATTTAGTAGTCGTTTGGCTATAGAATCTATTCTTGAAAAGCCCATAAAAGTAAGTTGAATAAAATAAACGAATTTATTCCATTTTGGTTCTAATTAACATCCACTCTGTGAATTTCTGTTTTCATTTCAGATAAACAAAATAATAACTACCAAAAGCGGTGCTGATACCCTAGAGGTAAAGAAATCTCGTGTAGAATGCGCAACGGGAAGTGAAAAAATTCGCAGAAAGACTCGATTCTTTTGCTCAAAATGTTCAAATGATGTATGTCAGCAACAGCGTTGCCAATTTAGCATTTTTCATGCTAGATCTAGCATTTTTCAAAGTCATTTGGCATGAAAAAAACCGATCTAGCATCTAGCATATTTTCTATCATTTTTCAAAAGTTTTTTAGCATTTTCTAGCATATTTTTTTGTCATTTTTATATATTTTTTTATATTATATATAGGTACAAGAAAAAACCGCAAATGTACAACATTGAATTACCTCTATAAAAATGCAACAATGTTAATGCTTATTAATGTGGATATGGTAACACTAAAAACATGAACAAACTTGTATAAAAACCAAACAGAAGAGTTTTAAAAAAGACAAAAAATAGAAAAAGTGAACATTAAAAGAGGAAAAATATGAAAAACATAAAATGAGTAAAACATATTCGCAAAAGTTTCGTCAAGATTGGCTCAAGCAACCAAAGTTAAAAGAATGGGTGCAAGAAACATCCGACTTACAAAAAGCCTTTTGCAAATATTGCAAATGCGATATTGTTTCAAAAATTAGTAGCCTGGAGCAACACGCAGAAACAAGAAAGCATAAAAATGCTATGGCTATAATTAAAAACAATCCCATTCCTTTTAAAAAAGTTTGCTACAAACTTCAGCAGCAGGAGGCAGCAGGAGGCGGCATTAAGTTTATTTATGGCTGTGCACAGTTCGGTTGCACCTGTTGATCATTTGGCAAACCTTTGCAAAAGCCAATTTGACTGTTCGTCGCTGAAGCTGCATATAACAAAATACAGCAACATTATAAAAAAAATGTGCTGTGCCCTCACTTCAATGAAGATCTTACTAAAGATATAAAAAGTGGTTTTTATAGTATTTTAATAGACGAGTCAACTGATGTTTCATTTACAAAGATGTTGGGTAAGCTATTTAACGAGCTAAACAAAAATTTTAAAGCAGTACAATACTAGTATTTTATGGGTTTTTATTTTAGGTTTGGTAAAAATTTATTTTAGCTAGACAAAAAAAAATTAATTTCTACATTTCTACGAGCCCCGACCACTATTAATTCGTACGGCAAGCTTTTTTACCCGTATGTAATTTTTAACAGATGATATTTTCAATACTGAAGTAGACATCTCATGCAAACCTATTTTTTCTGAGAGATCATTTTATTTTCTTAATTTTAGAGAAATTTTTTTTTGTTGTACTTCAACAACAACAACAACAACATTTATTTCTTTGATTGATAAGAAAAATTTGACCAGTATTAATTCGTACGGTGCGTTAGCTTAGCTTACAATTGAAAGTAGATCAAAACAAAAGCAAAAGTAGAAACAGTTATGCAATACAGAATGTCAGAAGTGTGTTATTGCTTCAAATTATTCAAAGTTTAAGAAGTTTAGTTCTAGATTATTATAAATCTGGGAACACTTTTGGTGAAATAGCCAAGCAATTAAATCTGGCTAAGTCTTCCGTTCAAGGAATAGTAAAAATTTTTAAGAAAAATGGCAATATAGAAAATAATATCGCAAATAGAGGCCGAACATCGGCAATAACAGCTCGTGATAAAAGAGCCCTGGCCACGATTGTGAAGGCTGATCGTCGCCAAAGTTTGAGAAATCTAGCATCAGAATGGTCTGATAAAATCGGAAAAAGTGTTAAGCGTGAGTGGACGCGCCTGCAGTTGCGAGATATTGGATATAAGTTCTATAATGTATGTATAGGGATTATTTATGTTACATACTCAATATCTTAAATTACTCTTAGGCCAAGGAAAAACCATTGCTTAAGCTTCGCCAAAAGAAGAAGCGTTTACAATGGTGTCGGGAACGGATGTCTTGGACTCAAAGGCAATGGAACTCCATCATATTTAGCGATGAATCTAAATTTGATGTGAGTGTCGGTGATGCACGAAGGAGAGTTATCCGTAACAAAACTGAAGCGTACCATAAAGACTGCCTTAAAAGGACAGTTAAGTTCCAAGCAAGCATAATGGTGGGGGGTTGTATATTTGTCAAAGGGGTAGGACAACTGCACTTTATTGATGGGATGCTCAACTCTGAAAAATACATTAACATACTAGAAGAAAGTTTGCTGCCATCAATAAAAAAACTGGCTGACTGTGGTGAATACACGTTTCAACAGGATGGCGCATCATCTCATACTGCCAAACGAACCAAATCATGGCTGCAGTCTAAGGAAATTAGGGTCTTAGATTGGCCATCAAATAGTCCGTACCTAAGCCCAATCGAGAATATATGGGGAATAATGAAAAGAAACTTAAAAAATGAGCCTTAAAGAACCCTTTCTGATTTAAAAACAAAATTGCAAGAGATGTGGGATTCTATTTCAACAGAACAATGCCAGAATTTATTAAAATCTATGCCAAATCGTTGTAAATGTGTTGTAAAGGCAAAGGGCGATGTTACCCAATGTTAATATTTAAAAAAATTAAATTTTTAATCAAATAGTAAATATTTTGTGCACCGTACGAATTAATACTGGTCAAATTTTTCTTATCAATCAAGGAAAGTATTCAAAGAAATAAATGTTGTTGTTGTTGTTGTTGAAGTACAACAAAAAATTTTTTTTCTCTAAATTTAAGAAAATAAAATGATCTCTCAGAAAAAATAGGTTTGCATGTGTTGTCTACTTCAGTATTGAAAATATCATCTGTTAAAAATTACATACGGGTAAAAAAGCTTGCCGTACGAATTAATAGTGGTCGGGGCTCGTATGCATTGAAGAGCTTGAAAGTGGGTCGGCTGAAAGCATAGTACTTTCCGTGAAAAAGGCTCTAACAAAATTTAAATTAGATATAACAAACTTAGCCGAAATTGGTACGGACAATGCAAATGTGATGATTGGAAAAAACAAAAGATTTTATACAGCGCTGAAAAAAGAAGTTCCCAATTTAATCCTAGTAAAATGCATCTGCCATTCTTTACAGCTTGCTGTAAATCAGTCACTTAAAGATTTTTTGCCAGAAAATTTAGAATTTATTGTTTATGAAACGTACAACTGGTTTTCTAAAAGCTCTAACCGTCAAATTTTGTATAAAAGTTTATACGAAAAATTAAATAGAGAGGTTTGTATAGGCTCACATGCATACATACATATGTATGTACATATCTACTTTAAGGTTTTTGTTTGCTTCTTTAAAGGTACCACTAAAAATTACAAGAACTTCCGATGCGAGATGGCTATCTGTTGAAACTTCAGTTTCAAGGATATTACATCAGTGGGATGAGTTGAAATTGCATTTTCAAATGGCGAGCAGCAATGAAAAATGTCACAAGGCAAGAATTTTATATGAATTATTTGACGACGAAACAGTTCATTTGTATTTAATTTTCCTGAAACCAATTTTACGCGAAGTCCAAATTGTCAACAAAGTTTTTGAAAGTAACGACAACGATCCAACGCGGCTTTTAGCAGATGTTATCCTGCTTATCAAATTCCTCAAAAGAAAAATAATAGACGATGAAACTTTAGACCCATTGTTTAACGATTTCGAAAATGCAATTTCATTTAATTGTTGCCTTGGACATGAATTTGAAACTTGTACTCAAAAATTTATAAATTTGGGAAGGCTAAGCAAAAGCAAAGAAATTGAAATTAGACATAATTGTTGCAACTTCGTTGTTGGATTAATAAATCAATTAAAGCAGAGGTGAGTTAAAAAATATATATGTAAGTATACTTAAAAATATGTTTATTTAAAACTTTTATTTTTCATAGGTTATCGGATAATATTAAAGTTCTTCAAAACGTTGATTTTTTTTCTGCTCGAAATATATTGAGATCTCATAAAGAAGAAATTTTACCAATTTTAAAACTGTTTAATATAGAGGATGAAGAAATAGAAGTAAATTCATACAGATGCTGGTGGCAATAATCGTTTTAAAGACATTTCGAAGTTTGTTCTGAAACTTCTATGCTTGCCATGGTCAAATGCCGATGTTGAACGTGTATTCAGCCAAATAAACCTTGTAAAAACAAAACTGCGAAACCGAATACATTTATTTACAAGCAGTTAACTTCGTTTTGGCTATAAGGTAATTATTTGCAATTTTGGAAGGAGTAATGTTTAAAGCTAATTTCATAAAATTAAATTTTAGATATGGATTAAAAAGGAGTGGTGTGTGTTGCTTTCAATATGAAGTCCCACAAACTTATCTAAAATTGGTTGGATCAAACGAAAGTTATCTTGACAAAAGCAACAATGAAATAAATATTGACGATGAAGATGACTGGGTTATTTGAATTTTTTTGTGATAAATCTTTTAACTGATTTTGCTGCTTTAAAAATATACTGAATTTGCAAATTATGTTCATATGTATATATATGAATATAAATCAAATGAATTGTTCTTTTCAGTTTGCTAAAAATCTTTTTTATGTTTAATTTCATCAATTGTACACCATATGTCATAAACCAAATCAATAAACTGCATTAAAGACTGATCAAAATATACAACCTTGCTTTATTTCTGATGTATTTTTTATAAAATGTTTTGGCATTTTTTTCCACAAAATCTAGCATTTTTTCCTCAACAAGTTTTGGCAACACTGGTCAGCAACATTCCAAAGTAGAATATATACATATGTTTTAGTTGCTTAGACTGATAACATGACAAATTTTTACTCAATGTACTCTGACTCTATTTCTTTATGAACTAAAAACTTTATAAAAATAAAATAAGAAATAAACTTAATAAACCATCTGTATTTTTAATTATAATTTAATGTAATTTAAACCGTTTTTAAAACCATTTACATTAAAAAGTAATGTTAACTTATGCAAATACATTAACATTTATATGGGGTCTGGCCAGACCCAGTGTGGTACTAATGTGAAAAAGTAAAAGTGTGTGTCACGGAGGGTTAAGAGAAAAGCAAAAATTCAAAATGAAATAACTGTTATGAAACAGACAAAATTATTAACTAACACAAATAAATTAAGATTTTAATTTTTTTATTATCATTTTGATAGTGCCCCTTTGGCTGAGAGGTCGTGGGTTGGATTCTCGCTTCGCGTCTTGTGTTTGTTTATAAAAAAAATTAAAAGTAAAAGTAAGGGTTTTCATGACAACTTTTAAAATTTAAAACTTAACAGGTTTGTGTAAATAAATTTCCATAAAATTTTTGACATTTTATTTTGCGAGACTTTTGAACATTCATTCTCATGAAAACCTTTAGTATTTTATAAAACTTTGTAATAGCTTTCATTATTGCGGTTTTGTAAATGAATATATTATTTTTTACTAAAATTATTAGGTGGTTTTATTGCTTTGTTAATGATACGAGTACTTTGCTCTACGTGTATGTATTTGCAAGGAAATAGGCTTAAGGTGGCGTATAGAGCAAACCGGATTTTTATTACCGTTAGAAAATATACCGCGGCAGACAAAATTTTTTCCGCAGAATCATCTTTCTAAAACAAATACATATATGGTTTAAAAATCACAAAATTCTGTCGAGTAGGGTTTTGGAATAATTGTTAAAATTCAACATCGATTTACTCAAAATGCATTTTTGGCACGTAGATCACTTAAACCCCCGGACGACGATATAGTAAATTAATCTTTAACAAACACACAGGTATTTATTGTAATACTTTGCTAAAATTTGATATAAAGAATATTCAAGTAAAAAATGTAAAAAAATTTAAAGTCAATGCCAAATTCCATTTTCAGACGCATAATAATGAAACATTTGCCATGACTTTTGTGCTAGTTAGTTGTTATTAAAAGAAAAACATTTAACCAATATGCATAAATATTATTCTAAACTTAAACTATTTGCAAAACGAAAAATCGTTTAAATTTTAAGTTCTTTGATTTAAGAACCTAAAATTTCTCTTGATACAGTTTAATAATTTTTCTATCACTACGTTTAGATGCAAGACTTATTTGCAAATAAAAATATTTTAAATACTGAATTCACTGTGTGTGTACAACATATGTACATATTGCTTCGAAAAAAAAAAAAATATTAAGTGACAACATTTTACACCTTAATTACAAATAGATCGCTAATAAGGAATTATTTCTATTATATGATAACATTTTCCATTTTTATTTGCGAATAAGTCATGCATATAAACTAATTGCTTTATTCATAAAAAATTATTTTGTTTTGTAAAATGTTTATAAAACAAATTTTGTATGATAAACTGTTCCATAATAAACCTATAAATCAAAAATATTTTTTGTGAATAAAGTCTCAACCAAGGTGTATCTAACCAGGTGGCAGCGCTGCTTCATTCAGCTGATAATTTTTTGCTCTATGTGCCTTGTAGGTAAAGAATATCAAAAACTTCGTTTTGTTTTGGTTTTGGTACAAATATGTTTGAGCTTTTGACATTCTTCGGTTCTTCGGTTGCCGTATTTTTGTATAAAGGCTCAGTTAGCCGACTGTAATGTAATGTAACTGCAACAGTAGGAAACAGCTGATCGATATTGTTATGTGAAAAGTAATTGAAATTGTTATAGAGATGTAATGTAACGTAACCTACTTTTCATATAAAAATATCGATCAGCTGTTTCCTACATTACAGTTACATTGCATTACAGTCGGCTAACTGAGCCTTAACAAATCCTTACGCAGCCACTTGTATAATTAAAACATGGTCTCAACTATGTACGAGCATATGACAATTAAAAATATGATTATTTGACTTACATAAAATTAAATATTTTCTTTTTGGGGTTTGATGTGAACAGCTGGACGATTTGAAGAAGTCATAAAACTGGCATAACTACTGCTGCAGAAGTGAAACCCGATGAAAGATGTAAGAGTGCGTTGACTTAAAGTTGAACATATTTATTTGCATACCTTGAAAGATTATAACATTTACATACATATAATAATACAGTTAAAACCTTTTCCATACAATATAAATAACAAAAATTAAAAATCTATTGCTCAATTCACACAACCTTTTGTGGGAGTTGTAGTTCTCACATGAGTTGTTGGTAATTTCAATAAAATCATTGTTTATAAGCAAATGTTTACATAGAAATTACCAAAAACGTTTGTACAAAGTACGGCTCCTACAATAGGTTGCGAATTGAACATATACATATACTCGTATGTACATATATAAAATTCTCGTGTTACGGTGTTTGCAATTGAACTCCTCCGAATCTGGCTTGACCGATTTTTATGAAATTTTGCATGTGTATTCGGCAGGTATGACAATAGGTGCTAATCTATTTTTGAAACCATAAATGGGCTGTGCCACATAAATATACATATGTATGTATGTATGTATGTGCATATTGTGTTTGACTTTATAGACAACTAAGCAAAATGGGTTGCTCACGTCAGAAAGTGCAATTATGCATTTTGCACAGTTGCAAGAGTTGACGTGAATACCTTTATTTTTTGACTGCCCAGTCATAAGCTGTGGCTCATACTTCTGCTACTGAAATTCAAAGTGCTGCAGTCGAAGTTAACATAATAAACGAATAGATAACTTTGTATTTATTTAAAGCAGCAGTCAGTCAAACCGAAAACTGTACGAACATGTCGACAGCTGAAGCTATTCGTTGTTTATAGCTATTCGTTTATTGTGTTGACTTCTACTGCGACTCTTGAATTGTGTCTTGAAAAGTGTGAGAAAATACACGAATGAGACGTTTCTAAACGCTGAGTAAAAAAGTAGTCATCAAAGTCTAGTTTAATTTTTCTTTTCTCAAAAAATAATTTTATGTTGTAAAAGGTTTATATAAAACAAATTTTTTTATTAAAAAAAAACCGAAATTTTGATATATTTCCATATCAACTCCATCGAAATATTTTTTAATTTCTTTCGATATAGAGAGACGTAATTTGCCTTCTATTTTATAAACCTCTTTTAAATCAAAAATTCTTTTTTATGAACAAGTCCTTAACTATGTACATATGTATCTATGTATGTATATGACAATTAAAAATATGTATGCTTATTCGACTTACATAAAATTATATTTTTTGAACAGTTGGATGATTTGAAAAAGTCATAAGGCTGCAGCAAAACCTGCTGGTGAAGATGTGATGCCGATGAAATATGTAGGAGTACGTTGCGTTTAAAGTGGAACATGTGTAGTTACATACCTTTAAAAAAGATTTAAATATTTACATACATATAAATAACATAATTTTTTTTTCATAAAATATAAAAAACACATCTTTCACTACTTACCACCAATAGTATTTTCAGCTAAATACTTTGTGCGTTAATTTCACTTAGTGATACAATTGCTTCGACTTCAGTGGATACATAGTCAATTATCCACATGTAAAAGAATTAGGCTTTTTTACTGTATCATAAATACTCAAAGGTCAGGCTTATCGTAGGCGCCTTAATACGACTTTCAATGCTTCTTGATATATATGATCGTATGAAAAAAAAGGTTATCCAATACTTCTCTTGTCACTTAATCTTCCAAAGACGTTCAATTCTTTATGTATTTCTCCAGATCTGCCTGCTTTACAGATATAGCTCAGTTTGTAGTTCTTTCTCGAACACTTATGTACATATGTATGTATATCTGATTTCCCTAAGGGAACTCCTTTAGGTTAAACTCTGGTGCACCCACTCTTATTAACTTGCTTTTTTGTGAGATCTTAATTTTTAAATATGACATTTTCTAGCTTTTTGGAAGTGCCATTGACTTCGTTGGTGTGTTGAAAATAATATAAGCATTTGTCTTGATAAGGAACTTGCATGGACATTTTTAACCCTTCATCAGAATTTTTCCATGAAGACACAAACTTTAGTATTTAAACTTCTTTGGAGATGTGGCCCATAAGGTTTCCATTCTTCAGAAAAAAAACATCATATGTTTTGTGGTAAAACACATCTGTACACGCGAGATTTCCCTTCCTTTTCAGCGAAAGTATGATCGGAAATTTTTCTGCGTCACCACCAGCTGTCTGGTGATACGAAACAAATATTTGCTGAAATATAACATGTTCCCATTGAGGGAATGCATTGATTTTTCACCGAATTTGAAACACTTCATATGTAATATATACTAATAGTTGTTTTTAATCACATTTTTCCTTTTCTTTTACTGAGCTTTTCGCAGGACTAGAGTTCGGCGCTGGAAAAAATTACTGCCGAGATTTAGAGCCGTTTTTCGCAACATCAATAGTGTTAATTTTGTTCGTGCGATTGGCTCCAAACTAAGGGTAATTTACATATATAAAAAAACACCTTTCTTACTGCATTTAATACAATTTTAATTTACAATCAATCAGTCCGTTTATTCCTTTTTAAGTTAGTGAATCTTTTAAAACACAAAAGATCACCGGTTACATTTTAAGGTCGTTAACTGAAAAAAAAGAAAGAAACATAAATTTTAAATTATTACTTAAGATTCATCATCTTACTAAATGTTGCTAGTAATTCGTCCAAAATGGAGTTAAAACTAAGTCTATAGTTTTTGGTCCTACTAATCGAGCTTTGTTGAATTTTTTTCTTAATGGTATTTTTTCTTAATGGTATGAGAATTGAGTGTCTCGAGCAATTTTAGATATTAAGCTCAACTTTGAGGTCGAACCTTGACGGTTTGGGTCTGCTTTACTTGATTCCATCTTTGTTCATTAGTAGAAGTCGATGGTTTAATGGAAAAATATTACCTTTGAACATACATATGTGCATATATACATATTTCATTTTTGAGATAATTTTTAAATTTTTAGTTGAACTACACTGAATTTTAATCAGAAATAATTTCTTAGTCGGGCTTAAGTTCAGTAATTTCAATTCAATTCTTGTTGAATGAAATATTTTTATTAATTAATGTGAGTTTCTAAAGAAGAGAAGAAAAATTAAATTAGACTAGATGAAATTAGGGAAAATATCGATATTTTACTGTTACCCAAGTCTATCTACTGGGGTAGAGATTGTTATTAATAGGGAAATTATTTTGATGCATTTAAAATCACGTTTTATGTACATAAAATATACATTAAAAGTATTAAAATATGCATTAAAAACTAATAAAATATGCGTTTATTAATTCATTTTTAACATTTAATAACATTAAAAACCAAAAAAAAAAGTCAGCTTCATTCGTTTCTTAACAAACATATTTCCAAAAACTATGGAATATAAAATTAAGTTAAGTAGAACTTTAATTTACGTAAATGAATAAGCGATTTGTGAATTGCCAAAGGTAAATCTTTGACTATTTTTTTCTGAAAAAACAATTTTATTGTCCATAATTTTTTTTATAATTTTTATAATTTATTTTTAATTTCTAAACTTATTCAAAAATATGTATTTATTTTAAAATATGCAAAAATATGCACTAACAAATCGATGCCATTTTGTCGCAAATTTCTTGATTCGCAAAGATCTTTTATTTACGTTGAACTACAACCAACGATAGAAAACATATATTTACATGAAAATCCTTTCCCTATTTATTAACATCAGCTATTTAACGCAAATTTTTAATGAAATGGAATATGATAAATGATTATATTGTGTATACAATTATTGATTTACCTTTGGTAAATACATTTGTAAGTATCACTATTCATTTTCTGTTTATCCGTTTTTTCATTTTCTATTCAGGTTAGCACGAAGTTATATCACACTACCTAAGTATGTTTAACTATTCTTGCTTATCTTTTACGATCATCACATTATTTTACTCATTCGATGTACCGTCGGTACATACATTTAAGTATTATTGTAGTGCATATTATGTTACATTGTTTTGGGTGCTGATGAAGTGCGTGACTTCCCAGAAAAACATCGGTATTTCCCTAATTTCATCTAGTCTAATTTAATTTATCTTCTCTTCTTTAGAAACTCACATTAATTAATAAAAATATTTCATTCAACAAGAATTGAAATTACTGAACTTAAGCCCGACTAAGAAATTATTTCTGATTAAAGTTAATTTAATTATTATTATTCGAACTGCACTTGTTTCTATATTTAATGAATTGAACAGGCTAATGTTCGTATCGCCTTTTAAGCCAAATTACATGTGATAATTATTAATGAACAAACAACATCAAAGTTAGTTGTAAATATTCTGACAACATATAGTTGAACGGAACAGCCAGCCGTTTTCGAAGGCCACTAAACCTTCATCATCAGCGTTCTTCTGTGTTGGGTCCACTGTGTGTGGTGTCAGTTGATGTAGATTTCTGCCTTATAAACGAAACTTTCTTGCAAATGGAATATGTGAATTGGTTTGATTCATCGTATTTCAATTTGCTGAAATGTGTTTTGTAATGAAGGCCCAAATTTACCATCTCTTAATTTACAATAACAGTCTTACCATTGTCGTTTTTTCATTACTAATTATGCACATGTTAGTTAATTTGCTTATTTTTGTTCTACTTAAGACAAACTTTTTTGGTTTGTTACTATTAAGTATATTTTTATTTAATTTTTGCCACAAGCCCATGACTATTAATTTTAGTTAATTTAATTATTATTATTCGAACTGCACTTGTTTCTATATTTAATGAATTGAACAGGCTAATGTTCGTATCGCCTTTTAAGCCAAATTACATGATTAAAATTTTTAATTTTTTTTTTAATTTCATTTAGTAACACATGTGGCCTCAAGGCCAATATAAATATATTACAAGTATGCGAGTAAAATGAGTGGTTATGTATTTATTAATAAAATAAAATGTATCCAATATTATATACAATCGTAAAATATTTCAACGGTTCCAATAAAACATTATATGTAGTATAGGTATAAAAACCCCCAATCAATGAGTGGTAAAGTAACATTAATGAAGAAGGTATTGAGAAAGTTTTCTCTTAAAAGATGCCAACGTAAAACCATAAGAACGTAATTCTCTAGTTAAGAAATTTCAAAGCGAGCAGCGCGAACAAGAAAAGAGCGTTCGTAAACAGAATAATAGATACGATTAATAACTATTTGTAAATTGAATCCTCTGCACACTCTGTTCAGGAATTTGTGTCCTAATAATGTTAAACAACTAAATTAGCAAGCGAAACTTAAAAGATAGTCTTCAAACGATAAATTTGAGAATCTTATTGTGTGATGGGAGACATGGGTCCGTAATCTAAGCCATAAACATATCTTACATATGTATCTCTTTTGAATAATTCATTTAATTCGTTTCCTATTAGAGGGCATTGCATCCAGAGTAAACTACAAGACAGTAGTTTATTTGTGACATAAGCAAAGCATGAGCAACCGTTTTTCTTACATGGAGTGGCATATATAGATTGAGATGATAAAGTCTACGCAAAGTTAGGCAAACCTTAGAAAATATGGGCTTAATATGGAGTCCGAAATTTAATTTATCATCAATAATCACACCAAGGCATTTTAAGCTAATTACAATTTCAACTCGGGAATCACTTTTCCAAAGTCAAGACAATTATTTTCAGTAGACTTAAATACTAGATATATCACCACCCTTCCTAACCTAACCTAAATACTAGAGCTTTAGTCTTATCAGGATTTAAGAGAGTTCATTAACATCCAATCAGAAAAGATATGCTCGCTGGACCATAGCAGTTGTACATCATCAGCAAAAGCATAGGGACTACAGAAACATAAATCATGGAAAAGGTCATCAAGAAATAAGATAAATAAAACGAGTCCAAGAACCGAGTCTTGAGGTACACCTGACTTAACAGATTTCACTGCAGAAGTCTCACCATTTAAAACGACAAACTGTTTAAGGTTGCTTAAGTACGATCAGAGAAGTCGACAAGCAGATTTGGAGAACTTAAATTTATGATGAAGTTTGTATGCAGATAAGTGTAGAATGGTTTAGTAAATCAAATGCTTTAGAAAGATCGATAGACACTAATACACTCACTCTGTCGTTATTAAGATTTTCCCTGATGGATTCAGTAAGTTCCATTAACAAAAGTTGAGTATTTCGACCTTGAAGGAATCCAAATTTGTACTCACTTAGCATACCCCGTTCATGAACCCTGGTCTCTGACAATATTTTCTATTACTTTAGAGAGGACAGATAAAATGCTATGTTATTCAAGCATAGTTGTGAACAACTTTTAGTTATGGGAATGTTGCGTGATGTTTTCCATTCATCAGGAAAATTAGAAGATGCCAAAATATTATTCACAAATATTATTTAAAATAAGGAAAAGCTATTTTAATCTATTTGATTGGTATGCCATCAAATCCAATTGAAAAAGATTTGATTCGAAATAAGGCATTGAGTAGATCAATTTCAGCTATATTAGCAAACGAAAACCCATGAGTAAGATGGTCGAATTGAGAGAAGTTATTTTCATTTTAGATTAGGTTAGATTTTCTACTACATTGCAGTTTTAAATATGATTCGTATGTAAACCATAATTCAGAAGGTCATTGAATAGTGTTAAGAAAATGAGTTGCTTATCAGAACCATTGGTCAAGTATAGATGCGTGAAATCAATCAGATTTAAAATGTCTTTCAGTAGACAATATATCAGAATTCTTAAAGTCTCGGTAATAAGATTCATTAAACGTGTATGTCAAAGGTACTCGAAACGGGAAATAAAAGGTACACGAAATTGAGCAGAAGTACTTACTATCATGCTTTCGCTGATGAGAAAATAATTCATCAGTGATGTTGTTTGGTGAAAAGTCAAAATGAGTAGGCAAAAAATTATGCCAGCACAAGAAACCATAGCGCATGCAAATCGAAGATTTTCAGATTTTTGAGGTTTAAATAAATCGTAATTGTGTCATCTATTAATAGTCTTTGCATTTGTAAATCGATTTATATTTAAGAGATTCCGCGATATATATGGCTACTTCACCACCCCTGTTTCCGGTAGGTCGATCACTTCTACACAAATTGTATCCGGGAATGTTAACTGCTTGATCGAAAATCGTGGGATCTAACCATTTTTTAGATACACAAATCACATCCAATGATGAATTTCCCACTAAGGAAACTAGTTCATCAATCTACCTAACTGTGTAATGCATTTGAAAAAACTCGTTCCATACAGTCATCACTGATTATTGGGCCAAGGTTAGTATTAGAAATCATAAGATTTTATGTGGAAATAATATGTCGGAGCCGTAGAGAAGTTAAAGCAATTGTATACGAAAAGTTTAACAATAAAAACAATAAATTCATAACAAAAATAATGTGAAGCATAATATCCCAGCAAAAATAAAATGAGTACTTCTTTAGAAACCACTTCTTAACTACTTCCAAAGTATGTTATGCATTTTTTCTGGTTTAAAGAAGTTTAAGAAGAAGAAGAAGAAGAAGTCACACATCTAGAGTAATGTTAAATGATCAATTTTATTGTTATTATTCTCTAAAATAAAAAACCAGTAAAAAAGTAATGAAAAAGAATTAGAAAAGCACCACAACTACGGATACGAACCACTTCCAAATCCGAGCCCGTAGTCTAATAAAATTGACTGATTGATTTAAATGCTTAAAAGTACAAATTCTTCAACTTTAAAAATTAACGGAAAGTAGAACATGTTTCCCTTCTTTTTTCTTGTGAGACAATTATTTTAATGAGTAGAATACTTTTAAGAATTAAAAGGCTTTCCAAGTGGGTTAATAAAGCAGTGAATAAGCACCACTTCCTAAATCATAAATTTAACTGCTTTGGAAAAGTGGTTAATAACCACATCCTAAATGTAAATGTAAAATATAATGGATTTACTTCACCAATAAAAAATCACACCTTATTTTAGAGTTTTTATAGCAAATAAAAAGTGAATTTTATTCGCTCATGGGTTGGCAAAAACAATCACTTCGCTCCAATGACACGCTAATGTAAAATTCACTACTTTTTGCTCGGAGTTTGGAGTGCTTCGAATTAGTAGTTGTAGTGCTTTTTCTACTTTTTTTTCATCACTTTTTTTTGCTGGGATAAAAATTAATCAATTAAATCCCATTTAGTGCGATTTACTAAATATATAAAGAAAAGAGAATATACATGAGAGAACCAGTAAGCTAATTACATTCACTTTAAAGGTACACAAGTTAATTAAATTTTGCCACAGTACAAGCCTCGACTGGGCAGGGGGATAAGCCAAATCAGAGCGTCAAAAAGTCCTCCTTCCCATCAGGAAATTAAATTTTTGCTTAAGGAATGTCTCCGTTAAAAATGCGAAACCAAGATATATTTTTAGCTTTAAGTAAGGACCGACACTGTATTTGAAGTTTGCTTTCCGCTGGTGAGATATTATTATGAAGTAACCACGGGCAGTAATATGAGTGTCAATCAAATGGTTTAAATGCAGATTCGGGACTTGAAGTACGCTGACATGAGATCATCTTTAAGCTGAATATTATTGAATTTTACAATGATCACTTTCGATTTACCACGATGGGTGTAGTAGCAATGACTAATGTCTATAGCACTCCCAGCTAGTTCATACGGCCATGTCAGAGTTCAATTCCGTTCGGAAACGGAATTCAATCATCCCATTTTTGTAGATGTTGTCTAAAAAAAGAAAACTAAAATATGGGAATTTGTAAGGTGTGTCCAGACTGTTGGGGGCGCTCGTATGCTGGGTTATACTCCGGCTAGTGCTCGACATCTTGAGGTGGATTCAATTACGTTTACGAACGGAATTGAGCTCTATGACTTGGCCGATAATGTGCGCAAGTTTTTAGAATATGACCAGTGAAGTGATTGATGCTAGGGCTGTGTCGTTCATGAACGAACGAGTAAAATTGAACGAATCACTTAAATGAACGAAATGAGCCGGTCATTTTACTGAGCTGTTTTGGTTCAGTAGTACTGACACATAAAAATAAATTGAACGAAATGAACGACCGATGACCGAGCGCACTTGGCTCTTTTTTTGTTTTGTTTTGCTTTTTCATCGTTCATGTGGGATTTTTTTTGTCATTTTCACGTTTTCATTTGCCTTTTTATCTACTTTTAGTAACAGTGCTACCATTATGAATTTTTTAAACTGCTTTAACTTCTCACATACGTAATTAAGTTATTTTCGCTCCCGCTTTTTGACTTTTATTCATTGGCCATAGATTTATTTACCAGCAGAGACTTAATTGTGGCAAAATAAAAACACATCTTGAACACTTCTTAATGCTATTAATATTTTCCAAGTTCCTTATTTTATGTCACACAAAAAAATACTTTAATATTGCAAAAAAATTTACTTGCTGATTTTTCCTTTGTTATTTTGTTTGTTTTGATCATTTTGCCAAAAAATAACAAAAACATTGCATTTGTCTCTTTTTATTGACCGAATCAACTGTTTGTTTTTTCATTTCGTTCTTTTTCTTGAAAAGAGCGGATGAACGAAATGAACGGACTCGTTCTTTTTTACAAAATGAACGAAAATGAGCGGTCACTTAAATGAACGATTTGGCACAGCTCTAATTGATGCCAAGTGGCTTATGTATGTACATATGTAAGTATATTAGCAGAAAATATATAGTACGATTGAGTGGAACAAGGTGAGAGAGGAAAAAGTTGGAGGATTTTATTATGCTACGGAACTGTACCGTAGAGAATTTGGGCGGAAGTCAAGGCGTAGCTGTACCGTAATTACATAAACAGTACTAAAAGATTTTAAGTGTATTTTTAATATTGATTTAATTTCATTTTTATATTTAATTATTACATAATAGCAGTTGAAAAAGCTTTAAGCACATCACTTTATATTCATTAAATACTTACATACAACATACTTGTATAGGACACACGCCATGTTTTATAGCCGGCCAGTTAAGCGAGACTCCGTCACACTTAGGATCTAACAGGTACAATACGCCATGATCTTATCGTAAAATATCACCACTTCTGAATTCACACACGAATTCCACAAAGTATTTATAGTGCCATAGAAAAGAAAAATTACTCTGCGCTTTGTTCCCACTCGCGTCATAAACTATGAATTATTATTAAGATTAAGTTCTTTGCGCCATACCGCAATACCAAAGCCACAAAATAGACACCAAAGCCGCAGATGTGCGATTACAACTTGTTAAAAGAATCCAGCGCCGATTGCTAGCTGACGGCGTCAATCTTGGCGATGGCAGCCAAGTCTCCTTTCACCATGACGAATTTTTAAATGTATTAGTTTACATTATGCGCCTAGCGCCTGCCTCAAACAGAATTTTCCTTGGGTGTCCCTTCATCACTCCTCGTGTAATCACGTTATTTTCAAAATTCGTAGAATATACATATATACAGTATTTATTTTAGTGTATTACTAATTACACAGCTAATAAAAAGTGTAATTTTATTGCACTAGAAAGAAGAATCAAAACAAAACTGCCGACAAAATTTCAAGGAGAGCGAGACAAGTAGAAAAAATGCACTAATATTCCGTCTCGTGACATCTCTGTCACTGAGCTGTTTTGGTTCAGTAGTACTGACACATAAAAATAAATTGAACGAAATGAACGACCGATGACCGAGCGCACTTGGCTCTTTTTTTTGTTTTGTTTTGCTTTTTCATCGTTCATGTTGGATTTTGGAACAAATCAAGTTTAGGGGCACCTCCCAGAAATTAAAAAAAAATATGCTATCATATAGAAAATTAAAAAATAAGAAGAAAATAATAAATAAAAAAGTTGGCGGCAACGCTTAGTTTCCGAGTTATGGGCCTCTGAAGTTCTAGCAAAATGTTCTTATCATACGATGTTTTCAAACGAATATGACCAATATTGGTATCTTAAAAATTAAAAAAGTACTCTATCCTATAGAAAATTGAAAAATAAGAAAAAAAAATTAAATAAAAAAATTGGCGGCGAGGCTTAGTTTCCGAGTTATGGGCCTCTGAAACTTTAGTACAGTATTGTGAGTATGTATAAGGTTTTTTTTAAGGATTTTCTCCACCATGGTGTTTCTCGAAGTAATAATGCATTGCCGGCCTTCGGCCGGGCTTAAGGATTTTCCCCACTATTGTGTTTCCCGAGACGGCGCAGCCTAGTAAAGATTTTCTGCATTGCAAGGTTTTCTGGCCTACTAAAGTATTCCTGCATTGCCGGCCTTCGGCCGGGCTTAAGGATTTTCTCCACCATGGTGTTTCCCGAGACGGCGCAGCACAATAAAGATTTTCTGCATTGCAAAGTTTCCTACTTAATAACGTTTTTCTGCATTGCCGGCCTTCGGCCGGGCTTAAGGATTTTCTCCACCATGGTGTTTCCCGAGACGGGGCAGCCTAGTAAAGATTTTCTGCATTGCAAGGTTTTCTGGCCTACTAAAGTATTCCTGCATTGCCGGCCTTCGGCCGGACTTAAGGACTTTCTCCACCATAGTGTTTCCCGAGACGGGCAGCCTAGTAAAGATTTTCTGCATTGCAAGGTTTTCTGGCCTACTAAAGTATTCCTGCATTGCCGGCCTTCGGCCGGACTTAAGGACTTTCTCCACCATAGTGTTTCCCGAGACGGGGCAGCCTAGTAAAGATTTTCTGCATTGCAAAGTTTTCCTGCTTACTAACGTTTTCCTGCATAGCTGACCAAGAGTTATTTTTACCATTTCATGAAAGGTATTATTAAAAGTTTTAAGATGATACCAATATTGGTCATATTCATTGAAAAACACCGTATGCACACTCACAATACTGTACTAAAGTTTCAGAGGCCCATAACTCGGAAACTAAGCCTCGCCGCCAAATTTTTTATTTAATTTTTTTTTCTTATTTTTCAATTTTCTATAGGATAGGGTACTTTTTTAATTTTTAAGATACCAATATTGGTCATATTCGTTTGAAAACACCGTATGATAAGAATATTTTACTAGCACTTTAGAGGTCCATAACTTTTTTATTTATTATTTTCTTCTTATTTTTTAATTTTCTATATGATAGCATACTTTTTTTTAATTTCTGGGAGGTGCCCCTAAACTTGATTTAAGCCGGGATTTTTTTTGTCATTTTCACGTTTTCATTTGCATTTTTATCTACTTTTAGTAACAGTGCTACCATTATGAATTTTTTAAACTGCTTTAACTTCTCACATACGTAATTAAGTTATTTTCGCTCCCGCTTTTTGACTTTTATTCATTGGCCATAGATTTATTTACCAGCAGAGACTTAATTGTGGCAAAATAAAAACACATCTTGAACACTTCTTAATGCTATTAATATTTTCCAAGTTCCTTATTTTATGTCACACAAAAAAATACTTTAATATTGCAAAAAAATTTACTTGCTGATTTTTCCTTTGTTATTTTGTTTGTTTTGATCATTTTGCCAAAAAATAACAAAAACATTGCATTTGTCTCTTTTTATTGACCGAATCAACTGTTTGTTTTTTCATTTCGTTCTTTTTCTTGAAAAGAGCGGATGAACGAACTCGTTCTTTTTACAAAATGAACGAAAATGAGCGGTCACTTAAATGAACGATTTGGCACAGCTCTAATTGATGCCAAGTGGCTTATGTATGTACATATGTAAGTATATTAGCAGAAAATATATAGTACGATTGAGTGGAACAAGGTGAGAGAGGAAAAAGTTGGAGGATTTTATTATGCTACGGAACTGTACCGTAGAGAATTTGGGCGGAAGTCAAGGCGTAGCTGTACCGTAATTACATAAACAGTACTAAAAGATTTTAAGTGTATTTTTAATATTGATTTAATTTCATTTTTATATTTAATTATTACATAATAGCAGTTGAAAAAGCTTTAAGCACATCACTTTATATTCATTAAATACTTACATACAACATACTTGTATAGGACACACGCCATGTTTTATAGCCGGCCAGTTAAGCGAGACTCCGTCACACTTAGGATCTAACAGGTACAATACGCCATGATCTTATCGTAAAATATCACCACTTCTGAATTCACACACGAATTCCACAAAGTATTTATAGTGCCATAGAAAAGAAAAATTACTCTGCGCTTTGTTCCCACTCGCGTCATAAACAATGAATTATTATTAAGATTAAGTTCTTTGCGCCATACCGCAATACCAAAGCCACAAAATAGACACCAAAGCCGCAGATGTGCGATTACAACTTGTTAAAAGAATCCAGCGCCGATTGCTAGCTGACGGCGTCAATCTTGGCGATGGCAGCCAAGTCTCCTTTCACCATGACGAATTTTTAAATGTATTAGTTTACATTATGCGCCTAGCGCCTGCCTCAAACAGAATTTTCCTTGGGTGTCCCTTCATCACTCCTCGTGTAATCACGTTATTTTCAAAATTCGTAGAATATACATATATACAGTATTTGTTATTTTAGTGTATTACTAATTACACAGCTAATAAAAAGCGTAATTTTATTGCACTAGAAAGAAGAATCAAAACAAAACTGCCGACAAAATTTCAAGGAGAGCGAGACAAGTAGAAAAAATGCACTAATATTCCGTCTCGTGACATCTCTGTATACATTGTGACAGCATATTACTATTACTATTTGAAACTTTGTGAAAAAAACATAGTTGCATCTAATGTGTATACCTACATTCAATGTGCTTTTCCAATACTAATAATAAATTTTGATTTTTATTTGTGTATTAATACATACTCTATACAGTCAATTTGCAAGTTACACAAATATGGGCAACTAGACCACATATTCAAGATGTTAAAAACAATATTTTAGAAAGTTTTTGTGACTGACTATACACGACCCATTCCTTCACATATGAAGTAGGAACGTGGTTGTAAACGAAATTCCACAAAAGAACCGCAAGATTATGCAGTTATCCGTGATTTTTATATTTGCTGAAAATTTGTTCCTATGTATGTATTTTTTTATAATAGGATATTTGTATCTGTACCAAATCTAATAGATTTCAATTAAAATCTTTATCACTTTTAATTCAGAAATATTCAATTGTAATTTAAAAAATAAATAAATAAATAATAACTGTCATATTCATACCAACATTTCAGGTTAATTAAGCGCTTATTTGACATATTTCTTTGGGAAATTTGTCAAATAAACCTAAAATATAAAAATAGAGTTGAAAAAAGTGTATTTTATATTTTTATTTGTGTTTTATGTATATATTTTTGATCCCCTGAAGATGGTCTACGGTGTTGATCGAAATAATGGGGAAACAACGAAAATTAAAATACATATTAAAATCAAAATCTAGTTTTTTTTTCAATTTATAATCATTCTTCAAGCTGGACAAAATAATTTAATAATTAGCAAAATATGAAACACTGCGACCACACGAAAAATTTATTGTGTCTTAACACAAGCAATAACGCCGGCAGACTGATGACTTCAAATTGCTTATGTTCAACAATGTATCTGGAGAACACGTGCACACTCAAATATATTTGTTATTTATGCGTATACATACTATTGAAGAAATTGAAATTCTATTTATTTTAAAAAATTTTTTCTTATTTTTTTGATTAAAAGATATTAATATTATAACAACTTGACAGCATGTGTTAAGAGATTATTGCTCAGCAACGTATTTTAACATTTGTTGCTGAATTATATTCGAACACATATGTATTCATACAGTCCACACGCTATCTTGTGTCGGGAATCAAATTTGACAATTGCCACGGCAATAACTGCCAAGATTATTGCTCGTGTGGACGGCTAGTAGAGGTCTACTATATACACAATAAATAAAATTAACCAATTCACTTTATCACTTATGACTTTAGAAGAATAAGTGATAAATTACTATTTAAAACCAAATTTTGTATTGTCATATAAAAAATTGTCATAAACGTTAAATTCAAATGACAGAAAATAAACATATAGGTTTGTTTCTATTTCTTACGTCGTTAAAAGACGGCTAACTGTTTGAATTTTTTGTTTTTAATTCGAAAATATTAAAAAAGTCAATTGTGGTGATGTGGTTTACCGATTTTGCGAATTCTCGCGAATTTTTGCAATATTAGCGATGAACGCGTTTTGTTATTTGTAACAGTTTTGCTGATTTCTAATGAATTCTATGAATTGTTTCCGATTTTGCGAATTACTGCGAAATCTTGTGTTTTGCAAATATTCTGATTCTTATTTTAAATTTAACCTTTTTTACCGAATTATTGGCATTGCTTAGAATTTTAGAGATTTTTAATAAAAATTATGGTTTGCTTAAAATTTTGAATAGTTGCATAATTTAGTATCCATGGGATACAAAAATATCCATAGTCAAGCCAAAGCATATTTATATAAAGTATATGCAGGTCTACAACAACTAAGAAAGTACAAAAACAACAGCCGATTTGTTTGTGTAAGAATAATGGATGAATGTCAAAAACAGATGAATACAACCAGACCTGGGCAACTTGCATCACTTTTGCATAAGCACTGATTGAAAAATAAAAATTTTAGTGCAAATTTAAATTTAATGCTGTAGTGCACTATTTTTTTCACATCAATAAAATCTCTTAAAAGTAATGGATTAATATTGCATTAGCATGGCGAAAAATGCACTGATTTTGTATTGATGTGCTTAGTCATCATGAAGTAATGCAATATTGTACACAGTAATATTGAATAAAACGTTAATCTATTTTATCAGATAGCACAAATAATAAAATAAAAAATACAGTAAAGTTCATTGAGGACACCTTTATAAGTATGTAGGTACAAATTAAAGAAAAGGAAAACTGTCAATATAAATACAAACTAGATTTCAGAACCAATTGAAAAAATTAAAATGCTTCATACTTCAAGTACGTTGCATCTCGACCTTATATAGAAAACCGTGCAATTGACAAAAGATCAGAGCTTAGGTTTTCATTTATTGTAGTTATATCTTAAAAAATGGTGATTTTATAAACGAAAAATACTACCGCTTGGAACAATTACATCTCTCGAAAAAAATTATAAAAAACTTAGTGATATGATTTTTCGTCTTGGGTGTACATAGGAAAAAATTTACATATTTATGTATGTACGTATGTTTTTATGTACATATGTACACATTTACGTTGTATTTTGCACTATAATGCAATAATGCTTTTCATAATGTATGAAGTGGTAAAAAAATAGTGAAATAAAAGTAACAATGCAATATTCAAAAATTACTTTGAAGGGATTTTATTTTAATGAAAAAAATGCACTAATATTATCAAAGTTAGTGCTAATGTAATAAATTTGTATTTGCATTGATTTGGTTTAGTATGGTAAAATGGTCAATGCGTTTGCTTATTTAATGCAATAGTCCCAGATCTGCATACAGCAAAAAGGATATGTATGGATAGACAAAACCAAAGTAAATTTATTAATTGATAAACATTTAATATGTGAAATAAGTATAATAAAATATTAAATAATTAAATATAATTATTTTTAAATGTTTTGTAACACATTTTTTAAGTAAAAATTTATTTAAACTTTTTCACATACGTTTTCAGTATACACAATTGTGTATAACAAAGCAAAAGAAAACAAAATGGCGTACGAACATTGTAAACAATTTTTGACATTCAGGCATTGCCACAAAACGAGAAAAAAAATTAATCACCTGAGTAGTTGCATATACTTGATATAAATTTACTTTGAGTCAAGCAGAGATTTTGACTAGCGCTGTTAAGTTGTAAAATTTAATGGTGTTGCAAAAGACGAATTTACTCAACGAATTCTTGAAGGCAAGTTCGTCGAAATATGCGATTTCAGCGATTTTCCCAATTGTATTTTTGGATAACAAAATAATATTTATGTGAAATAAATAGCAGACTGAAAAAACAGGTAACAAAGTTTTATTGTCATATAAGGTGTGTTTCTTTACTCTACATTTGCACAAAAAGCGTTCCCGTGCTCGAAAATTGGGTATATGAGAGAGGTTTTATGAGAGTAATATTCTTCTTCTTTTTGCACGAAACAGCCCGTACTTTTTCTACGTGCTAGTTTGGGCACATAGAAAATCAAGCAGTTGTTTGAAAATTAAACAATAACAAAGAAAAATTATATTTTTCTAAATACTAGAAAAATGGAAAAATTTATGAAAATATATTTAAAAACTAGTGGCGAACAAAGTTGTATAAGTTTTTATATGAAATTATGACAAAAAAGTCTTCTATATATGCTGAATCATGTAAGTAAATAAGTGCGTTTGTATATATGTACATAAGTATGTGTTTATTTATGTGTATACGTACATATGTATATGCATACATGCATTGACATTTCATTTTGTGTTAAAAATTTTGGTTTTTCACGTTCCCGTAATTTTGTGTATTTTTTTATTTTATTGACAGAAATTATAGTTTGGTCTCAATTTACCGAAGTAAAGAAACAGACCTATAATATTGTTATATGAAAAATATGAGCACGATTTTATGAGTAAAAAATTTTCATGTTTTTTTGAAGCAATAAGGCAATAAAGCCCAACATAACTCGCTTTAAAATATGAGCTGTTTAGAAGCATTGAGCATATATGAAGCAAACTATAGAAAAAAAAGTGATTTAACAGCGCCACACAACAATGCATGTTTTAAAGCCAGAAATTTTGCTAATGTAGGGCCTGGTTCACGATATCGACAAGTAGAACGTTGTCGGACACTTACATATGTACATTGGAAACAACAACAAAATTTTAGAATTTGTTTTTATTTTGAATGTAAGTGTGCGACAAGTCGAACGCTGTCGATGTCGTGAACCAGACCCGTAATCTTGAAAAGCGCTTTTTTACATAATTAAATACATACATTATTAATCCTTTAAAGAGCGCTTGAGATAACTGCTATATTTGCATGTTTCATTGGATTCAAATAAAGCGCTTTTGTGAGCAAAAATGTAGTACTCTAAACCGGGAACTCGCCATACAAAAATCAGCGGATTTGTCAGCTCTACTTTTACTCTCTCATAGTAAAAACATGCTTTATTTGAATAATTTTTTCTGGGAAACGTTTATGACTTACAACAAATATGACGCAATAAAACACTTTGTGAATTGGCTCAATGTTTATTTTTTAAATTATATCATAATTTAAAAATCGAATTCTGAGGTGTTGCAACAACCATAGAAATACATACTTACATATTTATGTACATATATCTTTAAACGAGTTTTTCGTAACTCTTCTTTGTGTTGCAGACAACAAATTAATTTTGTACTGCTTTGTAATAAAAACAATAGATTTTTAATGTGTATTTTATTTGATTTAAAATGAATACTTTTTTTAATTAAAATATTTAAAGCAGGGAAATCCACATAAATAATATAAATATACATACATATGTATAAATTTATGTTTATATACTTAAATTTAATTTAATAGGAAAAATCTTAAATAAATTTGGTAGTTGTCAGTAGGATTTAATAAATTTAGTTGATATACAATCACATTTAAAATTTTATTTTTCTTAACATTTAGTTTGAAATATATTTAATAATTAGTTTTTAAATACAGTTTTAATATAGTTCATTACATACAGATTATGTTTATATTAGGCAGTTAAAAGATAATTAGAAAAATAGGAATGGGTTTTAAAACTATGTACATGTCGAATGTATGTATATACGAGTATGTATGTTAATATAAAAAGAAAATTAAAAGTACTTAACTACAATTAAAATATTAAGATTGCAGTTACATACATATATATTAAAAGTTTCAAATTGCAAATTATTGAATGTATGTATGTAGTATAGACATATTAACGTAATAGCTAATATGACTTAGCTTTATGTATTTTATCATAACATTATGCATTTCACCTTGAAATTACACATACAGACATACATATGTAAGTTTAAAGTAAAAATAATTATGAAAAATCGGTAAAATGTTAGCAACGATATATATATTTTTGGAAAAAAATTATATTTACATATGAGTACGTAGGTTCCATACATGACACGCGTTTTACATTTGACTTGCCAGTTTTGTCTGTCAAAGTTGTTATTCTGCAGAAGATTTTTAGTATTCGCTAACAAAAGTACATGTTCACTTGCTTCTGAAACAAGCTATTTCTATATATGTACATATGTATTAGTGATGAGCTATTTTTCGAAACCTGTTACTTTTTCACAGCGATTGAAAAATCACTAATCACAACTGTGACTGAATTTATCAAGTAACAGGTTTTGCATATGTAGTTCTTTCATACAAACTGTGAATGCTAAAATAAATAAATAAATAAAGCTACCACATGAATTTATTTGTATACGTTCACCGTTTGTCGAGAAAAAAATCGTCTAATCGTGTCAAATCGTCATTTGTGGCAACTATGTATAGCTCTCACATTTTTGTATTTGCAATTTTACTGTCTCTCTGACTCTCATACGACAATTATCAATATTTGGTTGGGGTTGATCATGATACAATTATACAAGGTACTTGCACAAGCCCAGCCTGTTAATGTTTACAATGCATATAGTTGTCAAACTTTGTTTACAAGCTGTAAAAAGTACGTGTGTATGTGTGTGAATAAAATGATTACAGTGTTGCCAATGAATTTGCATATGGCTGTGTCTCCAATTACACATTGAAGAAAATTACACTACACATCTTTTGTGTAGGTTAAAATTAAAACAAAAATAAATAAAAATAGAACCCAAGGTATAATTACCCACAGATTATACATGAATCTCATTACATGGCCCACACATGTGAGTAGAAATTACACACTCTGTATATTACACATATTGGCAACACTGAATGACTATAATCATCATTCATGAATGCCGGGTCTGCAATTGTACTTTAGTTACCCTGTAATTGTTATTTTTAACAACAAAAGACATCTGTTTTTGACTAAATTCTGTTTGTTTCTACCAAAAAAATGCGTGTGCTTCTTGGTGTTGCAATTTTGTTGTAGTCGTGCAAGTACCTTGTATAATTGTATCATGAACTGCTACAAACAAAATACTGCTAAACTGTGATCACAATCACAGTTTAAAAGAGCAGCGATCTAGCTATCACGTTCACAAGGAGAAACATTATTAAAAAATCACAGTTTCGCTCAACACTAGTATATATGTATGTATTTTTCTTTCCGACGCACACTGTTATTATACCATCACAGCTGCTGTCAAATGCTTTGTCAGAAAGAAAATAGAATACACTCTAATTGAAATTTTATCATCTGACATTCACGTCTGCCTTTGCCAGAAAAGTTTCAAAGGTACCAAACAAATTTGACAAGTCAAATATAAAAAAGTGTATGACCTACCTTAAGGAAATTTTATAAGTTTTATTATTTTCAAGGAAACCACAAACATTAAAAGAAATTGTTTTCTATAAATACGTATAAAAGTAAAGTGCAAATCATATTAGACGGTTGTACATATTGTACAAAGCAAAGATTTATTGATCTACCTTATGATTGTTTGAGCACCATAATAATATTGCTTAAATAATTTCGACTACGGCACTTTGGTCCTAGATTAAAGAAGAACTTTTGAAGTCTTCTTTAATCTAATAAAAAAACGTTGCAGTCGAAAGATGCCAACTACGATAAAGGGAAATGTTGCAAATGTATCATATACAATGTGATTTCTATTGCATATTTGAAGAGTATATTTATGGTTTCCTTGATTATTAACAACATTATTAACACTCTTTATTAGCTTATTAACCACATAAATGAAATACATAAGTAACAATAACATTTTCAATTGTGATTTTTTTATAATTAAAACTAAACTACTATAAATGCTGAAAATTAAAAGTGTCAGTTCTTTTTATTCTTATAATAAAATTATTCTTTTACACTCGTAATACCAGGTACATATCTAGAATTTGCTGCAACATACATACATATGTAATCATAATGCAAAACAACTTATTTTATAGAAAACGAATTTAATGGTAAAATAATATGCAATTTTATTTTCAAGCGTTGAGTATGCACAATGGACTTAATTACGAGTCCGTACGTATTTCGACTCCGGCTATGGCGATTTTATACTATAGTAAAGATCATTACAAAATTTTTTCTTTCATCTAGTACAAAATTGTCGTAGTCGAAATACGACACTCGTATTTGTATGCAAAAACGATATAACGATTAATTCTGTAATATTATATAAAAAATGCATTTTTGAGTATGACTCTTTTGCAGCAAGGGCTTGTTATGTAAGTACATACATAAATATGTATTCAGTCGTAAACATTATAAATTAAAACGCTGTCCAGTTTAAAATTTGAGAAATTAATGACTAATTTGAGATGTTTAAATTTATACAAACTAGCACTTTTAGCTTTAAAATTTACAAGATTTCTAAACACTGTTGCATATGTATGTATGTATTTTCTTCAAAATCATATTGAAAAATAAATTTATTAAAATTACTGATCACTGATTGTGGCAAGTTATGTGGGAGAAGAGGACCGAAAAAGGCTACATATGTATATATATAATGAGTGGGAGATGGAAGCCGAATATTTTACCGTGTTGACAGCCCGGTTTGAACAAAAAAAAAATTGAGTTACGATATCCAACCCTGACTTCAAAGTAAAAACATCTGTGACCAACGTCAAATTAAGTGTAGGCTGTTGGGAGTTTCTTTGGCGCATTACCAAAATAATCAACCAAAAGGAATGAAGTTGGTTGCAGTTGCGGGGATGTTTTTGTAAAGGCAGCCATAATCCTTTCTGAAATGGCTAAGTTTCTACTTTTCCAAAACCAAAAAAGCTAATCGGTACAAGTCCATAAAATTAAAGTGTGGAGAGCTAAAATAGAGGATAAAGGTAAGCAAAAAAAAAAATATTCCTAAGAGCGCAGTAATTTTGAAGAAAAGTGAAATGCAGATAAAACTCAGGTTAGATTCAACCCCATCGGATAAAAATATGCATAATTCCATCACGTTTTATTTACATCATCGTAAAAGGTTATGAGCCCAGGGTGTGCACTGTGGAACTGTGTAAAAGTGTCAGCAAAGTTTTTCTCATAATTAAATGGGTTAACCCTTTAGAAGTCACTGTAAAAATAAGATCAACCCTCCAAGAAAAATAAACGTAACGCATTTTGCGAAGCGAAAACGAACCGCATACGGACCGCCATTTCACTAACACTTGCATAGTTTTTCATATAAAAATAAGAAGAAATTAATTCTGCGTAAAACTCTTCGTAAACGTGCCGTTTTTTACGGTACGAAACGGAACTGATTTAAACCTAAAAGTACCTAAAACATTCCGTTTACGTGCCGCTTTTGCGAATACGAAAACGAACTGATTTTTCTTAATGGAAATGCACTGCATACCTGTTTTTGCTTATTGGGGCAGCCATGTTGACAGAACACTAGTTCAAGCTTGAATTGTTTTAGTTGATCTTTGAAGTGTGCTGATCTGATTGTTGTTAAATCAAATTAGCTTTCGTAAGTATTAATATAATTTCAAAGTTAAAAATGGACAAAAAAGGATACTATGAAGTAAGGCAGGAAATTAGAAGTATTTGTGAAATTAGTGGTTGTGAAAAAAGAACAAAAAAAGTTAGAGAAGTCCAAAAAAAGATTGAAAATCAAGAAATAGACTTGTGCATGACAACGGATCTAATGGATATTTATGAAGAACAGTTGGAATTTAATTATAGTGAAAGTGAAGTTGGATCAGAAATTAGGACTGATGCAACCGATAATATTGATGAAAAAAGTTTGTGTTCCAATATTGCTTCTTGGTGCGTAGAATTTGGAATAACAGAAGCAGCTGGGAATGGGTTGCTGAAAATTATACAGAAATATCATCCCAATCTACCTCAAAACATTAAAACTTAAAAAAAAAACGCCGTGCGAAGACTTGAACAATGTATTAACTATTGCTGGTGGGCAATATTTACACATTGGGTTGAGAAGAAAAGTGGAGAAGTTTCTTTCACTGAATAATATAAAAGAATCAGTTATAAAACTTGATATTGGAATTGATGGTGTGCCATTAACCAAAAGCTCTAACAGCCAGTTGTGGCCCATCCTAGGCAATATAATTCCCTACAAGGAAGTATTTTTAATAGGCATTTTCCACGGTTACAAAAAACCAACATGCGCCAATACATTTCTTCAACCATTTATTGATGAAATGAAAGACCTGATAAAAATACCAATAATATATAATGGCAACAGTATACGAGTGGAAATCAGATCATTCATTTGTGATGCGCCTGCGAGATCATATATTTTAGGTAAGTGAAAAAATGCATTGTTTTTATGCACTTTAACATTAACAAACTACAATTTATTTAGGCGTGAAATCACATTCTGGGTACAGTAGTTGTGCAAAGTGCACCATAAGAGGCATCTATTATCAACATAAAGTATGTTTCCCTGGCACTGAGAATAGTCTCAGAACTGACCAGAATTTCAAAGAAAAACTTGATAGTGATCATCATATTCGTGTTAATGTTGGATTGGAAAGCTTAAACATCGATTGTGGAATAAAATTTCCGATAGATTATATGCATTGCGTATTGTTGGGCGTAACGAAGCAAATTCTTCAGTGCCTGGTCAAGAAAAGGAAGCACAAATTTTCTCTGAAAAAAGAAGCAATCGAAGAAATTAATAATAACTTGCGCTGTATGAGGAAGTGTTTGCCATCTGAGTTTCAAAGAAAGCAAAGAACGTTGCAAGAAATGGATCATTGGAAGACAACAGAGCTAAGAATGTTCCTATGTTACACAGGTATGTAAATATAGTCTACTTTGTATTCAAAAATTACTTCAATTCTAAATGTAATTAATTTTGAATAATTTCTTAGGTGTATTGGCGCTCAAAGATAATTTGAATGAAAAGTACTATACTCACTTTTTGTTATTGGTATGTGCCGTCCGTATCCTTAGCCATCCAGAAGACTGCCACACCAATAACAACTGTGCTTCCGCGCTCATAACAGAATTTGTGGAACAATTTCCGAAGTTATATGGAACAGAAAATATGTCTTACAATGTACACAGTTTATTGCATTTGGCTGATGATGTGAAGTCATTTGGGCACTTAGACTCATACAGTGCGTTTAAATTTGAAAATTTCATGCAAAAAATTAAAAAGATGGTTAGAAAACCATCTTTACCTATTCAACAAGTCATGAAAAGGCTTAAGGAAATTGAATTCTTACAAGAGGCAAAATCTGAGCTAACGTATACCGAAATTTTCAATATTGGTTCAGTATACCCAAACAATTACTGTATTGTTAATGACAACGTTTTCAAAATAATAAAATTTCATAATGATATATTTAAGGGACACTTTGTATTAAATTTAAAGGATTTTTTTACCTTTCCTGTGCCGTCGTCTAACTTTTCTATATTTTCATGCAATGAAGAAATTCTTTGTGACTATTTAAAAAGCTTCGTAATCAGTGAAATTAAAACCAAAGTGGTTAAATTACAATTAAAACAAATTTGTGTATATATACCATTACAACATTTGTAACACCCATATCTCATTTCAGACAATGGCCACCGCAAGTGACGAAGAAACTCAAATTCGTAAGATAATTCTTATATAAAATTAAACACCATTATAACTACTATTTGTAGGAAAGTTTCAATGAACTCAATTTGATTTACATTATTTTTTTCCTTTAAATTATATGAAGAACTTTAATTAGTAAATGAAAAATGTTCAAAATCATTTGAAAAACATCGCAAATCAAATTGAAATTGTTCAAACTTTCCTAAAAACGCTGTAAAGCAAATTTCTTTTTAATTCCAGAATTATCGGATCTACTACATTTCAATGATAACGACTGCGAAAAGTACTGTACATTTACTACAAGAAATGAAAACATTAAGCCAATTTCAAGCACACAAAAAACAATAGGTGAAAAAAAATTTGCTACAAAACCAGTACAAGCAAACATCTCTTAAAAGCTTTGGATGCGAATGCTACGATTAGTACATCTGTGGAAACAGGACAGCGGAACACAAGTACCAATTTCACAATAGAACAGCAGAACACAGCACAACAGTATTCAGAATCGGATAATAGTGACTCCTCTCAACTACAAACACAACCAACAGTTGGCATAAATGAAATCCTCATGCAAAACAACCATCTTTTAAAAGCTACGCTGAAAGAGCTCAAGTATTTACGGCAGGAGAACAAATGCATGCGCCGAGAAATTGAAGAGCTTAAGACTATTTGCACCAGCAACAGTGCAAAAACTAAATCCAAGTTTTCCCTTCACATTCCACGATCTACCGCAGTCTTTTCTAGAATTGGAGGAACAAGTCAAGACAGAAGACGGTGAAAATGCTTTGGTATGAAAATGTCGGAATCTATATTTTTTAAGTCAAGTTAACAAATATCTTTCCTCTTATTATTTAGAAAGGGATATTGAATGGAATAACTGACATATCCTTAGAAAAATGCGTGCGGAATTGTCTTAAAACGGTACTTCTAGACCAAGCAGCATGTAGCTTTTCTTGGTTTGGTCACCATGCAAATACACCTGTACATGCATTCACGGTAATGAATATAATAAAAGGTAAACAATTTTAAATTTGACGTGGAATTTCTGATCATTATGTCTCATTCATTTTTTAATATAGAATGTACAATGGACAAATTTCCCAGCGCGAGGATCTCCGACTTTATTGCTGTCGCCAAAAAGTGGTTCCAATATGCAAAGGACCGGCAGCGGAAACTCGCAAACAAAAATAAAAAATTATCTTAGTTTTAATTTCTAAATATATTTTACTACTCACCACAGTAGCAGGTTGAAGTAAAATCCTGCCAGTTTTAGTTTTTAATTTTAAAACACATGTGAAAATTATATATTAAATTACAAAATAAATGTTCCTATCTATTCTTCAGTATAAAAAAGCTTATATTATTTCGATAGAAAAATTCAGTACGGAAACAGAACGTTTTGCGGATACAAAAACGTACCGCTTCAGCGTTACGTAAATCCAACACTCTGGTATTACGAAAACAGACCGCTTTAGTGTTACGTAAAAGTACTACTTTAGCTTAGCCTTGGCGTACTACCAATACATTCAAATTACTACTTTTTTTTCTAATTCTCTTATTCCGAACTTAACGTTTACGGTGCATTTAAGTATCGCAAAATCGGTTCGTTTTCGTAGTCTTGTATGAAAAAATGACTTCGCCAGCGGTTCGTTTTCGTGCCGTTTTTCTTAGAGGGAACTGCAGTAAGTCACGCATAAAAACTATTCAGACACAATTGTACATACATACATAAATACTCGTATGTATGTATATAGATGTACATTTCATGTCTCCACATCAAAATTAGTTCCGCGAATACGCAGCCCTTAATCCTATAGTAAAAATAAGTTGATTTATTTCTATAGTTAGCTACTTCTTTAAGTTCTTTTTCATACATCCCTAACCTTTACAATACACACATCTAGTTATAACTTGTCGTCTTATAACTTTAATACACCACAAATAACGTGGTGTATTTTTACTGCATGAGATAAAAAAAATGTGAAATATAGAATTTTTTTGGCATTTATAGCATGTATGCAAAATTTCAGTGATTTTTATTCAGCGGTTTTGTTCCGGCTTTTAATGGGTTGAATCTAAAAAACCTTTTTATGATAAAATAGTTAATGATTGAAAAGAATCTTACTCAATTACAAAAATTTCCTCCTCCTGCCTTAAAAAGAAAGGCATCATTTGTCATTGCCGGCAAACTATTAACGTTTTCCAATGTCCTCTATTCTAACATTAAAGACAAGTAATTATTATTTGTATTTATTTATTAACTATTAAAAATACAATTTCAAATTATATCATAACTTTTTAATTTAAACGAGAATAGTAACAAAGACTTTCACTAGTTGTAGTGAAACAGACCAGAGTCTATGGTGGGAATCGAACCCACAACTTCCACACTTGTAGACTAGCACACTACTCACTAGCCAACCAAGGCACCAACAGCGTGGAATACCAGCACCGGTCCAACAAGACCAACAATCAAATCGCCGACTAAGGTCGCGCGACGTACGCCGTATGCAGTCGTTTAATGAAACCTGCCACAGTGAAGAATTTGGCAATGGAGGATGTGCGAACGAAGTTTGAAACGAACAGGCGTTCAACCATGCTATGGAACGGGCGCGCCCACGCCCCCCACCAGCAGTTCCAAGATCAGCACCACCTCAGAGGATTTCTCGAGGTCCGAGGCCAAGACTACGTCCACCAGTGGAGGCGAAGTCAGCAATGGTTGATGAGTTCCTCTACTTCGGAAACGATAGAGGAACTAAGCCAGTAAAGAAGACACTGGCTCAAAACATGGAATGTGATGGATTCATTCCATTGGTTCAACAAGTATACTACACGATAGCAGTAGAAGATCAACGGATCCTATGGAACTTAACATATCCTATATTCCAGCATGCAATGACAGAGTTCCTCGTTCCCTATAACTGCACGAAGCGAAGTATGTATTGAAGGTACAATCACTTCAGAAACGAACAGTCGTTCAATGATGCTATGGAACGGGCACGCCCACACCACCCACCAGTAGTTCCAATATCAGCACCACCTCAGAGGATTCATCGAGGTCCGCCAAAACTACGTCCACCAGTCGAGGCGAAGTCAGCAATGGTTGAAACTGCCGCCCGCGATGTGCCCCTACTGCTGTAGACCTGCCAATTTTTTATGGGAAATATGATGATTTTAAATCATTCTAAGATTTATTTACGAGCTCTATACATAATAACAGTGCGTTATCTGCTGCACAAAAGTTTCAGTACTTAAAGGGATTGTTAAAACATGAGACGGTTAACCTAATACGGCACCTTCAAGTAACTGATCAGATTTATCAAGAAGCCATTACAAAGCTGCAACAACGTTATCATAAGCCCTCGCTGGTTATAGTTGCATTTATTGAAATGTTTTTTAATATTCCGAAAGCTAAAAATATTCAGTCTTCGTAATTTATCCAATGTAGCTGACGAGGTAATTAGAGGTTTACGTGCGCAAGGGTCTGGTACTGAAAAACGTGACCCGTCGCTGATTCACATATTGGGTAAGAAAATTTATAGAGAAACGCTGCAAGCCTGAGCAGAACAAAGTGACGATACCATGTTCCCATCGCTGTACAATTTTATATATTTTCTAAATAAAAGATGTGATGCCCTAAACGTCTGCCATCAGAGACCAGTAGCACGTTTCTGTAATTCTTGCATCGAAAAATTTCTCACAGAAAACGATGGCAATGAAGAAGAAACTATGTGAATTGAAACAAAAAATCGTTTCTCACATGCAAGTGTTTCTGTAATTACTTTTTGTGAGAACTGTTTGTCATTTTACCGTTTTTGACGTATGTTATTGGAAATTTGTGAGTAAAAGTGTTTCTGTAACGAAATTTTGTGAGAAGTTTTACACTTGATTTGTCAAAACAACTCACAATTTAAAACGACTCGGAAAGAACACGTTAAACAAAAAAATTATTTGAATTTAAAACGGAAAATAAAAATATAGAAAAGGTAAGCTTATTTTTTTAATAATATGTAGAATAATATTTTAGTATATGTATGTGCCTACAAACTTACATGCTCGTAATATTTTAGAAAATAGAAAGAGTATCAAAAATGCAGAAACAAAAGCTGGTAGAGTATATGGCTGAAAATTTGGAATTTGCCAGAGGGAAATTTGCTGGTATAAACTCAAACAGTAAGTACAAGGAGCAATGGGAGGTTCTTAAATCTTCCTTGAATTCTTTGGGTGGTAGTGGGAAAACAGTGGAGCAATGGAAGAAGGTAAGTTTATTTATTGTGTTATACGTGTTTAAGTATTTCAAAAATATAAATTTTTTTTAGTGTTGGATAGATTTAAAATGCGGTGTAAAGAAAACCATAAATAGCCGAAGGAAATTTATGAACCAAACTGGCGGAGGCAGCTGGTCAGATGTACCCCGTGACCTTAATTCACTGGAGGAGAAAATCCTTGCAATAATAACAGTGGATGCTGTCGATGGAGATGCAAGTACACCAGACGCAGCGGCATACGACAGTTTTACTAACCGAAGCAGTGAAGCCTGTCCAATGTCCCTATATAATGAACCAGTCGCAAAGAAATGTAACGCTGAACACATTCGGACTGGTTGTGGGATAAATGTTCTTCTTCTCCTCTTGGACATGTGCGGGCTAATCTCTGCTAGCAGAGCAAGAGCTGCGTCTTTGCTCAACCGATAAAGGTCCTTAAAACGCTGCTCCGGAATGGTAAAAGGATCAGTTGCGTCCCTTAATTTTTGTCGATAAACTCGCAACATGTTTCGCCTATCATGTTGTTCAGCAGCAAGCAATAATACACTATACATTATATTCTTTTTTTTGCACACTTTCACTTTCACTTTTATTAATAATAAAATGTTAATTCACTTTCTTTAATTAAATATTTTCACATACAAATTTTTCTGTTTATTTTATCTTATTTGTTTACTTTTTTGCTTATTGACATTTTTTGATTGGAATATTCCAATAAAAACGAAATTAGTGTTGCTTCTTTTCACTTTAAATTACAGAAACACTTTTTTCTCACAAATCGAGAAACGATGGAATTTTTTGTTTCACACTTCATGTGAGAAATTTTTCGATGCGAGAATTACAGAAACGAGCTACAGAATGAAAGTATTCGCATTTGCTAACTATTCATAAATTCGTTGTTTTTGCCATGCTTTCATTCGACAACAACGACGAAATGTTATGAAATAACATTGCTCTCATTGCTCTTGTTGTTTGCTCTGACACTCACTGTTATTACACTGCCGTTATAATACAAGCAGTGAAATGATATGATGCAGCACGAAATAAATGATTTCTTTCGTAGCATTCGCTCAGTATTCGTTGACCTTGATGTGTATGTATGTATATTAAAAGTTTATTTAATTGATTTTCAATAATATACTTACACAACTTACATATGTATATTATTTTAGTTTTCTTTATTTTAGTTATAATTATAAATTTAGAATGAATAAAATAAATTTAGAATGAATAAAAAATATCGTTTGAAAATTGTATTTCATTTCAATTGTAATGGCTTAGGATTAGAGATGGCAAGATTAATCGCAAAGATTAAATTAATCGATTAATTTTGACCAATTAATGATTTAATTGTATCGTAGACTTGCTTTCAATTAATTGCAATTTTAATCGATTAATTGGCAAAATAATCGTTATTTTTTTTAATATTTTTGGTATTTTATTAATTTTTTTTTGATTTTTTTATTTCGAGCACATGTTTTTATCTGTGCTTGGCAGCATTGTTTCTTTGTTCTTTCTTACATCACTAAGATTCTTGTTACCCTGGAGTTAATGTCGACGTCGTCGACGGCGTCAAATGTCAAAAAAAAGTTGAATCGTATGAAATTGTATGAGAGCAGTTAAGGTGGAGGTCCATAGCTCGCTTTTTGCGCGTTATGCTTTACACGCGTTTCATCCTCTTGTTTCATTCTATACTTTGTTCGCGTTGAGTTACATGCACTGCTTTTCATGCGCCATTTTATTTTTGTTTTGATCAGCTGTGGGCGTTTGTTTATAAATACTTATAAATAAAAAATGGAGAGTGAAATCGAGTTTTTAAAAGAATTTGTGGAGTTAGTCGTAAAAGTAAGCGATAACTAATATGCAAAATTTGTTACTGAGAAAAGTGTGGTGAAAAGTTAATTAAAATACATCGCATTAATGAAAATATTCAGATATTTTATTAAACAAGTTTTTTTTTACTAAGAAATTTTTTTTATTGAAAAAAAAAAAAAAATTATCCACGGCAAAATAATATTTATCGAAAACGTAAGAAATAAAGTATTATTTAACATCTTTAGCATTCAAGAACAGCTGACTTTTTTTCATGGTGCTTGTAACGCGTACAAAAGTAGAAAGTAGACCTACTTTTTGCTTTGAACGCGCCTACGCGTTCTGCGCTTTTTGCAATGTAACTTGTCACATACTATTACATTGATTCTACTTTTTTGACAGATGCATAGAAAGCGTAACGCGCAAAAAGCGAGCTATGGACCTCTACCTTTAATCTCAACGCGTTGCAACGCCGTAAAAGTTCAATCTGTTTCAACTTTTTCGGCGTTGAAACACCGTCAACGACGTCGACATTAACTCCACTAGCATTGCGCAAAATGGCACCTATAAAAAGTAAAGCGTGGAAATATTTTATTAAAGAAAAAAATAACCTGGTTGTGTGTAAGTTTTGTAAAAAAAAGTTAAAATTTTCAAACAACACATCAAACATGTTCCAGCATTTAAAATTGAAACATGCAGCTGAAGTTGATAAGTTTAAGGTAAGATAAAATAGTTAATTTCCTTCAAAGATTGGGTGCGTAATGCATTATTTTATAGCATGATTCCAAAACAAACGACGATGACAGTGAAACCATTGATGAAAATAGTGTGGATACTGTGATCGACATGTCAAATGAATGCGAAGGTAGCACAGATGAACATTCAGAACTATTCCTCCGGACCAAAAAACAAAAAAATTACACGTGGAATCATGCACATGATCGTCAAAGATAATTTGCCGTTTACCTTTATCGAAGTTATGTTTTGTGTTCATTTATTATTCTATTATTTTATTCTAAGAAATTTAACTTTTATTAAAGGTGCTGGCTTCTTAGATTTTATGAAGGAAAATTTCCCACTTTACAAAGTCCCAACAAGGAACACGATAAAGGCTGAAATTGATAAACTGTATGAAGTGGAAAAAAACAAATGTGTGTCATTGCTTTCAAATCTGCGTTGTGTAACCCTGACCACTGATATATGGACTAATATAGACATGAAAAGCATGTTGGGAATAACCGTTCATGGGTTGCTTGATACAAAGCCATTTAATGGAACAACTGGTGTGTATGAATTGAGTGAGTCCCATACAGCTTCCCATATATCTGAGATTTTGTCCGATGCAATGAAAAATTTTTCTATTGAGGAAGATAACGTTAAGGCTGTTTTCACAGACAATGCAAGAAATATTGTCAATGCAATCTATGAAAAATTCGGAAAAAAACGTCATATTCCATGTTTCGCCCATACGCTGAATTTGGTTTGTTCGAATTCATTAGATATTTCTGCTGTACAAGGTATTATTTTAAAATGCAAAACAATTGTGAAATGGTTCAAACGTAGCGTTAAAGCCAATGACGACATGCGAAAGGTGCAAGCAGCCGCTGGCGTACCAGAGGGTAAATTTTTGAAACTTTTACTAGATGTAAATACGCGCTGGAATTCCACCTATTATATGATCGAGCGGTTCATCAAACTTAGCGCCTACGTCAGCCAAGTTTTGTTAAATTACCCGGATTCTCCGCCCATGATAACGTCAAGAGAAAAGGATGAACTAATGGAAATATGTACATTTTTAAGACCTTTAGAGACCATGACAGTGCAGATAAGTGGCGAACGACATGGAACTCTCAGCCAAATAATACCTCTAGTTCATTGCGGTCATGAGCAAATTTCGAAAATTCACCCATGTCAACCAGCAGCACAAAAACTGAAACAAGAAATTTTAAAGCAATTTGATAAAAGATTTGCGACCATAGAATAGTCTTTCCTCTTAGCTGCATCCACTATCTTGGATCCCAGATTTAAAAGGGTTAATTTTAAGGATCCATTGGCTTTGTCGTCGGTATTAAGATATATTCGTGCTGAAATAACCGAAAAAGATGACAAAATGGAAACAGCAAGTGAGTCATCGGTTGAATCAGAACATGATTTTGATTTCTGGGCTCCACACAAAACTCTCGCGCACAAAAAAAAAAGAGAGCATGTGACGATGTGCAACCTCAAGACGAGCTCACTTTTTATTTAAACTCCCAAGTTTTGCCACTTAAATCAAACGTAGTAGATGCTTGGGATGACATGAAAACAGTTTATCCCAAGCTCTATGAAGTCTCTCAAAATTATTGCCACTTGATTGGAACATCAGTGCCTGCGGAGCGGTTGTTTTCCAAGGCTGGATCCACCGCAACATTAAAAAGAAACCGACTAACAACTAAAAGGTTGTCAAAATTATTATTTTTACAAACATGGCTGAATAAAAAATAACAATCAATTATTTTACTTCTGCAATTAATCATATGATTAATTAATCGATTAATTTTTTTTTGCCATCTCTACTTAGGATATATAAAAGTACATATGTACATATGTACATTAAGTTTTCCTTCTGTGAAAAATTTTTAATTTCACATACAGCTACTCACATATAAAGTGGGACACAACAAAATATACACAGCTTGTACACTTTATTGTTTGTTAGTTTTGCAGTTATTAAATATTTTCCAAAATTTTTCTCAATTTTATTTTACTATAGTAAAATATTACTTAAATAGTCGGCATACCTGTTTTTTATCGCATAGATTATTTTTTTTTTTTGCATTTTTAATAATTAATCTGGCCATCATGTTGCCACTCACTCACTCTCAAATTGGGAGATGTGCATTGTTTTTAAGTATCGTTAGTTTTGTTATATATTATCATGAATTATGACTTTATATTAGTGTTTTATTATAATTCTTAATGATAACCTACTAATTTTTGTAA
Source organism: Nowickia ferox (assembly GCA_936439885.1). Taxonomy (NCBI): domain Eukaryota; kingdom Metazoa; phylum Arthropoda; class Insecta; order Diptera; family Tachinidae; genus Nowickia; species Nowickia ferox. The sequence continues at coordinate 23,737,692 of OW387026.1, forward strand.
AATGTCTCTAAAACCTCAAACTACAATTGAAGAAAGACAAATTATAATTAATAATTATAAAGACAACAAATCTAGCAGAGAAATTGCAAAAATAGTGAATAAAAATAAAAGTACAGTATTTAATATCATTAAACGTTTTAAAGCCACTAATAGTGTTCAAATTAAAGAAAGAAATTGCACGAGAAGATGCAAGTTATAGGACCGTGATAAGCGATATTGCTTAAAGCAAATTGAGAACGATCCTCTTTTATCAGCAGTTGCCATAAAAAACAGATTAAAAGAAATAAAAAATATTGAAGTAAGCGCAGAAACAGTTCGTAGAGTCTTCAGAAGCAATAATTTACATGGAAGAATCTGCCGACGAAAGCCCTTAATATCAGAAAAAAATCAGCGACTGAGATACGCCTTTGCTCAAAAATACTCTAATATGGATTCAACATTCTGGTCCAAAGTAATAATATTTGTGTGTACGTTTTTAAACATTCTTCTATTTAAATATTATTTTCTTAGGTTCTTTTCACGGATGAAACGAAAATAAACCTTTTTGGGCCAGATGGGAAAAGATTCGCTTGGCGCAAACCACGTTGTGAATTTAGCGATAAGGTTTTTAAAAAGACAGTTAAGTATGGTGGTGGTTCCCTTATGATATGGGGCTGTATGTCTGCGTCTGGGGTTGGTAAAATACATTTTGTTAACGGAATTATGGATTCCAAATATTATATTGACATCCTTAAGGAAAACGTGGTGGAAAGCGCCGAAAGTCTTGGCATTAAAGATGACTTTGTGTTCTACCAAGACAATGACCCCAAACACAAGTCTTGGGACGCGCGTTCTTGGCTACTTTACAATTGCCCAAAAGTACTGGAAACTCTTCCCCAGTCACCATATTTAAATGTTATAGAACATATGTGGGCGGAATTAATAAAAAGAGTGGCAAAACGCAGAAAAAAAAAGAAATTGTCACAGAAGAGTGATGCAATATTGAGCCCGAATTCTGTAAGAATTTGGTTCAAAGTATACCTCGACGTCTTCAAGCTGTGATTGCAAATAATGAAAAATCAACCAAATATTAAAAGTTAACTATTTCAAATTAAATATTAGCAAAACAATTGTTATGTCCCACTTTATGTGTGAGCTTCGCTTTAAGCTGTTGGAAAAAGAATTGCCTATTTTATGTTGTTGTAATGAATCAATTCATTTGTTTTTCATTATTTTACTTTATAAGTGTTTCGTTAAATAATAAAAAATCATTATATTGAATTGTTAAGTTTAGCCAAGTATTTTATTTTGGGTTTCAAATACACCAGCTTAAATTTTTTCTTTGTGTCCCACTTTGTGTGTGAGTAGCTGTACATATTTCAAAAAATCAGAATGGACCCCTGAAATATGTATACATATTCGAAATAAATTTTTTCATATAAAATTCGATTTGAAATACATTTCACATATGTATTATGTTTTATGAATACTTTGTAGGAGTATACGTTTTATACAAGACTACATTGTGTTCAATGATAGTCAAAAGCATTGGCACCACTCCCTTTGTATTCGTTGCCAGACTAGTGAAGAGACTAGTGAACATTTATGTAGAACAAGCAATGCATGCAATAAATTTCGTCGCACTCATGTTTTGAATGCAACTTCATCCCAACACACATGCGAGTTACATACAAACCACCTCACCAATGATATCGGATGGCAAAGTGTGGGAAAACGTACATATAAGTTTTAAGTTACATTTATTTTTGTTCCCACATTTTGCCTGACAGCAACGTCAGCATAAAAGACTGTCGTTGCTCACCTTAAGTTAGAATTAAGAAATTATTGTAGTTTTAGTCTTAAGATTCGATTTAAATAAAAAGCAGTTAAAAGTGAACAAACGGGTGTTTTAATCGACACGTTATTTGCGCGGCTTATAAGAAGCCGACATCAAAAGCTTTAAATTCTAGTTAAAATGAATTTTGGGTGCCCAAAACTTCAATTTCGAAGAATTCTATACTATTCCGGTTCGAATTGAAGACAAGACATGCAGGAGATAGTATTTCATACGGTTTGGGAGACACAAACATTATTAGAATGGATGACGAGGCATTCATTTAAAACAAGGCTTCAGATGGGAAAATGCTTTACAGATAAAGGTACCTATGGCGAGAAATATTCGTTCAAACTTATCACTTTCAGAAGGGTAGCCAAATTAGCAAGTGCCTCCCAGACAGATTCTCTCAAAAATGGGAAAGGGCTCAGGTGAATCCAGAAGGCGCAATGTTTAAGACGTTGGTGGAAAACCAAGATAAAGTCTTGGATAGGACAAATAAGAGGGCGTATATAATTGCTTAACTGAACAGGGCAAAGGCTGCTACTGCAGGAAGGGCTAGGAGGGAAATGTATATTGCGTTTGGTACCACAACCAAAAAGACATAGATGTGAGTTTAATATAAATAAATTTAATTAAGTTATGAATAGTATAAAAAGGAAAAATAATAAAATATAGGGATGCCTTCAAAAACAAGATTTTGAATGAGTCGAATATATGTTAATCACTTTCAGAAGGGTACCCAAATTAGCAAGTGCCTCCCAGACAGATTCTCTCAAAAATGGGAAAGGGCTCAGGTGAATCCAGAAGGCGCAATGTTTAAGACGTTGGTGGAAAACCAAGATAAAGTCTTGGATAGGACAAATAAGAGGGCGTATATAATTGCTTAACTGAACAGGGCAAAGGCTGGTACTGCAGGAAGGGCTAGGAGGGAAATGTATATTGCGTTTGGTACCACAACCAAAAAGACATAGATGTGAGTTTAATATAAATAAATTTAATTAAGTTATGAATAGTATAAAATGGAAAAATAATAAAATATAGGGATGCCTTCAAAAACAAGATTTTGAATGAGTCGAATATATGTTAGGTATGTATGCTTATGTGTATGTATGTATATAGTCACATAGTATAACTGTTTCCAATACGAATCACCCTAATAATTGTTTAAGGTTTCGTAACGTATGTGAATTTGCTTTGCATGCAGATTCACACAATATGAATTTCAACTTAAGTTTACCGTGTGAATTTGCATTGCAGGCAAATCGCATTTTAGTTAGTGTAATTCTATTAGTAAGCAAAATTTATGCTTGTGAATTTTAGCATTTATTTTAGTTTGTAAGATATTTTAAGAACAGTTAATAAAAAGTACTCAATAAAACTGGCCAGTTCAATATCAAAACTGGCGACGAGGATAACAAAAAAAATAATTTATTAATCAAAAAAGAGTTTGATTATTAAATTAAAATACATTAAAAGAATAAAGACAAACAAATCAAAAAAAGAGTTTGACTATTAAATTAAAATAAGTTAAAAGAATAAAGACAAACAAATTTATTTAATCAAAAAAGAGTTCGATTATTAAACTAAAACAAATTAAAAGACAAACAAATTTATTTAATCAGAAAAGATTTTGATTAATGAATTAAAAGTGAAGTTGGATGAATAAACCAAAATACTCGAAAAAAAAAAATGTTATGAAATTAAAATAAATGAAATACTCGTATAGCAAAAAAAAAAAAATTTTCCTAAACGAAATGTACTATAAATACACGTAGTATAAATAACTGACATACAACGACTTGAAAAGGTGTAAAGTAAATAAAATAAATACAAAGTACAAAACAAGGAAAAAATAGAAATTTCAAAACCGAGAGCAGACAAAAATTTTTTATATTAAAAAGAAGAGAAACAACTAAAGACAAAAGTGCAAACGAATTGAACTAAACAAAAGCTTGAAAAATAACTTAAAACAGCAATATCAAATGAAAATTGCAAATTCAAAGAAACTTTGGCTATTTAAAATCCAAGCGCATTATACACGCTTAATTGAAGTTACCATCTACATAACTGAACTCAACGATTGAGTCCAGGAAGGAAAAACAACATTGAACGAACAGTGGAATACCACATTTAATCTCCTAAAATTATAAAACACAAAGAAAGGAAGGGAAATAACAGCAGCCAAAACTGTAGACGGGAAGGAAGGAATAACAGCTGCAAAAAAGTAACTCAAGTTTATTATATGTATACTAAACAATTAATATAAGCTATTAACAATTGTCAAAAATTCATTACTTGCCAAAAAAATTAAATACTAATATAATTTTTTTTTTTGAAAAAAAAATAAAAAATATTTTTTTTTTGTTTAAATAAATGAAGAAAATATAAAATAAATATGAACGCGAATAATATCCAGGCATTCAGTGTATTTTTAGATTGCATTAAGAACTTAAGCACGTTAGATGGCTCCAGTAGGTACCAGCTACCTGAGTTCATTAAGCAGGTAGAAAACATCTTGCCTACTATAGAAGAGTTCGACGCTGGACATAATAATATTTTAATGGACTATCTAAAGGGCAAAATAGTAGGACAATGTAAAGAAGCACTACATAGACAAGGAAACCCGGACAAATGGGAAGAAATTAAAGAGGTACTAAAAGATAATTTCGGGGAAAAAGAAAATAGTAATAGCCTAATGGACAAACTTAAAACGTGTCGTATGACAGAAACTATAGAAAAATTTTACATGCAAATAACGGAAATATTAAGTAGGCTACAGAACAGAAACTTAATTTTCAGGGATAACTTATACTCTACATCAGCACGTAATGCTATAGCCCATCCAAGTATTCTAACTTCCGAGAAAATTGAAAAATTCCAGATAGATTTCATAAAGTTAAAACTGATTAGAGTGGGAATAATGTTAGATGTATCAAACTGTATAGTAATTGCAATAAAGATACCCAAAAACTATATAACTGTCGAGGTTCTCTTAGTAACCCCAATACCCAATAGAGAACACTTTCAAATTGTCCAAGCAAATGAACTAATAGTAACAATAAATGAAAGACAGTATACTTACGATAAAAACCTTTTAACAAAAGAATTAAAATCTGCTACAAACTGTGTTTATCGAAACACTTGTAAACTCGAATTTAATAACAGAACTGAAGTAGAATATATAGACGATGAAACTATATTAGTTAAAAACGCAATCTCTATGGAAATAACATAAGACTGTGACAACAGAACACTTACCCTTAATGGAAACTACATTTTATCATTTGGAAATTGCAAAATAATAATCGGGGATGATGTATACTTTAATAAGAAAACTGAAATTAGAAACACTTTCTTTTATCGTACAAACAATTATAGTTTGACTGTTAATGAATTATTATTAGTTTCGAGAAAATTTTAATGCCGTACTTTGAAAACATAAAAGAGATCAGGGAATTGAAGTATCATAGGAATGTATCATATGGTATCAGTACGGGTTTATTTTTATTTCTCCTCGGAATTTCGATAGCGTTGTGCCTGAGATGCAAGTATAGGAAAACCAAACGCGATGTTGGATTTAAAATCGAAATGACTTCCACTGCTGACATTGCCAAAGTCGAAGGTGATGAAGCAGTACAGGGACCTTTAAAAACTAAATAAGATACGAATTTAAAAGTCTTGTTATGCTAATATAAGAAATTAAACATAATACGTAGTAATAATTATAAAATTATTAAGAGAAAAAAAAATCATACTTTAAATGTTAATTGTGAAACATAATCAAATTGAAAAAAAAAATTTATAAAAATTTATTTATGCTCTTTTTTTTCAAAATAATATATCATGAACTATAAATATTATCTTTAATTAAATAGTTATGTATAAAATTATACTGTGTCAGCAGGGACTACTGAAACTGAGGGTGGAAGAGTCACTTATAACTGTTTCCAATACGAATCACCCTAATAATTGTTTAAGGTTTCATAACCTGTGAATTTGCTTTGCATGCAGATTCACACAATATGAATTTCAACTTAAGTTTACCGTGTGAATTTGCATTGCAGGCAAATCTCATTTTAGTTAGTGTAATTCTATTAGTAAGCAAAATTTATGTTTGTGAATTTTAGCATTTATTTTAGTTTGTAAGATATTTTAAGAACAGTTAATAAAAAGTACTCAATAAAACTGGCCAGTTCAATATCAAAACTATATACACACGTATGTATGTGTGAATATACATAAAAAAATGCCACACTAACAGTGATGTCAACTTTGTCAGAGCAAAAAGCACTAAATGCAGTAAGCATATTTGTATATTTATATTGGTATATTTTTATTTTTTATTTACTTTTTTTTATTTATTTATTTATTTTCAATACGGAGAAGCCCACATTGCCAATTATATATGTATTGCATGAGTAAAAATTATAAACTTAAGTTAACAACAATTATAAATTTACTACATTTTTGTAATAATTTCAATTATATCGAGCTATGTTTCGATTTTGCTTATACATAAGTAGAATATGAGTAGGAAAATAATTTAAGTTCATTTGGCAAGACACTCCAATTATGGTGCACTATTTTAACAAAATACAGATCAACGAGAGACGTACGGCCTAAAGGAACAGATATTTTAATGTTACGTGTAGAATTCATGAATGAAAATAAATTAACCAATTGTAATGGGCTATTTGATTTAATAGTTTTGTAAAAATTAAGTAGAACTCGTAGGCTTATATAATCCTTAAAGCTACATTTCAGAAACAACTGAATTTTATTTACAGAATAAAGATTTCAATTAAAATTTTATTTGTACTTTTTCTTTTATATAACTGCCTAAATTAAATCATTCCGTATAGACGAAATATAAAAACACTTGAATAAAATTTACGTGGAAATGTTTTAGGATTTTGGTCGATATCGATTCGCTCAATTTCTTACTGGGGGTAGATTGTAACTCGAATCGAAATGAAATGCATTCTGCGTGTAATTAGCACACAAATCGAAAGAATTTTCTTTTGTTTCAAATTGCAGAGTACAGTGTTAAGTGTACTTAATTATATACATGTATATGTATTTATGTGTATGTTGTTACGGAAGGGTGCATCCTTCAATTATTTAAATATGTTTTTTCTGGAACTAACGTTCAAAACTCATTTTAAAATTTTAACCATATTCCCATTTTCCAATAACTTCCCCCTAACAGAAACTTTTCGCTAGGGTGGCAACGTCCTTTCCAAAGTAAATTCCTTATTTAATCAACACTGATTTTCATAGATTCTTTTTGTAATGGCGCTTCTTCTTATGCATAAAACATAGAGAATAAGAAAGAAAAAGTGATGGCGTGCGGGCAAAAGCAAATCAATCATAAAGTATCAGTAAAAGAGTTTGGTCGAGTAGAGTTCAGCGGAAAAGTAAAAGTTTTGAACACAAAATAAGAAAAACAAAGATTAAAGATACTAAGTGCAAGCAAAGTGAAAGGTTTAATTAAATTAAATTAAAAAAGGAGAGAGAAAAAAGGAAATTAAGACTTGGGTGTAGCAAAGAAAAAAACTCATTAAACATTTCGGGTTCTTTTTTATTGTATTCACTTACTTATGTACATGTACATACGTATTAAGTTACACTTACATTTTTGATTCCCCCATGTGACATAACCTAAAGAACATTAAATAAAAAGAAATCTACCCTGTGAGACAAGCTTGTGGTTAACAAATGTACGAAGTCGAAAAGAAACCAAATTAAACCGAAATTTCAAAAATATACAAAATTAAACTTAAAATTCAAAAAGAAACTAAATTAAAAAAAAAAACTTCGGGAAAAGCACAAAATTAAACTTAATTTCGAAAATAGCAAAATCAAACACAAAACTCGAAAAGGAACTAAATTGAACCAAAATTCCAGAAAAAGGACAAAATTAAACCCAAATTTAGAAAAGGTCAAAATTAAGCTTAAGTTTCGAAAAAGTGACAAAATTAGACTTCAAAATCCAAAGAGAACTAAATTGAACTAAAATTAAAAAAATATAAACAAAACGAAGCTAAATTGAAACTAAAAGTTAAGAAAGGAACTACAATGGAACGAAATTAAAACTAAAATTTGAAAACGCAAAATTAATCTAAGAATTTGAAAAAAAAATGTAAAATGAAACTAAATCAAAACTAAAATCGGAAAAATAAAACCAACCAAAAGAAACTAAATTAACTAAAAAATTTAAATGGCAAAATATAAGCTAAATGAAGCTAAAATCTGAAAAAAAAATCGAAGTGAAAACTAAATTATATTCATAAAGTTTGGCTAAAAATTTATAAATCTATTTAAATAGAAAAGTTTCAATCAACCCTCGTATAAGCAAATGCGAGAACAAGGGCAAGTTTTTAAAGCATTTTGCTTTAAAAACTTTTTTTTGCTTATTTCCTTAGTTTTTTATGAGAAATGCTTTATGTGATACACCTTGCTTATATTTGCTTATTAAGCAAGTTGGCAATCATTTTCTTTAAAGAAGAAAGGTTTTGAGTCATTCTGTTAATAAGTTAATATCTTGTACCTTTTCTTACTTATGTATCTTCTTAAGCCTGAGTATTCAAATAAAACTTCTTGAGAAGGAAAAGAAAATAAATATAAAGGAAAATAAACCTATCTATATGCTACACTAGCAGAACTTTAAATAATCACGATAGGAATTATAGCGTAATTGAGAAGGAACTCCTCGCTATAGTGTGGGGGGCTAGATATTTCCGTCCCTACTTGTTCGGGAAAAAATTTTCGGTCCATAGGGACCACCAACCTCTGAAATTGCTGTCTTCTCTAAAAGAGCCTAATTCTAGACTGAGCCGTTGCAAAATCTTGCTCAGTGAATACGAATTTGACGTGGAAAGGACAATAATGTGGCCGATTTCCTTAGTCGTTTGGAGCCAGAGAGGGTGGAGGATGAGGATTGTGATATTAAATCACTTTTCGAGGTTTCCGAAGATATGGGGACCGTACATAGTCGACGGGAAGATGACTTGAGTGCCTAATGAAATAGCCCAAGAATGAAATACGCGTTGTATTGGTTATGCTCCGTCATGCCGTTTAAGTGAAATGCAACGACAAGTATTGGCTAATGCGAGAATAACTGCTAAGGACTTCCCTGCTGATATAACTGGTTTTCGAATCAGTGTAAGATTATTAAATTCTGTCTCTAAATATTTACTTGAAGTACCGACTTTGGAATCCGGTCCTATACCTACATCTATTACTGGATCACAGTGTCAATTAATTATTGATAAAGTTGATGAAAGACCAACTCAACTTCGCGCTATTGACGATACCGGTAATGCATCTTTCGTTTCTAATTCGCCTTTTCACGTTTCTGGTTCGACGTCTTATTTGGTTGGCAGTTTCATGTATAGAGTGGAAAAACAATTAACACGTGCCGCCGCTTCTTTATTCTTTCCTTACCGAATCGATAATCCAACTAATGCTCAGATTGGTGTATTAAACACTTCGAATACCGGATGGTCACCTTTACTAATGAATATTACTCACCTTTCTAATGTAACTTTTAAACCTCAATGGCTAGTACCTAAAAAAAATAACTTGCCCATTTGTTGTCCAAGAATACAGTAAGCACATGGAAGGTGTAGACCTCATAGATAGCTTCTTGGAAAGAAACCACATAATATTGATTTAAAAAAAATGGTACCTGCATATTCGTTCTCATTTATTTGATTTAGCACTCATAAATTCTTGGATAGTTTATAAAAAATAAAATGCTGACGTAAGAAATGTATCACAAAAGGACCTGCTTACAATGAGCCAATTTAGGAATGAGTCGGCATTTGTTCTATGTACCAAAAGAGACAATAAAGACGTTGAATTGTCAACAAAAATAAGAAAAGCTTCTGCAACTCCTGCATCCTCGAAAGACATAAGGAAGGATGGTTCCGATCATTGGACAAAAGTAGGTGGATCACCCAGATGCAAATACCCAAAACGCAAAGGTTAGTCACTAATAATTTGTAGCAAATGTGAGGAATCTAAAAATTCAAAAATATTATTAGTGAATGTCATACAGATATTTCACGAAACTTCGACGAGTACAACTTATAGTCGAATAATAAAATAAACTGTTAAATTAAGATTTGTTAATCACGTCTCAGGCTATATTGTTTAATTCCTAGGCTGCTCATTACAAGACTTTATAAATATTAGAATCTTGTGTAATATGCAGTTACGCATAAAAAATAGGGTCAACAATTTTTGTCACATAAAAATTAAAATCTCTTCAAAAATTTTTAAATTACTTAAATTATTTTTTACAAATGAAGGTCTATAGACCTTAAAAAATTAGTATATGGGCAACGTTCGTAAATTAAGATAATGTGGCAATCTGTCGTCAATCAGGAATGCCAAAAATTAGTAAAAACAAAGAATAAGGTCAACGGTAGAGCTGCAAAACTATCGATGGTAGCATCGATAGTTTTATTTTAAGTGTACTATCGATATTTTGTTCGACAAAAACACGCTACTAAAAAAGCAAAAAACAAAGTTAATAAAAACGGTATGACGGCGACTGTGAAATAAAAATGCAACATTCAAATTTCGCCGCCTTTGAACCTTATGTTTATGATTACATATATAAATGTGAAAAATATATTAATTAGTTTTGATTTGTTTCAACATAAGATGTCAGTTTTTAACTAATAGAAACAAATTGCATAAAAAATACAATTATTATGTACCAACGGCTTTTAACATGAATAAATTTGGCGGCGCGCGGCTAAATTTGACGACTAGTCGACTGTCTCCGCTCTCTAATTTTTAATAATAGCATATACATTAGGGGTACAACTTTTTGAATTTTTTGAAAAAAAAAATTTACATGGCATAACACGATGAGGAATAGTAAAAAAAATGATAACTGCGTTTTTAGTTTTTCGATTTATTTCAAAAACTTCACGCAGAATTTAAATTGAAAATTCGTATGCAAATTTCATACATATGCCAAGAAAAAACACCATATGAGATTATGTTCTTTTCTTTGTGTCTGTTTTGTTTTGCTCTTCTTCTGTTATTCATCGTATTTTTGCATATGACAAAAGTACATAACGGTAAATTTGAGTAAATGCTTTATGAATGATTGAAACTTCGTATAAGCGTCGCGCCAGTTGCTTTTATTTAGCTGTCGATCTCTCATTCAGTGCGTGGCGGCTTGAGTGAAAGTGTCTTTTTTAATTAACAATGTCCTTTAAAAAAAGTGGTGCTGAAGTTTTAAAAAATTCAAAAAAATGGGAAAACAATTTAATAACATTTGAAAAATCTAAGAATAAGAGAAGAGAAATCAATAGCATTGAAAACCCCTTGAGTGAATTGTGTAAGATTCCAAAAAAGACCGTGATTATAGGAAGGTATAATGAATTAGCAAAAACGGAGAAATTTAAAAAGAAAAGATGCCAGATTATTACAAACGAAATGGTTGTATTGTGGTCGAAACTAAACTTTCCGAGCATAACACGTATAGCTGCAGAACGGAAGATAACAAAAGTATTAAACGATTATTCAACATTTTTAAAATTCCCGGATGGCAGAAATGTTACAATGACGTTCAACAAGTTATGTGATATAACTGATTTAAATGGTGTCTGGCTAGGAACTGAGGACAAAAAGTTGTATGAACTCCAAACAACTACAAATGGAGAAGTTGGGTACACGACAGCTAAAGCAGTTAATGTGCATCCCTCCAAAGCTACCCTTTCAAGAAAAAATGTTCAAAGCACCTCGTGTTTAAATAAAGTGGCGCTCAACACGTCAACATCATCAGCTGAATCTGTCGAGCAATCACATTCTCCACCTGTTGGTGAATATAAAGCTCCTCTTCCAAGAAAAAGAAATGCGAAGTGTTCAACAAAAGCAGCAGTGACAATGGTAACAACAGCCCATGTAAGCACCAAAAATGCCGCTAAAATATGTAAAGAATTGTCCAAAGAAGGATTAAATACAGCAACACCAACACAAGCAGGTATTCACAAAGCGATGGTTAAAGCAGCGCTGAACTTGGAAAAAAATTATAAGAATTCCTTAAGAGATGACATTTGGTGTATTCATTTCGACGGCAAGAAATTTGGGAAGAAAGAAGTGCAGGCCGTGGTGTTAACAAATGAAACTAAGGAAGTAAGAGTAGCGGCAATGGTTCTTGAAAACGGGAAAAGTTTGTCAATTTTTGAAGGTTTCTATTTAATAATATATTTTTAGAGCATTAATTAACTTTCTATAACTTTTTTAAGGAATAAGGAATGTCTTGGATAAATTTAACCTTTGGAATTCCATAAAAATGATTGTTAGTGACACAACAAACGTTAATACAGGAGTTAAAAGTGGAGTTGTTCGTTTACTGCAGAATTGTTTTAAGGAAAAACATTTGTCCCCACCGCAGTATATTGGATGCCAACATCATGTATTAGATTTAATTTTGAAGCATGTGATGAATGAGTTACTAAGTGGAAAGTCGACATCGCCAAACATCAGTTATGACATATTTACCGAATTGATTATGAACTACGAAAACCTAAAACAAAACTACAAACAAAACGAAGAAAAGTTGACCTTAAGATCTATTAAATGGCGTGATGACATGCAATTTTTATATGAACTAGGGCAATATCTTAAATATTATGAAGTAAGCAACAAGTTCCCATACATAAAATTTAGAGTTTTATCAGCGCTCAGCAACGCTCGATGGAATTATAGAGATATTCTAGCGATTTTAACGTTCATACTAATACCGGAACACAGAATGCAACTTTTGCCAATTTGCCAATTCATATGCAGCGCATGGTATGATGTTTGGTTCTCGGATCACCGTTTTCATAACAATGATTTTGAAATATTGGAAAAATCCGTCAAGCAATTCGAAACTGCGCATAAGTGTTTTCTAAAACACTGGGTAAAGGAAGATTCTGCCATTCTGAATTTAAAAAGATCTAATATTTGCGCTGAAAGAGCCATCAAAGTTATTCAGGAAATTTACCCTTTTTGTAAATCTGAATATAGTTTAAATCTTAAGTTTATCTCAAATAATATAAAAATGAATTAAATAATGAACTAAAACGTATATTTACTATAAAAATGTATTTGTCTTGTACTTAAATTAGTTTTATTGCTTCTAAATCAAAATTTGTCTTCTTCTTCTTCGCATATAACATATGAATTTTTTCAATTTAAATTCTGCGTGAAGTTTTTGAAATAAATCGAAAAACTAAAAACGCAGTTATCATTTTTTTACTATTCCTCATCATGTTATGCCATGGAAAGTAGTTGTTACAAAAATAGACTACCCCTAATATACATATTACAATAAGTAATTTTTTTTAAAAATTTGTCTTACAGCTAGATACAGCTAAAAATTTACGGTTCTGCAATTATGGAGAAATATCTGCAAAGAGTAAATGATAAGTGTGTTCATAATATGAATTAATTAAAATGTTTGCATAAATGTATGCTCATATAAACACATTATTTGTATACAGATGATGGCAAAGAAAGTACTGTAGCAGACAGTAGCGAGGAGTCTGATGTCGAAGTGGTCATAATAAAACGCAGTTTTTTCAACAAATTAAAGGCAATAAGTGAAATGCCGTTCATGTGGCAGAGTTTATAAAACCTGTGGCAACACGTCAAATCTATTTGACCACCTGAAACGGGCTCATCCAAATTTTCAAGAAACGCTAAAGTCATTGAACACAATATATGCGTTTTTTAAAAAAGAAGAAATATACGGTTCAGACACAGATCGTAAAAAGAATATTGATGCTGCTTTAATGACAATGATTGCCAGCGATGTACAACCATTTAGTGTAGTGGAGGACAAAGGTTTCCGCGAGTTTGTCTATTGTTTGGATCCTCGCTACGTTTTACCATCAAGAACAACACTGCAAAATGTTATGGTCGGAAATTTGTACAGCAGTACTAAAACAAACTTGAAAACAATTCTTGATGAAATTGATTATTCGACGCCCCTATACCAAAAGATGCTACATCCAAAATTCACAATATTAGAGTTATTAGTATATTAATGTTTCACAAACCATTCTGTATTCTGCCAAAAAGTCCTACATCCTTGTTTTAATTTTTGGTTGCATAACAAGCAAAGTTCTATATTCATTTTGTCTTCCTTGGTATGCCAAAAGGTGCTATGTGGATGTAGAACTTTTTGCCATACCAATTTTGGAAGAAGAAAAGCGCCATAAGCATTGTAAAACCGGGTAAAACGGGCAAAATCTGGCTATAAAAGCGGGTAAAAAAGCACTAAACTTTTTTTATTTCGTTTATTTAAAAATTTTTATTCAAAATTCTTTGTTTTAAGAATTTATAGTTTTAAGTCTTTCCTCAAAATTAATTATTTTTTTTTGGTTGTTGGTTTCGTAATAACAATTCATTTGGAAAAATTAAAAAACAAAATTAAATCGGCGCACGCCGGTTTTAGGCCGCCACCGACTAATTTTTAGGTCGAGCCGCCGCCGCCGATAATTATGGTTGGCTTAGATCTCTGTTCTGTATCCGACAGGTGACGAATCAATAGAAATGGAGTTAGAAGAAGCTGCCATTAGACAGAAATCAGAATCAATAGAAATGGAATTAGAAGAAGCTGCCATAGGACAGCTAAATGAAAGTGATCAGGGTAGGTATAACTTTTCTGAAATTAACAGTAGTTTATGTCAATTAAACTGTCCTTGTCCTTGTAGATGTGCCCGGTCCAAGTAAAAAACGTTCAAGATGGAAGCAGCGGAAGCCTGAAGAATGGAAGAAGAATCTAAGAAAAAAAAGACGTGTTCTCGGGGTGAAAAGCATTTGAATGAAAAAGGAAAGATGAAAATGGCGAAGTTGATGAATCCTTTGATAAACCACTCTCACAAAGAACCAACGAATTACAAGTGCAGTTTATTTACAGAGGAAGATCGTCTGGAAATATTCAATGATTATTGGAAAAAAAGAGATACCTTTAAAGCTAAACGCAACTTCCTCCTGAAATTTACCAAAGCCATTCCAGTGAAAAGAAGAAGATCCGAAAAAGAAGTAAATTTCCGAAAGAATTTGGCTTATGAATACGTTTAACCAAAAAACAATGAAAATTTAAAAGTGTGCCGTGAATTCTATTCTTCTGTGCGACCCTTGCAATTTCGTACAAGCCCATTGCTTTCGCAAACAAAGATCGACCAAACACTGGTGAATTTTTGGGCGAAGATCAAAGAGGAAAACATGAACCTCACAACAAATTGAAGCCAGAGGTAATTGCTGCCATCAAGAATCATATTGAATCTTTCCCACCAATAGTCACACTATTGCCGAAAATCATCAAAAAGATTGTATTTAAGCAGTGGTTTAAGTATTTCGAAAATGTTTGATCTTTTCAAAGAAAAAGCAGCGGGAACAGATTCTGCAAAAGTCAGTTATGAAAAGTACAAACAAGTTTTCGGTAAGGATTACAACATGTCATTTCACAAGCCCAAAAAAAAATTATGTGCTACGTGTACCCTTGCCGAATCAGCCATTGAACCATCAGAAGAACAAAAATCTGATTTCGAAACACACATTAAACGAAAATAATTAAGCCGTGCTGCAATAAGATCAGACATTGAAAGTTGTGCAATGGATAAATAGTTGATAGTTGCTACCATGGATTTGCAATCACTTTTGCAGATACCACAGGCTGAAGCAAGCCCATTCTATTACAAAAGAAAACTATGCGTATACAACTTCACTGTTTATAATGAAGCAACTCGTGATGGAACTTGCTACATTTGGTCTGAAGTTGATGGCAAAAGAGGAAGTAGTGAAATCGGATCTTGTGTGAAAACATTCATTGAAGGAGAAATGCAAAAAGGGTATCGAAAAATTATTTTGTGGTCTGATAATTGTAGTGGGCAGAACCGCAATCGTTATGTTGCTGCAATGTTGCTTCAGTTAGTACAAGAATCTCCCATTGAAATCATCAAACAAAATTTTCTAGAAGTGGGCCACACTCAAATGGACGTCGACAGTATGCATTCTGCTATTGAACATTCGGCCAAAAACTGTTCTCTATTTTTCATGAATGATTGATCAAACGTTATTCGTCAAGCTCGGCGTAAGCATCCATACCATGTGGTACGAATGTCACATAGTGATTTCATTGATTTAAAATTGGTCAGTGCCAGATCAATGAAAAAAGTTATTGTGTTCAATGACGGAGAAAAATTGAATTGGTTGAATATAAAATCATTGATGTTTTGCAAATCGATGCCTGGGAAAATTGGTGTTAAATAGAACCATGATGAACAAGAATATAAAGTACGAAAAATATTCATTTGATAAATCAGTGAGTTTATTTACAAGTATAATTTTTATTTTTAGTTTGTTAATGTTGAAGTGCGTAAAGTCAGAGGAAGGCCAGCTATTAGTTGGCCATTACTTTACGAACATCTCCTGCCTATAACAGAAGCCTAAAAACGGGACTTGCAAAGTTTATGTGCTCAAAAGCTTATTCCACAGGAATTCCATGCTTGGATTGAGTGTGAAACATGTCTTTTAGTATTTAGTGCAAAAACCAAAGTTTAAAAATGCTTTCTTTCAGCTCATTGCCAATTGGAAATGAAACCGTTGAATCGAATTCCGAATCAGAGGATAATTAATTTTTCAACCTTTTGTTCATTAGTATATTACTAGATTTGTTTTTCGTTAACATTCCTTGTTTTGAAATAAATGTTATTTGAAAAGTGTGTCTTTAGAGAATTACCAGGGTTCTATATCCATTCTTTTGTGTAACATTAATAAACCAATAATATGCCAAAAAGTGCTATATCCAATTTTTACAATAATCCAATGATGGTGTAAAGTTTTCATCTGACAAAGTATGTATAATTTTAGGCAAGTATTAACTACATATAATTTGAAAGTATCACTGCATTTCAAAATAATTTGAATTTTAGCTAGCCGTTTCAATAGTATTTTCCAATTTTCTCAAAATGAGCAAAAGTGTATATAGCACCTTCTGGCATAGCGGCGACGTATTGTTCCAATTTGGACACAAAGACAGCTCTGTTTTTAATAAAGTAAATAAAAGTATTCACATTATAAAGACTTTTTGTTTTGAGAATTTTGTATATCGTTGTCATTAATTTCTGTACTATAACCATGTCTAATGATTATCAGGTATTTGTAAATGAGTTGCTTGCCCATATTGAGGGAACAACAACGGCTCAATTTGACACAATTGTATCATCATATTCATATCAAGGATTTGATACGGTGATGATTATGAAACAATTAAGGGAAAGAGGGGAAGGTAGAGAACTAAGGAAAGATATTGGAATTATGGTAGTTATCTTCCTAACCAGAGGGAATAAGATAACTACAATACTGAAGAAAACAGCATCAGAGTCAGCTGCTGTTTTAGCTGAGTTATATAGAGTATATAATATACTCAATGGATCGCCAAAGGCTAACACTGATCTGACTTTGGCCAGAGTAGCTGCCTCTTTTCCTGTGGCGACAATAGAAATATGCACAAAAATAACAACACTAATCAGACCCGGTGATTCATGGTTACTAGCCCATGGAGTGGGAAATTTAAAGAACTGCCTAAAGTGTCCAGGCATCTTTGGACTGTTAAGAAAAGATTTACACAATAATGATGCTGGTCTCAAATTTATAAGAGCCCTTTTATTGATCCAGCATGCCGAGTCGTAGTCAAGCACTCGAAATAAACTGTTGTTTAAATATAAATTAAACTAACTGAGGGATATCTCACAGTTACGTGTCATTTCATCACAAACGATTTTGTTTTACGTTCTGCTGTTTTCTAAACCAAAAAACTTTTGACTAGTACATAACGCGCAAAATATAGCACATTTTAGGAAAAGTGACTTCACACACATATTAGGAAAAGTGACTTCAATTGTAACTGACAATGATAGCACTATGATAAAGGCATGCGAATTGTTGCAGTTAAGAAATGTTCCATGCTTCGCACTAGCTGTGAATCTTGTAGTGCAAGATTGTTTGGCACAGGATAATATAAAGAGCATTTTGGCTAGGTGTAAGAAGATAGTAACATATTTTAAAAGCAGCACCATTGCCTGTGAAAAATTCAGAGCAGATCAAGGCAGAGAGTTTTACATCATTCGTTAAATCGTATATATGAATTGTTCAAGATTCAACACAACTGACTCAAGAAAAAAACAAATTCTATAAGGTCGCGTCCTTGCTAACTTAAAGAAAATCTAAAGTGGACGAAAATTTATTTTTCGCTGCTGTACGACTCGTCTTACTTGAAATGGCGCGCTGCCGCCGCCGATGTTTAAAAAGTTCAACTGCCGCCACCGATAAGCATACTTCGGCTCAACACTCTTTAAAGAAAACCAAAACATAGTAAATTAATACAGAAGTTCGTAGATTTTGTGCAAGAAAAACTTTGATTTTCAGCTTTCGTTGTTTAGAAAAAGTATTTGCATAATTATTTAAGTGTATGCTAATTATAAATAATAAAAATGGACAAATTTTTAAATAGGTAAGTTATCTAAAATATAAACTGTAATTTTTTTAATACTCACATGTTTTTTTAGATGTGTGACCAAAACCGATACAGCTTCATGTTCAAAAAATAAAAAAGACAGAAACTTTAGATCGGATTGGTTGTTATTGTATCCATGGTTAAAAGAAGATCAAAAAGGAAAGAAACTGTGTACTCTGTGTGATACAATAATTATTGGGAGTCAATATCACCTTCAGAGACATGCCGATACAGACGTCCATAAAAAATTAGAAATTGAAGCCAGAAGCACACCAAAATTGGATAATTTCATTACAAAGGTAACAGCTTCAGATTCTATTTCCAGCAAAGCTAGGAACATGGAGATTATGTTGACAAATTTTGTGGCTGAACATAAAGCTACAAAATACATTGTGGACTGTATTAGCCCACCCAATACAAAACAAGTTGTTAATTTTTGCAAACAACAATACTTTTCAATCGTTGTGGACGAAAGTACGGACTGCACAGTGTCATAAAATTTGGCCATTTTGGTACGATTATTTGTTGCAAAATGTGTTGATCGCTTATTGACCTTGGTTCAAGTACCTAACGCCTCTGCTAAATCGATTTTTAGTGTTATCATGGAAGTTTTACAGAATAATGAAATTCCTATTAACAATTTAGTCGGATTTGGTGCGGACAATTGTTCAGTTATGATGGGGAAGAGTAATGGTGTGCAGACTTTGTTAAAAGAAGTTCAACCAAATATGTACGTCAGTGGTTGTATCTGCCACAGTTTGAATTTGGCGTCTCAATATGCTGCGTAGTGTTTGCCCAAAACAATCGATGAACTAATAAGAGGCATTAACCATTACTTTTGCAACAGCTCTTCTCGAAAATCAGATTTCTCAAACTTCCAAAAATATTTCAACTCAAAAGAACATGCTATTCTCAAATATGCACCAACAAGATGGCTATCGCAACAAACAGCAGTGGATAGAATAATCGAACAGTGGGATCTTTTAACATATTATTTTACTCTATCAAACTTCGAATCGAAAGAAAATGAAAAAACTGGTTTTATTTTGAACAATCTAAATGACGATGCAATGAAATTATATTTCTTTTTCTTATCCTATGTTTTGAAGATAACCAATGATATCAGTATTGAAATGCAAAGTGAAGATTCCCGTGTTCATGTACTAATCAAAAGGATTTCATTTTTGTTCAAACAGTTGGCTCGAAATTTCTTAAACAAGCAATATATTGATAGTCTTGATATAAGTTGAATAAATCTTAACAACAACCAGCATCCAACAAAAGAAATTTATTGTGGCGCAGCAGTCGAGCTCTGCATCACAACAATATCTATACCTGAAGAAGAAATGCTTAAACTTAAAAAAAAAATGCCAAAGAATTTTACACCAGGTTTTTGGAATATTTGAGAAAGAAATATGATTTTAATGACTTCTTTTTAAATTGGTTTCCCAAATTTTCCCCTGACCATGTTTTAGGTGGAGAAACAATGTTGTTCCTTTTATATGAAATTATTTCCATGTGAAACTGAAATGGTAGAAAAAATCAACAACGAGTATCGAGCTTTGTGAGACTTACCAGAATTGAAAAAATATAAGGACTTAAATATATCCCAATTTGGAATGAGGTTTCTGCAATGAAAAATGGTTTGGATTAACTTTTATTTTCAAACATATACAAAATCGTTCAAGGGATTCTATCTATTCCACACTCTTCGGCAAGTGTTGAAAGAGTTTTTTCAGATCAAAATTTAATTAAAACTTAAATAAGGAACATGCTTTAGATAAACACTTTGTCGTCTTTAATACAATATAAAGATTTACTAAAGTCAAACTCAAAATTATGCTATGACAGTGATGTCTTAAAAATGATAACCCAAAAAAAATGTTACAAACTCTAATTTTGAAAACGAGCGAGTTATATACACGCTACCAACAACACAAAGGCCAATACTCTAGAGATGCAACATTTAATTTCCAAGAATGATTTACTTATATTTTTTTACTTTTATTAAATTGATATTTTGTCTTGTGTGCAATTTCAATAAACCTTAATTCCACACAAGCTCCATTTTTTATTTTTTTATTAATATTTTGCTTTATGTGCAAGTTCAATAAACTGAACTTCCACATAAAAATAATATTTCGTAATTATCATTTAGCTTAAGTTACATTGTTTTGTACTAATTACCTTTAAGCTTAATTTGCATTTTGTAATATATAAAACATTGTAAAATAATTAATAAATTGAGAAATAAATTGATGTTCAACCTTAACCCTTTCACACATATGGGACACATATGTCCCCGTCAACTTTTACGAATTTGTGCTAAACTTATTGTAGTAAATGACTTTACGAACTTATATTTTAAAATTTGATAGTTGGTTCTACTCTGTTAAGGTTGGCTGCACTCAACAAGTTTGTGTAGAGAAAGAAAACTTCGACGCCAATGTGCCAAATTTTCAGTCGACTGGATTTTTTTTGCGAATTTGTGCATTAAATTTGATTCTTTGGTAAATTTTCTGTGAGCTTTAAATTTTTTTTTTTAAATTTATTATAAGAAAAAATACTATTTTTTGCAAAAAATTTTAATGGGACACAGGTGTCCTAGTGTGCATCAACGGAGTTTTGCCAACTGTGATAAAGAAACGTTTGGCATTTAGTTCTTTTTGTAAATATTAATAATTACCTACATATAATCCATTACAATTATAATAACTTATTTCAGAATATGTTTAAAGGAAGGTGTAGAGAATTTTCATTGAAAGAAAATGAGATATTCGAAGTTTTAATGGCTGACAATAGTGATGACGATGACGGTTTACAATAGATGATGAAGATCAACAGTTTTTGTCGCAAGACATAGATGCAGGTCTCTCCACTGTTGAGATTGAAAACAACATTACACCGACAGTACGTGAGAATGTAGGAAATCCAGAAAAAGTGCAGATCCACAATATATACAAGAATATACACCTTTTAAATGGAAGAAAAATTCTTATGTACCTCATAATTTTTGCGATCAAGAACTATACAACTATGGAGAAATTAATATATTAAATAGCTTTGGATCTATAGAATTAACACCAATTACGATCTTTAATTCAGTGACGAATTTTGACAAATTAATCGACGGCAAACGTGATGCCAGTTAACCGGTTTGAGGACAAATTCCACCTGCAACACGCTGCATCCAACGAGGGAGCTGGTATCCGTCTCCGGACGCCGTGGACAAGGCGCCAGGTAGCCGTGGAATGAATAATCAAATTTTTTTTATTATTATGTCGCATAATTTATATATTTGTAATTTATTTTATATTTAAAGTATCTTTTTTTATTAAAGTTTTTTGTAGCGCATTAAGTATATATATGTATATATATATTCGTTTTTTTTATGAATGCATACTATAGGGAAACAATTAAATTCTTCTAATTAAAATTTGTTTTACCCCCTGTTGGGTATATTTCTCCGCCGAAGGTTAGGTTGAGCTCACCCTAGGTTGATAGGTCGGAATTGTTGTTTGAATAGGGTAATTGCCCTTAAGTCCTGAAGAAAAATTGTTTTCCTTCAATTCGAAAATCTTAATTTGTAAAAAAAAATTTTTTTTATTTTTATTCATATTTTCATTTTGAAATTTTTTTTTGTTTTTATTTTTTAATTAAATTCGAAAACTAAAGTTGGATAAATATAGGATTTTTGAGTTTACTTCATTAGCTTTTATTTCCTTTGTTTTGTGTAAATAAAGCGAAAATGTTATGTATATTTTATAATCTGAAATGAATTTTTTATTGCCCAAAATGATGGGTTGAGTTAAATTCTTCAGGCTGTAGGGACTAGCGGTAAGTAACCATCATAAAGGTTCGGGATAACCTAACAAAATTTAGGCCAGGTTATCATGGTGAAATCCAGTAGGAGGGAGGCCACGGTTAGCCTAAAAGGCCGGCTAACTAGACAATTGTATTGAGAGAACAGACTTGTTATGTGTTTTTTTTTTCAATAGTTTTTTAAGTCAAAATTCCACTTCGGGCTCCAAATTATCTATATATTTATAAACATATTTTTTTTGTCTTGGTTTTACATCATTCCAAGCGCAGCTGGCATGATTTTTTTTGTTTATTGTTGCTTAATTGCCCGAAGGTCGGCAAGAACACCCCCCAAGACGGCGAGCTCAGCCGGACCAGAACGCCAGCATGCCAGCGAGGCCGACAAATCTGGCAACCATACAAAATAATGCACCGACAGAAATGTCTAAACCAACACCATAAGCAACCCGGTAACAGAAGACAACAATAACAACTACCTACGACTCACTTTTCTTACGATAGGGCGTATAAGATGTGACCAGTTTTCGATCATTTTAATGAAAGTTTCCAAAAAGCTATGTCAAATACAAAAACTCAAGCAATAGATGAGCATATGATAAAATTTAAGGGGCACAATATAATGAGACAGTACGTAAAAAATAAACCAATCAAGTGGGGTTTTAAAATGTGTTGTAGAGCGGATTCACGCACAGGTTATTTGTTTCAATTTGATTTGTATACCGGAAAGAAGCAGGAAGGTTCAGAAATAGGATTAGGAGAGTCAGTAGTTTTGCAACTAACAAACAGCTTACAAGGCTTAGGCTGTGAATTATATTTTGACAACTTTTTTAACTCACCAAATCTGCAACGTAAATTAACGCAAATTAATATAAGGGCTTGTGGAACAGTTCGTTTCAACAGAAAAAATATTCCGTAAAATGTACCCGCTGATAAAACTATGAAAAAAGGACAAATATTTGTAACAAGCTCACAAGGAATTTCTTTTATAAAATGGATGGACAATAAAGCTGTTTTTATGTTGACAACTTTCTTTTCCTCGATACCAACATCCACAGAAAAGAGGCAAATACAGGTAAGCGGTGAGAAAATCAATGTCTCATGTCCGGAAATAGTGGTAAAATACAACAAAAACATGGGAGCAGTTGATTTAATGGATCAAAAAAAGGTTTGCTACGAGCTTGATCGTAAAACGAAAATCATATATTACCTGCGATTATTTTTGACTTGCTTGACATTGCTATGAACAATTCTTATATAGTATACAAAATTTTACACGATAAAGGGAAAATTGAAGGATCTTTGTTCTCTTGCCTGGAATTTCGGCAAGTTGTAGCTCGGTCGCTCATTAGCGACTTCTCGTCGCGACAGAGAACCTTTCCAACGGAAGTAATGACAAAAAAGCGAAAGAGTTATGCTCAAAAACATGGAAAACCTGATCATATTATGCAAAAGGCTAAAATTAGGAAGAGATGTGTACAATGTGCAAAAGCGTGCATTGAAAATCGAACAAAAAACACCTGCTCAACGTGCAAAGTTCATCTATGTTTTACAAAAGCAAGAAATTGCTTCGCTGATTATCATTAAATATTATATTAAATTAAATCAAATATAAAACTATAAATTGCTTAAATTTGGATCTATTCACAACCTTTAACGCATACTGGGACACATATGTCCCGTGTTAGAAAACACAGAACAATTTTAAAATTTTTGATTTTCTTATTATATTCTATTTACTTACATTACATTTAATAGATAAAACTAGTAAAAATCTTTATAACATTTCCCATAACACTATGTGCGTGAAAGGGTTAACTGTTGATTTTTTTTATTAAATAATAGTTTAAATACATATTTCGCGCTTAGTAAACAACATTTTAGATGATGATGATGTCTAGACTTTGCTCAAAAATTCTAGTGAGTTTGTGCGAACTATATAAAGCGGTGACGTACTAATGGCAAGTTATCCGTTACTGAGAAGTCAAGTCAGTCGTTGATCAGAAGTCAGTCGTTACTTAAAGTAGTTGTTACTCAGAAGACAGTTGATAATTAAGTTGTGTGAACAGTCTGTGCTTGCGATACAGTAGTGAGTTGATAGTTGAGTCTGTGCTTTACAATACGTGAATTGGAATTGAAGGGACTATAGTGACAGTTAAAGTCTGTCGTTGAACTGAGATTATTGTGGAGTCTATCGTGTTAACTGAAGAGTAAAGAGCTGATAGACGTGTGTTAGAGTGGAAAGTAAAGCCAGCGAAATGTTTTAACAACGGTGAGTATCGGCAGAGCGAGTCTCTTGTGTGACGAGCAGCAGACAAAGAGCAATGGCGTCAATACTAGTGCAGCCAGCTAAAAGACGTGCGTATACAACAGCAAGGAAGACGTAGTGGTAACCAGTTGCGAATATTTAAGTAAATTAAGCTGTATTATGGCTAATAAATCAGTCAAAGTTTAAGCGCTGGTTTAGTTAAACTAAACTCAAATTTATAAGTAGTTTAAACTCAACAGGAGTAAATCAGTGAACCATACCTTATATGTAGTTTAAAAAATAATATTATGGCAACACCAGAATAAATGTCTAAAACCAGCTGCTTTGCAACAGGCTATCAATTATATTTGTGTTTTACACAACCGAGAATACAAAAAGGCGGCACATATTGAAAATCAAAAGGTGATATAAAATATATTATAAACTTACCACAGTTTGAAATGTTTAAAAAAGTTTCGAATAAAAGATCGCCAAATTTCACTGAAGCTAAAATAAATTGTAAGCTTTGTGAGATCGAGAAATATAAAAATATAATAGAGTGCAAGAAAACAGACCGAACAAGATCTGAAGAAAACGTAGAGGCGTGGAAAAGAGTTGAGTGCGCTTTTAACGCACAGTTTGGCCAAGTTTTTCGGAGTCACTTGGTCCTCAAAACCAAATACGAGAATATAAAAAAAAACTGCCAAATCAAGATTTGCTGCTGATATACAAGAACAGTACCGGACTGGCGGAGGTGCATTGCCAGCTGCAACTGTAACAAATATAGACAACAAAATATCTCAAATTTGCCATCCAGAACAAATGTTTGGGAACGATGCAGTTTACGATGATGACATAATTGAAGTATGTAAGTACAAACGAATGATATTCACCCCTATCGCGAATGTTATGGGAATAATTTGTTTGGGAGTAAACGTGTATTCCCATCCCCAACAAATTGGTATCGCGAATGTTGTGGGAGTAAAAAGTCTATTGTGAATATCATGGGAGTAACAATTTCTATTTTGAATCGTTTGTTTTGATTTATAAATAGTGTTTATTTGCGTTTCCTGATTTTGGAAGAAGAAAATCAATCCACGTAACGATTGCAGCGAAGACATATACGCGATAAATCAGATCCGCTATCGTTAACGGAGACAAGGTAAAAGTCGTAAAGATTTAAATGTGTTTGTCTCTAAATCAAATGTTTTTGATAGGTGTTATGTTTTAATATTCTCCAAGCAAGACACGGCAATCAGGTTCAGGCCATGTCATGACAGGTGATTTCATTCAGAACCAGGGGTCGCTATGATCTTGCTATAAACAACTCTGAAAAAGTGCCAATAAAATACAACCCTAATTATGCGGCAAAGTATAGTGACGCTTTAGCGCGAGAAAACAATTTTGACGCAGGTATCTAAGCCGAAGTTTCAGCAAGAAGCTTCTTTTTTATTGCGTGGTGCGAAAAGGTGTAAACAAACGGGCGTGGAAGACTATAAGTGGAAGATCAGGATAAGAAAAGTAACGTGCGAAAAGGGACTAGGATATTGCGGGAGTTATGTCCGAGAAAGGTAAGAGCAGCCATTATAATCAAGGCGCAGACCGTACCTAAGTATGCGACAGGCATCAACACCACGCAGGGAAGCCAACAACAACAACACCATATATCACCTCCGGCGAACAACAACCACCAGTCGTTCGTCAGCGACACCTAACCACCGTGGCATCCAACACCATTCACTAGCACTGACGACAACAACGACAGCGATCACCACCAACTTTTCCGCAAACATAGTGAAGGTAGAGCCCGGCGGCAGTGAAAACCACGCTGGCCCATAACCTCAAAAACAACAGTGGCTGTTTGCCTACAGCATTAACCACTCCAGCAGCAGGAATTTACGCCAGCAACAACAACTACACCACTAACCACCACTATTTGCCCGCAACGACCAGCACCAGCTACAGCAGCGTCCGCAAACGTTTGATCACAAACGGCAACGCAAGCTGCAGCAACCACCAGTTTGCCCGCAACTATAAGAGAGGTAACGTCTAGCGGCTGTAAAAACGACCACCAGTCGTCAACAACAACAACCACACCGCTATACACCAGCAGTGGCCCATAACCTCAACACCAACTGGGGCATCCAACAACAACAACAGTAAAGGCAACGTCCAGCGGCAGTGAAACACGCCACTATTTGCCCCCAACAACATCGACAGCCACTACGGCAGGACCAACCCAAAGGAGCGCGGCAAGCATAAGTACCACCGTCAGCCTTTCCCGGTGGCCAGATAAATCCCAGTATACTTTGTAGTGTAGATTGATTAGCGTTTAAATAAAAAAGAAAGAAAAAATAGGATATCTTTGTATGGTGATAGGGGTACATGTAGGTACGTGGGTCGGCTGATAATTAGTGCGACAAGCTACTAGTATTTTAATATTAATTAAAGTATATGTGAGAGAAAGTGTAGTTTTGTAGTCTATAACGGAAATATTTATCTACTTTAATTTCAAGAATGATAGAAAAACAGATTACGACATGCGCATGATTTCCCGCTAGATGACGTATATTCCCCTAAGAAAGGGTTGCCAATCCATTCATTCCACAATCATTTTTAGAGCTGTGTTTTTATCTTGTATGATTAATATTTTTATATTTACTTACTAGTGTAATTGGATCAGTGTTCTTGTTAATAACAAAATATATTTTGAAATTTCGATTTTCGTAGACAAAAAAGCGTTTTGGTAGATTTTTTGAATAATTTTGATGGGAAAATAATTTCTTGTGCGGCAACGCTGCTTTTAAATTTTGCCAATAGTTTTACTTTGTGCGAGCGTTAAACAATTTAAAGCAAATGTTTTTAAAGGGGTTTCTTATCTTTGTAAACGATGTCTTAAAAAAATTGTTTGTAAAAGGTATTTAAAATATATTAAGCAGTCTTTGCTCGTAATGTTTGATAATTTAAATTTATATGTGAACTTCGATAATGAATTATAAGAGAATGACTTAATTAA
The DNA here is from genome assembly GCA_936439885.1 of Nowickia ferox. Classification (NCBI taxonomy): domain Eukaryota; kingdom Metazoa; phylum Arthropoda; class Insecta; order Diptera; family Tachinidae; genus Nowickia; species Nowickia ferox. The sequence goes on from OW387026.1 coordinate 23,765,125, forward strand.
CTTTATTTGGTTTTAATGTTTCACAAGTTGATTTGTGTGGCCTTATAAAGTGTATCAATTAATTCTCTAGTTGACCTGTAAGCCTTAAAAATATAGAAAATATAAAATTCCAATGTTTGTTTTTTTTGTCAGCAAAAAAGTTTTTTTGCAACAGTCTTGCCATTGTCAAATCATAAATATAGAAACAGATGAAGTTCGAAGAATTATAATTAAAATTAACTAAAATTCTTTTTTTTTATTTGACGTACATATGTATATACACATACATACATATATATATATATACATATATATATATACATATATATCTATATATATATATATATATATATATATATATATATATAATATATAAATAAATATATATGTACATATGTATGTAGTAACTTATACATATATAAAAATCACAAATTTGGGTTAACATTTTTTCTTTTAATTTCAAGCACACTTATTGGCGGAAAATCCATTGCGTCATATTCACTAACCCTTTTGTGCAGCAAGTGTGCATGTTTTATTTTATTTTCCGTAATGGAATTTATTTTTCAATTTTTTATGCAAAACAGGTAAAACAAAGTCACACACAGCTGCATAGAAATAATCAAGTGGTGGTCTTATTATTCATCAAGAATTTTGTTTGCTAATTGCACAGCAACAAAAACATTGAATGCAGGTCCTACTACCTGCTTAAAAGGGTGATTTTCAGTAAAATATGCACAACCAATTCTAACAGTATTATTGTTGCGTGGGTTTTTTTTTTTAGTTTCGATATCACAACCATGTATGGTTTTGTTGTTTGTTTTGTATAGCAACCACTTTTTTTAGAAATTAGGTCATTGGTAATTTTGGATTCGAAATGAAGTCCAAATCCCATATGAAGTGCGAAATGCAAATTTTGTTGCTAAGCTCTTTGTTTTTTATTCTTTCCATTTTCTCTTCCCTCACGGATCATTAAATGTTTGTAAAAAATACTTCAGTTTTCCTGGGGTTTTGCAGTAAATTTATGTATATAAAGAATTAATTTCGGCAAAAAATATCCAAGTCGGCGTCGCTGCTACTCAATGAAACTTGACATTTATCAAAGGTAAATTTCTATGGTTATACATATTTATATATGATATGAATATATAAACACTAGATTTCAGCCAAGAATTTGCAAATCGGCAACGCTGATAATTTGTAAAAATTTCCAATTTATTTGCTGTAAATTTTTATAAAGACTTAATTTCTACTAAAAATATCAAAATCGGCAACGCTGCTAAATTTTTATCACAATAGAAACACAATACAAGGAGAAACAGAAAATGTTTGAAATGCACGCGCACATTTCATGTATGAAGGTGAGTGAAGATTTCGGTACTATGGATAAAACAAAGCGACAGCAAAACCAACAGTAGAATTTTCTGTGCTGTTGCTTTGGCTTTGCTGCGAAGATCTTCACAGCACAGCAATAGTAAAGTTAATTTTTTTTTTCGTTCAACAGCACAGTCGACAGTCGTTCGTACGTTTTTGGTTTTGTACTCTCGCTTTGCTGTCGGCTTTGAAACTTTTGGCAGTCACAGCACAGTAAAAGCAAATGAAATAAAAAAATTGAAGCACTTTCAAACGCTGGAAAAACCCCTTTCAAAAACTACCTGCAATAAACTGCAATGTAGGTCGTTTTCGTCATTGTAATCTTATTGTGGAAGTTACAAGCCCTTGATGTTTGAAACACTATTTTTGAATGCACCCTCAATAAAACGATTTCGCATTTTCTTAATTCCTGGAAAAATAAATTTAAGCAACTTTTTTTTTGCCTGTAAACCTTAAAAATATAAAAAATAATTGTAATATTCCAATGTTTTCCTTTGTTTTTTTATTGCATGTACACAGATCTTTAAAGCGTTTTTCCCCTTTAAAAAACTACCTGTAATAAAATGCAATGTAGGAAGTCTATTTCTGAATATACCCTTTTTTAAGGTAAATAGTCAGTTTTCATGGTTTGATATGAAAATAATTTTTTAAGTAACATCAGTCGTATTGTGTCTTTCAAAGTGAATTGGAATAATAAATAAAACAAACCGTTAATCTCAAAAAGTGAAAAAATCTAAATCTTAGTATATATAATACACAAATAAATAATTTTGTCCGAAACTTTGTTAAGTCTAATGTGAGACTTGGCAACCCCGGAATTCAAAATTAATTTTGATTGGTCGAAACAAATACATATTATATTTTGATAAAAATCAGAATTTTTTAATTTAATTTAGTTTTATTTTATAAAAAAAATAATCTTTATTATAAAAACCGTGTATAAAGTGTTTAAAATAAGAAAAAGTGCACGAAATCTTCCCCAAAAAAATCGAAGCAAAAGCAAAAAAAAAAAAAACATGAAGTGTGCAGTGGGCAAATGCAGGCAAAATGATAGTCAAAAATCATGTGAGCAAATGTGTGAAAAATTAATTTTGTGTATATTTTTAATTAATTTAAATTTAGCTGTATCTTTTTATAGTTTTCCAAAGAACGATAAAGGGCTAAAGAGACTTTGGATAAAGTTTTGCAATAGGCGGGATACAATAAAGACCCACAGCGAGAGAATTTGTTCTCTACATTTTAAACAGGACGATTTTGAAAGAAATTTAAAATTTGAAATGGGTAAGTTATAATTATGTTTTTTAATTTGTTTAGTTTTTTAATTAATAATTACGCATAGGATTCAGCAATCGAGCAACTCTGAAGTTGAATGAGGGAGCGGTACCGACTATAGAAGCGGGTGAAACGGAAGAGGAGACAACATTCGTAGAGGAAGCAACAACATCCGTAGACGAAACAAAACCATTTGTAGAGGAAACAAAAACATTCGTGGAGGAAACAACAAAATTCCCTGAGGAACGAACAACGGTGAAGCCTAGCACTAACCAAGACAGTTTACAGATCTACATAAAAAATTTGGAAGACAAAATATATGTATCTACACTTTTATATATACTTTTAAATGGTTCACAAAAACTTTTAGATATATGATCGTTTCTAGGGATGCATTGCATAAGGAAAATGATATGCTAAAAATGCAAAAAAACCCAGCTGAGACCACTATTAAAAATTTGTCTCAAGAAGTTCAGAAGTTAAAGTTTACAAACTCAAATCTGCAGAAGGCACTGAGACGACTTTTCACTGAAGGCCAAATAAAAAAACTTACAAACGGTGACAAAAGACAAAACTTTACTGAAGAAGATATTGCACAGTCAATTACGCTATATTCCACAAGTGCTAAGGCTTACAGGTTGCTGAAGAGAAAAAATTTTCCGCTTCCCTCAGTAAGAACATTGCAGAGGTGGTCACAGAAATTAGATGTGTCGACAGGTATTTTGGATCCTGTTGTAAAAATATTATCTGCGGCTAATCAAATGTCCAAAATACAAAAGCTGTGTGTATTAAGCTTTGATGAAATGAAGGCAAAAAAAAAAAGTATTGTTACGACAAGCCAACAGACTCTTTGTTAGAACCGGCTAATTATATTCAGGTGGCTATGTTGACAGGTGATTTATATAAATCAATTTCAAGAGTTTTTATTAACATTTTTCTATTTTATTATCAGGTTTGACAGCAAAATGGAAGCAACCAATATTCTACAACTATGATTGCCAAATGACAAAAATTATATTATTTGAAATAGTGAAGACAATGCGGCACTGTGGCTTTGGAATTGTTGCAATTGTTTGTGATTTGGGCGGTGGGAACCGAAAACTTTTCAATGAGCTTGAAGTTGATTTTAATAAGCCCTGGTGAGTGGTATATGTAGTAAGTATGTATTGTGTGGTAATTAAAGTAATTTTAAATTTACAGGTTTTTGTACGACGACACAAAAATATTCGTGTTTAGTGATGTTCCACATATGATTAAACTGTTAAGAAACCATTTTATTGACGACGGGTTCATCATTAACGGCAAAGAAGTTAAGAAGGATATTATTTTAAATCTTTTATCGCTTCAATCTAGTGACTTAAAAATCACAAACAAAATATCAGCACATTATCTAAGCGTTGCTGGTAAATATGCTTAATATTCATTGCATCCTGTTTGAAAATTATAATCATATTAGCATTATCGCAAATCAAGTGTTTTGGTATACGTGTATATGTTTGACATAAATAAAAACTATCAATATCTTTATGACGACCCATACAGAAGTAGGCACGTACATGATTTTGTTTCTCACAAGCTATATCGTCGAATATAAATACTGAATTTGGTTTAACTTCGTCTGGCGATAGAACATCATCATTATTGGAAAATGATGAAAAATTTATCTCCTTAATGGGTTTAATTAGACTTTCTAAGTACTTATATTTCGGTTGTTGTGTTGATTTTGAATATAAGTAAATATTTCTAAATTTCAATCCATGAGGACTTTCAATACGACTGATCATAACATTTGTTTTTCCGCAATTTGATGGACCTACAATAAGAGCTCGAATAGAATTCGGTAGTAATGAACTATGACGAATTTTATTTGATGAATCGAACTTTGATTCGATATTCTTTACGTTAATCCTTTTATGTTGTTTAAAAAAGCGCATTCTGAAATCTAATGATAACATAATATATAAACCAGTCTCTTTTATTTGTTTTCAATCAATTTGATTTTAATCTTTAATCGACAAAGTATCAATAGATATGACAATCATTTATAAAAAGATATTCAATCGTCATCCATCCTTCATTGGTAAAGGTTTTCTAAATAAAATAATTAATAAACTTCCCATTGAACTTCATCTAGCCGGTTATCAATTTTGCGGACCTGGTACAAAATTAAAGAAACGTTAAGAAAGAGGTGATCAAGGAATCAATCCATTGGATACTGCTTGCAGAGAGCACGATATAGCATACTCAAACAATAAAGATTTAGAGAAAAGACATATTGCTGATAGAATTTTAACTGAAAAGGCTTGGCAAAGGGTCAAAGCAAGTGATAGTAGTTTGGGTGAAAAATCAAACGCTTGGTTTGTTGCTACTGCAATGAAAGCAAAAACAAAATTCGGTATGGGTAACGTTATTAGTAAAACTAAAAAGTCGTCTCCAGTAAATACCCACAAACTGTTTACACATGCATTGAAAAGTGCAAGAAAGAATATAAAGAAAAGTGAAAACTTGAAAGATGCTATAAAGATTTCACGAAAAGTTGTAAACAATATTTTCAAGGGGAAGAAAAAATCGTTAATAAAAACGCCTCGAATAATACCGCTACCAAAATCTGGAGGTTTTCTTCCACTTGCCCCTATATTTGCTGCACTGGGTGCACTTGGTGGTTTAGCTGGTGGTGTATCTGGTATTACAAAAGCAATCAATGCAGTTAAAAATGGAAAGGAACAGCTGACTGAAGCAAAACGACACAATAATACAATGGAAGCCATTGCGATGGGAAAAGGCATGTTCTTAAAACCATATTAAAAAGGTTTTGGATTATATTTAAAGCCTTATCAACAAAATTTTTAATGAAGCTACCTAAAAGAGCCCTTTCTGATGTAGACTTGAGAAAATATGCAAAACATATTCCAAATTTTAGAGGTGTGTTTATGTGTAACACCCTTCCAAGCAGCAAACCATTTAAAAAAGAATGTGGAATAATCAATCTGGATACTTCAAAGGGCCCTGGCACACATTGGGTAGCATACTGGAAAAACAACAATCAAATCGAATATTTTGATAGCTTTGGCAATTTGCAACCACCAAAACAATTAATAAAATATTTAGGAAAAAACATTAGTTATAATTATGATAGATATCAAAATTTTAATACAATAAATTGTGGTCATTTATGTTTAAAATTTTTGTTTTCGAAGCTAAACTAAAAAGAAACTATAAATGTTTTTAATAAAATACATTGATTAAGAATTAAAAATATCTTGTTTTATTTATATATATATATATAAACATTTTTTTTTTGTTTTTTCATTTATTAAAAATTTTAAAAGAAATATTAGAATTAAATAATTTTTCTAATTTCACTTGTTAGAGGTGAGTATTCGATTAAGCGATCATGAATAACTAAACAGTATGCTGATGTTTTTTCTGGAATTGGTTTGTTTGCTTCAGTATCAAATTCAATTCGTACATCAATAGGTCCAATTTTAACAGTTTCATTTTGATGTGAAACATCAACAACAATAAGCGGTGCGTAAGACTTGTAATCATTAACATCCAGCAATGGTTCAGGTTCTCGCATGTAAAAGCCTTGTTGAAATTTTGCATACATATTATATAGTACAGAATACTGGCCATTTTCAAAACGATTATGTAAATCATCATATGGATATGACTCTGAGTTTAGATATACTTTTAAATTAGAGATATTACAATGGTCAAATATATTTCCTTGTTCTTTACTTTTCACTTTTTGTAAACCAATTATAAGAAATCGTGGTCTTTCGTTTTGTGGAGAAAGCTTTACATTCCATAAAACCTTTGTAGTCGTTGGTAGTGCAGGATTTACATGACAATCCCAACTACGAAATGCAATTGGTATAGAATTTTTGTTGTTGATTATCTTAAACATTTCCAATTTTGCAAAGTCTGATAGTTGAATATGCGGCATTTTCCATGTTATATCCAGAATTGTTAACTTCAACTGATCAGTTGTATTTGTAGAATAATATGATCTCTCATCGGATGTCGAACGTTGAAGAATGAGCTCATGTTTCGAATTTAATAGTATTTTGTTATAATCTTCAGCAAAACCCATCCACATTTTCAGAGGTATACAACAGCTAAAATGACTTTTTTCTAAAACAAAAGTTTCTTTAAGACACCAACCAGCGTTTTTTAGTGTAGCACTTTCAGCCTTATTCAATGATATAAAATTTTTCATGGTAGATGAAATTCCAAGTTTGCGTGTACGATCAACTTCAAAACCATTAATTTCATAACGAATTTCATCGAACAAATATGAAACAAAGTTGTTTTTAAATTTCACATCTGTAGCTGGAACCTCTTTGTTTGCTTCCTTCTTCACTATAAAACCATGAATGTAAATCATACTCTCACTTGGTAAGACAAAGAGATCCTGATTTTGAATTGGTATACGAATTTCATCATTGTTGTTGAATGATTTTAGATATGGAGAGTAACTATGATATTCCCTTTTTACAATACTCTCATCATATATAGGTTTTTGAAGGACATTTAGTATTTCATTCATTGTTGAAGATTAAATCCTAATGATTTCAAGTATTCTATATTATATGATGTTAACGGGTTTTTTTTATTTTTTATACTTTCTCGAATGCGAGTTGATGAGGGATTGAATGGCAATCCTCTTTGCATTACGTTTTTATTGTAAATTATCATTATTCTGGTTTGAAGTGGAGTCTAAGAGTGATTTTTTCTCCTCTAAAATTTATAAGTTCACCGTCTTGATTTAAGATTCTAATCGTTATGTTGTTTATTTGCTGACAGTTGACGGGAAAATAAATAACATTTCGAGGTTTTTCGCTTATTTTATATCCTGGAGGAACATCAAGAGGAAATTCATGAATAGCATGATTCGAAGTATTATTAATAAATGATCCGGTTGTTAAGTTGCTTTCAATGCGTATTGTATTAACATTCGTAATATGTGCAGGTAAGTCAGATTCAAATAACCTTGTAGTATTCAATTGATTAATATCTACAATCATCACTTCCACAGATTTATCATTTTGAAGATTTTGATCAGTGTTATAATATTCAGTTGAATTTACTTCTAATTTACTTTTGCTAAATCCGAGCAACTTTCCTATACTGTTTGGTTGTGAAAAATCTATATCCATTGATGAGGTTATTTCAGTTTTAAGTGTGTTATTGTTAGCTTCAATTACTAGATAAATTGATTCATCAATATCTTTTAAGCTTGAGTTTAAGAAAAAATCAATATCCTCAAGTTCATATGAACCAACCGGAATAGTAATAATATGATTTCCTATATGAAACAAATTGTTGTGAACATCTACATTAGGTATGGAGTTGAATGTTACAAAATCAATAAGTCCACAAACATATTTTGTAGGGAGTTCAATTGGAGGAAAATATTCTCCAACCAGAGTTGATTTGTTTCCGTTTAAAGATATTGTTATTGACATTTCAAGTATTCAGAATGAACTGATGATGTTTGATGATTATTCTATCTGATTTAAGTGTTAAATAATAAATCCAAAAAAAGAAAAAATGTCTTTTATAATTTTATGTTTTCTTTATTAATATTTGATTTAATAAACTTTCTTAAGAGTATTACATTTTTTTGAGCAAATATACAATATTTTCTATGATAACAACAAACATTTACAGATTCATCATTTTGATATAATGTTTTTAAATTTGGACAATTTAAATCATCCAGGTTATAAAAATTAATTTTATCCTTAAAAATATTTTGAATCCACTTAATTTTTTCTAATCCTTTAGCATAATAAATATAATTTTTATCTTTAACATGCGCAATATAATATTCCACAATATTTGTTAAGGATGAATCACCATCTTTCCATTTTAATCCATGATGATGATTATAAAGCCAATTAATTGAATATTTTTCTTTTGTTGTCAACGATGAATATGGAAAAGGTGGTTTAATAATAAATGTTTGAACTTGTGAGTCGTCAATTGAAATACTCAGTTCTTTTACAATGAATTTATTGTTGAGATAAAAACCTTGTACGTCTACAACTAATATTCTCTCCTCCGACATTGTTTAGTACTAATCAAGTCACAACGACGACTGTAGAACTGTTTATAAAGTCTATGTTTTTAAATTATTATAAAAATTCATTATATATAATGCTTGATCCCAACTGTTATCGATAAGGGAACATTTACAGGTATCAGGTCCACAAGTTGTTTCATCGTTGGACCACACACAATTGTTATAATGATATCCAAATTTTGATTTACTTTTCTTATAAAATGCATATTCATCGAATTGAGCTTTTAATTTCTTCAAAATAATCTCATGTTCATACCACAAAAACCTTTCTTCATTCAAGAAGTCATGTACAATTTTCGAATAAAACTGATTATTCATTATTTTTCTTATTTTTTTATGTTAAATAAATCTTCTTAACACATCAACAACAAAGTTTATATTCAGTGGTAGTAGTAAATGTATTTCATCATATTAGTTAATTTATGATATTTCCATATCCAAATCATGTGTATAATCTTGAATGTTGATTAATGTCATATCGGATCGGTATGTAGTATCATCCTCAGAAACCGTCTCAATTTCACCATTACTTAAAATTCTCTCGTATTAAACTTGACGGTATTCGAAACATGAAATATTTAATCGACGTTTCAAGTAATTGCTGTTATATGTACAACGGATTCTCAATTTTATATTATCTTTGTATTGAAGTTGAAAATGTCTATAAAATGGAGCCGAACTTTCAATTATTCCTGCAATATTTTTTTCTTTTTTTACTAAATCTTGCCTAAATGCTTCAATAGCTTGTTCAACAGTAAAAGATTGATTTATAGGTGGTGGTGGTGGGGAGTCTTCTTGTTCTTCGTTTGATTCATATTCTGCTTTTGTTGTTGTTGTTGACTCGATGTTTTTATTTAAATCATTACTATACTTTAAAAGTTTGAAATTTAGTTGTATGCTCACAGTATCATTATTCGGTAATTTTATTGCAAATTCTGTATTTTTAAGTTCATTTTCACTCAAATCAATAGGTAATGAAGCTGAAAACACTTGTATGATATAGATATATGAAAAAATATGATAAAAATATTTTTCATTTTAATTTTTCTTTTTTTAATATATATATATATATATATATATATGTATATATGTTCTTAAGTTAGCGATATATTTTTGAATGAGATGATAAGAATTGTTTCTCATATTTATATACTAATTTAATAATCTTCGTATTGAAATGAGTCATCATCACCACCGCTAGCACCACCAGCTGCTTTCTTAACTATACTATTATTAACCATTTTTTGAGGGGGGAGGAGGAGAGGTTTTTGTTGATTTTTATTCAATGAGCGGATACCAGTCTTACCATTATAAGATTTAGTTGTACCACTAAAAACATGTTCATCTATTTCACTATACGCGCATGATGGTTTGTATGAGTGTACATTTATATCTTTAAAACCACCCTCATAGACTGTTCCGACTAGTGATATCATACCACCAATAACCTCAATTTTTATATGTTGATTGTGACTAAATTGAAATATTGGAATATTTGTTGGCATTTGTTGTCCTCTATTAAGAGAAAAAATTTGCGTTCTAGTCCCTCCTTCTGCAGTTAGAAACACCTGCATTATAATATCCAAAACTATTGCATTTATTATTTGAAAAGTTTTCCACTGTGCATGACAAGTACAATATTTATCACCAGTTTTTAAAAATTGACCCCAATACATATTTATCAAAGTTTTAATTTAACTGAATCTCTTTTTATATATGCATATATATATATATATATATATATATATATATATATATTAGACTGGCCGTACGATGTATGGCTTGTTTTTGTTTTTGGAAAATAAAATTTTATTTTTTCTTAAAATGTTTGTTTTGATATAAAAACAAACTCCAGAAATTTTCAGCCAAATCCGATGATGCCTAGTGGTGCCTAGTTGACCTTGAAGTTTACTACGCCAAAAAGTTTTTTTTCTTATGCGTTGCACAAAGTTTGTTCTACTTTGACTAAAAAAAATGTGCAACAGATTTAATTTTATTATATTATTACTATTAAATTTGTTATATACATATAATTCATTCAAGGAATAGCTTTTTTCTATTCTCTTTACATTACTCTCTCTTTCGCTTCAAAAAAAATAATACATAATTGTTAAAAAAAATTATTTGCTTAAAAACTTATTTGATACAATTGCTACATGCTACAGAAGAGCAAATCTAACGGGACATTAAAGCAAGTTGAGATGATGAGAAACATGCTGCAAAAAAGAAATACAAAGTCTAAAAGAACTGATTACCGTTATTTAGATGATCTTAACAAGCATGTAAGCTTTGCGTTTCATTACTAAGTAGAGTCTGTTAAGTGACAGTGAATATAAGTGAAAATTAAAAAAAATAGTAAAGAATAAAAAAAATAACAAATAATGGCATTAAAAAAACAACTGAGATCTGGAGATGATTTAGTATTGTTCATAGGAAAATGTAAAAATGAAATTTTGGGTGCAAAATTACCGTCAGTGAAGCAGGTTCTTCAATTTTTTTTTTTTATAAAATACGTATGGAAAACTATTCTTTAAAAAGCAGTGCAAAATTGACAATTGCAGTTGTTTCTGATTTTTGGAAAAGAGCCAACATTCCGATAATGTCAGAACAAAACTCTATTAAAGCCTTGGAGAGAATATATGAGAAATGGAGAAATTTGCAGAAGAATGCCAAGTCCAAGTATGAGAAGCACCGGAAAAACGAAGAGGAATTTGTGGATCGCATTGAAAATTATATATTTGACATTGCAACGTCAGATGCACTTGCGGTAATGAAGATCCAACAGGATAAAGACTTTCTTGTTCTTCAAAGGCAAAGAGGTCGACCAGGAAGTATGTCTGGTGTAGATGTAAAAATGGTGGAAAAACAGAAACGAAAAGAAAAGCGTTCTGATATATTAAAAATGCGCGTTGAAACGTATCGCGAGAAAAATGTTTATTTAGGTAATTGAGATTTTTATTGAATTATCATGCAAATTAGTTTATTTATTTTTTCTTGAAATATCAGAGCAAATATCTGCTATGGATATTTCAGGTAGTACTGAAAGTAGCGAAATGGCGTATTCTGTGGTTGATCAAAATGTATCAATTGATATAGCAGACGATGAACCGACCGTCGTAACACAAGGTCAACAATCGCGTGGAAATATCCATTTTATTGATGATAGAATGCTGGCAAGTATGGACAAATGCAAAATTAGTACGAGAGATGCCATGCATTTAATTACTGCAACAGCAGCTGCACTACTACGAAAAATTGAGGGAGTCAATCCAACTTCCACAGCAATAAAATTGGACGCTTTAGTCCTCAATCGAACCACTATTCAGGCGATGAGGAGGGATTATCGCCGCAAACAAGCTCAGCAGATTCTGGAAAGTTTCAATGTAAATACTAAAAAATCTATTTTTGTGACTAGTTGTATAAAAATAATATTTTTTTTGGAATTTTTCTGATTCAAGATACCTGAAGTATTTGTCCTTCATTGGGATGGCAAACTACTTCCAGAAGTAAAAGGCAAAGAAAAATCAGAGCGACTAGCTCTAGTTGTGACTGGCAAAAATGTGGAGAAACTGCTTGGAATTCCAAAAATGCAAGACTCCTCTGGTGAAAGTATAGCTGATACAACCTTTAACTTCTTGATAAAATGGAAAATGGACAATTTAGTCGAAATAATATCTTTTGACACAACAGCAAGTAACACTGGCATTAATAAGGGTGCAGCCTACTTATTAGAAAAGAAATTAAAAAGGGACTTGCTGTTTCTTCCATGTCGTCATCACATTAGTGAATTGTTGATAAGAGCTGTCTTCGAACTAAATTTTGGTAAAACTGCTGCACCAGAAGTTCTTATTTTTAATCGCTTCTCCAAGTTTTGGCCAAATATTAACCAAATTAATTTTAAGAGTGGAATATCGGATGAGGATGTAGAAAAACTTTTTACGGTGGGTGAATTAGAATACCACAAAATATTTTGCCTTGAGGCATTGAAATCTCAATACGTTCGGGCAGATTATAAAGAAGTATTGCAACTTTCATTGCTTTTTATTGGTGAAAAAGCACCAGGCTTTTCGGGATTCCGTGCACCTGGTGCAACAACGCATGCTCGATTTATGTCGAAAAATATATACTGCTTTAAAGTGTTTCTGTTTCGTGAGCAATTTAAACTAACGACAGCGGAATTAAATAGCTTTCGTAACATTTGTGTATTTTTGACGCGAATTTACGTTCCGTATTGGTTTGGATGTGTCAAATCTGTGAATGCACCAAGATTAGATTTGCAACTTATAAATGATGTAACTGCATATTATGATACAAATATTTCCATCATTTTGTTAAAAAAAATTATCAATCATTTATGGTATTTGAGTGAAGAAGCTGTTGCTCTGTCTTTCTTTGATGACCAAATCCCTTACGATATAAAACTAAAAATGGTTAATGCCCTTGGTAACATTGCAGAATTATATGAAGAAGATATTTCGAAAAAAAATTAAAACTACAATAGAAGATGTCAGAGCGTATACTGAAAAAAATTTGAGCGATTTCGTGTCTGCAAAAACAAAAAGATTCTTCACTCGATTGCAAATTGATTGGAGTTTCTTGCATTCGGATCCGGTAACGTGGAAAGATAGAGATGATTTTTGCGCTGGAAAAATTATTTGCGAAAATTTGGCCGTTGTCAACGATGCAGCCGAAAGGGGAGTTAAATTGATAACAGATTTTAATCGAGCGCTAACGTATGACGAGGAAGACAAGCAATATCTGTTGCAAGTGGTGGAACATTATAGGAAAATATATCCGTCTCACACGAAAAGCTCCCTTGTAAACCAGGTATTTTAATATACATAACTCAAATAAATACATATTTCTAAAATCTACCGTTTATTGGTGAAAACGTTATTTCTTTATGTAGGTTTCCCTATAATGCACATATTGTAAACTTCAAGGTCAACTAGGCACTACTAGGCATCATCGGATTTGGCTGAAAATTTCTGGAGTTTGTTTTTATATCAAAACAAACATTTTAAGAAAAAATAAAATTTAAATTTCTAAAAAAAAAAATTACGGCCAGTCTAATATATATATATATATATATATATATATATATATATGTATATGTATGCATACACGTATACTTAACCGCAACTGATAAGAAGTTATTGAAATATCTAAAAACGTCTTATACTATCAATTATTGAATATAAAGAATCAGTTTGAAAGTTCGTCTTACGGTGAAAAGTTGAAAGCAAAAAAAAAAAAAAAATGAGGGCAAGCTTAAGAAAATTGTTTCAAAGTTCTAATATTACATACTTACCTTTAAAGAATATAGAAGAAAATACTATATATGAAATCAACAAGATAGATCGAGTAGATACAAAATATGGTGAAAGTATAAGATGTGATCTAAATAACGAATATTACATTTATTTACCTAAACGATTTCTGATTATTACTAAAAATCAGATGGATTATCTAAACACAACTCCACACATTTTAAAGAAAGTTAAAGAAGTGAAGGGGTCATATACTCTAATCCTTAAAAAGAAGAAGCAATTTGTATTCTACAACAACTTGTATAACAGTACTGAAGAAGACGATGATGATGATGATGATGATGATGAAATAGAAAACACATTTTAAACAATCCACGAAACAGAAACCTTTTAAAATTAAAATCATATATATTTATGTATATATATATATATATATATGTTAACGCAGAAAACGTTGAATGCCCTTATTACAAAATATTTCACAATAATTAAATTGCTGACACAAATTGCAGACAGGTAAATGAAATTCTAAAGAACCAGTATTGCAAAATAACTACAGCGCGTGTCATTTCGATTACCATGCAAATTAATATTTAGTTTAAGCTATTGTATGACTAAAATTAATTTTATAAGTTCAGTAGTTTTTTGAAGATGAATTAATAAAGTTGTATTTGAAATTGAATTAATAAAGTTGTAATTTAAAAAGTGACTAAATAAAATTATATTTTTTTATGAAATAAAATTTATAAATACTTAATTTATATATATATATATTAACAAAACTCTGCATACATTAAAATTTCTTTCACATTTGATTAAATAGAAACTTTATAAAAAAAAAAAAAAAACGGAAAAACCGCAACAGAAACTTTTTAAAATTTTCTCATACATTTTAATTAAATAACAACTTTATAAAATTGAAAAACCGCAACGGAAACTTTTTAAAATTAAATTCTCACAACATTAAAATTTTAACCACATTTTTCCTGTTTAGAAACAAAATTACATTTCAGAATTTTGTATAAAAACCCTCTCTAGTTCTACTTTAATTACTATTCAAGTAATGGAAGCACACCTAAAAACAATATTTAAAAAAAGTCAAAATAAAACCATTCTCCCTGTAAAAGAGATGGTTTTTAACCATAACTATAAAATTACGAAGATGGAGCGTGTACAAACACGCTTTGGGACAAAAATTCGTTGTCTGGTGGAAGCGAATAAATATATATACCTACCGAGCATATTCAATAACACCATAGATGATGCTACTATTGCGGAATTTGACCGCAATACCTACTACCTTTTAAAAGAAAGAAAAGGTAGCGAAGATAGCAGCAGCAATAAATATTATGAACTAACTATAAATGCAGCTGCAACAGGTAATTTTTGGAATAGTTTTTTTATTTATTTTATTATTATTAAATCTAAATATTAGTTTTTGTTATCGTTCTAGCTCAAGATACACTAAAGAAACAAGATGCACTAAATAACTAAAAGTATAATTACACCAACTTTTTTACCATTTTTTTTATTATATTGTAAAATTTTTAAACAAATTAATAAATAAAATATATAAGTACATAAATAGTATTGCTTTGGGTTTTTTTATTTCTTATCAACTTTGTTGTGTATGGTTAGGGTCTTGTATTCAAATAATTTCAAATTCAAACAAATTTAATCAACTGTTTCAAACACACACACACACACACACACATTCATACATATCAACGAAACGAATGAAAAAAACCATAACAGAATTTTTAACAACAGAACAACAATACAATAGGGTGGCACTTATGTATATCATCGTTGTTAGTTTTCTCATACAAAATTAGTACACAAATCCTAACCAACACCGCCCTAATGTAGTTTAATTCATATTGTATTAACCCTCTAACTTCAACAAAAATAACATCCACCACGACTTCACTTTAAGCAAAACCGAACACGCTGCCGCCTCATAACACAAAATATCATAGAGTCGAATTTAACCCCAACGACTGTTAAAGGGTTAAGGTATGCACATTTATAAACTAACATACACACACACACACATACATATATTTTCAAAAACATACATACATACACACACGCACCCCCTCCACAACAAAATCAAAACCTACACCCTACCTAAAGAACATCGGTAATGGTCGATTTTCACACAACATACCCCTACTCCATACAACACAATGTAGCAAACCAATCAACTAACTTAAATGCCGGCTGTAGCGTAGGCATGATCCAAATTTTGTATGAGGATCATGGTCGCGAAACCCCACAAACAACCTACTAAAGTCTTGGCATTAAAGATGATTTTGTGTTCTACCAAGACAATGACCCCAAACACAAGTCTTGGGACGCGCGTTCTTGGCTACTTTACAATTGCTCAAAAGTACTGGAAACTCCTCCCCAGTCACCAGATTTAAATGTTATAGAACATATGTGGGCGGAATTAATAAAAAGAGTGGCAAAACGCAGAAAAAAAAAGAAATTGTCACAGAAGAGTGGTGCAATATTGAGCCCGAATTCTGTAAGAATTTGGTTCAAAGTATACCTCGACGTCTTCAAGCTGTGACTGCAAATAATGGAAAATCAACCAAATATTAAAAGTTAACTATTTCAAATTAAATATTAGCAAAACAATTGTTATGTCCCACTTTATGTGTGAGCTTCGCTTTAAGCTGTTGAAAAAAGTGTTTCGTTAAATAATAAAAAATCATTATATTGAAGTGTTAAGTTTAGCCAAGTATTTTATTTTGGGTTTCAAATACACCAGCTTAAATTTTTTCTTTGTGTCCCACTTTGTGTGTGAGTAGCTGTAAAAACTAAAGAAAATATGTTTTTTGCAGGTATTGAAAAATATATAATAACAAAAAATTTAAGTACCCTCGATGTAGTAAAAGACCAAGAAAAAAAATATTTTCTGAAAGAAAATATCACTTCAAATGATTCATTAAGTGGTGGTGATTTTTTATGATAAGTTACGAGAATTTAAAAGACAAATAAAAATAAAATTTACTATTTGCGCTAATATAATTATATACAAGTATTATTTGAAGAAATAAAATTAATTCTAGTTGCTTTAAACGCCTATTGATATTTAAATAGGAAGAAATAGTTTGAATTATATTTGTATATGTAATCTAGAAAATGTTAATACTCTTACATATTTGAAAATAACATAATTATAATGTGATTTATATAATTTTTACCATAAAGGATGTTTGACAAGGCCTTGAGTCATCACTACCATTTAAACATAAGAAACAACTTATTATCTGACATACTTAAAAAATTCTATAATTTTGATTAGAATCGACTTCTAATTTTTTTCCACAAATAGCAACAAATATAACAACAAAACTTAATATCCTTATATACTGAATGATAGAATAATTTCTTCATAAGTTATTGCATTTTTAATATGAAGGATATACGGCAGGATAACGAGTCCTTGCTTCAATTAGAGTACATACTGACACATAAATTGCTACTTTCATATGTTGAATAACTGCAGATTTTTAGGACTTTAGAAGCAATAATGTGGCCAATACATCAAATTATATTTTTAATTTTTTCAAAAAACTAAATTTATCTTAGTTAATTCATCTAGTACCAGTGTACCAATTTTCAGAACTCTACGACAACTCGGAGGAATCTGAATTACTTACACCGCGTTACAAAAACGAACTTTTTTTCTGTCCTATGAACCAAATATACTTTTTCGGAAAGGGGAGAAAAAATAAAAATACACGTGTATCGGCGATTTTCATGTACACGTCAGAATTTTTTTTTTGTATAAAATATAAAGCTCGTAGCGTCCGTCTGTCTGAAAAACTTTCGATAAGTTTTTAAACCTTTTTCCGTGATCCAATCGAGCTGAGTTTTTGCAGGCAGACTCGTGGAAATGTCTGTATCATGTCAAATTAAAAAAAAATAGATTTTTATCAATTATCAGATTTTCTTTGAATTTTTTTTTTCTTTTTTCAGCATAACTTGAAGGGACTCCAAAGCGTTCCGGAAAAAAAAAAGATTTTGGAATTTCACTATTGGCGTAAAAAGGAAAAATTTGAGGTTCCGGTCTAATATACACACATTATTACGAAGTGCGGCTATCCGCACTCGGGGGCCTGTAAGCGTTAACCGCTCGAGGCAAAATAAAAAGTTAAAATATTAAAATTTTTTTTAAGAACAAAAAAATACAATAAATATTTAAAATTATTTATTTTTTAACGGGACAATGAAAATAGTAATAAATAGGTAAATTAAATATAACATTGGGAGACTACAAGGAAAAACCATTTGATGCAAGAACATTAATTTCAAAATAAATTTTTTCGAGTATAAAATAAGTTTACGTACAACAAACTCATTTATTTATGGTTTGTTGTATTAGAATTATCAAGTGGAAGATATATGACTTCCATAAACGTCAGAGAGCGGGACCATCTAGCTCTGAACCGACCAAGAAACTAACATCGGATCTCGTCGAAAATACGTTCAAGTACTCTGATCAAATTGACTCCGTTGATCTACTGGATTTAATGAAGAAGCTGAGGGATAACGGAAGGAGGGGGAGCATGGATGCTCACAATCCTAGATCCAGATCTATCTCCAGAAGCGAAGAAAGCTAAGGGAGCAATACCAAAACATTGTCTAAAAGCCCAAAAAGCCACCACTCAACTCTTCCCTCCAGATAAACGGACAGCGTAGCCCATGCTTATGCCTAAGCGATGAAATTTCCATTCACACACACACACACCACTGTGGGGTGGGGTGATTGTGGTGTGTTATAGATATTTACCGATGCGTTTATATTTTTAATCAGCATTTTTAAATATTTTTTTTTATATAAATGAATGCAAATTAAATTAATAATTCATTATGTCAAGTCAATCAAGTGAAACTTGCTCTTATAACTACAGTGAAAGTGAAAAGTCAATTTTAAGTGTTTTTAGTAGTTTCTAAATCATATAAATATGGTGAGACAAACAAAGAAAATAAATATTATTCAACACCAAGTGATACCAGCACCAGCAGCCAAAAAATTACGCAGAGAAAAGGAATTAAGCGACAGTTCAGAATCCAGCCAATCGTTAATTGCAGAAATTCAGACGAAGACTCCTGCGCCAGTAATCATACCCGAAACTCAGGACATTCTTCTAGAATTACGTCTAAATTCAGACGCACTTATAGCGAAAAAGGTTCAAGAGCCAGCGATACTAGAGCTTGGGTTGACTCAATCAGAACTCATGCCAGGACAAGTGACAATGAATGTGATGGAAGTGATAGAATTGTTATGGGAGAGGACAGTATTTGTTCAAATAATCTTAATGGTGTTGAAAGAAGTCGAGCGCATTTGTATGAAACAACGGAACCTAGAATGGAAGAAGACTATTGTGTTGATATCACAAGGCATACTGTCCGCGTTAAAAACAATGAGAATTCAGAAAATAGACTTAAACAAATCTTCGTACTAGGATCTAGTGAAATTTCTCCAAGAAGGAGAATTATTCACGATGTTTACCAAAACAGTGATCCCTCAAAAACTAATGGATTTAATACTAGACAGTTATACGGCAAACACCGCGGGGCCGTCTTCATCGTCTGTTCCCATGATGACCACTACCACGTCGTCCACGATTGCACCTACAATAACTACACCTGTAGATTAGGGCTGCCATATGTCCTGGTTTTCCAGGATTTGTCCTGGTTTTACACAAATCGTCCTGGTGCCCTGGTCCACTCTTATATTGTCCTGGTTTTTTGATCCAGACCAGTAAACACAAAAAATTTATTTTTGTTATGAACATAATAGGTTAAGCTTTTGTTGTAACCCTGTTTATATGAGATAATTTTATCAGCAACTGTTGCCTGGCGTAAACGTCGTTCAGCGAATATATATTCTCATAAAGTTAATCGAAAGTCAACGGGTCCTATTCATGGAGGAAATAAAAAGTATTCAATGACACATACTTATAACTTGGAAAATCAACATTTTATAGAGAAAATACCACTAGCAACTGATAACAGAAAGAGGAAGACAATATACCTAAGATGTAACCAATGCAAAAAAGCGAAAATCCGAAAGGAAACATCATACAGATGCAAAACTTGTGCCACCAAACCTGTTCTTTGCCCTGGTAAATGCTTCGAAGACTACCATTCATCTTAAAATAAGTTAAACTCCATGTTTTGAATTCTTTTTTTTAAGTTTTTTGTTCCTTTTGCTTACATGTGAATACCTATTTTATATTTTGAATAAAATAATTTCGTATTTCGTGTAATTTTTATTTCGTTTGTATAGTTTTTATCATTATGCAGTGTCCTATTTCCAATTAATTGCTTCTAATTGCAGACGGCATTTCCCGCTTCGTCATATCAGACTAAATTTGAACAACTAATAGGACATGAAGGTTAAAGCCGTCAAGACGGGAACTCCCGCCGTGTCCTGCTTCATCAATTTGGAATTAGCGCTGGGACGTGACGGGAATTACCGTAGGATAAAATTGTTTAAAAATTGCACGTTATTTAATTTTATTCATAATGTTTTACATTTCTGTCTTATTCCGGATCAATTGTCTTTAGTAGATCCAAAGATACAGCATGTGACCCACAGAGAATCAAAGCGAAAATTAACTGTCCGCGAATGAGTTAAAAAAAGCTAGCATTCCATTGGAAAACCTTAGGGCATTTAGAGCTGACAATACAAATACTAATTTTGGGGGTAGGCAAAGACATGGCGTAAATAATATTTTTTGCAAGTTGAAGGGCGTATTGGGTCGGTACATAGAGGGTATAGGTTGCTCGGCCCACATTCTTCATAATACGCTTTCCAATACTGCAGATCTGCTCTCCATTGTAATCGAATCAGTTGTGTTGAAGATTTTTAAGTGTTTTTGTATATACACGGTAACTGAACGACTGAAAGAGTTCTGTGAAAACGCGCAAATTACATTTAATACAATCCTTTCACATACAAGGAGTCTGTGGTTATCATTACTGCCTGCAATAGAGCGTATATTAAAACTTTGGAAACCTCTTAAAGAATTTTTTGAATTTGAAAAAGGAGCACCTAAATTAATAACCGATTTGTTTTCAAATCCGTTAGCAGAAATATACTTTATGTTTGTGCACAGTCAAGCATTTGTTACTGAAAAACAAATTAAAAAAGTTGAAAAAAGAAATATTACGGTAATGGAAGTTAATTTAATTATAAATGACACTCTACATGATTTAAAAAATAGATTCAAAACCAATTTTATAGGAATTCAAACACAAATAGCTTTGAATTTAAAAAAAAGTGGTTTGGATGAAAACCAATTTTCAGTTTTTGAAAAGGATACTAAAAGCTTTTTTAAAACTGCAATTACTTACATAGAAGACTGGCTACCCCCATTAACAAGATATGAAATTTTTAATTGGATGACGCTGCATAATATTCCTGAATGGATGGACATTCAAAAAACAATTGCTTTTTTGAATGAAAGGAATGTACACGTGTCTGATGAATGCTTCGAAGAAGTTTTGTATCTTAAGTAATTTTTAAATAGAAATCAAGAAGCATTAAAAGAGAAAGACACACTAGAAAAGTGGTTATATTTTTTCAAAAATACTTCTGAAAAAGAAAGAAAGAAAAACTTACTAATGATGGTACAATATTTATATGCAATGCCGAGTCATAACGCTCACGTGGAGCGTGTATTTTCTTTGATATCTGCACAATGGACTAAAGAAAGAAATCCTTTAAAGACTGAAACACTGGAAAGCATTATTCAATGTAAATTTAATTTCAACATGACGTGCTGTGAGTTTTATAATTATATAAAAGATGAAAATGAAGTTTTACAGAAAGTGCAATCTTCTGAAAAGTATTGAGATACACACATATTTATAGTATTTAAGGACGCTTTTAAATGATTTTTTTGTTTTCGCTTATTGTTTTTTTATGTATGAATTAAACGTTAAGTTTTATATCTATTGTTTGTTTGTTTTTTTTTTTTTTTTGACTTAAATCTGAAATACATGATACATGTATCAAAATAAAGATTTGTTGCGGTTTGCTTCAATATAATTAGTTCTTGGATGCATACCCAGTATCTCCAATAAACCATATTTTTTCTTTATCTATTTATCTTACATCTAAATATAAATTTTTTAACAAAGTGTCTCCATTAATGATGAATGTTTTAAAAATTCATGGAGCATTTTATAATGAATTAAGTGTTGCAGAGATCTATACACATTTTATGTCTGTAGAGCCTACACATTTAATTTTCAATAGTCCAACAACTTCTATAGATAATTATTATATGTCTTTGGAAGAATCAATAGAAGCAATGGAGAAACTTATTAATTATCAATTTTACAATAACCAAAATGAAATTCATTATTTTCATACTTGCTTATTTAATATTCTTGATAAGAAAATACCTAAAAAAAATTCTTTGTTTATTCTTTCAGCTCCCAATGCTGAAAGAAATTTCTTTTTTGACGCTGTGGTTCATTATTGTATCAATTTCGGACAGATGGATAACTTCAACAGATACTGTACATTTCCTGTAATGGAATGTGTCGACAGAAGAATCATACTGTGGAATGAACCAATGATGGAACCAGCAGCAACAGAGACTTTGAAATGTATCTTGAGAGGTGACACATGTAATGCAAAAGTTAAATATCAAGGAGACGCTGTTATTAACAGAACTCCCAGACACATACACACAGAAAAGTTTTTTTTTAAGCCTTACTGCTCATTATCTTTGTGAAGAATATAATTTAAATGTTGCGGTATTAAGTGTCAAAGGAGTTTATAGATGAAAAGAAAACAGGAGCTAATATTTTAGAACATGTATTATGTATTCTTGATGATTATAATTTAAAGGAAGAGCTTTTAAATGCAGTGGTGGTGAAAGACAACGGAGCAAATGTTGTATCCGATTTCAGTCACTATAAAAGGTTGTCATGTGAGTGCCATAACATAAATTTGGTTATGGACGATATCTTTGAGAAGAATCATATTTTCAAAATAAGCGAACTTATAGAAGCTTCAAAAAAAAAAACTAGTGAAATATTTTAAGCACTCAGAAATTAACAAAAAATTATCTAAATCTTTAAAACAGCACATTAAGACGCAATGGAACTCTGTTTATATAATGCTTCAAAATATATTCGACGTTCAGAGTGAAATTAAGTCTTCATTATTAAACAAGGATGAATTGAATCGCATTTCTAAAATCGATTTTGACTTACTGAGTTAACTTCTCGATTTTTTGAAGCTTTTTAAAGAATGCTCTGCAAAATCGTCAAACCATACATATTTATGTCTTATGGTACGACAAACTAAAAAGTCATTGTAATGTTATGTGACACTAACATTAACACTTCCCTAGACGTAACATGGCATATTTATTAGGCGACAGTAATAGTAGCACTTCCCCAGCCGTGACACGACCTAAATCGGTTTTAGTAGTACGCAAAATTGCAAACCTGTCGGTAGGTGCAATGATGTAGGATAATAGTGCGGCAACCTCAAAATGGCAGTGCGCGTGAGGATACACATTTTCGTTCATTTATTGTTTAACTGGGCCGGCAACCAATCGCACCCTAAAAATTAAAAAAGAAAAGTTTTTATACGTTTAAGTAAGCAACTAGTGGACTCGGGTACAGCGTATATATATATATATATATATATATATATATATAGAGCGTGCCGGTTGCCACCAAAGGCAGCGTTATCTGTCGGTGATAGGGTTGGTTCATCGAGGACACCGTCCCGCTGTTGGTTTGTTAAGGATTAAATTAATAAAATTGTGTGCAGGATATCCTGACTGGTTTATGTGCAGGAAATAAGGGTAGAAGTATTGTGCCTAGAGGCAGAGAAAGAGAAAAAGGAAGCCATAGTAGTTTGGGTCTCCCACTGGTCAGCCGGACGTCGACTCAGCAACACAGCTAAGCCCGGTCGCCACGTCCAAGGGCGTGAAGTGGCCGGAGCCCACCGAACGGGAGCCACTCAGTGCCACAGCCGAGTGAGTGGTGTCTCGCCCAGATTTGGGAACAGCCCGAAAGGCCTGAGCCTGCAGGTGACAGCATTACCAACAACAACTAAAACACAGACTTGGCGGCGCGCAGAAAGTGTAACAGCAGTACCCTCAACAACTTCGTTAAGTATAACGTTTTAAGGTAAGCGTCAGAATTATGCTTATATATTGGACTGAACGATACGTGTCAGTTAAAACCACGTGGTCCCAAGCGTTTATAAGGCCTAAAGTTTTGTTTAATATCGGGTCACGAGCCAGCACGCGGGCTGCCTAGCCAGTATTTTAGCATCGTACCAATTGGTGTACCCCACAGACATCCCAGTGAAAGTCGTTTTCGTCCAGTAACGTATCCACATAGGGCTTAATTATAATTTTTTTGTTCCATTCAAATATTCAATTGTAACCTTTTGGACTCATTTCCTTTCGGAAAGGCGTTTGAAGGTTGATACGTGAGACACGCAGGTAGTAGGGTCTGTTTAGACTCGCCCTTGACATTCATACCAGGGTTATCACCCTTCGTCTAGCTTCGTTAACGCGAATGTGCAACCTTTAAGCGCTTACCTGAGCCCAAATTCTTATTGGATAACCTCCGAGTATATTGCTAAATTATTTTCATTGAACTTTTTATCACACAAAACATTTGTTAAAATATAACTAATTTGAATTACTTTATAATACTCAGTATACCAGCTTGGTTTATGTCCCCCCAGTCTGGCGCCCTAAATGAAATTAATATTGCTGGTCTCGACTGCTGACCCAAACTCCTTGAGCTCAAGAGTGTAGGTCCCATAAATTAAGTGTCAAATAATTTGGAATTCAAAGTAAATTCTTCGTTTCAAAAGCAAAAGGACATAAATCAACAACTATACTTTATAACAGTATTAAGCTAGGGAGAAATAGAGCTACCTGTTAGATGTAAGTATAGGTTAAGCAACTTTCAAAGAAAGAAATAGTCACTATGTACTGAATCATTTCATAAAAAAAGGGATAATCGTGATATTATGAATTGCTAGATATACAGTGAACCAATTAAATTTAAGTACAGCATACTAATAATTAAAAAATCTCAAAATTTCCATATTTTTCTTCTTAAAATCAGTTTTGTTTTGGCCTTTGTTTTCAGAATGTTATTTATATTGTTCTTGTTGGGTTTGTACAAAAGAGAATTACATAAAAAATTCCAAAGAGTACTTATTACGATGCAAAAAAAGTTTACGTACACTCTTAGCTTGAGAGTTATTCTCTTGTTTTTTCTCTATATAACTGTTTTAACAAAAAATTATTTGTGAATAAAATGAAACAATGCAATTTAAAGCATTTTTAGTTTACAGTTTTTATAGTTGGGTAAAGGAAAAAAAATATTACTTGAAGTGAGAAAATTGATCTTAAAACTATATTTAGAAAAGAAGTATTTGCGTGAAATAGGAAAAATTGTAGGTAAAACCCACACAAGCGTGCAAACGATTATTAATTCATACAAAGAAGAATGGAAATTTGCATAAAAAGGCGCGCCCTGGTCGTCCAAAAAAAATTTCGGAACGTGAAGAGCGCCAAATTATAAATGCAGTTAAAGCAGATCCCCAAAAAAAAGCTCCTACATTACGGGACGAATTACTTAGAAGCTCAAATACAAGAGTTCACTCGCAAACAATTAGAAATGTTCTGCACAGAGCTAGTTACAATGCTCTAACACCTCGCAGAAAGCCATTAATACCCGCTTCTAACAAAAAAGCCTGGATTTCGCAAAGGAGCATGTGGATAAGCCGGATCTCTTTTGGAACAATATATTCGGCCTGATTACGGTTGTCGAAGATGTAGTCGAATGTCGATTTTTTTGGAAAATGGTACTACGACTGTCGAAAATGAACAATCTGTTACAATTTTCGTAACACGGAAGACGAAAACGACTGTCAAAGTTTGCTAAAACAGTCGACCAATTTTTTCCTCACGACTAGAGACGCCGCCGCATTCAATTGACACCAATTGTTAGCCGTTGGTTTCATCCGCTAACATGCCGTAAACTAATTTGAAATTTAACAAATTTTTTGACATATATATAAGTTAATAATTAACATATTTATTTTTAATAAAAGATCAATTGCTGACACATTTCCATTTAATTGCAATTAATAATTATTTTACTTACTTTAATAAAGTTCAATCTCCTCTGTCGCAATTCAATTGCTGACACATTTCCATTTAAATTTTAATTCACGAATTTTTTTGTTACAACATTTATTTAAAGTGCTGACGACCTATTTGCACTGAATGCAATTGGAACAGCTCACGTTGCATTTCAAGGTGATGATTGCTGTTCGACAATTCTTAAGTTTATATAAAGTTTAATATTAAGTTTAAATAATAATAATAGTATTAGTCAATAATAAGAAGTCCGAATAAGAAGACATAGTCTTCCGGCAAATTAAATAATTAGAAATAATAAAAGGATAAAGAAGACATAGTCTTCTCCTCTAAATAAATATAAAATTTAAAAAAAAAATTAAATAATAAAGAATTTTATTTACTGGCGCCCGAGCAGCATCCGGTACAAAAATAGTGTACTAAAAGAACCCTAAAATAAAAAATAATATTAATTAAGCCTGTAAGTGTCCGTCCGCAGGCGACCGTCCGTATAAAGTGTCATAAGTGAATCCTTAGTAGAAGTACGAAAAGGACAAAATTCGCGTGATCCGGACGGTATAGTTTAATAAGTTTACAATTTAAAATAAGAAAATAGACACAACAAATAAAAAGAATAGTGAACAAATAAAAGGAACAGTGAACAAATTAAAAATTATATTATAAAATGAAAAACTATATTAATCAAAAGACTTTAGAAAAGACCTAAAAACATAATATTCAACAACAGCTTTGTCCTTGCCATTGAAAGCTGCACCGTAGAAGACAACCATTCAAATATCTGGCCGACATCGATAACTGCAACAAGATCAACAGAATAACATCAGTCAGTCAACACAATGTGTCCAATTCATCTTATACTGTAAGTCATTATATTTCAGAATATTTTTAAGTTATTTCATAAGTGACAAAGACCACCCACCCACCCACGAAAAAAAATTAAATTAAATAAAAATAATACTGTTTACCTGACTTTTTTTACCTAAACGAAAAAGGGTGCCCTGAGGCCGCCTTAACTAATTTTTACCTGTGAGCTAGTCCAGGTAGAAAATTTACTTTTTTATTTCACATTTCACAATCTTTTATTGTTGTTAGCGCTGCATCAAAAGTTTTATCCGTAAACGGAACAGAACTAAATTTCTATGCCATAATAAACCGCTTAGACTTTACGTATGCGGATAAACGTCCATTGTACGTATTAAAAGAAATTATGACTAGAATTAAACAGGGGAACAAAACTCTGACCGAATTCCACGATGAAATCCATCAAGCATTAACCCTCATACAACAAAAAATCAAAATCTCAGATGAGAGTATGAGAAGAGGAAGACTATCAGATGCCAACGAGGATGCGATCCGCACCTTTATGATATTAAGAAGCAATTACACAAAAGGAATCCTCTATGCCAACCAACCAAAGAGTCTGGGAGAAGCTTATGTCATAGCCTGCACCATCTACCACGACAACGAAGATCGTCATTTTTAAAATATCAACGTAAGACGGAGTACTGTTTAGGAAAAGGGAGGACACTTTATTTTAAGAAGGAGGGGAGTTAATGCACAGGGTATAGTCTACATGGCAACACTGGCATAAATAGATAAGTAGACACACACATCTTCATAATGGGGACCAAAGGTCAACATCAATATTATCACTTACATACGTTAGAACAAAGACTTACAACAGGGAACCAGGTCAACATCAATATTATCACTTACATACGTTAGAACAAAGACTTACAACGAGACCACTATCAGTCATGTTTTAATAATAAAAAGATTCTTGTAGAAAACATATTCCGAGATAAAAGACAAAGAAACGATAAACACAATCTTGTTTGTGCTACTTCCGAAGGATTAATCGTTGACTTCGAAATGTTTCAAGGGGCTGGTACATTTCCTGATAGTGGACTGGGTCATGGACCATCAATTGTGTTGAGATTAACCAAGTTCCTACCCAAAGGCAGTTTTCTTTATTTTGATCGATTTTTCACTACAATACCTCTAATGGTAAAACTTAAAGAGAATGGTTTTAAAGCAACTGGTACTATTATGAGAAATCGGCTAGGAAAAAGAGTTAACTTTCCGTCAGACAAGCAAATGGAACGTGGTAGTATGACTCAATTCGTTAAAGACGACGAAGTTGCTGTTGTAAAGTGGTGTGACACAAAATGTGTAACGATTGCTTCAACTGAACGTTGGATAAAAGCCAAAAAACGTCGTTTGCCAGTCCCCATACCTGCGGTAATTCAATTGTACAATTCCAAAATGGGTGGCGTGGATACAGCAGATCAAATGATGGAATACTAGCGCGTCAGCATGAAGACTAAGAAATGGCCAGTCAAAGTTTTTTTTCATTATCTTGACATGGCGATATACAACAGCTGGATCGAATACAGAAATGATGCAATAGTTGGTGTTCCGAAGAAAAACATAAAAACATTCCTCACTTTCAAATTAGAAATAGGAGAAGTGCTAGTTAAGTACAAAGAAGCTCTTCCAGAAATAGCTGAACCTTTTGAGTTACCTCATGACTTTCACGGAACAAAATTCCGTCCTCACAATGCTCCAGATGACATCAGATACGATCGTTATGACCATTAGCCCCAATTTGTAGATGTCGGAACACTTTCTGTGAAAGCAGAACAAGGGCAATATGTCAAAAGTGCAAAGTAAGGACTGTTTTAAGGAATACCATACCAAACGTTAATTCCAGTTTTGAATGAATCACAAATTTCCTATATCGTAGTCTTAAGTTTATAAAACATATCTCCTTAAATTATTATATTTTTCAAGTTTTATTGAATTTCTTTTTCTTTTATACCAATTGATTTATACGCTACGTTTTTTAGTGTATAATTTATTTATTTGATTTTTGTTTTGTTTTGCTATTAAACAAATTTATTTTTGATTTTTAAATTTTACATCCCTAAGGCAAGAAATACTGTAAAGGCTGATTGTACCGTTGATGACGTTGGCGCAGTATTCGCAATACTGGGATTTGGAAACCTCTGTATGTATGTCGAGGAAAATCCATCACCTGTCATCGATGTTGAGTATCTTCGGGATGATGTACATAGTGGACTAATAGACCTTATTAAGAAAGGTAAATGTTCACGTATTTATGAAGATAATATTGAAAGATGACGGCACCTGTAGCACAAAGACCCAGAAGAGTGTCATACCAAGACAAAAAAATCATAGATCAACAAATTTTTTAGTGGTTGGATAAGGGTATCTTAAAACAAAGTATGTCGGAGTACGCTTCTCCCGTCGTTTCAGTCCCAAAGAAAGATGACACTAAACGCTTGTGTTGCGATTACCGGAAGTTGAACGAAAAAATAATCCGAGATAATTTTCCCATGGCTTTAATAGAGGACGTATTGGAAAGGTTGCAGAATGCAAAAGTTTATACAACTCTCTTTCCATGTCCCCGTGGACCCCGATCAATATTGTTTCAAGTGGTGTCTAATCGCAGCAATGGATAATTCTCAAATAAATAGTAAACAGCGATGTAGCTCATACAATATTTATGATATAACTGCTGACATCATTTGTACCCAAAACGGTGTAACGCTCGATTTTAAGAATTTAATATTTCCAATATCTTTAAAAGATATTAAAATATTTGAGAAGCGGAATAGCGGAATCAGCGTAAACGTATTTGGTTATGATGAGGAAAATAATGTAATTGTTGGTCCGTATTATATTACAAAGGAGGAAAAATGTAATCATATCAACTTATTGTTGCTGGAAAATATCGTTGGTCATCATTACGTTCTAATAGAAAATATGTCTAGGTAAGCTAAAAGTGTCAAGTACTAGTTAATATAAATAAATATATATATATATGGTAAAATTTTTATAATATTTATTATAAATGATTTAATTTAATTTTTTTTACAGATTATTAAGAGCTCAAACTACAAAACATGAACACACTCTTAAATTGTGTAATGTATGTCTGCAATATACACACAATGATAGGATCATGGAGCAACACAAAGCGGAGTGTGGTAAAATTGTAGCCCAACTACCATGTCATAAGAACGCTACACTTAAATTTAAGGATCACCAACGACAGATGGATGTACCTTTTGTCGTGTATGCAGACTTTGAGTGCATACTTGAAGACATCCAATATAGAGTAAGTGAAACAAATAATTTAACTAAAAAGCATATTCCCTGTGCTTTTAGTTATAATATTAAATATATTAAGCATAATATAGATAAGTTTAGAATCTATACAGGCAAGGACGCTGCAGAAAAATTTGTTGCTTATTTAGTTAAGGATTGTGAGGATATTTATACTAATTATTTAATGAGTAAGAAACAAATGGATTCTTTATCCCCTTCAGAGATATTCTGTTTCCAAAATGCTGTAAATTGTCACATATGTGATACATTTTTAGGTAGTGAGCGCGTAAGGGATCATTGTCATGTAACTGGCAAATTTAGAGGTGCAGCTCATAATATGTGCAACTTAAAATATCAACAGCCAAAATTTATCCCTATTTATTTTCATAATTATTCGTCTTATGACTCACATCTTTTTGATAAACAGTTAGGAGAAAAGTCTGACAACATAAAAGTCCTTCCGCTAAATAAAGAACGTTACATATCTTTATCAACATATACAAAAATGAATGACGATTTCAATCTTGAACTTAGATTTCTAGACACCTTACGTTTTATGCCCGAAAGCTTAGAAACTTTAGCCAATAATCTGACGGATAACGATTTCTGTACAATTAAAGAGCAATTTACATCAAAAATAGAGTTTGATCTGGTTAGAAGGAAGGGTGTTTTCCCTTACAACTATCTCAATTCTTTTGAAAAATTAAATGATAGTCAACTTCCAGCGAGGGAAGACTTTTTCAACACACTTACCAATAGAGAATGTTCGCATGAAGATTACGAGCATGCAAAAAAATATGGCAAACATTTGATTGCAAAACTTTACAAGACTATATGGAGTTGTATTTAAAAACAGACGTACTGTTACTAACTGATGTATTCGAAAATTTTCGAAAAGTTTGTAAGGAAATATATATTCTAGATCCAAGCCAGTACTATACTGCTCCTGGACTATCGTGGGATGCTATGTTGAAGTACACAAATATAGAATTGGAGTTGTTAACTGATATTGATATGTATAATTTCTTTAAAAAGGGGATACGTGGGGGAATTGTACAATGTAGTAAAAGGTATTCAAAAGCAAACAATAAATATCTACAGGATTTTGATAAAGAGAAACCCTCAGAATTTCTAATGTACCTAGATGCCAATAACCTTTACGGTTGGGCTATGTCCGAATATCTTCCATACGGAGGATTCAGATGGTTATCAAGTGATGAGCTAAATCTGGATCCAAATCGGATAGATAATAATTCAAATGATGGTTATGTGTATGAAGTTACTTTAGAATATCCCTCCAACTTGCACGAATCGCACAATGACCTACCTTTTTGTGCGGAAAATAAAAAACCTTATGGAAAGAATCAAACTAAATTAATTGCTGACTTTTCTACTAAACATTCATATATTATTCACTATAGAATTATTAAGCAATGTTTAGAGTATGGTTTGATTCTAAAGAAAATACATCGGATTCTCACTTTCAAACAATCTCCATGGTTAAAATCATATATAGACTTAAATACCAAGCATAGAGCTAACGCTAAAAATACGTTTGAGAAAAACTTCTTCAAATTGCTCAATAATGCGGTGTATGGCAAGACCATGGAAAATGTAGATAAGAGAAAAGATGTTAGAATTGTAACAAACTGGAACAGAACGAATTGCAATCATTTGGGAGCCCAAGATTGGATATCTAAGCCCAATTTCCATAGTTTGTCTATATTTTCAGAAGACATGGTGGCGATTCAAATGAATAGGCTCCAGACATATTATAATAAGCCTACTTACTTAGGATTTTGTGTGTTAGAGCTTTCCAAATGGAAAATGTATAATTTCCATTATGGTTACATGCAGCCTAAATTTAAATCAAAATTGTCATTAAACTATATGGATACTGATTCATTCATATATACAATACGGACTGATGACTTCTATGCTGACATAAAAATGGACATACAGGATGAATTTGACACATCTGATTATCCTGCAGATAACATATATGGTATTCCTCGTTTAAACAAAAAGGTGCTGGGTATGATGAAAGACGAAAATTGTGGAAAAATAATGAGAGTTTGTTGGGTTGCGATCAAAAATGTATTCATTTAGTGTTCAAGATCAAAATGATGTAAAGAAATCGAAGGGGGTCAAGAAAACCATTTTAGATAAATATAGTCTAAGTTCATATAGAGATTGTCTGTTTAATAAATCAAATGTATTTGATAATATGCTTACCTTTAAGTCGAGTTTGCATCAATTATATACTATGCAACTGCATAAGCTAATACTAAGTTATCAAGATGATAAAAGGAAAATCAAAAGTGATGGTATAAGCACATATGCATGGTATCATTCAGCAATAGAGGAAACCAATCCTGATTATGAGCTTGACATGCTATTAATGGAAATTGATAGACTTCAAGAAGAAGAAGAAAGTTAAAATAAATGTAAATTATTGTAAATTTTTATTGTTAAAATAAATGTAAATATTAATTATTAAGAAAAATTTTTATGAAAAAAACAAAGAAAATATAACCAATAAAAAAACAATAAAAACATATATTTTTGTCTATATTTTGTTTTTATTTATTATCCATCCTTAAATAAAATTTATGAATTTTCACATCTGTTACAATCTTGTGTTGCATTTTTTCTCCAATCTCATAACAAAGTCGTGTTAATTCAATCTTTACATCCCTTTCGTGTATTCCTTGTATTTCATTGATTTGAAGTTTTGTTTTGTTTAAAGCGGAGCAGGTTGGTATATAACCCGCGAGAAGATAACAAACTTTTTCAACAAACTTTTTATCGGCCATTGAAAAATTGAGAGAGCAAACCTGCAAAATGTGCAGGAATCGATGAGTTCTCTTTTGTTTTGGTAAACGTGCTGCCAGACAACATACATGTTTTCAGTCTGGTTGCCAGACAAAATTGGTGTAATATCGTCAAGGTTAATGTGTAAAATCGTCAAAAGAACTTTAAACTACTATTATTAGACTATTTAATTATTTTAAAACTATAATACTGTACCTATAACTTTTTATAATTTTGTAAAGAAAAAACTATTGTTTGTTCTTTTAAACTTGATTGTTTGTGCGAAGAATTTTCACAAATATCTTGAGGATTTTGATTTGATTTTTAACACAATTTGGCGACAAATCAAAAATAGTCTGACAGCCCTATTTTTAAGTTTATGGCTTCGCTAAAGTCTGGTAGCATTGTTAGCCATCTAAATACATTAGAAACTTGGCTTCACTTTAATTTTTTCACCCAGAGTCTTACATATGTAGTTTTATTAGCAAAACAATTGCATTTTTGGTTTCAATAAAGTTTATTTATTATAAAAAAACAAAGAAAAAAATAAATTTGCGCTTCAGGCTTTTGTGAAATAGTGACATAAAAAGTATTCAATTAAAGCATAGTAATCGCATCCAAATTTTGTAACAAAAAATTTTGATGAAAATCTGAGAAACATGTTTTATATGTGCGTATGCAAAGAGGAACTGTGCAGGTTCTGCATTGCCATATATTACGCACCGGATTCGTTTTGGAGCTGCATTTTGCACATCTTCGTGATGTAGATCGCTCTGGCTGATGCTTTGATTGTTCTTTTGTTTGAAAGGGTTTGCCTGCAGTTTTGTTACATACAGGTATGTAATGGATTAATATCGATTTGAAATGAAATCGTAAGCTCAAAACGTATAATATTATATTAGGTGTGACAAAAACGTATCGATTTCATATTCCAATTTTGTTTCACTTTCAGTAGGTTACAAAAAAATCAATTCTGTTGCTATGTTTTTATTTTCTACAAACAAAAGTTGAAGCCAATAATAGTGAAGCTGACTGCAGGTTTCCAAACATATTTTTGTATGGAAAAAGCTAGTTTTGTAAAGAAAAGGAAATAGGAAAGTCTTGGGATAAGAAATCGATTTCGATTTCAAGTAAAACCAAAATGAAATCGATATATATGTATGCATCACAACTTTGTACGTATTTCAATCGATTTTAAAACGAAAACGATTTCCATCACATACCTGATAATATTTTTTTCAAATCGGTGGGGAACTTTGCTCCTCCAAAAAAGAAAAAAAAAAATTACTACGTCATATAATATATAAACCGATTTAATTTTTTTTTTTTTTAGTTTAAAAGGAGTTGCTTGCAGTTTGGTACCATAGTTCGAAAATCGGTGGGATATTTTAAGCCAACCCTCCCCCCCCCCAAAAAAAAAAACAACTTACTACGTCATATATAAAATTTTTTTGCTTAAAAGGGTTTGCTGGCAGTTTGGTTCCATAGTTCGAAAATCGGTGGGATATTTTGAGCAGAGCTCATCAGGGTAAGAACGTCGTAGTTTATTTATTTTATTAAAATTGTTTATCTATATTATTTTGTTTTTAATATAGAGAAATTCGTGTATGAAAAGGAAAAGAAGCACTGCTGCACTTTCTACATTAAAAGCTGTAAATCTTGACTAGGTAATTATTTAAGAAAAATTTAGTTTACCCAGCGGGAAAAGTACAACAATAATTAGTTGCTTGTATAGCATATGTTTGTGTCAAGTGTTTGTTTTCTCCCTGCAAACTTAATAATCTTTATTTAAAGAAGTTAAATTAAAATAATAACTTTTGCAAAAATTTAATTTAAAAAATATGTATTTATGTATTATAAACCGCATTGAAGAATATTGTTTGTAAAATTTTACATTGATCTGTGCACTAAACATACATTAATTATATAATGTTAAGAACTTAATTACAGAAATAATTGAAATAATTTTAACAATAATAAATTCAGAAACGAAGTGCTTATACATGCTGTGCATTACCTTTTCGTTTCTGATTTATTACCTTTTCTCGCTGGGTATTTTTTTTAACTCTTTCAGAACTGTTCTTATATATTATTTTCTCTCTCAATTTTTAGAACGCTAAGATGAAAGTGACCCGGAAATTAGATTTAAGAAAAAATATATTAAATTTAGAAAATTTAGAAAATTTGAAAAGCTATTCTAAAGCAAATGAAAACTTATTTCATTCAATGTGCTATAAATTCTATAAACGAAAAGAAAAGCAAACACCGCAAAATAAAAAATAGTGCGAAAATTAGCAAACGTATTTCAAGTGCGGCAAAACGTGTATTAAAAACACAAAATATAAATACAGGTTTAGAAATACCTGCAAATGAAGTTTTATTGGAAACTTTAGATTTAAGAAATACAGGCTCAGATGTTCCTGAAAAAGTAGAAAATAATATCTTATTGGAAACAAGAAATATAACATATATGAGTTCCGAAATTTCTGAAAATGAAAAAAAAGAAGTTTTATTGGAAACTTTAAATTTAAGCAATACCGGGTTATTAAAAAGTAACACAAAATGTGAAAAAAGTCTCTCTGAGAAATTTGAAAGTTTTCCAATGGAACAAGATCTTGTATCAGCGCTATTGCCTGATGTTGACGAAAGCTTGGAAATCATAACTAATTCCAAGAAAAAAGAATGTCATGAGAAAAATATATCTGAATTGAAAAGCTTAGATATACATTCAAAATTTGTAATTAGCAATTCAGAATTGATCGCTATTTTGAATAATAGTAATGATATTTATAAAAAATTAAATGAAAATTTAGTGAAAGACTTTAAATCTTTTGTTTGTGATATAAAAGATGAAATTAATAAAAACTTCACAAAGAATGAATGAATGAATGAATGAACACAAAACTTAATAGAAAATTTAAAGCTAATTTTAAAGACTGTTCCTTTCATGTTAATCTTAATACAAAAAAATATATTAATATTGACAAGATTACAAAAATAAAAATTCTCGAGGATTTAGTAAGAGAAGAATATTCAAAATACAACAATGTTTGTATTTTGTGTTTCTACAATGCCAAGTGTGACATTAAAAATACATTGTTGTACGCCTATTGCAAATTTAATGATTGCACTACTTTTCGGTTTAGAATAAATCCTCAAGGAGAAGTGACTGTTCATAGAACAAAAGATTTACATCATGCTAAAGATGATGTTAAAGTGGGCCAAATGAGAGGTGTTAAAAGATTAGTAATAAAAAGTCAGCTTAGGAAAAATAAAGCATATTTATACAGAAAGCAGCAAATTTTGAATGCCGCAGATGATATTGCTGAGAAGGGAAATTTGCAAAATATCCATAAGCTAGAAACATTAAGAAAATGTAAATCAGAGGGAAATCAAGATAGATATTATCACCCAGATCCCTTTTATGCTTTGTATCTAATGCAAGTTGGCCCTTATAAAAATTATATACATAGACTTGCTTTATACCTTTATACCTTTGAGACAATCTCAAGCAATATGAAAATATTGGAAGAATCTAATTTTACATTACATCTAGATGCATCAGGTGAAAGTGTAAAAAGTTTGATTTGTGCTGCAAAACGAATTCTAACTTATAAATTAGTGCTACGAATTCCTAAATTAAAAAAGATTTTACCCATTGCAGAAGCAATTCTATCTGGACACACTATGAAAGAAATATGTGATTATTTAGATAAATTAAAATTGTCTTTGAAAGATAGCAAAATAAAGTATCAGTTCAAATGGCCTTGGTGTAAAAGAGTTTGTACTGACGTTAGCTCCGCATTATTTGGTGCAGTATTGAAAAGTTTCAATAATCAGACATTATTGGAGTACCTTAATGCTTGCGCATTATTCTTAAATGAATTAAAAAAAAACCAAATATAAAGCCGGATTTTGTTGTATTACAATGGTGTAAATGCCATTATATACACATAATGTGCAAAGATTTAAATGCAAAGCTAGGCAAAAAACATATTTTAAGACATTTATTAAAAAATGCATTAATAACTGCTTTTAGTTTAAGCAGCATTGAGGAATGTCAAAGATGGTTCAAACATATATTTATAATATTGCTTACACCATATAAGAGTCGTAATTTGGAAAATAGTCTGGAAATTGTACGTCAATGCTTAATAGAATTGAATGTAGAAAATATAAATAATGACTACAATTTTTCAGATAATGAAAAAAAAGATCCATTGGAATCAATAGCAATTAATAGCCCCTTTCGAAAGATGTTTTTATCTATTTATAGTGAAGTAGAAAATGATATTAAGGATATCAATAAAGGCATTTCATTGAATGAGTGTCGCAATGATGAAATGTGCATGTTTATATTAAACAAATATTGTCCTTTCGTTGTTCTTTGGACCAATGTTATGGGAATTCATGTCGATCCATCTCGAGAACACATAAGTAATGCTCCGGTTGAATTTACTTACTTTCTGCAAAAACATATAATTTTGCCACAAAAAAATGTAAGACCGGATGTGTTTGTTAATCTTATGAGAATCGACTATCTTAGTTCGCTTAAGGAACTACGATACCATTACAAAATGTTTGGATCAATGGATAAAGAAATTGAAGATACCATCACTTCTATGAATGAATATAATGAAACCAATCTTAGTAAGATTATAAAAAAAGAATATTCTTACATAACTTCAACTCCTAATGATACAAAGCTTGGAAATGATGAAAACTCCTTCAGTGTTGAAGTCATAGAAAGAGATCATGATTATACACAATTAAGTATAAAGAGTGAACCCGAAGAAGAATGGGGTAAAATAAGTTCCATTAAAAAAAGGACAATACGACCAAGTTGATGCTAGCCTCAAAAGCTAGCAAAAAAGTTAAAAAGATACTTAAAAATAAAATAAATTGTAATGAACTGTCTGCTATTAAGGACAATTTCTTTTTGTTCAAGTTTGATACGCTATTTTCTGAAGTAAATCATATAATAGATCATGTTAGTTTTGGCTTTTATGATAACTTAGAAACCTCAGACTGGACTTCTTTGATTACTAACGAGCAATTAACGAATTTTGTTTTAGATGCTTGCCTTTTAGCTGTTATAAAGGAGAGTAGATCATCTCATTGCTATTGCTTGCCTTGCCAAATTGATAACATAAATTTTGAAAAGATGAATCTCTTAATAAATAATCATCCTGATATGGTATTTGTACCTATATTACATTCTTTTCATTATACTTTATGTGTGCTTAACCTGAAAACCCATGAATTTTTATACATAAATTCAGTAAAAAGTCAAGGCGAAGGAAAACGACTATATAGCGATTTTCTCAATACACTTGGGGAAGAAAAAGCTCTATGGAATTATTGCCCAATACTCGAAAGAGATGTACAAAAAGATAAAACGAGTTGTGGCGTATATGTTTTAATGTATGCTTGTAAAATTTTGGAAAACCAGCCTTTAATACATTTAAAGAACC
The DNA here is from genome assembly GCA_936439885.1 of Nowickia ferox. Lineage (NCBI taxonomy): Eukaryota > Metazoa > Arthropoda > Insecta > Diptera > Tachinidae > Nowickia > Nowickia ferox. Next base: position 23,803,712 of record OW387026.1, read on the forward strand.
CTGATGATTTTCGAAATATATTGAAAAATTTACTAATAAAATATCAAGGTAATAAAACTAGATTTTGTGTGCAGTGTGGACATCTAAAGTCCACAACGATCAGTTTAGTAACCATATGCAAAGACTGTCATTATTATATTTGTGATAAATGCAAACGAAAACATTGGATAGAAAATACGAATATCTGTAAAATTATTTCACAAAAGATATTAGCAATGTAAAATGGATACAGCTGGGAAAGAAGGTATGATATAAAATTAAGTATATTATAATTATTTTATGGTATGTAGGCCTACTGGGGATGCCAGCCATAAAAAATAATTGGCAACGCACATTTCATGGTACCTCTTGGGTTGTGTGGAAAACTATGTACTTTATTAAAGTATTTTTTTTATTTCCTAGTTGTAGCATCTTGAAAATTAGAAAAACTACCAAAATATTCAGTTTTAGATGTTACATAGAATCACTCTAAGTATTGCATATTGCAGTATGTACACCTTACTCTACGTCTTCACCTGACATGAAATTTTGCTGTAACTTGAAGTTATAAATGAGTTATTAAAGCAAATGCACTAACAATAATGTTATAATGTAATGTAATTTTATGTCAGGTGGAGACCGCAAAATAGATAAAGTGAAGGTAAGATATGTAACATATTTCCATATTTTTTGTACAAACGAACACAGAAATGTAAAGCATGTAACATATATGCAATGTATTCGTCAAAAAGAAATCGCTATAAAATAGATGCAAAATCGTGAATATTTCTGAAATTTTCTGGCATCACTACTTTATAAAAATTCCTTATTTTCAGTGTGGCAACACATTTTTGTGCATACGAATTGAAAACTTGGCATTACTTTTGTTTATAAATTCCTACCCTTATTAAATGCACTGCACACAATTCATCAATACGAAAATATTTTTTTTTATAATATTTTTATTATATCTGTGTATTTTTATATATTAAAACACAGAATACTTAATTGAAACATTTGGCAATATTTTCTCCACCACACAAAATCCAAGCATATCCAGTATGTGTGCATTTGTGTAAATAAACAACGTGGAAGCTTTAACGCAATGCAAGTTACAGGAGGTAAATATGGTGTGGTTATTCCTCTATGAAATGTGTTTGTGGCTGCTCACACTAGCTCAGGCAAAATAGCTGGATGCAAGCTGAAGGAAGATATATTTACTTTTACATATGAACGCTCGCCAATTATAACGGAGAAGGGTTTGGCCATACTCAAGAGTGCAAAATCTAGAGCCTATAATATAAAATATCCCTTTTGAATGTAACATTTTTGTGCAGGTAAGATTTTAAATAAATATCTTTGTGTACACCTTGGCTGTATCAATATTTTTCTTTTATATACTACAGACTGAAGTAGCAACATTAATTGACTTGTTATTGAGATGATGTTGACCAAGAAGGACAAGGTTAAGAACAAGGCATTTAATATTCATTTGGCCAATCGCAATATACCTTGTTTTGCTACTGAAAGAATGTGCTATTTCGATCACAGCCATGCCAACTCTATATTATACATATCTAATTTTTCTATTCTATCTTTCGTTTTACTAAATAATCTACCTAATGTATTAAAAGTTTTATGTGCTATCTTATATGTACTACTATCAAATATTTTTGATTTTTCTAATCTTTCTGATACAAAAGGTATATAGGTCAAAGATTTGTATATTCTAGGTTGAGATATGTTATTTATGTTAATGTCATTATTCTGCTTATACTTGTCTATTAAATCATTTATAATTTGTTTTGGGAAACTATTGTCTTTCAATATATTTCTAATTTTATATCTGTTGTTTTAATGAAATTCCCTATCACTTATATTAAAAACTCTTTCAATAAAATTCTTTGCATTGTTAATAATAACACGTTTCGGATGTTTCGAATAGTAATTAATTATTCTTCCTGAAGATGTAGGTTGTATTGAATTTTTTACATTATAAATAGAATTCTCTGTAAGTTTTTTAAGAATGTTGGAAATAAATTAACTAAGTTCATGAGATGGGGAATTAACACATGAACAAATAGGTCTTAAAGGAAAATTCTCTTTATGAATTTTAGGTAAACCATATAGTCTAGGGGAAACAGCAACATTTGTTTTGAGTTTATTTTGATCTGAAAATGTAATTATTTCTAATCTAAAAAGGAATGATGAGGAAATATAGGATTTTTCACGCCCTATCAGATGGTATAAGTCGTTTTTTGGCACGCGGCGGGGTTTGGGAGATATAGGCCAAAAAGAGATAAAAAATTAGTTTCGAAAAGAGTTTTTAAAAAATTTTGTTCGAAACACTAACTGTGTAGGAAAAATCGAATGATGAGGAAATATAGGATTTTTCACGCCCTATCAGATGGTATAAGTCGTTTTTTGGCACGCGGCCGGGTTTGGGAGATATAGGCCAAAAAGTGATAAAAAATTAGTTTCGAAAAGAGTTTTTAAAAAATTTTGTTCGAAACACTAACTTGTGTAGGAAAAATCGAATGATGAGGAAATATAGGATTTTTCACGCCCTATCAGATGGTATAAGTCGTTTTTTGGCACGCGGCCGGGTTTGGGAGATATAGGCCAAAAAGTGATAAAAAATTAGTTTCGAAAAGAGTTTTTAAAAAATGTTGTTCGAAACACTAACTGTGTAGGAAAAATCGAATGATGAGGAAATATAGGATTTTTCACGCCCTATCAGATGGTATAAGTCGTTTTTTGGCACGCGGCCGGGTTTGGGAGATATAGCCTGAAAACTCAGTAAAAAGTTTGTTGAAAAAGGTACATAGTTTGTTGAAAGTCTAAAAAGGTATAAAAATAGTACTCAATTAGCAACCAATTTTATGTTGTTGCCATATAAATTAAAAATTTTGTGCAGAATTTACTATTTTTAACTTGGCAGCATTACTAATTTCAGCCTGCAAAGTGTAAAATACTCATTTTTCTCTGCATAAGAGAGCATTATTTTTTGTCTCTTTGAGCAAACCAGAAAAGTTTGTTAAAAAGTTTGTTATCTTCACGGAGATTGGTATATAATATTCATGATAGAAATGAAGGATTTGTTTTCTCAGAATGTTGTTCCAACATAAAATTGATGTAAAAAATACTCGAATTTGAGTTAGTGATCTCCAAGTGTCAGAATCAATTTTTATTTTAAAGTTTCCTTGTATGATAACTAAAAAACAAACACCTCTTTTATATTGAAACTTATATTCAACATCTCTCTCACTTTCATTATCAATTATATTTATAGAGTTTAAAAAATACCGACGATTAAGCATATCATGAATATACTCCTTATAGCACATGAGATGTAACCACTCTTCTCGATCCAGTCCAATGTATTGCTTATTTTTATAATTCAACCATATCATTGGCTTAAAACCAAAAGCTGTAGAAAATCCACATGCAATCTTCAATTTCCAATTGAGCAAGTATTCAAACTCTAGAACCAAATCATATATTTGAGGTTTTCGTTCTTGATTGTTGTGAAATATATTTTTTAAAGTACGTTTATCCATCCTCAATGAAAATAATATTTAAACTAATAGTTTTTCGCTCTATTAATCTCTATATATACATATTTATATTAAAATAAATAAGAAATCAAAAGCATACACACACATACATACATATATATTTTATATTTATTCATTAATTTTTTGACTTAAATTTCAATTTTAATTACCCAAATTTGACAATTTTAATTGTCATAGAACCGCCAATATCTAACTACTATTATACCAGCAATGGATGAGGCCGAAGGCCTAGACAAAATGAGTTTAGTTTTGGGAGTTGCAGCAGATAATGGTCTACACGTTAGATGGAAAAAGTGCCAGTTTCTACAAAGAAAAGTCAATTTCTTGAGTTACGTAGTTGAGAACGGCACTATCCGACCATCAAAAGAGAAGACTAGTGCGATAGATAATTTTCCTTTGCCCCATGACGCGAAATCTCTTCAAAGATTTCTGGGACTCACATCCTATTTCAGAAGATTTGTGAATGGATACGCCACAATCGCAATTAAAATCATCATTGACTAAAGACCCAGTACTAAAATTGTTTAATGTTAACGCATTTACCGAAGTTCATACAGACGCCAGTAAGGTTGGTTACGGAGCAGTTCTTATTGTAGTGTACCATATTTATAGTAATGCACTGTAACATAAATTACTTGCATTGCTTTAATAGCAGTTCAATGCACAAGCATTGCAACACAGCCCAAAAAAATAATAATGCTTACTATTTTCATAGTAAAGAAAGAAACAAAACATAATTGTAAATATTAAACGTATGTTAGAAGGCCTAATTTAGATTTGTAAAACTAGTATATAAGTAGAGGAAAAAAATCAGACTTTAATTTGTGAGCATAAACTGGCAACAACTTGCCTTGTTTCTTATTAAATTCTCAAAAACTTTTGGCACCTTTTTGGGTGCCTAATGATAAGCTGGACTCCCTGACAGCTGTATAAAATAACCAAGGGACTATAGGGTCACATACAGACTATTACACGCACCTTGAAATATTAAATCCTTTCTTATTAACACATTGCGTGGCAATCCTTCCGTCAAACATTACATTAAGCAAAAGGACGCGGAAGATCAATGTCTACACCCGGTACAGTACATGAGTAGAAAGACAACGCCGGCTGAAGAACGATATCACTCTTACGAGCTAGAAGCACTAGCGATAATTGAAGCTCTTAAAAAACGGAGGGTGTATTTAATGGGTAAGAAATTTAAGGTAATAACCGATTGTAGTGCTTTCGCTATGACAATGCGGAAAGCTGAGGCAATGATGCTTCAAGACTTCGATTACGAAATCGAAGACCGTTCAGGTACAAAAATGCGACATGTCGATGCTCTAAGCCGAATATCTTGCTTAATCATTGAGGATTCGTTACACCATCGACTTAAGGAGGCTCATTTGAATGATTATTACGAGAGAGCATTAAGGAAAATCCTAGAGACCGACCAATACGAAGACTACTATATTCAGCATGATATATTATTTAAAGACCAAACGAAGGAACTCGTAGTCGTACCTAGTCAAATGGAGAATGAAGTGATCATGATTGCGCATCGCAAAGGACATTTTAGCGCTAAGAAAACTCAGGAGTACGTCGAAAAGTATTTTTACATTCCAGGTCTTAGTGCAAAAGTTCCTCAGGAGATTGCCAGTTGTATAGAATGCATACTGATTAAGTTAGGTAAAAAGGAGGGATTGCTTTCACCCATAGGAAAAGAGGATGAGCCATTAGGTACATATCACGTAGATCACGTTGGACCAATGACAACAACCAATAAACAATATAACCATATTTTCGGCGTGGTAGATGGTTTTTCAAAGTTTGTGTGGCTATATCCCACTAAGGATACAGGCTTTGACGCAGTAGCAAGTTGACTCCAGAAACAAGCTGTAATATTTGGAAACTCACGCAGAATCATTTCAGACAGGGGTGCTGCATTTACCTATAATGCTTTTCGGGCATACTGTGAGAAAGAGAATGTTCAACATTTATTAATAACCACGGGAGTTCCAAGGGGAAACGGTCAAGTTGAACGTATGCACCGAATTTTAGTGCCCATGCTGGCAAAATTATCAAGAGAAAATCCAAACCAGTGGTACCGACACGTAGCTAAAGTAGAGCAATATATCAACAGTACTCCACCAAGATCAACGCGATATTCGACGTTTAAAATTTTAACGGGATGTGAGATGAAGCCATTGTAATAGAATTAATGAATACAAATACAACACTGTTGATAACACAAATAAATACAACACTGTTGATAATTTACCATGTACAACGGTAACACTGTTTATAACACTTTTAGTAATAAGTAGAAATAAGAGAAACTAGAATAAACGTGGCGAGTCTGCCATTAACCATACAGAAAACAAGAAGTGTTTTTAATTGCTATAACCAACCACCATATGGCGACCGTGACAATGTGATGCTGTTTTAATGCCAGTTTTTTAAAGCAAACTAAAAAAAAGTCAAATAAATGTTGAACTTAAAATCGTAATTGTTTAATAAATATAAATAATAAAAAAAAAAGAAAATAAATAAAATAATAAATTGAAATTTAATTAAACTATAAAAACATAGGGCTGACATTGAACTAATTGTTCAAGGTTAAGTACTTTGATGGTGGAAAAAGGAAAAATTGTGAAGACAAACTTAATGAATTTAATTAATAAGGATATAGAGACAGAAAGAAGTAAGTAAGTAAAAAAATATTGCTAGAATTCAAAATGAGAACCGCAGATCCTTTAATAAAAATCGTAGAAGTGAGGACAGTTACAAAATTAATGATCTCGTCGCTATAAAATGCACCCAATATGGTGTTGGCATGAAGTTAAAGGACAAGTATCTTGGACCGCATAAGATCGTACGCAAAATGAAACATGGGAGTTACATACAAACCACCTCACCAATGATATCGGCTGGCTAAGTGTGGGAAAACGTACATATAAGTTTTAAGTTACATTTATTTTTGTTCCCACATTTTGCCAGACAGCAACGTCAGCATAAAAGACTGTCGTTGCTCACCTTAAGTTAGAATTAAGAAATTATTGTAGTTTCTTCGATCCCACATTTTGCCAGACAGCAACGTCAGCATAAAAGACTGTCGTTGCTCACCTTAAGTTAGAATTAAGAAATTATTGTAGTTTTAGTCTTAAGATTCAATTTAAATAAAAAGCACTTAAAAGTGAACAAACGGGCGTTTTAATCGACACATTATTCGGGCGATATGAGGTTAAAAAAGTGGGAGAGAACGAAGGACCTAGGCAGACGAGCACAGTAGCTGAGTACATGAAGCGTTGGGTGCCGGTATTCGAGGCGAATACCCAGTCAGGAAAGCCGAATGTGGGATCCGAGACTAAGCGGACAACCAGGTCTGCTGGTGGACATGGGGTTAAGGACAATAGGTAGGTGACGCACACAAACACACACAGAACGGAGAGACTCAGCAAACGCACACACGTTCACGCAATATTAAAATATACGTCGTGCAGACAGTTTAGATGATGGTATGGCCTTTGATTTATTATAGTTTAGTTTTTAGTTTGCAAGTAGCCATTAAGCTGGTCGAGCGGGATCGCCCTTTATTTAAATAAATCAAACTTAAATAAGAAAGTGTTATTTGTTTCATTTGGAGGGACCAGGGTAAAGTCTACATAGATATACATATACTATATATATATATATATATGTGGGATCCCGACCTAACAAGGCGTCAACACGGAATTACCTTAATTGACAACCCTGACAACCACGAACGCATGATTTGAATTAAAGAAACGAGAAAGAGCAGAGTAGTAGACACAACAGCAAAGAATAAAGAGGTCGCTAAACCCCGCCGGCAATAACTAAACTTAAAGTACAGGGAACAGAATAATAAATAATTAAACAGAAAGTAATTGAAGTAAAATAAAAGTGTAATAAACATAATGAGGAAAATAGCTTGTAATTAACAAACTTAAATAAAATATAACTAAATACTGTTAAATTAAGAAATAAAAAGGAAATAAACAACTGATGGTAAAGTAACAGTTCTGATAGCCATGTTCGTTTTAGGGGCGCTCTACAAATACAGACAAAGTTGCCAGAAGGGGATTATATTCTTTTTGAGTAAGTCGTGATACTGTAATATAGTTAAAATAAGTATAAATAATAATTTGGGATTACTAGTGCGTTAAAAAAATTTAAACTTAAATTGTAACAATTCCCACAAAAAAACACTAATAAGGGGCCATCCATATATTACGTAACGCCCTTGGGGGGGGGGGTCGAGTTTTGTTATGATTTGTTACGAGGGGGTAGGGGGGGGGTCTGTAAAATTGTTACGTAACATAAATTTTACTAATTTCGTACAAAAACACTTCGATTTTTCATTTATTTATGTATTTAATTTATCAAAGAAATACATAATAAATCAAGAATCATGAGTGTTAAATAGATATAAATATATGCATATATATATTTATGTACATAAATACATAATTGTTATTATTTATATTTTGCAAGCTTATTTGATTTTTGTCTACGCACTGTGTTAGTCTAACAGAAAATAAAAATAAAGGAACAAAAGTATTCGAATTCCCGAATATTCGTGCATTCTCAATTACTTGCATTTTCCCATAAATAAAATAAATAAATGCATAAATCCTAAACGAAACTTAAGAAAATGCCATAAAAATATTTGTATATTAGTTTGTAATAACTAAATAAAGAAATTTACTTCAATTCAAACAAAACAATTCAAAACAAAACCAAGTTCTTGTACAATTAACATTAAAAAGCTTAGTTTTCTTCACCTAAAGAGCGGAATGTTTTACTTCAAAAACAAAAGTTAAGAAGTTTTTTCTCCAACAAGCCTATTACGCTGAGGTATGTGAATAAAACCAACAGCAACACTAATTAAAAATCATGTTCTTTATCAAACTTATTTTGAACCATGTTAGATAATCGACGTCATTTGCTTTCCATTTTTCCGCCAAATAGTCTGCTAATGTTTTCCGTATTAATGAATTTACAGAATTTTAAATTATTCATATATAATTTTGTAGCCGTAAGAAGGATTCCTTCCAATTTAATGTCTAAAAATTTGACCTATAATATTGGTATTCGTATTCACGAGTATCATTTCATATATTCGTATTCGCGGATATCAAAAATTTACATTTGGCACATCACTAGTAGATACATATGTATGTATGTGAAATGGAACATACATTTTTTTACTTTGCCGTTTCACAATATGTATATACAAACTTCAGGGACGGAAAGAGCAGTTTTCTATTGTATTGCATTATAGCTAAATATTTAAAATTAAGTTTACAAAATCACATATTAAACTACGTTTTTTTCTAATTTGAAAATAAAAGATAGAAATTTGTACATATGTCCAGCTAAAACCTTGCAATGGAATGTATGTATAATAAACAATTACTTATGCATATATTTTCTTGCAACTACTAGCTTTTGCTGGTCATACTGGAAAAATTAAGAAAATTTTACTTTGTATACCAATGACGTATTTAGTACAAATGAACTTTTCACGGATTCTTAAAATTTTTTATTGCACCTTTACCAGCCCAGCATTTTATGAATGCTCTCTGAATCTCTCAGTTAAATAGTCGTTACAATTAAAATGCTTAGAATCATCTTGCATACTATGTTTGAAAATAAATTTTCACAATTATTGTGTGGTGATCAAATAGTAAACAGGCGAGGATTGTGATAGGTGCACGTTTTGATAAATAAATAAAGAATAAATATTTTTCTGTGTTAAAAGTTTGGAAAGCCTGGTGTAAATTTCAGCATATACATATGTATCCTATGTAACTATTATTTTGGTAAGTACATACATTTGTAAGTATGTACATATTTATAAATAAAAAATAGGTAGTTAGCCAATTCAATTTATATTTATAACACAGGCCAACAAAGAAAAAATATTTGAATAAAAATACAGCATTTCTTAGCAGTTTAATGTGATAAGAAATATTGTACTCAGTTTTTGCCTATACCTACATAGCTTAAACATTTTTTAATAGACCTGATTAATATTTTCAGAGGTACATTTGTAAATTTCACAATAACTCGATAACAGAATGCCCGATTGCGATCAAAATTCTTTAAAAAATATTCAAACAACTTGCTGCTTCGTTGGCCTGTATTGATTTGTAAAATAATACAAATTTTCCCAAAGGAATGTTAAGACAAATTAAAACTAACTATCATATTTTATAACCCATTGAGTTTGAACTGGCTTGCTAATTTAAAAGTATGTATATATTATAAATATATATTTCTTATGTACATACATACATTTCTAGGCAATAATTATGAATAAGCCGTTGCTGTATAAATCGTTGACCGATAAGTACTTCGCAGCATATCCAGAGAAATCCAAACAGCAGCGCCAAAAAGATGTGAATGAAATGTGGAACAATATAAAATATGAAAGTGATTTGTCCATTAGAGTGTCTGAGCTAATACAAAAGTATGAAGCGGTGTGCTTGGAAAAAAAGCGAGCTTTAATGCAGTTTTGGTCCAAACCGTTCGCCAAACCAACTTTAAATAAAAATAATGAGAAGAATGAAGTCCCTCAGGCATCTTCTTCTGTTCCAACAATAATCATCGACAAACCTTCTTGTTCGTCCAAAAGTCAGCCTCCAGAATCAAAAGAGTTTAAGACTCCAGCACAAGATTGGTTAAAGAATCAAATTGATATTTTTAATGCCGACCTTGTAGGGCTTTATAAACGCAAGAATACGAGTACGATCTCTTCTGAACAGGAAAAAGAAATCAAACAAATTGAAGAGAAAAAGAAGAAGCTGGAATTTGATTTATGAGTAAAAATTACAAACACAGAAAGACAAAAAAAATTTAGAGAGAATACTAAAAGAAAACTTGCTGATTACAAAGCTTCGAACCCTGAAAACAGAAATTCATTCAAAGAACGAGATAGACCTGGAAGACCTAGAACAGTGCAAGATCAACCTCTGATACTGAAAGCCATCACTGATATTGTTATTTATGGATCAGCAGCTCATAACAAACGACAAAGCGATATATACAGGAGTATTAAAACGCTAGATGAGTTAACTGAAGAATTGAATAAAAACGGATTTTCAATATCAAGAAGTGGAGTTTATCTTCGGTTACTACCAAAAAAAAGTACTTCTATTGAAGGAAAGAAACACGTAGTAACAGTCCCAGTAAAACTAATGCGATCGCAAAATGATTGCCACTCTAAGCACATTGATGGTAAATTTTGTGCATCAACAATAAGAAATCTGGAGCAACTAGCATCTGCTCTTGGTCCAAGTGAAGTCTGCTTTATTAGCCAAGACGACAAAGCCCGGGTAGCTATTAAGTTAACAGCTGCGCAAAAACAGGCTCCAATTTTGATGCATGTGGAATATAGAGTTAGTCTTCCTGACCATGATTGGGTTATTGCCTCTAGACATAAACTTATTCCTACTGTATATGCAGGTATTAGTATAAAAGCCGATGGCTTAGGCAAAAATGATGCAGTGGGATATTCTGGGCCCACATATATCGCAGTGCGTTCCGGGAAGCACTCTTCTTCAACGGCTCTTTCCCATGGCCTCGATTTTGAAAGAATTTTGGATCTTTCGGAATTCGATACTATTACTAAGAGTAACAATAGAGTTAAACCAATAATTATCTTCAGCGTTGACGGTGGCCCTGATGAAAACCCACGATATCAAAAAGTGATCAATACTGCTATTCATCATTTTTTGAAGCACGACGTGGACGCTGTTTTTTTAGCAACAAATGCTCCTGGACGCAGTGCATTCAACCGAGTGGAACGAAGAATGGCAATTTTGAGTAGAGAACTATCAGGAGTAATCTTACCTCATAATCATTTCGGCAACCATTTAGACGAGCGTGGTCAAACAACTGACCATGAACTAGAAAAGAAAAATTTTAAATTTGCAGGAGAGACTCTCTCACAAATCTGGAGTGGCATAATTTTTGATGACTATCCCACAGTTTCTGAATATATCGAACCAGATAAGTCAGAAATAATTAAGCAAAATATTTTGGTTCGAGATTCGAAATGGTTTTCTGAACATGTTCAAACAAGTCAGTATTGCACTCAAATTGTTAAATGTGTTGATGAAAATTGCTGCGCAAAGCCTAGAAGTAGTTACTTTACAATAATGAACAAAAAGAGATTTTTACCACCACCAGTTCCACTTATTCAAACCAATGCTGGGATAAAAGCTGCAACAGATAGAAAAAGCATGGAAACCACTAACTTTTGCCCACTGTTTTTGTTAAACAACGTATGTTTATCATCTTTAGTTGAAGATGCACCAAAACCGTTACCGTACGATTATTTTTGTCCATCTGTTCAAAATGTTCTCAAGGATAGAATATGTTCAAATTGTGGGATGTACTTTGCTTCTCAAGTAATGCTAAGAGATCATGTCAAAAGCATCCACCACACGTCATCAATGACTGTAAAAAAAACTAAGGCAATTCGTATTACAGCTCGAAGACAACGTGAACAAATGGCCGTAATTTCCCTACAGGATGGTTGTGAAGACATAGAGTAGATTGACGATGACAACATTGATTTAAGAAACGTTGAAAATGTGGCCGATAAATCTCAAAGAAATGATATTCCCGTTTTATCAATGGATGAATACTTTACATTTCCTTGGGTTATTGATTAAAATGTGCAATAAATATGTACATATGTGTATAAAATCGGAAAAAATGGCGTTACGTAATATGTGGATGGCCCCTAAGTCTTTTTTGTTACGTTCATTTATGAGTCATGCGTAAGGCTCGTATATGTACTGTTTTTCGCAGTATTGTACTGTTTTTCGACATCAAAAAGTGCGTACTGCTTTTCTCCCTCAAAAAACTGTTTTTTGATTCATAATAGAAATAAAAACGGCGAACAGCGAATTCATCCAATAATACTCTTCACTTCAAAAATAAGCATTCTCCTCGGATTCGTCGCCAGCCGCCAACTGCCTCTGTTGTGCGTTTGCGGTTGACATCGAATCTTCGCACAGAAGAAGTTTACGATTGGTGCCGCCTGTGAAGACAATCGCTGCAGGCATCGACTTTTGTTTTTTTCATGCTTCTTCTTTGCTACAATTTATTTTTTATTTTTTTATTATTATTTCTACCAACTTCAATTCGTAAAGACGCGTCTTCCAAAAAGTCAAATTAAACTTGAAATTAAAGTATTAAATCCGTAATAAATAATTAAAATCAACTAAAAACCGTGTTTCCTTGTGGGCAACGACACCAACGTTTAACAAATATTTTGTGGGAAACGCATTCCCGAATTTTATTTACAAGGCATCCACCACGGATCCCCAGACCAACCAGGACGATCGACGTAAGCAAATATATACAGATTTGTCTCTTCCTTTCTCTTTTGATCATCGTCAGTATACATACTTGTTTAGAAAACGTCTTCATTTTAATAATTTTAACTTTTATAGAATAAATAATGTCTAAATCAAGACGAAAAAACACATTTAATGCAAAACTTCGTGAAAAGTATCCGTTTCTCGAAAAAACAAAAAGTGATAGTGATGTTTTTTTGCAAAAAGTGCAGAGGTACTTTTTCTATTGCGTTTGGTGGTAACGCGGATATCAGTCGTCATATCAAAACAAAAAAACATCAAGACGCTCAAATTGTCGCTTCTACCAGCACATCGTTAAGGTCACATTTTCAATCGGATTTGGATTTACATATATCGGCAATGGAAGGATCATGGGCATATCATGTTATTAATTCTAATCACAGTTTTAAATCGTCGGATTGTGCGACACAAATATTTAAATCATGTTTTAAAATAAAAAAGTTTTCGTGTGCGCAGAAAAAATGTCAAGCAATAGTCACCAATGTTTTGGCGCCGCACGCCCAACAGTTGCTTAAAGAAGATTTAAAAGACTGTAGTTATGTGTCAATCTACACAGATGCATCAAACCATGGGAATATCAAACTTTTTCCTGTGCTCGTTCGATATTTTATCCCTACTGTCGGTTCACGCGTTAAAGTTTTGAATTTTACCGAAGAAGCTGGTGAAAATTCCACCTTAATATCCGATCTAATAACGTCTACTGCCAGTGACTATGATCTGAGGAAGAAAATCGTCTGCTTCTGTGGCGATAATGCAAAAGTTAATTTTTTTGGAGAAACTCGTGGCGGAAAGAATAATGTTTATCATCGATTGAAACAGTGGCTTCCACATTTGGTCGGCATCGGCTGTGTCGCTCACATAACACACAATGCATTGAAATTCGCATGTGATGAAATACCATTCGACGTAGAGTGGGTTGTTGTTAAAACATATTCTCACTTCTACCTTAACACTGTACGCATGACAGCATTGAAAGCTTTTTGTGAAGAAGCAGAAGTGGAACATAACAGGCTGCTCGGATATGCAAAAACACGATTTTTGGCTCTCGGACCAGCTATCAAGCGTATTTTGAAACTGTATGATGCTCTTCAAATGTATTTTCTTGGACTTGAAAGAGGAGAAAAAAAGTTGAAGGATTTTTTCAGTGAAGAATCATCAAAATTTTGGTTGCTATTCGTTCAAGAGAAGGTAAAAAAATTCATTGGGGAGTGCAAATTCAATTTTTCTAATTATATAGAATTTTCCTCTTCTCTTTCTGCTTTATTTTTCTTTTATCAGGCTGAATTATTCGGGAAATATGTGCTGAAAATTGAAGGTGATGATGTCACTGCAATCGAAGTTGCACACTGTTTAAATGAACTCGGAGAAACACTGAAACTTTTTGCGTGGGCAGCATTGAAAGAAACACCAACATGGAATGAAGTCGAAGCCGTTATGAACAAGTTGAGTGAATACAATTTGTACAATGCCAATGAAAATGCGGTAAATTTGCACACCCAATTTCGATATATCAAAAACTATTGTACGAGCGACAAAACTATGCAATGGAGAGAAGGCAATGTTTCGATTGTGGGTCGGTGGGTGGAGATATTTATTCATCTCAATGACGCCGATTGCGAATTCAAAGAAATGGCCACGATCGTTGAATATATTTTATGTTTGCGAGGAACTTCAGCATCAGTGGAACGAATCTTCTCTGCAGTGAACAAAACTTGGACGTTGATTTCTACAATTACCTCAAAACGAATCCGGCATTGCTTATTCAAATTGCTTCAAACGACAAATACAAAACCACAAAAGCTGATTCTGATGGAAATGATTCAGATGATGGAAATGATTCTTATTTTTTTTATATATTGAATAAAATATGTACTGCGAAGAGTACTATTTTTCCAAATCGATGTACTGTTTTTTTTTTTTTAAATTTCAGTGAAATGTACTGTTTTTGGTAAAAAAAATATACGAGCGTTAGTCATGCGGAATGCGTACTAATACATAACACCATAGGCCTATCGCATCACGCAAGCGATGACGATGAAGCCCAAAGCAGGCGACATCAGGGAATGTAATATCTCTGGTGCAGGCCATACAAAATCTATAACAGCTAAATGACAGGGGATGAAAGATTAATTGTACGTCAAAACTAAATACTGCCAATCTGGCAACCCTATAAAAGCTCATTGCGGCATCCATCTCCCTACAAGAAATGAATGACCGAAACTAACACAAACAAAACTTTTTTACTAACACACATGCAACAATTTTATGTTGATTTTTTGCTGCTGGTGCTGCCACTGTTTCGTTTTTTCAATAAAATTTTAGGTATTGTTTTTACAATACTTATTGCATATTTTGGTATATTAATTTTTGTACATATTTATTTAAGTTTTATTTAAATTGAAGTTTTATTAAAATATATGGATTTTGTTTCCGTAAATTATAATTATTTGATTATTTGTTGTCAAAAAATTTACTTTGTATACGAATAGGCCTTGGAAATTTTGGGGATTATTAGAAAAAAAAAAACGTATTGAACAAAAATTTTTGCTAGTGGCAGTTCAGGCAAATATTGCATTAGTTGTTTCACTCTAACATATATGTTAGAGTGAAACATCTAATGCATATATGCGAAAATTTTTGCAAATAAAACAACGCGTCCAAGAATTGTGTAAAAATATTAAAATTTTAAAAGTGTTCAATAATAGTGATATAGTGAAAGAAAAAAGATAAGTGAAATGAGTAAAAGACACATTCAAAATTTAATGTCAAAAGAAAAAAGGCATATGAATTGAACGTAAAAAAATATAGAAATTTGTTGTTTGGTGAAAGTAATAAAAAAACAACATTGCAAAATGTGCCAGTTCTAATTGGAGTGGAGGATTTAAATGAAGAAATTTCAGATTCCATTGCATCCACATCTGCGCATGGGTTGCATTCAAATGCAGGTGAGTATAGTGATGAATCTTATATAGGCCCTGAAAGAAATCCTGTAACTTTTGAGGGAAGAAGTAAATGTGATGAGATTAAATCATGGGCCGTAAGAAATAAAATTTCCCATACGGCTTTGGAAGATTTGCTCCATACATTAAAAAGGGTAGGAGTCGAAGATTTACCATTATCGGCAAAAACCCTTTTTAATGTAAATAAAGAAGTAGTCGGTGAGGCAGCTACACAAGAAACTGTGGAAAACTGCGATGGTGAGCTAGGCCAGCAAATAATTCAAAGAAACAGTTTTAGCTTGAGGGATGGTGTGTTGCAAACTGCTGAGGAAAATAAAGGTAAATGTAAATTAATTTCTTAAGTTTTAAAAGACTAGCAACTATTATTTATTTTTCATTTCAGATATACATGCTGTATTGCAGCAATTGCTTAATAAGCTGTCAGCAATTGAGAAAAGTCTAGACACAATCGACATAAAGCTCGATGCAGTGGACAAAAAGCTTGACATATCCGACCACAACCAAGTGATGATAAGCAAGGCCGAGGAAATAATTGTGGTCAATCAGCAGGAAATTGGAAGGAGATTGGACGAGATAGCAGAAAATTTAAGTATTTATTTCTTTTATTGTTATTCAAACGTTAATTGAATTTTTTGTAGATCTCGTTAAAACCGGAAATGGTGGCACAGACGAAGGCTTTGATGGAATGCAAGGTGTCTATCAAAAGGGTTGAGGGGTCGGTATGCCGAATTACCGGAGAAAACAAAGACGTGATGTTGGACGCAGTGGCAGCCATGCTCCCCTTGCGTACAGCGAGTGCTGTGGAGGAGATGGAGGAGAAGCTGAAGGCTGACGATTTTGCCCAAGCAACGGTAATAAAATCTGATTTAGCAAACAATAACTTTTTAATATTTATATTTCGTTTACAGCTTATGTACCTCACTAAAATGAAGGGCGCATCTGATGATGTGAACAGTGTCATCCGTGGTGTGTTCACAGATGACCTGTTACATGCTTACAATTGGGAAGGGAGGTGGGAAAAAAAAGCGTTGGGAAAATTATTAATTTGCCAAAAAATTTTGAGAGGTACGTATACGCTTTTATGATATAAGAATATATTTTTATCTTTTCTTCAAATTTCAGACGTTTTTCAAAAGCTGCTTGCGCTCGATTTCGAAAAAAAATTGCAGAAAAGCCATAGAGCGCAGCCACAACCGGCTAAAACAGAAAAAATATAGCCAAAAATAAATAGATTTAAGTATATATATGTTATGGGCCAAACCCACGATATCGACAACGTTCGACTTGTCGCATACTTCCATTCAAAGCAAAACCCGATTTTAATATTTTGTTGTTGTTTCAAATGTAAGTGTGCGACAAGTCGAACGTTGTCGATATCGTGGGTCAGACCCTATTTGTTTTTTGTATTATTTTCAGTTATGTGATATGAATTGTTTTCTTTTGTTTTCTTCTTTTGTTATAGAATTAAGTTAGATTTAAGAATTTAAATGTTATTTGTTTTTTGTATTATTTTCTTTTTTGTTTTGTTTATTTATTTAGTATTCTGTTTTGTGATATGAATTGTTTTCTTTTGTTTTTTTTTTATAGAATTAAGTTAGATTTTTGTATTATTTTCTTTTTTGTTTTGTTTATTTATTTACTGCCTTATTCATAAATTTATTTAATAAAAATGTTACTTAAAAATTGAAATGAAAAGAAATTTAAATATACCGATATTTACGTTAGTATTGGTAAGCTCTAACTAATCAGAGCTAACCAGTATTTACGTTTGCCTGACTAGTTAGCGCTTACCAATATTTACGTTTGCCTGACTAGTTAGCGCTTACCAATATTTACGTTTGCCTGACTAGTTAGCGCTTACCAATATTTACGTTTGCCTGACTAGTTAGAGCTTACCAATATTTACGTTTGCCTGACTAGTTGGAGCTTACCAATATTTACGTTTGCCTGACTAGTTAGAGCTTACCAATATTTACGTTTGCCTGACTAGTTAGCGCTAACCCATATTTTGGTATTCATAACCTATAAAAGGAATCAGAGTGAGCAGCACAGATATATGTTACGTAGTCGGGTGGAATTAATGAGATAGAGAGAGATGCAAAATCACATGTACACAAGAGTTTCGGTCAGTTTTTTCATTTTGCTCTTAAGAAACTAATAGAAACTTTAACTGACATATCAGTAAACACAACCGGTTAAATGACCGGTCAGTTAACCGGTAGTGTTCTTGTAGGGTCTTTTTTCTTTGACTTCAATTTTGATTTTTGAGAGATTGGCAGACATTTTGCTGAATAGAAGTTGTGCAAAGTAGAACATTTAGAGGAAAAAAGTAAAGATAATTATATTCATGACTTTGATATAGTCCTTTGAAGTGGTTTGTTTTGGTGGTGAGCGGAAATTGGTGGAAAACGGTTCGGCCAGTGGAAAATTGTAGTTTGAGCCAGTGTATTTGGATTGACATTGTGCTAAAGGCGGTTAGCTGATTGAAGTGGCCTGGGTACTGGTAAAAAGAAATAAGGCTGAGAATAAAAAGTGTGTGAATCGGAATATTGGAAAGTTGTGAAACAGGTAGTTGTGCGCAGTCACCATTGAACACGAGTTGGTAACAATCTGTAAGAGGCAGCCAAGTAAATCCGTGAAAATTTGTGCTTGCCTACTGTGTCTTTTGCAAAGTAGTGGAGTGGCATCGATCGTCCTAAGAACACAAAGATAACCAACTTGCGCCCTACCGTATCTACCACAGCACCTAAGAACCCTGTTACCAGCCTAGAACCATAACCTTGGTAAGGACAGTCATTGCATAACCTTGTTACGGACACCCCTTTTTGACACCATTGTGTAAGACGAAAACGAGGATAGAGGAAGAAGGTAAAGTAAAAAAGGAAAGCCATAGACACGTGCCTTGACCAATCTCAATGTCAATAATGGCGCCATATTGCTGTACGGCCGAATAACAGGTCAACTCGTAAAGTTAAGAAAATTTTGTAGACTTGAAGCTAAAGAAAGAAGCAGAATAACCGAAAGATTGAAATATGGATGTGTGTGGGTATATATATGTTCATACGCCATAATATAAAATGAAGAAAATACCAATACCACTCTTGTTAAAAACTAATGTTGTCAAATTTTTTTTTATGTAACTTGCCTGTAGCTTATATTAATAAAATAATTAAACGTAACGAAAGAAAAAAGAAAGAATACTAATTAGTAAAAATTTAGTACTTATAAATGCTTTGAGTTGTATAGAAAACTAAGAAACATACTTGTAAGAATATACTAATGAAAATTTATTTTACAATTGTATTGAGAAAAGTTGATTCAGGTGACGACGATTTTGAGCGCTCAACATCGATAAACACCAACCCAAGTAGTAAATTTTGTAACCATCCTTTGATTGGATCGAATCACGTAAGTTTCCGTTATCCTTTTGTTTGTAATGGAATTTGAATCATAAGATTAGGGGTTATTGCAAAAAAAAAGTGGTGAGGCAGTAACCATGGATACGTTTACAGCGCATACGGGGAGGCTAGACCAGAGGATCTGTACATCTTTTAAGACAGGTATAGACGGAAAATTTTAAGAGTAAAGTAACATCTGATGAATAGAAAAATAAATACTTTGTTTATTGTTCGGAAGAGAAAGAACCCATCCAGCCAAGTAGATACGATGGCCAATTATCACCTTCGGCCTATTTTCTTTCCATTCGCCTGTAGCAAATGGACAGTCACGGAAAGTAACAACTTCTTTTTTTTAAGCAAGAGGATGATAAACATAAACAACATACATAATTAAAACGGTAACAGTGTGCTACAAAAACATATTTTTTTACTCCTTCATATATAGGGTGTTTTTTTAGAGGTATAGAACTTCGAATTGAAATAAAACACAAGAAAATCGTTTTAATGTCCATCAATTTGGCTTTATTGGAAGGATAATTTTATGCCATTAACGTTTAAATATGATTTCGGGCATGTGGCCGCCGCGGCTGGCTCGAATAAAGCCAATTCTACAGGTCCAATTTTCAACCACTTTTTCGAGCATATGGGGCCGTATGTTGGCAATAACGCCACGAATGTTGGCTTCCAAGTATCCTAACGATTCTGGTTTGTTGGCGTAGACGAGCGACTTCACATATCCCCAAAGAAAATAATCCAATGGTGTCAAATCACACGATCTTGGTGGCCAATCCATGGTTAACCGAATTAATTGCTCTGATGGACGATTATGTCGACCATAAAATGGACGGAGCTTGCGGTAAACTTCGCGAACTGAACCATTATTTTCGAAATAAATTTGCACGATTTGCAAGCGTTGTTCTTTTGTCAACCTGTTCATGATGAAATGGCAAACCAAACTAAATATTAATCACTTGACAGCTGACAAAATGGCCGCCAGTTAAAAAAGTGATGCCAACTCAAAGTTCTATACCTCAATAAAAAACACCCTATAAAAGCGTCTTTGACACAACTTTAAAAATGCTGACTTTCGTTCAGTTAAATTTAGTTTCTTTCAATTGAATGGTTTTCTGAAATTTGATTCCCCTTGCGTTTTGTTGGGTTTCAACGACGTAAATATAAATGAAAAAATTCATTCATAAAATCGACCAATTTTACTTGGTAAACATATTGTTTATATGAATAAGTTTGTATGCATAGAAATAAGTTTTAGATTAAGCAAATTGTATAAAAGAACAAAAATTACCAATAAAGAAATAGTTTAATATCAGAACTCAAAAAGAAAAGTCTTTTCAATTCAAAGTACGTTTCCCGCTTAACATTTTTTAATTGGGAACACAGGAATAGTGAAGCGCTTTAATTTTAAGGTTAGTTTCTTGCGGACTTTTAAATTATATGACGCGTTTTTTTATTGTAAACTTTAAATAATTCATTCGTATTTGAAAAAAAAAGTAAATTTTACTTGAACACTAGGCTTCGGCCTACGTAATGTCATTTCGTCTGGCGCTGACCAGCAGTCATTTTGATATTTAACGTATTTTCTGAATTTTGGTAACTATACACACAATTTATGCTTGAATCTAAATTCAAAACTTATTTTGCATTGACTGTGACTGTTTGCAACTTCCAAAAGCATATAGACTGCTTCTGCTTTTACTACCGAAACTAACCAAAAGCAACAGCAAATCATATTTAAACTTTTGAAATTATTGACTTTTGAAAGTACTGCGCAATTGTTCATAAATCGTTTGCTGCTTCTGCTTCGACTGTTGTTGATTTTCACAAGCAAAAGCATAGGTTGATTTTAAACAGTTGAAAAAAGCCAAAGCAGCGAAAAGTAAAAATTTTACAACTTTTTCTATTTCGATCTAAGTTTTTTAAACACTGCTTATTTGGGCGTTATTTCCTTGGGCCTTATTTCATAGCGTCAACTAGTACGAGCTGTAGCTGTACAAAGACGAGATTTTGCCAATGTAGCAGGGTTCCACTACCAACCGGTTGGTAGTAACAACTCAGAGTTTAAATAGTATGCGAAAAGCATTACAAATATTATTGTAAATGTTGTGAAAAAAAAATACTTTAATCAATTCAATAGTTTTTAATATTAAAAAGCTATGTGTATGGTTGATATCATTTCGTAAATACGGAATACAATTAGAATTTAATTCATTGATTGAAACATAACATTTCTTTAATGTATTAGGAATTTTTGGTTGTTTTTATTGTTAAGCACCGTCTACTATATATGTATTTCGTTCCTGCAACAGACGGTTTGGGGGCTTAACCATCAAAACAATCAAAAGGTCCATAACAACTGATTTTCAGGTTTTCAAAGCAGACAAAACTATTTTTTAGAGCAAAAAAACAAGAATCAAAAACAAATTACTTTGTCTCAATAACAAACTAATGGAAAATTCATTGCTTTTTCCCCAGGTGATGATTTTTCTACTTCATTTCCCTCTCAGTTTTCTATATTATATGTTGTTGAATGAAATGAAGTAAATTAAATAATAAAATATATGGCTCTATGAGCTTGGTTAATTTGTAAATTGTTTAAGAAATAATAAATTAATAATTAAAAAATAAATAAATATTACATACACACATATGCCATTATCTCTTGCAACAAATTTTGCTGAACAGAAATTTATCCATGATAATCATATACTGTTCTCAAAATGAAATGAGCGTGGACTTTAAAGGAGTGTAAAAGAATTTTGCTTTCTAAGAACGTCAAATAAATTAGTCCTTTAAAGTTAATAAATATTATTGTGTTTACTTAATTAAAAATCCTTCTTCTAAGTATCATAATAAATTGAAGGATTGTTACTAATTAATTATATTTCAACTTCTTTAGAAAACTTACGTCAAAAATATATTTCTTCTTCTTCAGGTTTAGTTTGTACAGTTGGACGATTTGGTGTTATTACTGGCATAGAGACTGCTGCTGCAGTTGTGGAAGATGCTGGATTAGATATAGATGTAGAGGGTGGTGATGATGCGGCTAATGGTGAGGTATGAGGTATTTTTGTTTGACCAGCGGCGGCTGAAGAATGTGAAACTATGCGGCTGGTTGTAGGTGTAGTTGTGGTTGTAGACGCATTGGCTGAGCCGAAGGAATAACGTTGGCCATAAGTAAGTGTGGCAGAGGAATCGGCATGCGCAGCCCCAGATGATGATGATGTGGAAGAGGGTGGGGTAATATTTATGGAATTATTGCCTGGTGTTTGGGGATGTTGAATGATAGCCGGAGAACTGCCAGTTCGTGAATGTTGTGGTATAAGTTGTGAGGATAATGAAGTTGAAGTGTTGGCGTTTCCCGTGGAACGTTTATCGGCCAATTTAAGCGGGAACATTTGAGTTATGCCCGATGGTGACGAAGAGGAGCTGTGATTGTTGATAGTAAAACTATTGGATTTGTCCACTTTTGCTGTGTTAACTGCTGGTGAGTTTACGGAAGTTGACGTTGTCGACGAGAGTGACGAAAGTTTCATGGGTATTTTTTGTTTTACCACATTCGCTTGAATTTTAGGGGCATTCGTTGCACTGAGCAGGTTAACTGGAGGTGTTTTCGATATTGTTGAAGCAGTACGCCATTTGTCTTTGCGTCTTTCTGCTGTATTTGATACAGTAGTC
Organism: Nowickia ferox; assembly: GCA_936439885.1. Taxonomy (NCBI): domain Eukaryota; kingdom Metazoa; phylum Arthropoda; class Insecta; order Diptera; family Tachinidae; genus Nowickia; species Nowickia ferox. Next base: position 23,826,718 of record OW387026.1, read on the forward strand.
GCAGCTACAGGAGTTGCGATTGTGGAGTTGGAGGATGTAGTGCAAATCGCCACATTTGCTAAATCATGTATTATACTTGCTACACTATTGGAATCATGTACATCGTTGTCTTGTTCATTTGCGCTGTTCGATACGCTTGTGTGCAGCAGTTGTGTAGAGATATTAAGTGGAGTATTGGGCGAAATAAGAAGACCTTGGCTAGATAAGACTTCCATTTTTCTATACAACTGTTCACGCTGTTGCTTAATGTCCTCTTGTTGTGTGTTGATTTGTTCCTGTATTTTGTCTAGAACTTCTTTTTTCTCACTTAGTTCCTTTTCTTGCTGTTCTCTTTGGCGCATCCAAACCGTTTTTTCCTCCTGCAGTTTGTCTTGTAAATTCCTTAATTCCTCCAACTGATCGTTGTGTGTATATGAAGCTCTAGGGCTTTCGCGATACAGAGCTAATTGCAGCTGTAGGGAATGTATGGTAGTCATTTGTTGAGATATGATACAAAGGAGAGTGTGCAGATTATGAGTAACTTGTAGTAAAGCTAAATTATTATCTTTGGTTGCAGAGAGGCCGCCTCCACTACTGGCCGCTGAAATACCGGGCATTTGCTCACATGTGTGACTGTCCGAAGTTATAATTGAAACGTTTTTAGTTTCTTTTTTTGTTTCTTCCAACTCCTGCAGACGTGGTGAAAGTACTTGAAAAGTAGACAATTTGTCGGTGCGACAAGGAAAATTATTCTTTGCTCGCTTCTCATCGAAACCAGCAAAAGTTTCAGCTCTCTTTGGTAGAGTGGGCGAGTTATATGTGTCACTATGTTTTTCACCCACCGAACTAACAGACCGAGAAACAGGTTGTCCTGTGGCTGCTGTATAAACTGAAGACGCTAATTGCGTTATATCTTGTACAGTGTTTAAAACCTTTTTCCATAATTCAGCTGTATCACAATCTGCTGCCACCGACAGGTCTTTATAAGAACCAAAATTACTCAGGAATTGAGCAGCGCTCATGTTGCTGGCATTTGTTGCTTGTTTTAGTTGCAGTTGGTGTTGATCTTGTGGCTGCTGCTGCTCCGAGAAGAGTTTTTGATCTTTTTGTATTAGATTTAGTTGCAACAGTATTTTCTCTTCAAGCAAAATCGCCTGTTCTATATCCTTTTGACGTATCTTCTCTATTATTTCTCGTTTATTCACTCCTATACGCAGTTTTTCTTCTTGCGTTAAATCATCCGATTCAATGACATCGGAGGAGGGACAATCTAAAACTGCTTGCCTTATAGATTGAATCCACACATTTTTATCTTTCGGTGTTTGAACTTTCAGCTCGTACATTTCGGGAAACAAAGGATTCGAAGATATTATATAAATGCCTCGTGATTCTGTACCCGCTTTTTCTCTTATCAATAACTTTTGGAGTGGCACGACGCCAGCCTTGTGTTCTGGTGTGAAAAACATGTATTTGTTATGAGCCGAATTTTCGTTAAGAAAACATAAACAATCGGTTAAAACAACAACCAATACCAATTGCATTTTAGATCGGCCCTGCATTAGCGTGGCCAATCCTTCAAACTTAAGTCGCCTTTTTGATTCCACGCCCACATCATATTTTCGAAAAGGTTTGTTTTTGTAAATAGCAAATGATTTATTATCTATACGATTGTATATATCAATTTGCCGCTCTCGGAGCTCCTTTTCTGCCACACACGCATCTACATCGACCAGTAACTCCTTGACCAAAGCCAAGGCATGTTGCAGTTTCTCGCTTTCCAATTTATCTTCGCGTGCACTTTTCAATAAGGGTTCTATTAGCAACGGATATTTAGTTAGGCGTTGTGTTACAAACAGTATACATTCGGGTATTCCCTTTTTCTTCAACAACGGATTGGTCAGACAGTGCTTGTACCACTCCGAGAATGTGGGGTCTCTGCTGGTCATGCAGGATTTAAATTGTTCCAAAGCCGTGCGATGATTTGCGCAAAATTCTCCATAAGCTAGGCGCAAGTGCTGCGCCTTTTCTAATGAGAAGAATTCCAGTAAAATGTCTGCTATGGAGTCCACTACAAAATGTTCTTTTTGTTTAGCCCTTAGGTGTTTGAGAAAACCACAGTGCAATTCTGTTAGTTCTTGCAGTCTAGGAAACATTTTATTACTATTGAGTGAGGGAAAATAACGTTCCATACTTTCCACAAATACTTTTTGCATTACCAACAATGTTTGGCAATGATGCTTTTCAGTCATTATGAATTCATAAATATGTTCTTGCCTTTTCACTTGTATATCTTTAAGAGTTTTCAAAATGTCCTTTGGTATACCGGGAGACCATGAATCATGTTCTTTCAGAAATATGCCCAAACTCGGATCTACTTTCAAGTCGTGCGGTTCTATGGGCGCATCATTTAAAAATTCCGATCTTATCAATGGTGTATTATCATCATTGCAATTGGAATTCTGCTCTGTACCATCGTAAAGGTCCTGACCAATATCACTCTTATCAGACTTTTTAGTTAGGCCAGCAACTATGCCCGCAGTGCTGCCTTTCTTACTGCCCGTCACACCCTTGCACTCCATCTGATGATCCTTAAGTGTTCCCAAGGACAAGCTAACACCACAAACATCACAGTTGGCCACCTGGCCGCCAATTGATTTCATTTTTGTTTTATCTTTTTTCTTGCGGAAAAATAAAGAACCACGTTTACGCCTCTTCTCCACGTTATCATATACTTCAATTTTTGCATGGGCCCTTAATAGACTTTGATTTTCATCTTCGCTGTCTGTTAGGTGTCTAGATATTGCCTTGATATCTTCTTTGGCTACAATTGATGATGTTGAAATACTTTTCTGCAACGGTATACGACTTATGATTTCTGTGGCCAAACTTCGTTTAGCTGCAATCCGTTCAAAATCTCTGGCAAGTTCGGCCTCGTTTAAAGAGTGCGTTGAAATGCCTGCAAAAATTTATGAAAATGAACATTTATATTAATTTCAGAATATCTACTACATATACATGTATGTACATATCGTTACCTTATTATAGAAAGGCCCACTAATTTTTTTTTTTTTTTAAATCGGGTTTTTTGTTTATTTCGATAGAAGACATAATCATAATATATATGTATAATAATAATATTGACATAATCCATATAAAAAAATTCCACATGAAATATTCATGAAAAAATGTTGCAAAGCTTGTACTCTGTTCAACTCGTAAAAAATTTTTGAAATGTATCTGGCAACATTTTCTTGCAATTCGCGAAATAATGTGACTGGCATTTATTTAGCGTGAAATATTGACAGCTGATGTTTTTGTTTACACAAGTCGATCCATGTTGCATACTTTTAACCAATAAAACCGATTATCTTTTTGAAAAAATTAATATGGGCATCACTTGATACGTGTCAAATTTTTCACGCGAAATAATGAAGAAAAATTTTCACAACTTCGAACAGAGTACTAAGCTTAAAGCATTGCAAATTATTTTTGATAATAAAACTTTTTAAGTCATTAATTAAATGTATATACTCATTACATAATGACTATTGGCAAACGCATTGATGTCGAATAGTCGTGTAAAGGCTTTTCCAATAAGAATGTGTCTATGTTGAAATAATCATCTTTAAACAATTTATTATAAGATACTACTTACCACCAGTACTATTTCTAGCTGAACGCCTTCTCTGTTCGGTAACTCTTATTGTTTCCTGCTCCTCGCTATCTAAACTTGATAGACTAACACTTTTATTTGTACAATCTCCGCCAGCGGTTAAGTCATCAATACCAGTCCATGATTTGCGACGATCGGCGTTTAGTAGATACTGTTGCTGCTGTTGTGGTGACCACATGACAAAGTGTGCTGCCAATGAGCCATAAGGACCCACATTTGACGAGCCCGCCACTCCATTACCCGTTGCCGATAGATCGGGCAGAGATGCACTTAAAATTGCTGCATTTACGAGACCATAATTGGACAGACCATCGTTCATGTGAGATGAAGAATTCTTCATTTGTACCACACTTTCGCGAATATTTTGCAATTGACTGAGAGTATCTTCAAAAATATTGTTGTATTTTGAGACATTGGCAGGACTATGTGGTGTTACATTAATAATTGGAATCATGTTATTGTCGTTTTTAACTGGTGCTAGTTGATGAGTATTTAAAATGTTATTGTTGCTGCTGTTGCTAGTTGCAACGGATGCCAAAATATGACGTGAAGACAGTTGATTGTTATTAGTTGAAGTATTGATAACAGGTATGCAATAATTGTGACTTTCTACAGTATGGGAATGTGTTATGTTATTGAGATGTTTTGAGTAATTTCCAAGTAGATTATGGGTTTCTGTAGCTGTTATTGAAGAATCAGTATCACAAGTTGTCGTGTTTGTAGGAGTGGTTACAGAAAAAGATGCGATAGTTTCTGAGACAGTAGAAGTTATAGTAGAATTTGGAAGAGCATTAGAGTTTAAGAAATCCGTTACTTCGTCATTATCACTATCATCCGTTACAGCTTTTGTTGTATTAATGCTTTGTAAAGCATTATTGTCCATATTCAGTTAAAGTGGAAGCTCAGCTTTTTAACATGAAATATAAAGCGAAATCTGTATATATTCTTTTTTGATTCAGCTGTAAGAAAAAGATGAAAAATAAATTGTTCATTACAGAGAAAATATATATTTGCAGAAAAGTTAGTGAAATCGAGAAAATAAAACACTTTGTGTAAGATTCATAAAGAGAGAGAGAGAGAGGGAGGGAGCGCACTTTCTATACACAAATGTACTTTAATTACAACACATATTCTATGTCTACGTCACATAAGCAGGCAATAAAATAACGGAACCGCGCAATACACAATCTTGTTTCTTTGAATCATGGTAAATACTTCCACACACGGTTGTAAAAAAAGGAGTACTATAGATCCCAGCAAAGTTGTAATAAATAAACCAAGTACCCAATTCATAAAAGCAATAAATCTTAGATAAACAGTTAGTCCTGGTTCAGACACGTCAAATTTTGTTGATCAACTCGTAATTCAGTTATAAGAAAGACGGAGATGGACATACAAATGCCTGAATTAAAAGTTGACGTGTGTGAACCGGAACTAACATTGGGTCTCATGCATAAAACGTGAGCTGAGCTCGGACTCGATTGTTTGAGTAAGAGGTGCTTGTCGTATGCATAATAAAATTTGATGTATTTGCTTTTACTCACTGCTCACGTTTGATCTCGTCTTGCTCAGTTTGAACTAAGTTAGATGAGCTTGTGCTCATTTTCATATGCATAAAAACAAGTTTTTGGTTTCTTTTGTGAGCTCTTGCTCAAATTCTTCTTGTCTTATAGTTGACTCGCGTACACTAAAAAGGAATCATGGCTAAATATTTTGTGCCACGAAGAAATACAAAATGTTATCAACAGCGTAAAACAAATTTAGCAAGTGAGGATAAAAAATTATACAGGTTTGTAATCTTAATTATTAATTTTTTTTATATAATTTGTTTGATGATAGTAGCTTTTGCTGGTTGGCTACTTATTTTTTTGAGCAGTCAAAAGAAACACGTGGTGGTGCCCTCAGCAACATTGATAAAATTCGACTATATTTAAGATTTTGTGCAGATCCTGGATTCCAAAATGGTATAGCCACAGATATTGGAGTCCATCAATCAACTGTGTTGCGAACTATTGCGGAAGTTGCGAAACTTATTTCTGCCAAAGCAAGCGAGTTTTAAAAAAGATGCTCAAATGAAATGGCAAACAAATTATTGCTTTCCATTTGCAATTGGAGTGATTGATTGTACTCATATAAAAATTAAAAAAAAACCCACAAATCAAAGCGATGAGTATATTTGTAGAAAAGGCTTCCACTCTATAAATGTGCAGGCAACTTGTGATGGAAAATAACTTTTTGCAAGCGTTGACATATCCTGGCTTGGTTCAGTTCATGACTCACGCATCTTACGCAACGAACGATGCATTACTTCACGGGGATGAGGGCTATGGAATATGCGCATGGCTAATGACACCATTCCGAAACCCAACAAGTGACATAGAAAAAACATTCAACAAAGTGTTTACAAGGGAACGTGTCATTATAGAACGGTGTTTTGGGTAATTGAAGCAAAGATTTTCGATACTTCAATACAAAATTGACTCTTTCCTAATAAATATTTAGTTTGTTTTATTTTTTCTACTAAAAATTTAGAAATGTCGTCAGTTTGTATTGTATTATTATTATTTGATTCTACTTCTACTTCACTTTCACTTGACGACATGTTTGCACTTCAATAACCATTAGACGTTTGATCTTCCTTTGCTCAAGTAATTGCAATTGGTTTGAACTCATTTTTATGCATACGAAATTGAGCAAAAGCTCTTGCTGTTTGATCGAACTCGACTTACGAGCAATTGCTCAACTGACTCAATTCAGCGCTTTTACTCGCTTTTATGCATGAGACCCATTATATTGCTCATTTACTCAAGCAACGTCATAACTCAAAAAAGTAGTTTGCCCGAAAATGAGTTTAAGGTTTTTATTTTACAAACAACTTAATGACAAAACAAATTTTAATTTTTTTCTCAAGAGTTGAGTAAACCAGCGTTTAAAAACTTTTCAACGTTCAACTATGCGTTTGTCAGAATATTTACAACTAACTTTGGTGTTATTTGTTCATTAATAATTATCACATGTAATTTGGCTTACAAAGCTATACGAACAATGAACGAGAAACAAATGAAGTTCGAACAATAATAATTAAAATTAGCTTCTCATTTTTGTATTTTCTTTTGCTTCTGGTCATACTTCTGCTTCTGAAAATTCAAGAGTCGCAGTAGAAGTTATCACAATAAACGAAGAGCTTCAGCTGTCACCACTTAGACTGGCTCATTGAGAAGGAGCGCCACATTCTTTGGACTGATGAGTCAAAAATGGTTTTATTTGGTTGTAAGGCCTTCTAAAGTAAGGTCTTATTTATGAAAATAAATTTTAACGTTTTATATTTATAACTAAAGAAAAATTTCGCTCACGAGGCTTTTTTGCACAACTTTTGAATTTGGTGCTATTATTTTGACAGCTTTCTTTACGACTCATTATAAATTTTTCATTGCTTTTTTTAACTTAATTATTAGTTTATTATTATCTGTGATAATTACTTAAACAACTGTGATATTTTAATAACGTGTGATTTAGTTATAGATTGAATGAAAAACTATACATATAAAAATAGAATTAAGTCTGCTCCATGACAACGGTCTATCATATACATATACGGTCTAATTCATTAAAAATATTTTAGGTTTATTACAGGATTATTTGACAAATTTCCCATAGAAATATGTAAAATAAGCGCTTAATAAACCTGAATTATTTTTTATGAATAAGGCAGATAATATATAATATATCATATATAATAGGTCTGTTTCTTTAGATTTTCGGTAAAGTTCCGTAAAGTGAGAGCAAACTGTAATTTCTCTCAATAAACTACAAAAATGCACAAAAGTACGGGAACGCGAAAAACCATAATTTTTAACACAAAAGGAAATGTCAATGCATGTATGCATATATGTACATACGTACACACATAACTGCACACATACTTATGTATATACACACGTACTTATTTACTTACATGATTCAGCAAATATAGAAGGTTTTTGTCTTAATTTCATATAAAACTTATAAAACTTTGTTCGCCACTAGTTTTTAAATATATTTTCATAAATTTTTTCATTTTTCTAGTATGTAATTTTTCTTTGTTATTGTTTAGTTTTCAAACAGCTGATTGATTTTCTATGTGTCCAAAGTAGCACGAAGAAAAAGTACGGGCTGTTTCGTGGAAGAAGAAGAACATTACTCCCACAAAACCTCTCTCATTTACCCAATTTTCGAGTACGGGAACGCTTTTCGTGCAAATTGGAATCCCGTGGGATCCAAATGTAGAGAAAAGAAACAAACCTTATATCAAATATATTTCTATCAGCAAACGTAAAAATTTCATAGCAGATAGAATCATATTACGTGTGGACCGTAATATTAGTATTATATTAATATTATATCAGATCTTATAATATTGTTTTCATTATATATATTTATAAAACATTATTATAAATATAATAATAAAACGTACACATACATAGATACGTGAAGAGAATTTTGTGTATTAAAGTGAAAATTAATATTTTTGGATAAAAAAAAATGATGCAGAAATGTTTTAAATATACACGATGTATTAAGGAAATGCCAACATTTTAATGAAACAGACATTACTATTATAATTATGAAATATTATGATATTTACAAGAGTACGTTTTCCCCTACATAGATATTCAGGCATGTGATGGAAAACGATCGTTTTCAAAACGATTTCCAAACAATTGTTTTGAAATGGTGTGATGAATTCCGGTTGATTTTCAGTATCATTTTTGAGCTAATTTTAAACTACCGACTTCTAAAAAGTACACTAGAGGATAAAATATTATCCACATAATAGGGCTGTGAAAAAAAGTTGTCAAAAATGTTTGGAAAAACTATTAAAAACAAGTTTTAAAGTTATTAACAAAACGACTATAGGAAACACATCACACCTTTTATCGTTTTCAAATTGGTTTTGTGTCTAAATCGTTTTTCATCACATACCTGATTAATATTAATATAAATATATGTTTCTCCTTATTCTGCCGACGTTCTCTCTCATATTAATCAGAGTTAATGTCAGGTGCATACGCTATGTAAGGCAATTAGTAAATTAATGCACGTGTGTAACAGAAAATTCAAAAACAAATGAAATAAACAGGTGGCATTACTAGGGCAACAAATGTACAATTACAACAACAAAAGGAATTTTTGTTTGTGTAATGTCTTTGCTAATGTCATAAATTAATATAAACAAAAATCAAAGTGACGCGTTGAAGTGTTGGTGAAACAAAATTAATATTTCATAAAAATTAATAAAATAATAATAAAATAAAAAAATTTTGAAACTAATGACGATGGCATAAATACTGATGAATATGGTGCTTAAAACTATTGTTCTCTGTTCTGATTTGGTAAGTGTTGCTTTGCGTAATTGGGTCAATAGAATTAAGTGAAAGTAATAGATATTTTTCTTTTCTTTTTTGTTTGCCCCATTAAGATGCTTCTACGGCTACTTCAGAATTGTGTGTGAATCGTGAAGTGGCCAAAGTGTCAGAAATTTTATGGCTACATGGTAACTACCGTGGCTCGTGTGTCATGCCTTTGCAGAACCTACAAACAAGTCCTTGGATTTCATTTCCTGAAGCATCTGTACTCCAGCCATTTGCATTTAACGAACCTTCAGATACTCTACTGCAAAGCCTAAGTTTGGACATGTAAGCAACTGCAAAACTTTACACTTTAAGCTAAAATTGTGTTTATTTGATACCAAAATGTCTTGCATTACGAAGCTATACATATTTATCCATATTTTTAACTTTATCTTCGCAGCTGCTAAAAACGATGGTGCTCCTCAACCATACGACAAATTATCCAAACACTTACGTAAACCTGCGCATGTCAATACAAACCTAACAGCCGATGAATGGTCTAAGCACTTGGAAGATTTAAGAGCTCTGAGTGTTTTGGCAAATCAAGCAATTGAATATGCCTATAATAAGAATAAAACTGAAGGTAAAAGTAGTATTAGCAAACCAGATCTTATTCCACAGGAGAAACGTGCTTCGTCCTCTGCAGTTGACACCAAAAAGACCAAAGAATCTTCTAAGAAAAGCGAATCGCCCAAAAAGTTGCAACAAGATGTTAAAAAAGCCGAAAGTTCGTTGAAAAAATTGTCGACAAAATTAAGTCCCGTAGAGACAAAAGTTTCCAAGGATATAGATAAATCAAGTCCCGAAAAGACGCAAGTTTCAAGAACAGTTTGCCGCGGCAGCCCAGCCTGCTGGATCAGCCCCTACTGCAACAGCGGCTGTGTCTGCCAGTTCTTCACCCAAATCCCATCAAAGTCCTAGTAAAACAAAAGCTAAACCTACCGAAATAAAAAAGCCAGCTGCTGTAGACACGGAGCGCCTTAAGACAACTTCACCTGATGTGAGTCCAAAAGTAAGCGAACTAGAAAAAATTGCTGTTGATCTCAAGAATGAAGGATTGGACTCTTCAAAATCTGCTACTTCCAAAGGTGATGATAAAACTCAGCAAAACTCAAAAGCTTCCAAAGTTAATGAATCAGCAACAACATTTTACACTTTATATTGCCTACATATCGTACTGATGAGGTAAGTTGTTACACATATAGACATGTTTTTTTTTGCATATATTTAGGGATTTAAATTTAAAAAATATTTATTAAATATTTTCTTTTTATTATATGAATATAGAAAACCCATTCTCGGCAATCTTCTAACCTCTCTCACCTGTAAACTCCAGAATTCAAGAAATTAAGCCACAAATTCTTATTAATTTCATTTTTTATTTAAATTATAATAAAAATAAAAAATTAAAAATGTAAATTGAAAATACAATACAATTTGTTTGTTTGACTTTAAAGCTACTCTGTATTAATAACAGAGAATTATTTGGCTGAAGAAAAAACGCCAACACCAATTATGGACAACCAATTGCAATAATAAGAAACTTTCACAACCGATTACTATTTTCTTATTAACAAACTTTAACATAAACTTTATTAATATTTTCTTTTTATAATACGAAACTTAACTTAACTTAACTTAACTTAATATTTTCTTTTTATAATATAAATTTTATTAATATTTTCTTCTTAAAACTTTCACAGATATACTTTTTCTTATTAACAAACGTGGACATAAAATGTAAACATAAACAAAACTTTTGACATAAGATTAGACAAATAATGTAGAACAAAAAAACTGTCATCTGGCGTAGTAATGCCACCTGTTTATTTCATCATGAGTGCAAATGCAAAATATCGTAGCTTTTCTTCCAAATCCAACAAAAAAATACACACACACAATCCAAAGAAAAGCTACGATATTTGCACTTACGCAAGACAATTTGCATCAAACATCGAATACCGCCAATAATAGACTACGTAATATCACATAACTTTAATACGTTAATAAATAATAATGAAAAAAATAAGATCTCAGATCATGAAATTATATTTATAAATATCCCAAATGTGAATAAACAAGTACAAAATGAAAGAAAAATAATCGAAATACCTATTAAAATATAATAAGTCCTAGTTTACACTATGCAAGTCTTATTGCTAAGCTGATTAGTTTGTTAGGAGAAAGAGACGAGGGGAAAAGAAACGTTACTGTTCCCCTCGTTTCTCTCTCCTTCAAACTAATCAGCTTAGCAATAAGACTTGCATAATGTAAATATGGACTAAAGAAATTTTTAATACAGAAGTATCTAATAACTCAAAATACGATAACGCCAGAGATATAAATTAAAATGTAGAGCTTTTTGATAAATGCTCAATTCGTGAGAATAAAAATTTTTATAATTGGATTACTGATGAACTATACGGTTGATGAAAAAAGAATGTGGAAGGAAATCAAAAATTTAGTACTTCATGATAACAAAAGTATGATAAAATCTGGGATATTTGACAATGTAGAATGCACTGATAGCTACAATGTCGCTAATAAATTTAACTCTTATTTTATACACAGCATTAGTAATATACGGGAACCGATAGACAATGTGCAATATGTAAACAGAAAGCATACAATGTAACCAATTTTTTTTTTACATTTCGTATAATAAATAATTTAGAATTATATAATTTAGTGAAACAAATGAAAAATAAAACTGATCATGATAAAATATCAAATAAGATTATATTGGACAACTGGAATGCAATTGGTAGCTTATAATTAAAAATAGTAAATACATCGGTGCAGACGGGCTGTTTTCCAGAAAATTAAAAAAAAAACAATGGCAACGCCAATAAGAAAGATTGCAAATACAAAGAAATGCGAAGAATATCGGCATATTATCACTCATGATGAAATTTCATCATGTTATCACTTAACTTAACTCGTGAAAAGATACTGCAAACCACAAAGTACTTACAGAGATGTCACGAGACGGAGGATAATTGGTATTTTCGGAGGTCTCGCTCACTCTGTCACTGCGTCTTCTTTAAAGTTTCTTTCGTGGTGGCATTTTTAGTGAAAATTAATATTTTTGAATGAAATGAAATCTAATGACTTCTGTAATCATTTGAAAACAATGTTTAATAGTAATAAGCTTATTCGCATTATGGTTTTTAATTCAACACAACTAATTCTTTCATTTAATTTTGTAAAATTGTTTACTTCTTCAAATGTATTTTCAATTTATTCTTTTTGGTCTCATTCACTGTAAGCAACAGGTAAAAACTAAAAATGTTCAATGAAAATGCTTAAAGTTAAATCAGGAGTTATTTGCAAACAAATGTTAATCAATTTTAAATGCCAATAATCTTTTTCAACATTCTGTTTTTTAAATCAATGCATCATTTATGCCTCCCTCTATCACGGTTTTCAACTTTTAAAATAGTTTGGTTGGGATTGATAAATTTGCATTGCAATTCTCCACTAAATTGACAGTTGACTTTTCAGTTGCGTTTTGGCATTGTCATTTACAACTCTGCGTAAGTTTGGTTGAGAAAAACGTTGAGTATACACAACTGTTTTTTAATAGTTGGGCTGTGGATGGGTTTTTCTAGTTACAGATTGGTGGGAATAAAAAGGCGGAAAAATTTGGAAAAATCGTAACTAGAAATATTTATTATGCTTAGTAACAAAATTTTTTTTAACAGTTTCAGTATCGGCACATACAAAGATTTCTTTAAATGTAGTTTTAGGTGATCCAACAAATAACAAAACGTTTCTCTGTTCTGCCAGAAATATCTAAAAAACTTTCCAAAATTATTTTTTCAAGAATTCGTATCCTAAATGTAAAAGAACTACTCGGATATGACCAAAATCGATTACAATAATTCATTATACAGCAATATAACACGGTGCATTAATGTACATACGAGTATATATGTATGTATTTACTTCAAATTCATTTACAATGCATCCACATTTTATTGAAGTTTTGGCACTCCAAAGCTGTGATTCTATTAGGATACGAAAGATACATTTTTCGTATCTGTTGATGACTTCAAGTACCATGTGTAATCCCGACATTTTTCGTATCTTTTGAATCTGTACACAAAATGTACAGAAAATATGAACATCTTTTTTTTTTTTTTGAGGAAATATGAACATCTTTTTTATTTTCAGGAAATTTATATGAACTTTTTGATATAATTGCCTTAGTATAAGCGCCTTAACTCGTATATTAATTTTTACAAAAATGAATTTGTTTTGATAACATTCAAAGATAGTTATGTACATATAATTAATTTTAAAGTTTGCTTACTATATTTTTAAAAATTACATACGTAATATTTATGACTTAAATAAACATAAAAATAAATTTTTATGATACCTATCATTTTCTTTAAAATTTTCATTAAATATGAAATAAAAATGTTATGTTAATAAATGTTACACGTTAAAAATGGACTTTCTAATTTATTACAAAATGTATCTTTTTGGAATCTAAAATGTATCCTTCTCGAAATTTCACTGGCAACACTGCTCCAAAGTGTATTAAGGATTAAGAGTATATATCAGTGAACAAAAATACAGCAGTAACTCCACGTCATATTTAGTACCATTTTTTGTTTTGCTTTGTTCCCAGTTTATAAATCTAGCGTTACTGTTTTTATAATCATTGACATTGGCTACAAAACAAGAACATAACTCATGTTTTGGACTCGGCAGTTTTTCTTCAAGCAACTCTGTGTTTAGGGGAGAGAGGGGAAATAAGAAGGTACTGACTTCCTTCTGGCGAAAAGTTACTTTAATTCTCTTTTTTTATTTCATTCGCTGCATTAAAACAATAGGAAAATTGAACAAGAAACCGTCTGTGTGTAAGCAAAGAAGCAGTTTTGAAAGAGGACTGAAGAGAAAAACTGCCGAGTCATAAACAAGACTAAAGAATGCACAAAATTCGTAATTAATTTTGTAAATTAATACATTTTTAGAAAGCACAGATTGCATAAGTACGCAATCAGAAAAAAATTGGAAATAATCCTTTCGTTTGTTTGTGGCAGAGCACAACTTGCCATTTGCGATGCTTGACCACGTCAACAATAATAACATAACGGAGTTTCTGATTCGCACATAACTAAAATTTTTTTTAATTAATCGACATAAGTACCAAGGTATTACAACGTATGTACCCAGCACAAAAAAAAAAGATATGCAAAAGAAATAGTTAATGCATTGGTTCTACTGCAAATGAATTGGTTCAATTTAGATGCAGAACGCATGATTTTAACATAGGAGTGTCATTGACAAGCATGGGTTCACATTTAACAAAACTGCTCATCATTTAAATGAGTGCTTAGAACCCATTTAAGTCGCCTGATTCGATGACGTTTTTACGTGAACATAAAAAAATATTGCCGCAGCTAGGATACGAACCGTGCCGTGCCTGAGCTAATGTATTCTTGATATTTGTTGGAGATAAAACTTGTTTTATGCAAATGTGTCAATGCGATGATTTAATTCCGTTTTTGCATGCCTTTTTTGCTGGATATTTATTTCAATTTATTACCCAGTTTGTCGCATGCCGAAGAAACAAATTCTCAAGAAATCATGAAACACTATTTCATTTTGAACGCGTTTATTTATTTATTTATTTAGTAGTAGTATTTAAAATACTTTAGGTTCTCTTAATTCTAGTTACATAATATTAAAGTTTAAATCTAAACAAAGCTCTATGTTGAATTATTTCTCACAAATGTTATAATTATTCTATTAAATGTATTAAAATTCTCCTCATTTTTTGCTTCGTTTGGTAGCATATTATACAGGTTCAGTCCTTTGTAAAATAATGATCGCTGCATTGCGGTTGTTGAAACTCTCTGAAGTCTAAAGTTTTCTGAATTTCTAAGGCAGTAGGGTTGTACTTCTCCAACATATTCTATTTGGTCACACAAGTATTGTGGTGCTTCGCCTATTTTTATTTTTCTGATAAATTTGAGTGTGTTCAATTGTAACCGTTGCTTTATATTTAACCATTTCAGTGTGTTGAGCATAAATTGTGTTGGCGTATATCTATTGTATTTTAAAATTGATCTCATTGCTTTATTCTGTAATTTTTGTAGTCTTTCTATTTGTGTATTTGTGCAGCATGTATATAAAATAGTGGAACCGAATTCGAAATGTGGTTTTATTATTATGTTATATATGTTAATTGCAGTCATTATTGAGACTTTATTTCTTAAGCGTTTAAAAAATCCCATTTTTTTACCAATCTTTTTGCATATGTAGTTAATATGTTCTTTAAATTTTAAATCCTTGTCTATTATAAAACCTAGATATTTTATTTGATTTACTTTTTCTATTACTGTATCATTGATTGTAATTACCAAATCACTATTCATGTTGATTTCCATTAATTTCGTTTTATTTTCATTCAATTTTAATTTATTCATTTTAAGCCACTCATTTATTTTCATTAAATTGTACATTATGTTTTCTCGACATATTGTTTCATTTTTTGCCTCGGTAAAAATCAACGTATCATCCGCGTATAATACTATTTCACATTTTTTCAGTATGTTTGGCATATCGTTTATATATATTATAAATAATAATGCGCCCAGAATAGAACCTTGAGGCACACCAAATTCATTGTTTAATATACCTGATATTTTATTATTCACTTTAGTTTTTTGTCTTCTTTCCGTTAAATAACTTTTAAACCATCTTAGTTCTTTGTCTTTCACTCCATACATGTATAGTTTTTGTAGCAATATATCTCGGTCAATTGTTTCGAAAGCCCTTTTAAAATCTAGGAAGATTGCCATTACTTTATTATTTTTATCTATTTTTTTCCACCTATTTATTACGTAATTGACAGATGTTTCACATGAAAAACTTTTTCGGAATCCTGATTGATATTTTGAGAATAACTTATTAATAACATATAACTTTCCAATTGTATTTTAACAACTTGTTCGATTTTTTTTTTTTTTTTCATTTATTTTTTGCTGGGTAATAGCACCAGAAAATACAAAAATGATTTCAAAGTTTTGTAAAGATAAATATTTTTCAATTATTATTGATGAAAGTAACGACTGCATGGTCTCAAAGAACTTATCAATCGTTGTGAGAACATTCCTTGGAAAATGTAGGGACAGATTATTATCATTGGAACTTGTAAGCTATATTTCGGCAAAGGGAATTACGGGCAAAATTGTATACGTTTTATGGGAAAACATTATTGGGTAACGGCTGATAATTGCAATGTGATGATGGTACAATTTAGTGGTGTTCAGGCCAGATTTAAAATGATATTGCCAAAATTATCCGTAAATGCCACAATTTAAACTTACCCCTTATTCGTGTAAGACGTTAGTAGTATTGGCGTTTTTGTAATAGATTAATAGAAATTTGTAAAACTTTTCTTTAATCTATAACAGAAACGTCAAGATTTTCATCGTCAACGTCTTACACAAACAGGATGTTAGCTTCGTCTGCAGCATAATGTCGACCTAAAGATATTGGGAAATTCTTGAAGGAAATAAGCTTTTACTTTTGTAACAGGTGGAGCCGAAACGAAGAATTTCAAAAGTTACAAGAATATTTTGGTACAGATGTTAATGAAAGTTTTTGTATAAGTAAATTTGCTTCATTTAATTTTTTTTATATGAATGGATTTTTAGTTTTATTTTTGAATAAATATATGTTGCATAAAAAGTACCAAAATGTTGAAAAAAGCACTCTTTTTGTTTACAATTTCAATTTTTCCATCATTGGTATATATGCATGTGTGTGTGTGTGTGTGTGTGTGTACCTATACATGCATTTTAGGTTTCAGTGATAACAAATAACCCTCGTAAAAGAAATTTATTTCGTACAACTCACCTCTTCTTTGTTATTCAACTCCTTATATTCCTTAGAATAAAATATGGACGATTAAAAAGCTTCTTTTCTGTATTTAATTTCTTAAATTGGAATTCTTACTTCTTTTTTACAGCCGCTACATATGTATTAACAACCGACATTAAAAATGGAGCACATAGGCTTATAAGCGCATGCTAAAATTATTTAGCCCCATAAACTTTCAATTATTGCTTTTTACCAAATCTAAAAATTTCATACATGTTTTTACATTTGAATAATTTTACTTTATCCATATATGTATCTAGTTAATTTGTCCATTCGACTGTTTGTTTAAATTATATTCGATGGTAGATTTTTTCCACTAAAATTTCTCTATTCATTATACGATTTTCAAGAACATTTCACTTATTGATCAAAAATTTTCCTTTCAAATATTCATCACATCAAATCACTTCAGGGTTCTTAAGTTTTATTTTTTATAAGATTATTTTTGTTATTTAATAAAATAATGCTAACAATTTTCCTTTTTACAACTTGATTTTTTCTTTTTCATTTCGTTGTATGAACGCAGATGCAAGTGAAAAATGAAGCAACAAATAAAAGCCGCCAAAAAAAATTTATGCACCAGCTTTGCTCAGAAAAGCCGTCAAGACATATATTCCGGCGCTTATTTCTCAGTGCAGAGTTGTTTTCAAAGCCAACTGAAAAAAATCGCGCAAAAGTTACATGTTGAAAAAGTCTAACTTCCCAAAATACAGCTGCTATTTTATTTCCAATATTTCAAGGCTAGTTAAACTAATAATATCACTCTGTCAACGCAAATAAATACAGGAACTGTAACTTTAAGAGGACTTTTTAAATTTCATTGTATTTTTCGTATTTCTGTTGTAGAAACGTACATATATTTCTTTCGTATTATCGTCGAGATAGGTCATGCTAAAAAGCCATAGCATATGCAAAGCTTTATATAGGAAATTTTAAGCGCAGTCAAAAAACAAAACGAAAAAGATAGAATGTATGTATTAGGGGTAACGATACGCCATTTCGCCGATTCGATACCGATACTCAAAAATAAATATCGCCGATACCGATACGCATATTTAAATTGAGCTCAAGTAAAAATTAACAAAACTCAAGTAGAATAATTCTTCTATTATACAAAATAACAGTGTTTATTAATGAGCCATTCAAATCATCAAAATTTTCAGTACATTTCAGTTTCTAAAATTCAAATTTTCAAACTACAAAACGTCTGCAATATTTATGATTTTACAAAATAAACGTTGGCATTCAGTTTAGATTGGCTCAAGATTTAAAATTGATATTAATAAGACTTAAAAAAAAAGAATTGAATTTCAATTCATGTTAACAAAAAATTAATTATTGTTTTTCACAAAATAACAGTGTAAGATTGAATGAGTCAATTCAAACTGAATGAGTAAATGAGTCAATTCAAACTGAATGTCATACTGTTTATTTTTTAAAATCATCAAAATTGTCAATACATTTCAGTTTCAGTTGTTCAAAAAACTCTAAAGAAAAATATAAGAAGTATCGGCGTATCGACAGTAAAATATCGCCGATATCGATATATCGGAAAACCAGCAGTATCGCCGATATATCGGTATCGGTATCGGTTGCATCCCTAGCATGTATATTATGCATAATTTATCGAAGTTCAAGGAGAAATAGTTGAAATTGGATATTTGCGTAAAAGTTAAGTATTTAGAATACTGAAAACTTCTGATTATTAGTAAAACTACACATACATATGTATATGCACATACATACATTTGTACATAAATGCGACCTAAGACGATTGCTCTTTTTAATATTTCTGGAGTTTTGCGATTAAGCATTTTAGTATTTGGCTGACTATACTCGCTATTGAATCTTACGATTTCAAATGTGAAAATTTAAAAAAATGCATAGTTGCTGTCTTGCTTGTATTAAAAATGACATTTCTTATTATTTTATTGCAAAAGTTAGACATACTATATCTGTGATATCACAGTCGTTAAGCAGCTCTGGGCTAAAGAACAGCTCTCGCGTCATCGTAATTATTTCTTAAGTGCGGTCAGGCTTGTGCGTGTTTTTTGGCCTTCGAGAGTTTTTCGTGTCGATCGCACTAGTTGACTGATCTGCCACGGATAACCGTATATTCTTGCGGTTCTTTTGTGAAATTTAAAGGCATAGGTCGTGTACAGTCAGTCACAAAACTTTTTTAAAATACTGTTAATAACATCTTGGACATATTATGCAAATTTATTTTGTATAGTATAGAAATAACCACTTTTAAAGAAAATATTTGCATAAAAAGAAGTATTAAATTTTAGCATTATTTTTTAGTACTTTAGTTATTTTTTAGCATTTTTTAAAGGATCTGATCACACTGGTAAAAAGCCACATGCGTATGTGGCGATGACGTCACGGGAATTTTCAGCATGTTGGTTGCATTTTTTAAAATTACTAGTAGTACCTACGCGCCGTAAAATTTTTATACTATTTTTGTTTCAAAATACAAATGTGGCCGAATCGAACACATTTTCTGAGGCAGAACATCTGTAAGCATGTGAATATCTCCATCTAAATATGAGGAATTTTTACATACATGAGTGTCTATGAATTAA
The DNA here is from genome assembly GCA_936439885.1 of Nowickia ferox. Lineage (NCBI taxonomy): Eukaryota > Metazoa > Arthropoda > Insecta > Diptera > Tachinidae > Nowickia > Nowickia ferox. Next base: position 23,846,247 of record OW387026.1, read on the forward strand.
ATAAAAATTTAAGTGCATATTTATTGCATGTATGCATGTACGAATTTGTATGATACACAAACTTGTGTATGTAAGTGAACAAATTAATTTTTCAATAGCTATTAGAGAAGCTTGGGTCTATTTTTTTAATTTTTAGCTGTTTTTCCATACTTGTTCCCGCTAAATAAAAACTAGCGGTTTCTGGCGGATTTTAGGTATAATTTGACGTGAAATTTCGGAAAATATTGGCAACAGTGCCATTACCATAGAGTACAAGCTGCATAGAGCCTGTTTAGATGAAGGGTGAAGTCGCTGCGACTGGTGGGTGATAGGTGTAGTGAAGCTTGCGGGGTAGTAGAAGTCGCACGTAAGGAGAATCGAAGCGACAATTTTGAGACTTCTCTTAAGCACCCCATACACGATTCAATTTAATTTTCAGTTGAGTCGGTTGTTGTCCAAATCAAAGCGTGTATGGCTCTGTCAATTGATTAGTTTGGCAGTTGTCGATTTGGTTGAAGATTTTGATTTTTTTTTTCAAAAGATTTTGAGTTTTCATGTTCTTTCAATTCGATTGTGTTGTGTGTGTTCGAGTCTCTTTAGTTGTAGATTAGTTGTCAAAATTTATATTTGTAGCTTTATTTTGTATAGAAAATGTTATGTATTTTTAAAATTGTATTTAATTTCATTGAATTTGAAATAAAAATATAAAAATTAATGAATGAATGCAATAGAAGTTTTAAATTTTTAAGTTTGTAATTGTGAAAAATATAAAAAATATATAATTTCTCTCTCGTATATTTGTATGCTATGTTCGAGCAGTGTTGTCAGGTAGATCTAGTTATTAGGCTCATAGTACCTGTGCTGTCACTTTGTAAATTAAATAGTATGTATTAGGTACTAGCTGCCCTTATATCTATCCTGTTTTTTAGTTTTATTTTTTAGTGAAAAAGAGCAAGGGAGGAATACGACATATATATATTTCTATTTCAACACTCTCCGACATATTACAGAAACGGCACTTAGTCCCAGTTAGGACTTGCAATTTTTGTTGCAGCAACTTCTTATTTTTTAGTTCAAAAGAGCGAGAGAGGAATACAAAAAGTATATATTTCTATTTGAACACTCTTCCACATATTCAAGAGTTGCTGGAACAAAAATTACAAGTCTGGACTGGGACTAAGCAACATCATTTCCGTGAAAAATAGACATCACATCATTTTAAAAAATCGTGTTTGGTGTAACTATTAGGGTATTCAATTAATCGGTCTTTTGCTTTAATCGGTTAATCGCTCGATTAATTAACTGAGGTTTTGGCTTAATCGATTAATAATCAGTTAATCTCATTAACCGGTTAACCGATTAACAAAGTTTTTCATAAATCAAGTACTTTCAACAAATAAAAGTGCATAAATTATTTATTAATTTGAGTTTATTAGTAAAACAAAGAAAAAACACACACACATAAGAATTCTTAAACTAAATTAAGCAAAAAATAATAATAAATGCGTATTCATTAAAAATTAATAAGTTTGTAATTAAAAATAATTTGATTTAAATACTTACGGTCTAATTAATAAAAAATATTACAGGTTTATTACAGGTTTATTTGACAAATTTCCCATCGAAATACGTCAAATAAGCGCTTAATAAACCTGAAATATTTTTTATGAATAAGGCATTTAAGATTTAAGCGATTCTCTTCTTTATTTTTGATAATACTTAGCTTGAAAAAATCTTTTTACTTATCATAGATGTTTTTTTTCTCTATTTCTCTAAATATATAAATACTTTCATTGTCCATTAGAGTCCTGTTTTATTTTATTTGTTTGCAACTTCTTATAGCAACTAATTGCTTCTATTAATTTTGTTAGAACATTATTGTATTACTATAGATAGTTCCTTCTGACAGAGCTCAGCGACGAACATTCTGCACAAAAGTTTATATCTGAATTTCCTTCGTTTTCGTACTGTATTTTTAAACACTGTTGCTAGAGGAAATATATCAGAGTTTGACTATAAAATAATTGAATTCGTCTCTCATTTAATCTATTACTATTGGCTTTTATTAAATTATTAAACAAAAACTTAATAATTTCCTCTAGTTCAATTAGAAACAGAAAATTCCAAGACTATTACGAAGACACACACAAAAAAAGTTATAATACTACAAAATGTGAATTTTTTTACGTCGGTTAATCGACTGAAATTAACCGGTTTAACTGTTAAACGAAAAAAGCCAATTTTAAATTAACCGATCAGTTAATCGGGTAGTAGTTAACCGGTTAACCGATTAACGGTTAACCGAATGGATACCCTATATATACTATTCATTCGCTTTACTAGCCGTCCACACAAAGCAATAATCTAGGCAATTATTGAGCCGTCCACACAAAGCAATAATCTAGGCAATTATTGCCTTGGCAATTGTCAAATTCGATTGCCGACGCAAGATATTAGCGTGTAGACCGTATGAATATGTGTTCGAATATATATTCAGCAACAAATGTTAAAATAAATTCCTGAGCAATAATCTCTTAATACATGCTGTCAAATTGAAATATTATTAATTTTTTTTAACAAAACAGTAAGAAAAAATTTTTTAAATAAATAAAATAAATATAATTTCAATTTATAATTAGCAAAAGATCTAATAAAGGATAATTTTGGTATTTATATGAAAAAAAACTACAAATATATTTGGATGTACGTGTTCGCCACCTCTAGATACATTGTTGAACACAAGCAGTTTGACGTCATCATTCTGCCGACGTTATTGCTTGTGTTAAGACACAACAAATCGCCCGTGTGGTCGTACTGTTATTCCTAATGTATAGTTGTTGAAATACCAATGCCCAGCTTTCTTTTCGAGTGATGGCAACAGTAAACTTTGTTGCTCAAAAAGTATAACTTTCATACTTTTTTTATCACTCATGTCAACAGACGGACACACGAAAAAAATTTTAGAACGGTGATGGGAGAATTTCTTCTCATTTAGTTTTAACATTATTATTTTTAATAATAAAGTCCATAAATATAATCTAATTAAGCCTTAAATTTGACAACATAACAATGCAGGTATTTTTCTGAAATAACGATGGGAGAAACATTTTATGCAGCCTTAAAAATCAAAAGAAAAATGCTTGAAAGGAAACTCCGCCACGCAAGCTGATTTTTCTTTGGGCATGCAAAAAGGCCAGTGGATGAGATGACTAATGAAATTCTAAAATGTTTTCTTTTTATATTTTCAGTACTACGCACTGGCGATGACCATTTTAATGGCATTGGGTAGGTTTTAAAAGTTGTTTTATTTTATATACATAGTTGAGCACAATAATTTCGAGTATATATTTCAGTGTGTGGGACGCATTGCTTCTATGTACCAGGTGTGGCCCCAGTAGAGTTTGTAAAAGAACAGAAAATAGATGTTAAGGCGGTTAAAATGACAAGCAGTCGGACCCAACTACCTTACCAATATTATTCACTGCAATTTTGCTTACCAAAGAATGGTACATTAATCTATAAATCTGAGAATCTCGGAGAGGTCTTACGAGGTGATCGTATTGTTAACACCCCCTATGAAGTTCAAATGGCTGTTAATATAAATTGTAAATTACTTTGCAACAAAAAGGACAACACGCCGCTGAATTGGGAGCAACCGCAATCGGCAATGGTGGCCGAACGTATTAGGCACGAGTATTTTGTTCACTTATTAGTCGATAATTTGCCAGTGGCAACACGCATAATTAATCTTAATAATCCAAATGAAGTGACCTATGAGCATGGCTATCGTCTAGGTCAGGTCGATGGGGATAATGTTTATATAAACAATCATTTGAAATTTATTTTATCATATCACATGCACACAAAGTGAGTTACAACTCAAATGATTAACTTGTTTCTATACACATACATATTATATTTGCATTGGCTTTTTGTTTTAGAGATAAATATCGCGTAGTTGGTTTTGAAGTTGAAACAGCATCTGTTAACTATAAAGACATCAAATTTGAGGGCGACAATTGTAATTTTCCCGACAATGCACGGCCTCAGCTTGTAAATCCTAATTCCAATACTCAGCTTTATTTCACTTATTCGGTTGAATGGAAAGAGTCCAAAGTGAGTTGGGCTTCACGTTGGGATATTTATCTAGGAATGAAGGATGTGCAAATACATTGGTTTAGTATTATCAATTCATTGGTTGTTGTATTCTTCCTTTCAGGTATGTTTAATATATTTTGTAGATATGAAGTAAATAAATAAATAAATATTTTTTGCACATTCATTTACTTTTTTTTTAGGTATTTTGACAATGATAATGATACGTACGTTAAGACGTGATATTGCTCGCTACAATACGGATGATAATATTGAAGATACCTTGGAGGAGACCGGTTGGAAACTAGTGCACGGTGATGTTTTCCGTCCACCAAAAAATACGCGCTTCTTTTCAGCGGTTATTGGCAGTGGCATACAAATATTTTTTATGGCACTCATAACAATATGTAAGTAATATATTGAAAGGACTTGTGAGTGAAATTATAAATTCCTTTTTAAACCTTAATTAGATTTTTAAGATTTCACTTTCCGCTTATTTTAATTGGCAAGTCGAAATTTAACTTAATTTAATGTAATTTATTTATTTTTAGTCTTTGCAATGTTGGGTATGCTGTCACCATCGTCTCGTGGTGCTTTAATGACTTCCGGCATTTTTATGTATGTTTTTATGGGCATTATTGCTGGTTACTTTTCCGCCCGTCTTTACAAAACCATGAAAGGACGTGAGTGGAAGAAATCAGCATTTTTAACAGCAACATTATATCCCAGCATTGTATTTGGGTAAGTGATGTTAATATGGCTTTTGAAAAATGTTTTGAAAAATATTTAAATATTGGCCTTCATAAATTTTACATAGAACTGGTTTCTTCTTGAACTTCTTCATATGGGACAAAGAATCGAGTGGTGCTGTGCCTTTTAAAACCATGATATCTTTACTATTGCTATGGTTTGGCATTTCAGTTCCACTTGTTTATTTGGGTTACTATTTTGGTTATCGCAAGCAACCATACCAACATCCTGTGCGCACGAATATGATACCTAGACAAGTACCAACACAGCATTGGTACATGAATGCAATATTAAGGTAAAAACTTTGGGTTCGACTTTCTTTTCCTGGACTGCATTTTATTCTTTTCTTATTTCAGTACTCTAATGGCTGGTATTTTACCATTTGGTGCTGTGTTTATAGAATTATTTTTTGTTTTTACTGCAATTTGGCAGAATCAATTTTACTACCTGTTTGGTTTTCTATTTTTGGTATTTTGCATACTGGTGGTAAGCTGTGGCCAAATTTCCATTGTTATGACATACTTTCAATTATGTGGAGAGGTGCGTTTTATAATATGAAATATTTTTAAATTTTTATTAATATTTCTTCTGTTACAATTTGTCATTAGGATTATCGTTGGTGGTGGCGCAGTTTTATTGTTTCAGGAGGTTCAGCTGTTTATGTGCTTTTGTATAGCATATTTTATTTCTTTACAAAACTTGAAATTACTGAATTTATACCCACGTTGCTGTATTTTGGTTACACAAGTAAGTACATTTTAATTAAATACAAATTAATAACGTATCGGCGGTCGTATAATTAGCAAAATAAAAAAAGAAATTCTTTGCAATCACAATAAATGCAATTACAAAGTATTTTGAAGAGTCTGAAATTCATATTCGGCTACATATGTACCAGGATATGGCGGAAATTAAATATTATTATTTTAAATATAACTTGTGTATTTATACCAACAACCTTCATTTGGAGTATTAGTTTAATGCACTGGATTCCTTTAAGAATGTAACTGCAATATTTATTGAAAAAAAAATTAACCAACTATAATGCTATTTGAAGTCGGTGCCGATTTGGAATTGAAAATTATTTCCATATAAACTCTTGAAATATTTCGTAATTTCGTGCGATAACGAGTGCCATAATTTGTCTCCAGGGGGAAAATTACGGCACTCGTTATCGAACGAAATTACGAAATATTTCAATACAGTTTATAAGGAAATATTTTTCAATTTCGAACTGTATCGAATGCCGTAATTTGCCCCAGGATAAAGGAATTCTATATTTATATATTTATGCGTTTACTTATTTATTTTAGTCACCGACTTCAGCACTATAGGTACCACATATAAAAATATTTTATTCAACTGAATCTAAATTATTTTTAACCTTTTAGTATTTATTTTTGAAACAGGCTAAATTTTTTTGATGCTCTAGTTTTAATTTTTTAATGCAAATTTTAAGTTTTTAGGGGCTAGGCACGCCCACTTTTGTAAATATTAGTGGTCCCAGCCACTTTTCTAAACGCAAGATATCTACACTTTTACCCCCCCCCCCCCCATATTCATAAAATTTAAAATGAATTTGAAATGTATTTTATTTAAAATTTTTCATAATTTTCCTAAAATGGATTTCAAGTTCATTTTATTTTTTATGAATATGGAGGTTAGAGTTCAAGGTGTGTGTCAAGTTTCTTAAGAATCGGTCAAAAAGAAGCACGTGAAATATTAAGTTTTAATGGCCATGACCCTGCCCCTACTTTTTTAAGCACAATATTATGCCGTTCCAAGAGCCCAAACTGTTTCAAATGTTTCATGGGAATCGGATAAGTAGAATTGTAGTGGGAGTAGTTCCGCCCCGTAGTTCCCAAATTGATGGGATGCAAAAAACCATAAATAACATAACAATCAAAACATCACAAAAACATCATTGACAACTGCATGTAACTGATCCGTAAAATAACTAATATATTAAAAAAAGGGAGAAATCTGCATAAATTACTTACAAGTTCAAGTTTTTTCTCGTTTGCTTTTCAATATATTTTTAAATAAAAACTTGCTTTCTTTATTTGCACATTTTTTTTTAGTAATTTTTCAGTTTCATATGTAAACAAAAAACAGCTGATTATTCAATTCTGTCCGAGCTTACCCAAAGGAAAAGTTCGGAGAAGTTTGTACAGGAAATGAAAAAAATTACTCTCCCATTCGCTCTCAAAATTGCACAAAAATTGTTATGGGTAACTTTCTACAAGTTCGCACTGTTTCGTTATAATTAGGCAAATTGTTTTCTGCTAGGGCAATCTGTAATATTTTCTTATCAAGAAGAAAATATGACATGAAATTGTATGAAAAAAAAAAAAAACAATTATGACCATTTCCTGTGTAAACTATGTAATATATTTCATTTATATTTCCATTTCTCACAGGTCTTATGGTCTTAACTTTCTGGCTTCTCACAGGCACAATCGGTTTCTTTGCAGCATACAGTTTTATACGCAAAATCTATAGCGCTGTGAAAATTGATTGATTTCATTGTTTCGTTCACACTACATCCCGCCAACAAGAATTAAATATGTGTACTACATCTCCTATCACTACACAAACACAAACGCCTGCAAAACAAAACAACCCGTTTTTTGAATGCAACTAAGAAGAAAAGTATAAATCCAATTCTAATTGGCAAATGTTTTATTATTTTGTTTAGCATGGAGCATACATACATATCGTCAGCTGAAATGCAAAACCGCATTTTAATTATTGTCCCTAATAAAATAAAGAAACTTTACTTCAGTCACTTGAAGAAAAAAAATTTTGTTTAGTTTTTTCTCTCGTATAAAATTTAAAAAAAAATGAAGTTACGAGTTTTTGCATTTTAGCTAACGATATGTATGTATGTACATGTGATTTCGTTTTTGAACTGATATTTTGAGTTTTTAACATACTTTTTTGGAGTTCCATCATTCATGAACCACAGATATGTAGTTCATTTCAGAGGTTTTGTTTGAAACGTGGCAGCAGTTTTGATTCTTATAGAATCTCTCAATTGATGTTCATGGTGATCGACTCACACACACATATTAATGTTTTAAGTTAACTAAACTTTAATTAGTTGTTTATTAAGTTTAGATATTTAAGTTAAATAATTTAATATTTTACTATTTTGAATCCTTTTTTTTCCTTGAAATCGAAATTTTTTTTGCTGTTTTATTAAAAAATAACATTAATATTTAACAAAAAAAAAAAGTTTAATTAAAATTGACTTTTTCTAGTTTGTATAACTTTAATCTTAGATCGTCTGTAATTCTATTATTTAAGAAGGAGTAAAGAAAACAAACCAACAAATAGTTTTAAAAACAAATATATAAATTTATAAAATAATTTAAGTTAGTTTCCTTCAATAATATTACCGAACAACTGAAAAGGTTAGGCTTGGTTAACAAGTCGCTGAGTAAAGAAGAATGAAGCTTGGTTCCAATAATGATGGAGCCATTGTGTTAGCAGAATGCTGGTGCCAGAGTTACCGTAAATATACATATATATTTCGGGTCTACTCTGTAATACGAAACCAAAGGAAATGCTTTCGAATTTCTATGTTTACAACATGTGAATTCGAAAGCATTTTCATTCGTTTCGAATTACAGAGTAGACCCCCCAGATAAAGAGCAGCGATCCCAACTTTTTATAACCAAAACGCGCTGTACCCCTTCGCAAAACGCACTAGAACGCGCTAAGTTATAGCATTGTCAACTATTTATAGCCAAAACGCGCTATTTTCCTAGGCGCTAAATTAAATTTTAATAAAAGTCGATGTATGTACATGTGTATTATTATATACAATTAATTTTTTTTAGTACCTCTTTTCAGACTTTATAATATTGTTTCTTCGAAATTATATCATAACGGTATAATTCATAAAAAATATTTTAGGTTTATTACAGGTTTAATAATAAACCTGAAATATTTTTTATGAATAAGGCAGTAAATAAATAAAATCACTTAACACAGAATCAGAATTGCCTTCCAAATAATCGAAATCCTTAATTTTTATTTTTTTTATTTTTCAAACTTTGTGACAACTTATATAAATTGTCGAGTAGTTTTGCGATTCAAATGCTTTTTGTACTTTAGCTAGAATAGATGCTTAATAGGTTAAATAAACTTTTTTGGTCACGAGTACGAGTAAATATTTTTAGTTGTGAAATTTACAGTATTGAAACGCGTTTTTAATTCTAACCACTGTCAAGGGAATTTTATTTGCGACAGCTGAATCATTAACAAATTTAAAAAATTATATGAGTTGTGTAAGCAAAAAAAAAAGGGGGAAAAATATTGAACTGATATGATGACTTTATATAAGACGCGCTAGTTTAGCGCTTTTTTAATAAACGCGCTAAGACGAAAAAAAGCGCGTTTGGCATAGTTAAAACGCGCTAAGTCTAGCGCGAAACGCGCTAAATTGGCATTGCTGATAAAGAGAGAAATATTTGGATTTAAGAGAGAAGTTCTAGATCAATAGAAAACAAATATCGGTTGAGCTTGCAAGCCATTCCCTGTTGTGATAGCAAATGTGAACGAATAAAAGGTTAACATTATTTTTTGAAATTATGCCGCCTCCTAAGCGTATTTTGGCTTTTAGGTTTTAGTTAGACTGCCCAACCAAGTCGGAAGTGCATGCCATAATCGAAGTTACCAAAGGAATTATAAGGCTATCTTTAGAAATCGAAATTTATATAGTCTGTGTGGATATTATTAACGCCGTATACTCCAAGGTGGCGAGGCCGTGGTGTACGTGTAAGCATCCGATCGTTGATTGACCTTAAAAGACACTTTAACAGAATACTTTGATTTCGACGACATGGAAGCATTCAGAGAAGTAAAAAGACAGTTGGGATAACAAAGTCACAAAAGCCATATTCACTCTCGCTGGATCTAGCCTCTTCGGCTCTGGAAAAAGACGACAATCTTCCACATTCAGGGCTCTGGGGTTCGCTGTACGGTAATAGCAAAATAGCGGTTAGCCTACAATAACGATCGGACGTGTCAGGCATTTGCTGAGGCTTATACGTCTATGTAAGCTATTTTTAATGGACCTGGACTGTCACTGACAAGTGGCTCTGACGAAATTCTTAGGTTTTGAAAAAGTTCTAGGTTTTTCGTAGGAGTCATAATCTTCGAAAATGCAAAGAAAGACTGCCACTCTTATTCCTGTTGTAAATATCGACGTCACGTCAATACTATACCAAATGATTGGGCTCATGCTATTTTATAGACCTTAAGGAACAGAAATAGACAATGTCAATAATACAAAATTGTTCTTGAGAGAGAGAGATGGAGAGTGGACAAGCCCCAAGTTTTTGGTATTGTATTGACATGACATCTGGAATGAGAGTATGTTTTTTATACTCTGTTCATCACAATAGGCTAAAAGCCGTCGATTCATAAGTATGTAGGCCATTACGCTCATGTACGGGGACATACACATAAGCCAGTATATGCCTGTTGTGAGCTCCCATGTGAAAAGAACCCCATCTTTATAGGAACTCAGTATCGTTCACGTAATCCCTCAAGCTTTTTCAGTCAATAACTAGGATACCTCTAAGGTGGGTAATATCCGGTAAGATGTCATCGCAAAAAAAAAACGAGATCTCGGCTGGGAAAAACCTGTACAATGACTAAGGAAATGCTCCATTGTCCCGATTTCCTCCATGCATGCCCTGCATTCATTGTCATCCGTGGCTCCAATCCGGTACAAATGCTCTAGTAAATTAGAGAGCCCCGTTAAGATGCTGGTCAACTTTCCTAGCTCGGGCTTGTTTAGTTTCAACAGCCCCTTGTTTTGTCTTCGTCCGGGTCGCCACATAGAACCTCGGTTAGATTCACAGTATCACTATTCCATCGTGTTCTGTGGGCCATCTTCGCCCAATTTTGTAACTCAATCTTCTCTGCCTTGAAGGACTTTGCATTAATTAGAGTTACTGTCGGTAATATTCTAGCCTTTTTTGCCTGTTCAATTGCACGCCACCATGCCAGTTGGCGTGGTTAGAAATGGCCGTATGGCATTTTTCTTGCGCTTATACAGAAAGAGGTGGACACCATATCATTTCATCTCATAGAATTTTTAATAATCTGCCTAAAATTCACATATACTCCTAAATCTGGCAGGAATTAAGGGTAGCTGCCATACCTAAGCCTGGCAAGGCGAGTTCTGCGACTCCAAAGGCTTACAGACCAATAAGTTTTACTTCCTTCGTGCTCAAGACCATGGAACGGATATTGAATGGCATTATTAAGAGCAGGATACTAGACAATAGTCTGAGTTTTAAACAACATGCTTATGTCAAAGGAATGTCAGTGGAAACGGCTCTTCATAGGGTAGTTAACTACATCGAAATAACTTTCACTGACAAGTTGTATACACTTGGCGTTTGTATTGACATTGAAGCCGCTTTCCAATCCTTAGTACAGATCCAGGTTCACCAATCAACTGGGGATGAGCTACAGTATGTACAATGTAAACGTTAGGAACAGGGTGTAACGTTTGACGCCTCAAGGAGGATTAATTTCACCCTTTCTTTGGGTAATCACTATATACCTGCCTGCTAAGAGACCTGACAAATGAAAGATATGAAACTGTCTGCAATGTGGACGATATTTGCAGGGAGGCGGAAAGAACTCTCAAAGTTGCGCTTAGCAGAGAGTACTGATTATTAACTCAGAAAAATAGAGATAGGAAGACAAAGATCATGCAGTATATTGATCCTACTTTTCAGGGAAAGACCATCACTTTATCCGATAGTATTAAATATTTACGATTGATCCTGTGAAACTGTTGTGGAGACACCACAGTAGAAGAGCCATTGGGTCCAGATGGGCCATCAGCCCTATTGCCACGCACTGGCTCTATAGCAGTGCAATCAGATAAATTCTAGCATAAGCATCGGTAGTATGGTGGAAGTCAATGGGTAGAAAGTGCAGCACTAAGATTTTGGAGAAGGTTCAACGAATATGCTGAATATGTATAAATGGCGCTATGAGAACTATATCCACCAGGGCATTGGATACCATTCTTCAACCTATAGACATTCGTATTAGATACGAAGCAGCTTTTGCTACAAAACGTCTAGAAGTGATGGGGAATGGATCGGACAAGACAACATACCACACCATCAGAACGTCACTGGACGGAGACTATGGTTGTATCCTTTCACCATTGGCCATACTTTGTTAATTTTCGAAAAAGATTAGACGATTGTTCAATATTGAAAAACAAGTTATTTAAAATTGATTTCACATAATGATAGTATACATAGTATGTACATTTCTTTATTATTATTATTATTATTTTTTTCAAACAAAACACAATTCAACAGCCAGGTTGATAACATTGGCAAACATTTAATATTCAAATTCTCCTTTCCGAGGACATTTTTGACGCGTATGACCTTCTTGACGGCATAAGCCGCATTTGCGAGTTTTTGCAGTGGTGGAAACTTTACTAACTATGAAAAGAAGTTTATTTAAAAACAGATGTACTACATACTTTTAACAAATGACTCACTATTGGTTGCGCCCGATGCACTGCTGGCCCAAGATCGCTGGCTTTCATCTAAAATGTGTAACAATTGAACAAGTGAATCTTCTATCTCAGATAAATATTATGTACCTTGATTTTCCGTTTGATTGGCCCACTGAAAGAATCCGCAAGATTTTTCACGATCAGCGCAAGCATAAAAGCTTCTACCCTTATTGGGACCATCTTTTCTAACGATCAAACTATTGGCAGCCTTATTGCAATTACAATTAACCTTTTGCACGTCCTCAGGCATATCAATATCTGTTGAGTGCCGATTACTGTTGGTGGAACTGCTAGGTCTATCATTAGATCCCCAATTGCTATTGCTATTGCTGGTATTAAGGCCGTCGCGTGTTAGTTGTGTGTTTGTGCTAGATTTTTGGTTACTTGAGGGTTCATCGGCCCATTGAAAGAAACCGCAAGATTTATCACGATTAGCACAGGCATAAAAATTTCGACCTTTATTCGGACCTTCTTTTCTTACGGTTAAATTATTGGCGGGTTTATTGCAGTTACAATTGATTTGTTCTCTGTCTTGAGGTATTTCCGTAGCCATTGAACCACAACTGCTGCTAGTGCTCGGGTTGTGTGCAACTTTGTTCCCAGAGCCCCAAGAGCTGGTACTAACTGGAGTATTGTTTGCGTTTGGTTGTTCGATTTCATCTGACCACTGAAAGAACTTGCAAGGCTTGTCTTTGGAGCATACAAAATAATTTCTACCCTTATTTGGCCCATATTTTTTAACCGCTAACCTGAAAAACGTAATCGTAGCAACAAAATGAAACCACATTTGAAGGCTTTTACTCTCTTACTCTTTAGCTAATTGATGACATCCTGTACATTTGACTTTATTAGAGGAAGAATTTTCACTACCTCTATTTGCTGGATGGGGCTCCCATTCATCATTTGTCGTTTCTGAATTTTGTAGTTTTGGTCTTTTCGCAGTTGGTCCAATACCAGCTGCAAGTCTAGCATTTTTTGCAGCACTTCCCCACACATAGTCATCGTTATTTTCATTATCATTATCAAAATGTAACCAGTTACTAAAACTTTCATCTAAATCTGTCAAATGTCGTGCTGAAGCATTTGTGGAAGTTGTTGGATTATTTGAAGTGCAACTATTCTGTTCTACAGCTGTTTTATTGCCCGAACCCCATTGAAAGTCTGCAAATGTATCGTCATCGTCATTATTAAATGCTGCTGCTAAATCATCGCTTAATACTGCCTCTCGACGTGTAGTTGTTGCAGCTTCTGCCGTCGTCGAGGGTGGAATATTGTCTTCGATTGCTGAGGCCAGATCGTCGAATCCATCGTTACTATCGAAAAAAGCATCCACCGGAATATTTTGTAATTCGGAAGCGACAATATCGTCTGCAGTTTGTTGCGATGCTATAAAATACTCGTATGTTAATTTAAGATAAATCTTTGGGTTATAATATTAAAATTAGGAACTCCCATGTAATTTGATAACTGAAACGAGATATCGAGTTTGCAACTTGTATATCAGGGTGGATTTCAACTGTGTACAAATAAAATACTACACATATTTCTATAAAATATTCATGTAAAGGTGTGGGTGATTTGCAAAATATTAAAAAACATTTTTACATTTGAAGCGGTTTCACTACTGTAAGCAAAAGGTTTCTTAACCTTGTAAAATAAAACTTCGCAAATTTTTTAGGCTTGAGGCCACATTTCCGAAAATGTTCTTGTTGACATTTCAACAAATTATATTCTTCCAAGCTTTGAGTCTTCTTTAGAATTTATGAAAGTCGGAGTTTAGAGGCATCCTCTTTTCTTTTAAACAGTTTTTCTTTTTCTTTTCCTTAAATTTGCATTTACACAAAATAAACCTTTCTTGCAGAAAGTTGTTTCCAATGTTTTTTTAATTTATTTGCAACAAAAACAAACTACGAAGATACTTCTGAAGAAACACCCAGTCTCCGACAGCAATCGAACCTGTGACCCTTCGGCTACTAGACTGGTATATATACAGCCTACTAGCCAAGAGGGCAATCTTGCACAAAGCAAAACAAAAAATTAAAATGGATAAAATAAATTTCCTGCACATAAAGTTGATCTATATAATGATCATTGGGCAAATCGTTACGTACGGCGCGATTGTATGGTGGCCTCGAAAGGCTGTGGCGATAACCAAACTCTGCAAAGTTCAGAGATTTTCGTGTCTTCTTACAATAGGTGCAATGAGGTCATATCCCACCTTGGTCATTGAGGCCTTGATTGGATTAGCACCCATACAAATCTTTATAAGTTCCTCTGCGATAATGGCTGCTGATAGGATGGATCTCGGGAACTCTGCCCGGACACTCATCAGTTCTGAGAACAATGCCCTAAAGAGGTCTGTAAGGAATGCCAAGTGACAGAGTAAAATATTAAATCAGGTTCAACCGGAGATTCAATATCACAATTCCGCTTAGGGTTATGTGGGTGGACATTGGTACCACTGTTTATTCCACAAGTTTATACGAATGGATCAAACAATGGAAGATGGAGTTAGCCTAAAGACTGCGGTTCCAACGTAGCAGTCTCTGTTCCCATTTGCAAATGGCCTACGGTATTTCAGGTATAGATGCAAGCGATCACAAAGTGTGTTCACATTAATTTAAGTAGGGACATTATCTTTTTTGATAGCTTGGCAGGTCTTAAGTCTATTCTTTCATGGAAATTCCGTTCTAAGCTTAGAACGGAATGCTTTGAGTCTCTACAAAAGCCATTGATACGGAACAAGGTTATCATTTACCGGAGATCTGGCCACAGCGGTCATCCGGGTTGCGAGGAAGCAGATGAATTGCCCAGGAGCTCCTCTGCTGCTTCTTTTATTGATCGAGAGATCTTTAGTGGAAATGACATTTCGACCGCAAAGGAAGTGTGTTTGGCTTCTTATGGTTTAAGCTAGGCCAAATCATTGATGCAGCCATTTGCATATATTGGCATCCTGAACTTCAACAGGAATGATTTATGGGTTTTCTCTTTGGTCACTTCGGACTAAACTAGCCTCTGTGGGAAAGTAACCAAGTTGTTCACCCTTGTGTCGAGTATGCTTAGAATTTGATGAAACAATGGCACACATTATCTGCGAATGTATTCTCTTATGCAATAGTAGAAGGCGTGTTTTGCATTCTCAGTCTCAGTGTTCGGATGACCTGTGCTAACTTTCATAAGGAGAGTCATACACAGCTTGATTAAACTCGCAGATACTGTCACAAAAAATCCACTAGGCGTAGCAGTGCCTAATTTTGGACTTTTTTTTATTCTATCTAATCTTCATTTCCTCTTCCGCCTACAAAATAAGACTTTCTGCTATATTCTAAAATTACTTTTAAATACTTGTTAAATATGTGTTGAAATTTCTTTTAGAAATTTTTTATAATTGCACTGTTACCTGGCAATTTCAAATACATATTTAAAGCTTTCTCAATTTTGGAGTTTCCTAACAATTGTTACTGGAAAGTACTCTTGGCTTAAGCTGTTAGTGCGTCATCTACTACTAGCAAATGACGGTGTTCGGCAGTCCAAATCCAATACAAGGACAGACCCAGTCATGCTAATGAATATCGCAGCACCCTGCTTCGTCGATATTTGTAGCAATTAGGGTTGAGCGATCCCGTAATTTTTTAATAATGTTTCTCCTCGTGAACGTGATTTCTAAACCGCTGTTCTTTTAAACTGTGACTGTGATCACAGTTTAGCAGTATTTTGTTTGTAGCAGTTCTGTTCTTATGAGAAAACCTAATTAAAAGAGTTAGCAGTGAAATTAAACAGTGACAGTGATTTTAACACATTTCAGCACTTCTGCTTTAAAAGTGTGTATTAGTATTTTGGTCTAATTAATAAAAAATATTTTAGGTTTATTTATTACAGGTTTATTTGACAAATTTCCCATAGAAAATGTCAAATAAGCGTTTAATAAACCTGAAATATTTTTTTATGAATAAGGCAGTTAGTATTTAGAACAAACAATTAGCAATCAACTCCATCAAAATATTGAGAACAGTGATGAGAAATGAGATTTGCATTTCGGTACCGAAAAAATTTTTTTTAGTACTTTTTTGATCTCGTACCAAAAATTATTATTATTATTTTAATTTTTTTTTTTTTGATATTCAATCACTCCAACCGATCCAAAAATTATTATAATTTTTTTTAGCATTTTTAAAACTTCTCATTCGTGTATTTTCGTTTGCTTCTGCTCATACTCCTGCTTCTGAAAATGCAAGTGTCGTTGTAGAAGTTAATACGTGTGTATATCCATACATTTATCTTATTTTTTTTTTGTTTTTTTTAATTGCGTTGCATGTTTTTATGTAGATATGTGTTCTTCTTAATAAGCAGACGCTTTTAGTTGTTGTTGGTTTTTTACGTTTTGTATGTGCTACGCATGTACATATTAGAGATGAGCAATTTTTCGAAACCTGTTACTTTTTCACAGTGATTGAAAAATCACTAATCACAACTGTGACTGAATTTATCAAGTAACAGGTTTTGGAAATATAGTTCTTTCATACAAGCTGTGAATTAGAGATGAGCGATTTTTCGAAACCTGTTACTTTTTCACAGCGATTAAAAAATCACTAATCACAACTGTGACTGAATTTATCAAGTAACAGGTTTTGCAAATATAGTTATTTCATACAAACTGTGAATGTACTTGTATACTTACTTTACAGTAATTAAAAAAGCTACCACATGAATTTATTTTCATACGTTCACCGTTTGTCGAGAAAGAATCTTCAAATCGTGTCAAATCGTCTTTTCTGGCAACTATGTATAGCTCTCACATTTTGGTATTGGCAATTTTACTGTCTCTCTGCCTCTTATACGACAATTATCAATATTTGGTTGGGGTTGGTTGCTAAGTGTTTGTTCTTGTCGCTCTTCTTATTAGTATTTATAAAAATACCAATACTAATAAATACTTTTAAAGCAGAAGAGCTGAAATGTGTTAAACCGTGATCACAGTCACAGTTTAATTCCACTGCTGCTCTTCTTATTAGACTTTGCCAAAATAACAGAACTGCAACAAACAAAATACTGCTAAACTGTGATCACAGTCACAGTTGAAAAGAACAGCGATTTAGAAATCACGTTCACAAGGAGCAACATTATTAAAAAATCATAGTATCGCTCAACACTAGTACATATAGCTCTTTGCTACTGTTCTAGTTAGTTTTTTGCATCGACCTTGTAGGAATATTTTCCGCAGCACTTTCGTTAACCCTGTTGGAATATTTTTTTTTCGTAATGCAGCATTAACCATTTCCGTAACAATATATATATATATATATATATATATATATAGATCAACTTTTGTGCCACAGAAAATAGCATGGTCTTCGTTTATATTTAATTGTGAAAGATTACACTTTTGTAAAATATCTTTACTAATAAAATTTTGTGTCATTTGTCGAAAAAGAAATTTAATTCTTGACAAAAATATATGCATACGCACGTCTTCTGGCTGCAATTCTAATGCTATGTATCTACTACGAGTTGAATCACATATTTTGCTTCCTCAATCATGTTTATGAATCATGCTGTTTACACGGCGCATTCGAGCTTCGTTTAGCATTTTTTTATGTATATTCACACACACACACCTATCATACGCACGTGCGTGTGGTTTGTTTTTATTTGATTGCACACACATACACATATACTTATTTTGTTTTGATAGCTAGCGATGAACTGTGATACAATTTAGAGAAGATACCAATTTTCATATTGAATCTACTTGATTCGCTCTCATAATTTTGTATGGCGAAGCAAGTTGATTCGCTCATGATTGGGGTGAGCGAGGCACATACTATAAGTTGACTGTGAGAGTATCAAATTTGACAAATTTTTCCCGACAAAAGCTAAATATATAAAAAATTAATGCGATAGTTTTATTTACTGTCAAGTAAGCATACAAGAACAATCACAGTTTATATAAAAGAACTACATTTCCAAACCTGTTACTTGATAAATTACGTCACAGTTGTGATTAGTGATTTTTCAATCGCTGTGATAAAGTAAAAGGTTTCGAAATATGGCTCCTCTCTAGTAGCAATTAATCGTGGACAAAGTAAAATAACTAATAAAATGGCTACTTAAGCTATAAAGTAATACGCCTACTTAAAACCAGAGGCGATGCAACAATGGTATAAAAATTAACAAAACGCACAAAAGCAGTGTTACAAAAACGAAAAAAATAATTAAGCTTCTCTTCTCTCTATATATATATGTATATATATATCTGTCACTTTACCATCTGTACTTGCACTATACCTTTCCTACTCTTAGGTAACACAAAGAAACCTGTTATTTGAACACAAGTGAGCTGAAAACTTACTTTCTTTTCTCAGCTTTTGTTGATCAACTTTTAATTCAGTTGGTATAAAAAAAGAGATATTTGTATTTCCTTTTCCGCCTTTCTTACAGCTGAATTACGAGTGATGAACAAAAGTTGATGTGTGTGAAACGGGACTAGCCCAATGGAAAGTGTCTATTAACCCAAAATGATGGCAAGAAGAGAACGCGCCAAAAAAATAGGAAAAAAATTGAGACACAAAAAAATTTTTACTGGTGAAATTCTTACTTGCAAGAATTAGCCAAACAGCTGTTCTGTGCTTTTGATTAAAGAAAACTAGAAAAAGGTGCATTTCTTTATTTAAAAAATGTGTGTTAAAAAAAGCAATTTTTGGTTAATTTGTTGTTTTTCTTTGATAAAAGTCACATACATAAATGCAATTTGATGGTCAAGGATGTAAAATTTATTTATTTATTTAGGAAATACTTTACAAAGTAAATTTGCAAAGTATTGTTGCACAAATATGGGCGGGGTAGCTAGACCATATGCCCAAGACGTTATTAACAGTTTTTAAAAAAGGCTTTGTGACTGACTGTACACGATCTATGCCTTCACATAGAAAGTAGCTACGTGATTATTAAATAAATTCCACAAAAGAACCGCAAGAATATACGGTTATCCGTGGCAGATCAGTCAACCAGTGCGAGTGAGACGCAAAACTCTCGAAGGCCAATAAACAACAGTGGCCTGGTTGCACTTAAGAGATAATTGCCAACGACGCTTGATGTTGACTCGCCCAGAGCTGCTTAACGACTGAAGGAAGGAAAATGTTTGAAGACTTCTTTATCATATCTGTGCCTCGTTTCTGTAAGGAAAGTTAGTCCGGTCCAGACTTGCAATTTTTGTTGCAGCAATTCTTGAGGAAAGTGTTGAGAAAGTGTTTTGCATTCCTCTCTCGCTATTTTACATTAAAAAATAAAAAGTTGCTGCAACAAAAATTGCAAGTCTGGACCAGGACTTACAGAAACGAGATCACTGATCAGGGATGAAAAACGGCATTTTTATATTTATGTGTTGATAGAATAAAATTAATAAGAATAATACAAAATAAATAAAAATAGTAAATTATACATGAAACTATATTATAAATATTGATTATTATAAAGTTTAAACATTTTTTAACTTTTGTAATATGTATTATCAAACAAGTCGTTTCCAAAGAATGTACACAATAAATCAAAAAAATTACAAATGTATCATGATTTTTATCCGTGTTTCTAACATAAATCAAATTTAGCTGCAAGTTTTTGCTAGAAAAACTTTCATTTATCTTTTCGTATCAGGGAGAGCAATTTTTTAAATTTCTGCCTTAAGCCCGGTACGGAGTTCTTACGGAATTCCACGTAAATTAATTCCATGTAAATTTTTGAAACTTATTTCTACACGAAAAAATAAGCGTGTAGCCTTTGCAGAGAATTATGTTTGCATTTAAATTTAAATTACAGTATTTATGAAAAACTTTGTACTTTTTTCTAATTTTGTTTACCATTTTTTGCTGATGGGGAATATTTCATGTGAACAAAATGTTCGCCTTTTATTCCCGATAAGGGTGATTGTTGTTTTGAATTCAAGTTATCTGTAAATTCTAATTCATTTATCCATATTACTTTGCCCTATCCTTACTTCTTTACTTATATAATATTATAAGTGATTTTGAAAGTTCTTTCAACAATAGAAGCTACATTAGCAGCCTCAAATAAAGGAAACGGTTTTTTATATTTGTTACGGATTCCTTGGGATGGTTAGGGTAATTTTCGTTTCGGGTTTGATTGTTTAACCAGTTTTATAACTGGTTTTCATTTATTTTTTAAGCAGATCAACGCGAACGGGTAAAAGTAAAATATAAAATAAAGCTTCACCTACCTGCCGTAAAATAAGAACGTATATTCGAGGTCCCCGCTTGTTGGCTTTGCCTTGAATTGGCAACCGTTGTCTTTGTAGTTTGTTTTCGACTTTTCTTTGCTTTTGTTTCAGTTTCAGCGTCACTATCATTCGATTTCTTTGGTTTAGTAACTTTTTTGGTTTTGTTGCCGTTGTTGCCGCCTAAAGCACCTGATGATGAGGGTTGTGTTATACCATAATTAATGGGTGTAGAAGAGATATCACCGACAATAGGGCCAACCCTCTTAACGCTTTCCAAATTAACACCGAATGTATTGCGAAATAAGGAGTCACACCGCAGACATATTTTATACCAACCGGAGGGAGTATTAAACATGGTTTTGTGATAGGAATTGGAAAATTTAAATTTCAACAGCTTAATATCCGAACCACATTTAGAGCAAGTTTCATCTAATACACTGGGATCTTTACACTCTTCAGGCCACCAAATGCTATTTTTACAATCGGGATAGTTGAGGCAGCCGATTACGAAACCAGTTTGATTTCTTTTTGGCTTCAAAGCCAAAGGCGCCACAGAACATTTAGGACATTGAAAAAGTTCTTGCAAACGATTTTGATTTTCTCCATCTCGAGTTTCAGCATTAGTACTACTGCTGTTAGCGGGATTATTCGCTGGTGTCTCCAGAATTCTCTGGGCCATTTTTTCGTCCATTGCTGTAATTTTATCCATAATTTGTTTATAGGATTCTTTGTACTTTGCAATTTGTTCGCCCAATACCGCCTGAGGATCCTTTTCACCCAAACAAATCTTCTTTAAATCTTGTTCAAATTCTGCTCTCAACATTGGTTTAGCCAAGGCAAGCTCCATAGCATCATAGCCTTCGTATAATCCCATGCCTATAACACCAGGCACAAGGCAACCATTGTCCACAACACCTATGTAGCCTCGTTCCTTAATTGTATTTATGTGTTCAGCATGTGTAGCGTCTGTACCGATGCCATGTTTTTCCATTAGTGCTATTAAATCGGCTTCAGTTAATAGAGGCGGTGCAGTCGTACGACCTTCCGGCATTGTTATTTCCGTCGGTTCAAACCTCTGGCCCTGTTCATACTTATGGATTTGTTTAGCGTTCCATTTATCGTATATATAAACATCTAAATAGTTGCGTTCATAAATAACTAAGCCATTTGCTGTGAATTTTTCGCCCTCTATTGTTATTGTTACAATTGTTTCAGATCCAACAGCATCTTTGCTAACACATGCCAAAAAGTGCCGGCAAATTAATTCATACACACGAGCTTCGTTTCCATCTAAATCTGAAAAAAAAGTAACCAATCGTATACATAATTGAGTGCACTGATGTTTTTTAAACGACTTTTATTCTAATGTTTTTTACAATTCCCTGAGATTACAGTAGAAATAAACACTGATTAATGCATTACTTACTAGGCATCATTTTGGTAGGATGTATCGGTGGATGAGCTTGATCAGATTTGTTACCATTTCTAGGATTTGGTCCCCACTCCATTACACGCTGAGCAAACGGGCCCCAAACTCCATGATCAGTTTGCTGTTCCACAAGGGATCTGTAACACATAAAATAATTTTCCTGAATGCCGCTTTAAAAATTATATATGTGTAGACATTTCCAAAGGAATGTTAACTTTTTGTCGCGTGCGACAGCACATCTATATGCATATATGTATACATATTTATGTAATCCGTCAGCAGCTATACATAAGATATAATTTTAAGAATAAGCGAGTGACATTGTTCTGAAATACAACCTTCATTGCTTCCAGTCGCACGCGACAAAAAAGTGCAATTTACCGTGGAAATGCCCATATAGTTTTTTGTAAATATACCTTAAATCTATTTCCTTAGAGAACATATTTGTTTCTGTACGCGGATAACTAATGAAACCTTTCGTATATAGTTTTTCTGCTATAGTCATAACTTCTTTGGCGGATAATTTTAGCTTGCGAGAACCTAGTTTTTCTAATTCTACTGTATCTAAAGGTGTGGGTCGCCATTTACTTTTAGGTTTCACCGTAACACTTTCTACTGTGGCCGTGGGATTTGAGATAACAAGCAGATAGTAGTCTTCACAAGCTTGTTTGTCAAAGAGACGATTGCGTGCCCAAAGAAATTGAACCGTCAAATCGTCAATAGTGTGAATAACTAGTTATAAAATAAACATGTACATAAAAATGAGATTTCCTTGATTTCTTTTTTAAAAAAACCCAAATCTTACATATGTGTATCACACACACTTACCTTTAATGTTCCAAAAAGGTTCAGAGACAAATGCTTCAATCTCCTTGTAACGTTCGGCCACAAACCCCAATGTAGGTATTTGGCAACTGCCGTAAGAAATCAATTTATTAGAAATTTTCTCTGGAAAAAGTCGTTGCAAGCGCATTGTTTGAAACCGGGTTATAGCTGCGCCAGTTCTCAAATCCAATTCTGAACGTATATCGACGGCATTACTTTGTCTCTTATCCGGTTGGGCTAGATTTTGCAAGGCCCTTTTAACAGCCGCACCAGTTATTTCAGAGAAAATTGCTCTATACACGGTTATATTGGGCTTAATGGCCCGGCACACATCTATAATCTCAAAACCAATATTTTCGCCCTCACGATCACAATCTGTCCATATTATTAAACCCTGACAACCACGCACTTCGCGCTCTAGAGTCCGTTTAATTGCCATAAAGTTCTCACTGCAAGCCTTGCGTACAGGTGCATCAAACAAACTCTGAGGATCAACGTTATTCCAATTACGATAAGAGCTTAGAAATTCAAATGTCAACAAATGGCCAGAAACTGAGGTCATAACCATTTGGCTTTTCCTACCCAGAACTGTTGCCTCAAATTCATAAATTTTATTATACAAAGAGAGACCTTCACGCTACAACATAATAAATTAAAGTCACATTCTTTCATTTATGTAATGAAATTATCACTTACTCTTCTAGCTGTTCCATTAGACAATTGGCCGGCAATTGTCTTAGCTGCATCATTTTTTTCCGCCACATTTAAATACTTCATTTTTATGATTTTTCCCTTATTAGCAAAACATCTTTTCGGTATGTAAAACTTACAACATTTTATTAGTTTAAGCATTTAGAATTACATTATTTTGGTGCAAATTTGCACAATTTTTTGTATTTCCGCCAAATAAAAGTTTTTTTGCACAAACTACAAGCACGCACTCACAATGAAAAACGATAATTTCGATAACATTTGTTTACTTTTTATTTATTATAGCTGTAGCTAGAGGTGGCACAATGCAAATTGTTAGATATTCGATATTTTTGACACTTCCTCTACAGCAGCGCTACCGTTTGTGCGACTAAAGTGGCAATTTTACACCTTTTTGAAGCCTTGCCACTTTTGTTGCCACTTTTTCAAAAATCCCATTTTTTGCCACTTTTTTTTATAAATAAATACTTTATAATTTAACAATAGTTTCGGCTTGAGGTCAACCGTGCGAAATGAAAATCCAAACATTCCAAAGGTCAACTATACGTTAAATTATCTAGGTACTTAATATTTACATATGTATATGAATTTGCTTCTATGTATCTTCTAAAAAATTGTTGTTAAGTTTTAATGTTAATTATTATTATATTTTATTTTATTATTTTACCGCTTTTATAAATGAACTGATTGTTTTCTGTTATGTTTTTATTAATTTTTACTAAATTCCAATGTTTTGTTTAAAATAAATGCCTTTATGAAAACGTTGCGACTTTTTTTTCAAAATCCCCTTTTTTGTGCCACTTTTTGAAATTTCTCAACGGTAACGCTGCTCTACAGTGTTATGTATCCACCATCCCAAATTAACCTGCAGTTTTTAACTTAATATTTAAGTACGTATTTAGCTAATTTTTATTAAAACTTAAGTTTTATTTAAATAGGGTTTCAGGTTTTCAGTGTGAAAATGTGTTTGGTATTTAATTGTGATAAAGGTATGGTAGCACTATTAAATTGTGTATATATTTGTAATAAAAGTACGGTACCACTATTAAATGTCAAAAAATATAAACAACTTTTTCACTTAACAGCTGCAAAATGAAAATGGTTTGGACTACTTCTTATTGTACGTGGACGCCGCAAAATTTGTCTTCTTAATCTTGCACAGAATGCTGCATCATTCATATCTTCTTCATCTGAATTCATTGTTTTAGTTGATATTAATAATAACACAATCACAATCATGAGTTTATTTATTGTATATTTTTATAAAATAATGAAAAAGTTCAATGTGCAATTTTCATAATTTGCAGAACTGTCAAAATCATATGGTAGTATGAAAAACTTAAGTTTCACTTAAATGGATGGGGTCGGCTATTTAAGTCATATTTAAATAGGTTCTGTAAAAATGAATTTTTTACTTAAATGGAACTTAAGTTTAAAACCCGTTTAATTTTTAAGTTAAAAATTGCGCATTAATATGAAATTTCAATGGACAATGCTGTTATTGTATGAAAATTTCCTTTTTTTTCCAACCATGATTATATTTACAACCACGAGAAGTAACAAAAAAAAAAATTAATGTGTCAATTTGGTTAGAAATTGTTTTTTTAATTCTATATAAAATAAAAATATGAGTAAAAACCATTATATTGAAAAATATTGTCATGTGAAAGCTTATTTAAATGTTAAAAAGACTTTCAGTGCAATCATGAATAAAATTCCGCTTGAAATTTTTTCCTTGGAACAATTCCAACTAATAGCAAGTAATAGGGAAAACAAAAAATTCCAATTGGAAAAGGGAGAAATTTCACGCGGAATCTTATTCATGATTGCCCTGTTTATTTAACTGAAAATAATGCTCCAATGAATGCCGCAACGAATCAGATGTTTGCAAAATCAAAATAAATCTTCTTCTTGAAGTGTTGACATACTACGTGTATGTAAAAAAAAACTTAGTTTACACAATAAACAGGTACACAACATCAGGCATATTGCTCATCAGCTGACATTTGTGCCTTGTGAAACTATGTGAGAGCGCAGAGTTGCACCCAACGCGTGTACTTGTATTTAATGTGCCATGGTTTACACACGGCAACCTTAACCACTTGGTTCTCTTTCTGAACCACGATTGCGAATCACACCATCAGAGAACGAAGCCGATGCTGATTTGCCGGAGGCGGCAGCTGACCAAATACATATATGTATCTACGGCGGCAGCTAAAAGCGCTAAAGAAACCTCAGCCGATTAATAGTGTATGTCGGCTAATGTCAAGAAAATCTCTTAGCTATCATTAATGTCAGAAGCGCACACGTAAATATTGGATTAGAAATCTTTAACGAAATCTATATCGTTTACATTAAGCTTTTTTGACAGTTTCCAAGATTTTGTGTCTGAGACAAAATCCTTTGCCTGAAATTTAGTCTTGAATTTTAACGAAAAAATGCCGACTTAGCTCATTCACACACCTTCAACAAAAAGTTGTGAAGAGCGTAGCTAATTCACTCACCTTTTATATAAATTATGATATACAGGGTAGTAAAAAATAAATAAAAATTGGAAAATTTGATTTTGTTTTGTATGGGGAATCTAGCAAAAAGGAACTAGATTTAGCTCAGAATCTCGAAAGTACTAGATTTTGAAACAATGTAAATGGCATCTATTTTTTGGCTAATAGCCGCCGCCGAATATTCTTTCCAAGCCGCTGTCGCCGACCTTCTTAGACGGCTTGTTTTTCTGGCTAGGACTCACTATTAGGGGATTCATTTAATCAGGCTTTTGTTTTAATCGGTTAATCGCTCGATTAATTAATCAAGGTTTTGGTTTAATCGGTTAATTTCTGCAGTAGCGCTGTGGATTATACGTCATCTGGGGGTCTTCTCCGCAATTCAGAATAGCCCCTTGTTAATAGAGCCGCTTTTCGCCTGGCTATACCCCGGTGGTTACGCTGTAATTCGGTTTGAAATTAAACTGTAGCAATTCGAGAGTGGTTTCCTAATGTTTAAATTAAAGTGTTATTTTTTTAATACTGTGGAATTCTTTAATGGATTTATGAAATTTTGGTGCAAAAATGCCTAAAGTTTTTATTAAATTTCGACTGCAGTTACTTGTAAAACTTGAAGAATTACTTTACTTTGCCATATTCCCAAATATTTAAATATAATTTTGTTGAATACCCAACCACAATAAAACAAAGTTATGATTTATGTGAAATTTAATAGCAAATAATATAGTTTTTTTTTATTATTTATTTATGATCCTCATCAATATTGATTTATGTTTCAATATTTTATTTACTTTTTGCTTGTTTGTTAAATTTTATTTGCTTTTATTTAATTTTTCTCTTTTTTTTGTTAAATTTTTTTATTGTTATTTTTAATATACTTGTTGCGAAAAGTTATTTTTTAAATATATATCTTTTGTTTTATATGTATATTAATACACTATTGATTTGTTTTTGTGTTTCTTTTAATGAATTATTAATCGTAAATACATGTATATTCAATGTTAAAATGTAAAATAATTCAACATAAAAACGCTTAACTAAATAATTTTATTAAAAAAAATATATAATAAGTAATATAATAATAATAGTAATAAACGAAAAGGAAGTTAAAAGAGAAGAAAAAATATCATCAGCAAGAAATATAATAATATATATACATAAGTATAATAAATTACTGGTGGCGGAGATGATTGTTGTATTAATTTATTTTTAATTATTCTGTTTCAATTATTTCTTATTTCTTGCAATTTTTAAAATCTAGTTGGTTTCTTAGAGCTCAAGATGAAAAGTGGTAGAGAGAAACAGTGCAACTTAGTTGAGAGTAGATTGGTTGGAAAAAGAGAACTAAAATCGTATTTGAAAAATTTACAAATCAAATGTTTCACATTTTTAAATATATATATATATATTTATATATATATATATATATTTTTTTTCTTTTATACATATCCTTTAAAAATTTAAAATTCATCTTAAACTTATGAACAATCTGTTTTTTTATTCTTTTTATTGAATTTTGCTCTTAGTGTTTTTATAACTTTTCATGTAGTTATATGTATAATCGTTATATACATTTTTAATTAATTAATTAAATATTTATGTAGAGAATAGAAATCTGTGTTGTAGAAAAAGTTTGTCTATTTTAAAACAAACCTTATTTCAAAATTTCCATTTTGTTTTTCTAGATTTTACTGATTTATTTAAGAGAAAGCGCTCTTAGCTTACTTAGGATTAAAAAAGGTATTTAAGGATATTTTGTATTTTTTTCTCTAGTATACAAAAATTAATTATGTATTAATCTACAGTATATGTATGTATGTATGTATATACTATTTAATAACAACAATTATTAACTCCATTTCATCAACTAATCCATAAGTCCATAAATTTTGCGGGCTTCTACACAAGACATACTTTATTTTAGTTTAATATAAAGAGGAGAAGGGGTGATGATTAGACTCTACATCTCAGACTCTGGTTACACTTGGTATGGCTGCATATATTTGTGTTGTTGCTGCTAATGTTGCGTGTAGTGCTGAATATTGAAAATCAACGACGCCACGAACGATCTTCAGACTCCTCATCTTCCTCTTCATCTTCTAGCCTTAGTTCTGGCAATGTATCGGTATTGTTAGCATATGTGTCAATATTAGTTGGACTATAAATTGGTGATGACAGGGCTCTTTGAGCTTCTTGTGCTTGAAATTTATTTGCATCTATTCCCGTTGATTTACTTTCAACATTAGGTGTGCCTGTTTTGTTGCCGGCTGTAGTAGCTATTGTTGGTGTATGCACAACTGGCGCCCAGGCGATTTGTAGACGTCTATCCTTAAAGACTTTGCCACGTAAAATAGCCTGTTCGGCATTTATACGAGTGCCATAAGATAATATTAGCTGAGGTTTTTCCAAGTCCATATCGTGTTTATTAATTTCACCGAAATGCTACATAGAAAGTAAAATACAAAAAGCCGAACAAAGACAATAATGTTAAATATCAGACAAGATATTTCAATTTAGAACAGCGTTATCGCATATTACGGAGTGTGGTACGGTATCTTTGCTTGTTCGTAATGATCAACGAACTTCTATACATTCGAAATGAAAAAATTTGAAAATAGAATTTTAAAAATAACAAAAAAAAACAGTTTGAGTTAAACAAAACCGCCAAAACTATAGATGTAAGGAAACTTATGATGTGTTCTTTTCTACAAAAGAATGTTTAATTTTTATTTGCCCTCTATTAGGGTGGTATGATTTATTCTGACAAAATCACTCTCACTACATGTTGCAACTGGTCATACAATTGTATTACTCAAAAACCAGCCGAAATTTTATCTGTTCCAAAAAGACAAATTTCGGAGAAAAAATTATGAAAATCGATTTCAATGTTTAATTTTCTCTTTAAATATGTACTTATATGCTTATTTGAGCCGCCGAAAATTTTTGCCTCGACTTGTTTCTCTGATTGGCACTTTTTTCTTATTTTTCACACATATTGTTTACTTTGTACCAAGGCGAATTCAGTAGCATGTGGTCTCTTCCGCCCAGCTGATAATCAGCTGTTGATGCCACATTGAGCAATTTGAACCAAAATGTCAAAATTTGCTTCGACATCTTCCGACAGATTGGTTTTTTAGCATAGCAAACTAAATGTTGTTTTTTGTGTAGTTGTATTGTTATAGTGATAAGTTCACCTGATACTGAATTCGCCTTGGTTTACATCATAGAACTTTTTGTCGTTCAGTTCGTCATTTTCACGACTTGAAATTTACTTTCGTTCCTCACAATATTTTCCACAAATCTTCACGGAATTCGATTTTCATTTGCATTATTATTTACATATAAACAAAATATCAAAGCAATAGCGACAAAAGGAAAACAAATCTGATTTTTCGTTCAATCGCCATTCGTTCAGAGTAAATAAAGAACGATAAACTATGAACGAAATAGTTCATTTCATCGTTCGGATCAATCTGAATAATTCCGTAAAATGAACTATTATGCACAACTCTAATTAACTGAACATTCAAAATGGCCGAAATTGTCGGCATAAGTGAGAGACATGAGTACCAACATAACGTCACAAAAAAATCAAATTTCGAATATACGTAACCCGCGAAAATTCAAAATTCGCGATACGTTTTGAACAAACCTCGTATTTACAAATCTTTTACTTATTCAAAAACACTTTTACCAAAAATAGTAAACAAAATGAGTCAGCTGACTCAAATAGTAGATATGTGTATTGAATTTATCGATAAACAGGCAACGTCGTCATAACACTGTTAGAGAATACAAACGACGATGTTGCCGACGCCAAATAGAATAAGGGGGACTGTAATGCTGACTGTAATGGGATGTAACTGCAACGGAACAGCTGATCGATATTGTTATGTGAAAAGTAATGAAAATTGTAATGTAACGTAACCTACTTTTCATATAAAAATATGGATCAGCTGTTTCCTACATTACAGTTACATTGCATTACAGTCGGCTAACTGAGCCTTTATAGAGATGTAATGTAAAGTAACCTATTTTCGCATAAAAATATCGATCAGCTGTTTCCTACGTTGCAGTTACTTTCCACTACAGTAAGCTAACTGAGCCTGATTGTACTTAAGAAAGAATTAGGTTAGGTTGAGGTGAAAGAGGGACAGTAATAATTTACCCATTCCGTTTCGGACTACACCTATGCTATCATAGCATGTTGTGCGCTCTTGATAAGAAAATTGGTTTTTTTCGAAACTATGAGTTTCGACTTATGCTGTTCACCCTTATCAGGAATAAAAATTCCCGTGAAGTGTGTTCCTTTTCCCTACAATTGTGATGGCCAATGTTGGCATTGTTGTTGCGTCAGTATACCATTTTTTAATTTTGTTCACCATTTTTTGTTCACGGGAAATATTTCACATGAACAAAATGTTCGCCTTTTAATCCCGTTAAGGGTGATTGATTATCGCTTGCTTTCAATTTATATCCGTCAAATGCCAAACAATGTTTAATTAACTTACCTTAAAATGTCCCAGCACAGCATCAGCATCTTCACTTGAGAATCCGGTGACCACAATGGTTTTAGGACGTCGATCTACCCGGGTCGATCCTTCAGGATATGATGCCCTTCCTCTTGTCATTGATCGTAGGCCCGGAATATAATTGCCCGGCTTGCCGCCACCTACAGGCGAGCCGATACCACCAGCAACAGAGGCGGCTGTACCGGGAACAATACCCAAACTGCGTTGTAGTTCTTCGAGACGTTTTTGTATGGCCGATGTATCGTTGCCTTCTTGTTGTTGGGCAAATAATTCCAATTCGATGTCTAGTAGTTCTTTCTTTTGTTGTTCCTTTGTTTTCTTAGGTGGTGGTGGTTGATTTTGATTTTGCATTTGAGCCTGTATTTGTTCCTGTTCAGCGGCGATTTCCTTGCGTAACTTATCGATTGTTTCTTGGAGTACTTTTATAGTGGCCAGAGTTTGGCCACGTTGAGGATCCGTCGGTTCACATCGTTCTACCAGTTCCAAAGCGGACTTCATCTGTTTCACGTAGCTTTGCAAAAGTTCTTGCTTACGTTTACGCAATCCATTGGCAAGCTGAGCTACAGCTTTAACTTGTTCTTCCTGCTTTTTGCGGAAAACAGCACTGGGAACACCGCCGCCGCCAGTGCGTGGTGGTACATTATTTTTGAGGCGTAGAGAAGGTGGGGGCACATGAGTAGCGGCTACCGTTCCTGTTATTGGTGCCGTTCCACTATTAGCAGTTGTGGTAGTTACCGTATCTTGGCTAGTAGTACCTCCGACTGAAGTATTATTGGCAGTTGATGTAGCCATAGATTGCGTTTGACTAGTGTTGGCGGTTTTAGCTGAATCGGCGCTAGGTGTTGGTACTGCTGGAACATTATTCAAATGATATTGACTATTCTTGCGACCTCCCGTTTGTTGTGTCATGACCGAATTATTTTCGCAGGGCATTGATGGATCAGCTGTGTGCCAGAATACCTTAATGAAACGATTATTGAGTACAGCCTCAGTACTGCGATACGCTACATTAGCCTCAGCATGTGTTGAAAATGTGACGATTGCAGCTTCTGGATCACCATCATATGAAATTTGGATATTGACAATTTTACCAAATTTGGCAAAATGATTATTAAGGTGAGCGATTGTATTAAGGCCTCGGGGAACTTTACGAAGTTCCAACGAGCAATTTTGTAAACTGGGAACACGTGGACCTAAACGACTATGAGCTGGAACTTTCCTTTTTGTTGGCCCATCAGCTATAGCAACAGAGTCTTCGAGTTCAAAGCGCCGTTTACCTTGTGCTTGCATGGCAGCTGTAACGTCTCCGCCAACGACCGAGGCTGCCCCACCGCAAGCGTCAACCACTGGTATTGGGATGAGTTCTCGCTGTAATGGTGTTGTTACCCCAGCAGGATTAAAAGGAAATGGCATCATTGGAGCGGCTGCGCGGAAACCGGCTCCAGCTGCAGCAGCAGCAGCGGCGGTACGTGCATATTCGGCGACAGTTAATGGTGCAGTGCCATTAGTAGTTTTGTCCGATCCAGGCACTTGTGGAAATCCTACAGAACCGGCTGGGCCAGTCATCATCACAGCACTAGGACGTGCGGCACCTGTAAATGGGTTAATACCACCAGCAGCAGAACCCGCCATTAAAGCTCCTGGAGTACCACCGGCAACGATCGCACCAGTAGGAGGTGCCGAACGTGACCAAAGATCAGGAGCATCAGGATTGTATTCGCGCAGCGACATGCTAATTAAAGCCGAGTTGTTCAGACCTTCGAAAACTACTGGATTAACACCATGATCCCAAGGACAAGTTTCACCTCTAACACAGTAACCCTTCTCATCGAAGTCACGACATCTTTGCCTTTTTTCGCCCTCAATATTGTGATGGTGACGCGAGTCAGGAGAAGATACTGCACCTGCCCCAGTAACACTATTTCCAGCATTACGTGGTTGAGAACGTCCCAGAGATGGAGACCTTTTGCAAGTTCTACCACCTCGTTCTTGTGAAGGTGATCTACTACGCGGTGAGGCTGGTGAGCGATTTGTTGAACGATTGCCTCCAGCTCCACTAAGACCACCAATACCGGGTGCTGCAACACCACTGCCACGACGATCGCCACCACTAAATCTTGGCGACCTATCATCCGACGAAGGTCCAGCGATATTATTCATCATCATGCGACGCCTGTCACCTCCACCGCCTCCGCCCCCGCGCCTGCGATCATGTCTGAAATCTCCACCGCCCATGGGTGGCGATTTATTACGAAATTGCCTTTGTGTTTTCTCGCGCTCATTAATACGGCGGTCACGTGATCTTGATCGTCTCGAAAAACGTTCATTAGAACGCGAACGAGAACGCGATCTTGAACGTGACCTCAAGGAAGCTCGTCTCCTACGACTTTCGCGGGGTTGATTCTCTTTATCCGCAGTATTAGTACGTGCAATAGGCGGACTAGCACTTCGGGGATGATTGAGATGACGATCATAACCACCAGTACCATAAGAATGCATTTCATTACGATTCGTAGCATTGTGGTGGTGATGATGTCCCCCCGAATGTGGATGATATTGTGATGTCGACGATTGATGATGAGATGTGGATGATGACGATGAGGTACGTTCTATCGCGGTGTCTTTGGTTTTAATCTAGAAATTGTGATATGAAAATATGGAAATGTTAGTTTTTACTAAAGAAATAATGTCAAAGGACACTTCAATTAGATGACAACAAAAATAAAAATTTACTATGCATAATTGCATTTCAATCTGATTATGGTTTGTATCAGATTAAATAACATAAAAAAACTTGAGAAGTGTTTACTTTTCTTAATTCTTTAATGTAATTGCTGAAGTTGTCCATACTTTATATAATAGAGATATGGACATAATATACATAAGCCGCAAAGTCTGTCAGTTTAGCGGAACTAGAGCGCTTTGGGGCCTGAGATTCCAACGTGTCGCCAGAAAACAACAAATTTTTAAGAAATATTTGTATTTTCCAGTATTTTCGAAATCGGGATTCATTTTAAACAAATTTATGAACATTAGTAACATTTATCGGCCATGTCACAGAGTTAAATTCCGTTCGGAAACGGAATTGAATCCATCTCAATATGGCGAGCCCCAGCCGGAGTATACCCCAGCATACCAGCGCCCCCAACCGTCTGGACACACCTGACAAATTTCCGTATTTTAGTTTTCTTTTTTAGACACTATCTCCTACAAAAATGGGGTGGATTGAATTCCGATTCCGACATTTATTTAAACTAGCTAGGCACTATGAATCAAATGTAAATTTGAATTGTTTGAAATTGATACTGAGTGAATAGAAAAAAATCGTATCAAGTTTCTTTGTTTTCATAGATGATCCCAAAAAATTTCACAACTAAATATTTCCTAAATTCGGAAAGAATATACATAAGTAACGCAAATTTTCAATATTCCATCAAAATATAAATAAAACTTCAGATTGTCTGGATCCTTTGTTGAAAACTAAGGAGTTTAGGATAACGTGAAAAATAAATATTTATATACTCACTTCATCAATGGGTGGTGTATTAACTGTATCCGCATATGTATCAGTTGCAGTAGCAGTATTATCTATCACTTTAGCGGTTACGTTATTGATTGTATCGCATTTATCATTTTGATTTATCACATTTGCAACATTTGGCCCTGCCGTTAACGTGTTCGTAGTTGAAGCACCAGTATTTAGGTTAGGGGCAGTATTTGACAAGTGGGAAGGGGAATCAATAGCAGCAGCAGCGACAGCATTGTTTGAAATGGAAGCTACCTCAGGATCTTCGTTACCAGCTGCAGTTGATTTTGAATTACTGGCAGTAAGAATTGGAGTTTTTAAATATTCTTCTGTACTGATGGCTTCTAAAAGACGTTCCACAAATGGCTTCGTTTCTTCTACCAAAAAAACATCCAACTGCTCGATCATTACCCGTTTTAGCTCTTTTTCCGGTTTGTCTTTTTTCAACAGAGCCAAAACATAACGGGCCAAAGCCGAGGAATCCGCATCGCAGCT
The DNA here is from genome assembly GCA_936439885.1 of Nowickia ferox. NCBI lineage: Eukaryota > Metazoa > Arthropoda > Insecta > Diptera > Tachinidae > Nowickia > Nowickia ferox. The sequence goes on from OW387026.1 coordinate 23,880,890, forward strand.
GAAAATGATAATTTATATACATTTTAACTCTGAATTTAATATAGTATATCATATGTATAATACACATTTACTTCAATGGTGTCACAACCCAAAAAAATCTTGTTTTTTCAGAAAACGCGTTGCTTTTAGTCAATGCAAAATATTATTCTCTGAGGAGGTGGCGGCAGTACAAGATATTTATATATTAAATTTTTACACAATATACGAAATGTCTATGTTTCTACATTAATAACTCATAAACGCATTGTTTGAGTTGCGACACTATTGACGTAAAGGAGCGATATGTATATAGTGTGATTACTTACAGAGGTTCAAGAATTTCCACCAACCAGCTTTTTAAAGCTTCAGTATTGTTTATCAGCATCTTTAGAATCTCTGTATGTGACGAGAATAGATTGCTGACTTATAATGCAGCTGTAGTTGCTCCAGTTGTCGGTTGTATTTATTTTCCAACGTAAGGGTTGGTCTTTAGTGTTGTTTTTCACTTTTTTGCGCTAAATGACCTAAGTTGTTAGCTTCTTCTTGTTCTTTTTGGCTTCTAATGCGTGGTATTTTTAAGATGCAGACTTTTTATTTTATGCTGTTATCAGGAATTAGTTATCACGTTCTCTGTAAAGTATTTTTAATAAGATGTTACTTATATATTACTTATTTTGAAATGTTTAAAATGTAATAATATTTTTTCTTTGCGTGTGACTTGATTGTGTTGTCTAATATCATGTAGTAGTTTTATTTTACTACATTATCTCAACTCGCAACGTTACATGGCAAAGTAACGAGTACAAAATTTTTCTGGATTTTACTACTCGTCAATCCATGAACAGTATTGGCGAAATAATTTTTCCAACTTTATTGTGCGAATTTGCAGTTTTCACAAGATTTTCAATGAAAAAAAGTATTTAAAATTGAAACCTGATCAGAAAATTATGTAAATTTCTGAAAGTTCTTGATTAATTTTTTCTTTAAATTGTTAAATTTATTAATTTACGGCTGCACACTTACAACTTGTGTGGTTCAACGAATAAGGTTAGAAACAAGTCTAGCGAATAGTACTAAAAATGCTACCAGACTGAAACACACAAGTGTTTTTTAAATTTTTACATGCTTAAATCAATACTTAAAACTCTTTATTATTTGATTTGTATGCGATTATTAAAGGCTTTTGTAAAACAAAATTAAAAATTTAGCTACAAGATTTCTACATGCATTTTACATGTATATTTAGCTTTCATCATGTGGCAATACCACGATACCTCCGATTTATTCATGCAATGGCTTCGTTTTTGTGGCACCACTAGGCCTTAGAAAGAAAGAAATAGATATTGTTCTTTATAGGAAAGAGTTGCCGTACTATGCTGCCATACTTATCATTAAACCAAACTGACACGTTACAGCTTTTGTGAGTTTTATTATTATGTATTCAACAATTTAATAAGCATTAATACTTTCAGGATTCATGGAATATGTATCTTAACACTACGACCACACGAGCAATTTGTTGTGTCTTAACACAAGCAACAACGCCGGCAGAATGATGACGTCAAATTGCTTGTGTTCAACAATGTATTTAGAGGTGGCGAACCCGTACATTCAAATATATTTGTTTTTTTATGCAAATACATACCCTAATTATCCTTTATTAGATCTTTTGCTAATTTTAAATTTAAATTCTATTTATTTTATTTATTTAAAACATTTTTTCTTACTTTTTTGTTTAAAAAAATAATATTATTTCAATTTGACAGCATGTGTTAAGAGATTATTGCTCACCAATGTATTTTAACATATGTTGCTTAATATATATTTTAACACATATTCATATGATCCGCACGCTGATATCTTGTGTCGGCAATCGAAGTTGACAATTGCCACGGCAATAATTGCAAAGATTATTGCTCGTGTGGATGGCTAGCTAGGATTCATACATTTCTAATTCTACGTCTCCACCTGACATGAAATTTTGCTGTAACTTAAAGTTATAACTGAGTTGTTAAAACAAATGCACTAACAATAATGTTCTAACTTCAAAAAAGCATTAACTTGAGCAGTCTACACATAACATTAACTTGAAGTTAATGTTAAAGTTAGTCATTTTATGTCAAGTGGAGACCGCAAACAATGTATGTATTCATATGATAAATAAAAATTTAATTTATTTAGTGTTATTTATAGGTATAAGCAAAATACTAGAATACAAAACCCGTATTTTTTAAATTGAAAAGAGTTTTTAGCGACTTTGAAGTATTTTTGTATTTAACGAAACCAAACAGATATACATAAAGCTAAAAAATGATTTTTTGATGCAAAAGACGCTAACATTACATGTACATCAAAACTGGAGGGTTATTATGTAATCCGATTCGAACGGAAATGCTTTCGAATTGTAATTTTAATAACATACACGTTCGAACAGTTTCCTTTTCGAATCGAATTACATAATAACCCCCCTGATGTGTCTCTGAATTCACAACTATTTACAAGAGCTTCAACATTACGAAAATAAATTGATTTAACCGATTATCGCAAAGAATTGATTTAACCGATTATCGCTTTTCACTCCAAGTTAGTGGTACCATTTTTAACACAGCAGTCTGGCTACTCTACACATAAATATAAATGAAATGTCAAAATTTCCTTGGTCAAAATGAAATAGTAAAACAAAGAATCAAAACATTACAGAATTATAAATATTCACATGTGCAAATTGTGAAATTATAGAAAATAAATTGTATAAAATTTGAAATAAAATGTGCAGTATAGGTGAAGATGATTTTGGTGATGAAGGCGGAGAGCACGCCATGATTCCAGATGTGAAAGCAACCGAAACAACAGAGTCAGCTTTACAACATTGTAATAAATGTAAGAAACCTGGTGCGATTTATAAATTACCCTCTAGACAGGCTGAATGTAGAGAATGTTTCCTACTATATACCCGTCACAAATTCCGAGCTGCCTTGGGTTCATCTAAAGTTTTGCCTAAAGATGCAAAAGTTCTGTTGGTGTTTGATGGCAGTGCTAACTCAATGGTTTTATTGGATATGCTACATCATGCTCAATCTCAGAATACATTTAAAAGGCTGCATTGTGCCGGCACTGTACTATATGTAGACGATTTCCAATTGCTTCATCAAAGACGCGCATCAGATGATGAATATGAAAAATTTCTAGACGAATTGGAAATATTTTTAAGCAAATATACTTATTTTGATAGCTTTATTGTGCCACTGGCAGATATTAAAGACGCTACAAACTGCATGACTAATATTAAAAATGCCAGAGTACAAAGATACCATTTGCAACATAAGGACAAGAAGCAAGAGTTACTCGATGCAATAGATTCCATAAAATCTTTGACATCACGCCAAGACTTTGTTAAATATCATCGTAGTAAATTAATAGCTAATATAGCTGAACATTTTACCAGCAAGTTTGCCTTTATATCCGATATAAGCTCCGATTTGGCTTCAGACTTACTGGCGGCCGTCACCTTGGGCAGAGGTGGCAGTGCAGCCCTAGATGTAGCCTTGGTGGATAATCGTTTGGGTAATGATATTAAATTTATAAGACCTTTGAAGGATTTAAATGCTGCAGAAATTGAATTATATCTAAAAGCTCAAAACTTGCGGCCCTTGCAGGTTAAACGTTTTGGTGTAGAGGCGGGTTCAACAGCCAGTTTGCAGAATCTGACAAAATCGTTTGTAGACAATCTACAAGAGAACTTCTCTGCAACAGTTTCTACTGTATTTCGTACCGGCGATAAAATAGATGTCAATCGTGATGTAATTGCACGTTTAGAGGAACTAGATTTAAACGATTCTGAAGATTTTAAAATGCATGATAAATGCTGCTCATTTTGTAATTCATTTTTGGACTATCAGGATTCCGCAACTCTATTGGCCATAGAGTTTTCACGAATTGTATCCGAAAATTGTTGCACTTTAGATAAAATCCAAAATTTGAATGCAAAGGCTAAAGAAAATATGCAAGGATCAGTTGAGAAAGAATATGTAAGGAAACTATGTCATGCTTGTCGTAATATATCTAAGGATATCCCAAGCGAAAGTATATTGCTGTGAATAAAGTATAGTCAATGCATATTTTTGTTAATAAATTGTATTTTTGTAAATAAAATTTAATTATTATATAAATAATTAACCAACAATATTTCCTTTTTATGTATGAAGCACTTACAATTTACTATTCTTACTAAAATCCGACACAGGACTTAAATGACCATCAAAAGGTATAATATTCGACGTTATTGACAAGCTGTACATGTCGCAGAAAGTTATTCGATGAATGTTTTTAGTTTTAGCTTTAAATTCGGCATCCGTTATAGATATCTGAAATGTTCCCTTATGATTAGAGGTATTTGTCGGATAGTAATCATCACCTAAAAATAAATAAAGCTAGTTAATATATAATTATTTATTTATGTGCGAATATGTGTACAAATACCTGGCAGTACGCCTACTATATAATCCGTACATTTAAAATACGCCAACATTATTAGTGTGCTGCCTCTGGAGCTGCGTTCTTTGACAAATGATTGTAGTTCTCTCCACTCAATGAAATTACTTAAGCGTGAGATTTCGTAAAATTGCATGGGGGCCAACCATATTAGTCGTTTTTTGAAAAGTCCAAGAGCTGACGAAGGTGTTAACCACTGAAGGAAAGATTTGTTTAGATTTTTAGATACTAATTCAAAAGCTATTTAAGTATTTTGAAAATTTTTCATACAAAATTTTTAAAAAACCTAAGCCTGATCTTTTCCTAAAAAGAATTTAATCGAAACCACTAGGGCTTATCAAATTTCATTATAACATTTTCAAAAATTTGTTAAATGTTTGTGTGACAATTTTTGCTCATGTCTGTGTTATTAATAGTTTTTTTATTCAATTATTAGGTTTAATTGTAGTAATTTTAAATTATATATATGTTATAATACTGCATGTTAATGGTTTATAAGACTTGTAAATAACGATATTTTTTAAAATAAAAATCACATAAACCCAAGTTTCATCTCAGTTACCATTTCCTTTTCAATTTCCGTTGGTTCCAGTAACAAATCTGGCTGGTCTTTTAATGCCACCACATATAGAATAGTATCATATTTCTTTAGAGCTGTTGCAGGACTACGCCAAATACTCCATTCATGCAGTGACCACAAGTCCGGTATAACATCCATATATTTACATAAATTAAAAAATTCTTTAGAATCATTATGAACTTTACGTTGCCACTGCAAGCGGTCAAAATTGTGCTTATAATTTCCGCTGGCACGATTTCTTTTAAAATCATTACGATTAAGGCACAATAATATGCCAACCTCCTCAAAAGCTTCTCGTATGGCGGTTATGCGCAGCGAAATATCACGCGAGACATTAACACCAGTAGTCATTAAAGGCTTAGGTCTGTTGTTTAGGTGATTTAAGCACAATTTATCCAAATCCTTCTCCCAAATATCAAAAGATTTAAAATAGTTCAACCACTCGATATTTTCGTCAGCATTTGGATCAAATACTCCTCCCGGGAAGACATAATGATCAGGAGCAAATGCTGTGGCTGCCGAGCGTTTAGCCAACAAAACCTTTTTTTGGAAAATAGTTTTTCAATAACAGAACAAATATATTTTTTTAATTGATTGATTTTACTCGATAGTTATAGCCTTGCTCAGCGTAACTGGACTTGGCTGCTATTATTAAAGTGGATGAAGGCCTATAAACCGTATCCAATTCGTCCTCAGTCATTATTTTATTTTATATTCTGTGTGTTGAAGAGAACCTATTAGAGGGATAAAGTCTAACATGAACCCAGAGTTGCCAGACACATTCAGTATTAAGAAGTCGATTTAGGTGTGGAATAAGATACTGTTATTTGTTAAAACATATTTTCAAATACATAGTTAAATTATGGCTTGTGTGGATTCGAAAGCGATCTAGTAAGGAATTTAGTTGATTTTTATTTTATTTTTTTTAAATTCATATGTTTGTTATATGTGAAAGTCAGTATAAAAATAGTTTTTCAAAAATCGTCTAATTTGTACCAAAATATCATAGAGTCAGGCAACCTTACGATAACAGAATAGTAGACGACAACAAGTTTCTCATAGCGAAGTAAAGATTTTTACCGGAACCTTAATTGAGGATAAGAATTTAGTGTAAAAGATCTGGGCATTTTTAGGGATGACATATTTTATATATTTGCCATAAAAAGCAGGATATGAAAACAAACAAAACATTACGCTAACGTTCCTGCAAAGTTTTAAACCATTACAGTAGAACAAGTGCGAACAAAACATACGCAGAAAATATTTTTTCATTTATTTCTTATTAAATATTTTTGTAGTGTGTTATAGTGTTTATAGTTTTTTTGGGTGAAAAGTGGAATGCGCAGGCCCGGCTTGCACGCACCAGTGCAATTTTTACGCACATGCCATTTTTTATGGCCAGTCTATCAGAAACTGCCGGTAGACTGAATAAAATAAATACTTTCAGCACAATGGTTGGTCTAGCGTACATACATACATAGTTCTTATTAAAAAAAATGATTATCTACTTTCAATAAAGTGATAAAAACAACGACAACAAACAATTAGTTAAAATTTTTTTTTTGAGTCGATAGTATCGATAGTGAAATCTGAACTATCGATAGATATCTATAGCAGAAAATATCGATGGTATTCCAGCACAAACTTCAACAGAATCTCGTGACGATGTATATTGTGATATATATAGTAAACCTACCAGATTTTGGCCAAAATCACGTAAGTACTATATTTTCTTCAATTGTGCATGTACTTTTAGATGCAAGGGTAAGGAAGAAGAAAAATAGAGATTGGCCTGGCAACATCACCAGACAGTTATACCAGTGACGCCATTAGGATACGAAAGATAAATTTTTTGTATCTTTTGATGACTTCAAGTACCATGTGTAATCCCGACATTTTTCGTATCTTTTGAATCTGTACACAAAATGTACAGAAAATATAAACATCTTTTTTTTTTTTTGAGGAAATATGAACATCTATTTTATTTTCAGGAAATTTATATGAACTTTTTGATATGATTGCCTTAGTATAAGCGCCTTAACTCGTATATTAATTTTTACAAAAATGAATTTGTTTTGATAACATTCAAAGATAGTTATGTACATATAATTAATTTTAAAGTTTGCTTACTATATTTTTAAAACTTACATGCCTAATATTTATGACTTAAATAAACATAAAAATAAATTTATATGATATCATTTTCTTTCAATATTCATTAAATATGAATTAAAAATGTTATGTTAATAAATGTTAAACGTTAAAAATGTACTTTCTAATTTTTTACAAAATGTATCTTTTTGAGAACAAATGTATCTTTCTGGAAACTAAAATGTATCTTTCTCAAAATTTCACTGTCAACACTGAGTTATACAGTCACCTGAATAAGAAAAATACCATTTCCTTGATTTTAAGAAATAGGAAACAAATCGCAGATATATTGGCCGTGTTGACTGCCACTCCGTGGCACCGTGGTCGAGGAAACTTTCTGACGTTGCCAGGGTTGAATTGCAAAGTGTCAGCTGTTTTATGTTGCGGTCTTGTTGGTTCCACAATGGTGACTCTGCTTAAGCAGAGAAAGATCTAAGTGAGTCCGGAATTCTTAATGTTGCCCTTAACTAACCCAATTTATTTCTTTCAGAAGTTGGGGAAAATTACTTTAGAATAAGTAAGACTGTTTTTGAATAAGTCCTAGAAACAATGGCACCTAATCTGAAAAGCGGGGTAGGTTCAACATATATTTCCAAGACAAGCAAGTTGGCAGCTATGTTAAAATTTTTGAACAAGTGTTGTTAACGATTTCAACTAATGACAGTTTGTACTTAATGGATGACTTTGTTTTGCTAATTTGGTTTGTGTGCGTATAAGTTTAAAGTTAAAAACGAAAAGATTAAAAATTCAATAAAAAATATTTTCCAAGTACATGAAAGCTTGTACTACATCCCATTATTCGCGCCCCTCTCGCAAACAAACCCACACTTTCTGAAAGAAAAATTTCATAGTGTGAACCGTGACTAACAATTTGAAGTAAGCAGTGCAAAACAATATCGTCTTGTGTCGATGTTGACAACTGGAATAAGGGAGATTATTTACTTTCTCACGCCTGCTATTGACAAATAGAAAAAAGTTTAATGCAAATAATTTCATGGTGTGAATTCAGTTTTATATAGCAAAAAAAAATAAATGGAATATGATTTAACACTCTACCAATAATCTATTATGCACTGAAAAGCGCTCATTTTAATTGCAACATTTCCGTTTCCTTTTGCTTAAACACTCAAGGAAAAAATAGTTACAAAATCAATTCACAAAAACTTTTGTAAAGGATGCCAATGTCAAGTATGTATGTGTCTATCTCTAATTGCTGTGGCTTGTAAGTTAAAATTATCTTAAAAAAAGTTAATTTATTATGTGTAAAAAACAAAACTCCACAAATGAACAATTTCTCCTCATCTTTATTTCGTACAAGTGACGTTCATTTAATTTGCATTCTTCCTGAGACAAGGGTAGGTAAAGAAAAACATAATACAAGTGTGTAAAATGCACAAGAGCACAATACCCTGCTTTTAAACTCGCCACACATTAAAAGTCATGCTGTTAAATATTTAAAATAGGAAAAAAATCTTCTTTTATTTTTTTAAATGGTTTACAAAAACCACAAATCAGACACAATTTATCCCATTACGGACGCATTAAAATCACTTTCGTGAAGGAAACAATGATGCTTCGGGTATTTTGTACGTTTTGTATTTGGTTGTTTATTTTCTCTTAATGCCACCACCTGTTTTGGATAAGTTTTGCTTTTGTTGGGTGAGACATTAAGCGCTTAAAATGCTACGAACACAAAAGCATTTTAAACATTTTCCAAAGTAGCAAGTACAAACACTGAATGCGATAAAAGTACCAAACACCAGCCACCAGGCAGTCACCCCTTCTTGGTTTGTACTCGTATGCTAAAATTTCATGGGGGACTTTTGAAGAGAACAAAAGCACAAACGTTTTTATTTATTCTTTTCGAAGGTTTTTGATTTTTAGTAACGAACATGGTTTGGTATGGTGTTCGTGCTCTTTGAACAAATATCTCATAAATTTTATACATATTGAAAAATTGTGGCATGAGTACAATAGTAAATAGGTAGAGGTGATGGTGAGGCAAGGAGGCAACAAATGAAGTATGATGTTCAGTAAAACAATGCCAATTCAATCAGTGTGCTTCTGTTTTGTTAATTTTTGAGGTTATGTTATTTAAACTATTTGCATTTTGTCAATGTAATGTTTACGAATAATAATTAATTATTTAATTATTGATTATGTATTTCTGAGAAACAATTCTCCCGATGTTGATCGTGGTATTGACGGACATATATGTATACCAGTGGTTTAGGTCTTTCCAATAATACATTATGTTGCAGCTGTCGGGAATAGGACAAAGAAGATACAGTTTCTGCCTGCTCTATGAGTGCCCGGTATTGCCCATTATGCGATAAAAATGTCTAGGAGAACACATTGAACTGATTGGTATAGGGGACCTCATGCGGTACCTTAATACAACAGGCTGGATCCAGCACTTTTCCTTTAGAAAAGTCGACTTTGGCACCGCAGGACACTTTTCCTTTTCTTTTAGAAAAGTCGACTGTGGCACAACAGCACACTTTTCTTTTAGAAAAGTCGACTGTGGCGCCACAGCTCAATTTTCTTTTAGAAAAGTCGACTTTGGCACCGCAGGACACTTTTCCTTTTCTTTTAGAAAAGTCGACTGCGGCGTTACAGCACACTCTTCTTTTAGAAAAGTCGACTTTGGCACCGCAGGACACTTTTTCTTTTCTTTTAAAAAAGTCGACTGTGGCGCTACAGCACACTTTTCTTTTAGAAAAGTCAACTGTGGCGCCATAGCACACGTTTCTTTTAGAAAAGTCGACTGTGCGGTCACAGCACACTTTTCTTTTAGAAACATGAACAAGTATGGAAATTGCCTGAAACACCAGGCAAGGTAAGGAAACCTTCACATTAGGCTGGAAGGCGAAATAACTAAACCCGTATTTGGTATTGTGTTCATAGGACAAGAGCATATATAGCAATTAAAATACATTTAAAGCAGGTTGCTTAATATAATCCATACTAAAATTTTCTCTAAGTTTTAAATATTTTCTCATCTCATGTATGAAAAATTATTTATGTATTTATTTAAACTTACGTTTATTACATTTAAAACACCAGGAGTTAATTGAAGACAATTTGTCGAACACGAAGGGAAAATGTTACATTCAAAGCTAAAATGTGATAAATATTGCCGAGAGGAATGTTAACAAAATCAAGGATAATTTAACTTATTCCACAACTGAGTAATACTTTTTTTGTTGCTGTTATTGTTGAGAGGGTGTAACGACGAACACTTAATAAATTGAACGCACTAAAGGATGGATAAAGAAAAGGAATCAATTTATTAGACAATGAGATAAAAAGAGTCACACAAATGTAAGAAACAAACTTAAAATGAAAGTGGGAGTAGGGTGACCAGAAGTTATACAAATTTAAGGGATATTCCTTTCTTTCTGGAGATAATCAGGTTAGGTTAGGAAGGATAGTGATAAGCACTTTCTCACGAATACCTATATCAATTGTAAAAAATTTCATAGCTTCCCTCCTTCCATGACTCGATGGGAACTAATGTAAGCATTAACTGTATTTGAGCCATTTGATACCCGTGAAAAGAAACCGCTGGTATTCTGGAGTTTACTCTCACTGATACTCATATCATTTACATTGTTCTTTATGAAAACTGCTACTCAGTCACTTAATTAATTCTGCTGCATTCTAACCTCGTTCCAGTGTGTCTGGCTCCCTTTAATTTCGCTGACAGGGGCAATAAGCAGAAAACGCAGACAGCAGAACGTTGTCGAAACAAAATTTTTTCTATTCAGGAAAAGGTCAGAACTTCCTGTGTCTTATGAGCTGATGTAAATAATTATTGGTTTGTGTCTTATCAAAAATAACCAGACCAGACTTTGGAAATGTCCCTTGGGAGTTTGCTGCTACACGGGTAACTCGAGCCTAGGTTTCTTCATAGAAACCGCCAGCAAGTCGGCAATTAGGGCAATCACAACCGAAAGAGCAAACTCTAAGACCGTTCTAGATTGCAAGAATATGATAAACGATTACGCACTAAATATATAGTACGTGCAAATGAACTGGTGGAAAATACGAAAACGTTACGGACAGTAACTCTAACTAATGCAAAGCCTTTCAAGGCAACGAAGATTGAGTTACAAAATTGGGCGAAGATGGCCCACACACAGGACAGGATTGAATTGTGATACTGTGGGTATCTCCAGTGCAAAATAAAGACATAGAAATTGAGCTACCTTATCGACACCTTGACAGATGTAACTGTATATGGGGTGAGTAGCAGAGCTGTAAATGAATAATTATTTTTTGATTTTAATTCGTTACGAATTACTTAAATTTTGCATTAATTCTTTCCACAACAAAAAAAGAATTGAACGAAATTTGAATGAATTCAAACGAATTATTCAGAAATGAATATCAACTCGTTATCAATTTAAATAAATTTATAGAATGAGTTTCAATTCGTTTTCAATTCAAATGAATTTGTTAAAGTGAATTGCAATGCATTTCCAATTCGTTTGAATTGAATTGGTTTTGAGTTCATTGAAATGAATTAGAACAATGAATCAATTCAATTCAAATGAGCTGGTAATGAATTGACTTTGACAAATTAATTAGAATTAGAAACGAATTGCAATTCATTTGACAAATTCATTTGAATTAGAAACCAATTGCAATTCATTTCACAAATTCATTTGAATTGACTCAAATTTCCTTCAATTAGTATTTTTGTGTGAAAAGAATTATTTCAAAATTTTGTAATTCAGTGCATGAATGATTCGCGAATTAATTAAAAAATTAATGATTCATTTACAGCTCTGGTGTGTAGTGGACTTCAAGCTTGTGTTCGTCAAGTCAAATGGGCCACACGTTTCCCGCTTAAGACCAGAGTCACAAAGTATACAGAGGTGACACGAGACGGAAGATAACTGTATTTTTCTATTTGTCTTCATTCTATTGTCTTCATTCTAGTGCAATAAAATTACAACGTCTTTTTTAAGTTGTGTTAATTGGCAAGTAGTAATACAGTACAATAGCAAATATACTATATTTGTCTCTCTTTTCCAAGAATTTTATAAAACCTGATTCCAGCATTTTTTACCTGTCACTTTTTACACTTCTGTACATTTTGTGGTAGAGTGTCCCTGTTTATATGCAAAAACAGCTGTCGCTCACCATCAGCAACATGCATTAAGGCCGGGACACAATGAATCCGTCATACGTTAAACTTCGCCTTTTTCAACTGACAGCTAAGTTGAAAGACAATACGTGTCCGTCAACGCAAAGTACGAGTACAAAAATTGGGGAACTTTTAACTTTTTGCGTACGTTGAGTAAATTGACAGATATTGGTTGTTTTTTTTGGTATGTTCTGATTGAAGCTGTTCAAATGCTTCCGTCAATAAAGTACTCATTGTGCCAACCTTCTCCGTTGTTGCGTTACTGTCAGTTGAAAAAGCGAAGTTTAACGTATAACGGATTCATCATGCACCGGCCTTTAAACACATTCACGTTAGCAGGCTGCAGACCACAAAGTAGACCAGAGGTGTCACGAGCACAAAGTAAGACGGAAGATAATTGTGATTTTGTGGTGTTTTTAGAGGTCTCGCTCACACAGTCATCAAATCCTCTTTACTTTTTCTTTCGCGTGGTATTATTTTTAAGTAATTACGTTTTATTCCTTGTGGTCTCATTCGCAGCCTAGTTTTTGTAAATAAATGGTAAAAATTAATATTTGCGAACGAAAATGCTTAAAACAAAGTCTCTAATCATTTGACTTTAGTCACTTTATTAATACTAATAATCCTTTTCACATTGTGTTTTTTAATTCAATACCACAAATTCCTCCATTTAATTTTGTGCAAATGTTCATGTGCTCAAGTGTATTTTCAATTTATGCTTTGTGGTCTCATTCGTTGTTTGCTTTTTGCAAGTTGAAGTTAAAAATTAATTTTTTTGAAGGAAAATGTTTAAAATTGAGTTTGTAAGCATTTTAATCACTTTTATATTACTAATAATGTTTTACACATTGTTTTATTTAGTTCAACACTGCAAAATCTTTCATTTAATTTTGTAAAAATTTTCAATTGTTCATTTCACTAAGTATACATTTCTGCTGTTTGTTTTGATTATTGTACTAAAAATATTCAATAACAAACATACTATATTTGTCCCTTTTTAACAGTGATGAAATCAGATGATTTGAGCTTTTTTCTTAAGTCACTTTCTACAACTCTGGTCTCCTCTGTGCTGCAGACTACAAGTGCAGCTCGCAACAAGTGTTGCCATGAAGTCAGCTACTTAATTATTTTGAAAGCGGTAGTGATGTTATAAGCAGCTGATATTGAAGTATATACACATACATATTTCAGTGGTGCCACCCTCAAATACATCACATATATGCAAAATAAAATTTTTGATTTAAAATGTACTTATCGGGTATGTTCTGTATTCCACGTGAAATTAAATCGTTCGGAATTGTCATAGCATTATTGTTATAAATACATATTTGCAGCAACAATTCTATGGCAATTACACACGTTTTAATTTCACGTGAAATGCGGAACATACCCGTATATCATGTAAACATATAAAAACGGATAAATTTATTTCTTTATATGAGTTTTGAGATGCTCATTCCCATAAATAATATGCAATAATTTTGAGCTATCATACATTTCACATTTTGTATTATATTGGCAGCACTGTATTTGCTCGTTGTCGCCAACAAATATAGAAATTAACCTAAGTTGGCTGCAGCTACATAAGTGGTCATGTAGCCATGTTGTCGTGAAAATATACACACATGTATTCTATTTTTGACAGATCGTAGTCGGTAGCCTGCCGTCGTGGATGTGTTTAATGCAAAAAAGCTAACGGTCACTCTAAGAATTGTGAAAAGATTTTCATTTGCTGCTTGTCAGTTCAAGTACAAGCGGTGAGTAAATGATTTGCAGGAATTTATTGCAGAAATTTCACATTAGTAGCAATTTAAATCATTTGTTCGTTAGAAATAATTTTTTTTTTCTAAAAAAAATTAAACACATAAAATCATGCTTAAGGGAAGGACAAGGATAATAAACCTAACGAACACCTACTCGTGTTCAACCAGACCTCAGATGTACTAAGAACATGCATAAATACATACATACACACCTATATACATATGTACATATTTATATGTATAAATAATAGTAAAGGAGTAAAAGTAAACTTTACATACTACAAGGACTGCAATTCAGGACATGATATTCATAATGAAAGTCTAAGGTTATTACGACTTCCTACTGCAAGTAGAACTTTATTGAAGGTTTCATTAACGTTGTGTTTTATTAACGTTTTAGATTTAGTTGATGTGTTTGCCTAAAGGATATTCTATAATTGTTAATGAATAAAAATAATTTTATATATTGTGCTTAGCGCAGAATTCAAAAATTTTATTATCTCATTGCACACACCTTAAACATGTTGGCTGAAGTATTTTTTATTATATATACAGATATGTGTGCCACTTGTCCTGTTCGATAAAGATGAAAATTAACTGACAGCTTCTTATTTTAATATGTTATTATTTACTTTATTATTTTTGTCGTGTATTTGACAATAATCACTATAATTGGTTGTCATTGTAAACCAACCAGCCAGCCAGCGCTTAAAGCGCTCCTGTTACTGTAATGACACACAGGTACATACGTGCTAAGAATTCTGGGTGAAACGTGCAATAATAGACTATGATTTGAAATAGGATATTCAATTTATTTTTTGTAAGGACAGCAAATGCTTTGAGGAAGTTGGGAAGAAAGATAGATGCAAGGAGACGAATACAATTATGAAAGCAATTAATTATACTTATTCTTCCCTCATTTAAATTAGAGTTCCTGCTGTTTGCTTGTAATTAAAGAAATCTTAAATTGTCTTTTATTTATTTTTTATTTTCTTGTGTGATTATTTAAAAGCAAAAGTTAACACTGTTTCCGGGCGATAGAAACTAGCGTCATAATACTGATGATTTGGTTGAAGCACTAATGAAATGTGTATATAGACATGCTTAACCACCAGCAAATAAATTTCAATTATTGTATTTTAAACTTTTCTGACAATATGTCAAATAATAAATTGCTTCATAATTGTAAAATACTTGTATTGAATGTTAATGAAATTCATTTAACAAAGGTGCATTTATTTAAAAAAATTATTATTCGTAAAAATAATTTAGCTTGAAGGTGCTTTTATAAAAAATGTATGCTGTAAAATGTACCTTTTTAATAAATATCTTTTACGAAAAGTATTTTTTAATACATTTATACATTTTATAAAAATAATTTTTATTAAAAACTACATTTTACAAAAAGTAGCTATCATTAAAAGTACCTTTACTATAAAGTACCTTTCTCAAAAGTAATTTTTTTAAACGTTCCTTTTGTAAAAAGTATCATAAGAAGTACATTACATGGAAAGTACCTTCTACAAAGAGTACATTTCATAAAAAGTCTGTTGAAAAAATTGCCTTATTTATAAAAATTATTTAAAAAAAGTAACTTATAAAAAGTGCCTTTGAAAAAAAGTTTTTTTTGTACCTTTTATAAAAAGTACCTTTTATAGAAAGTACCTTTTATAAAAAGTACCTTTTTTAAACAGTACCTTTTATAAAAAGTAACTTCTAAAAAAGTACATTTGATAAAAAGTACCTTTTTTAAACAGTACCTTTTATAAAAAGTACCTCTTATAAAAAGTAGCTTTTATGAAAAGTATTTTATATAAAAAGTACCTTTTATAAAAAGTACCTTTTATAAAAAGTACCTTTTATAAAAAGTACCTCTTATAAAAAGTACCTTTTATGTGGAAAAATATTTAAAAGTGCCTACTAAAAATTAAATTGTGCTTTATTTTGTGATAACTAGTTATTATAGCTACACAGAGAGAATAGATTGGTTAAAAATTTGTTGGAGCAATAAATATTTAATTATGTATTCCAATGTTCCATATTTTCTATCGATTATCAATCAATTGTACGATTTTTTTATATTTATAAACAAAAAACCATAATTGCAACACAAACAGAATTCTCACAATAGTTTTATTAGTAATAACAATTGATTCCGTTCATTTTAAGTCACTGTTTATATGGCATTGTAAATGTATAAAAACTTGGTAGCACTTCTATAGAAAAGTTACTTATGTTTACAAAAAAATTGTGTATAACAAATAATTATTTGTTTTTATTGTCATTATTTTCTTCTATCATTTTATTGTTTTTCATTAGGAAACATTTGTAAGCGTGGCAACCTCAAGCATTTTATTTGCAAATAGTGCGTAACTGCAACAGCTGTAGAAAACAGCTGATCGATATTGTTAAGTGAAAAGTAATGAAAATGATTATAGTGATGTAATGTAATGTAACCTTCCTTTCGTATAACAATATTGATCAGATGTTTCCTACCGTTGCAGTTACATTCCATTACAGTCGGCTAACTGAGCCTTTAATCGTGAATAGTTTTCTGAATTAGTAAGTTGCAATAAAAATAACAATACGGCAACAAGTTACAGTTTTATTTGCAAATAATCCGTGCGTATAAACTTAGTAATATTAAATTATGATTTTAATGTTATAAATCTTTTGCAGAATAAGTACACAAAATCACGATTTAACAAAAAAGGTAAGAAAATTATTGTATACAGTGCAGACTCAGTTAACGCAGCACTCAATAAGCGCAGCACTTCGATATTCGCAACACCCAAATTCTTAACATTGGTGACCCTGTTAACGCAACTTTTCAAAAAACATAATCTCAATTGAAGCAACTTTGCCAACAAAGTTAAGATTCTCTCTTTCGTTTTGTTTTTTTACTCTAGTTTTTTATAAATAAATTCAAAACTATTAACCTTTGTGCACGAAATCTTAAATTTCATTTTGATATTCCGCTATTCTAGGAATGACAAATAATTTTTGCGTGGTGCTTCTGTTTTTGAATCCAACGTGGTTTAAATAATTTTTTTGTGAGTGGTTTGGTTTTGATTTGATTTACACCATTATTACTCATACGCACTGAGTTGCAGTTCCCTCTGTGTATCAGCATCCCCCGAAGTATGCAACAGTTTTCGTTTAAAGATCTACGTATGAGTGATATTTAATTGCAGCCTCATAAATTAACAGGGTTTAAAAAACTGACAGCAGAAAAGCCATTGCTATTGCTTTGAAGCAACAATTTTTTGTTCGAAAAGAAAACTCTTGCTTTCGCTTCTGCTTGGAAAGTAAATAGCAACTGTTGAACAGTATTTTATTGTGTTTGCGTTCGTACAGTTTAGTTTTGCTTTGACTGCGTACTATAGACGAATAAAATCAAAGAAACAGTTCGTAAAAAATATTAATCGTTTTGCTTCCAAGTAACTTCGTATACGTCAACAAAAAAAGTAAAAAGTTAAGTTCAAAGAACACGAACATTTGCTTTGCTTTCGACTTACAGCACAAACTCACAGTTTTTACTTAAAAAAAAATAAAACTGTGTAGCAATCGAATTTCTGCCTTTGTGTGACCAATTTTACAACAACAAACGAAACCAATAACAATCTTTGTTTTTCCTCCAATTTCTAAAAATTATGAAAGGCCAAGCAAGGCCAGAATCAATTTTTTAAAATTTATTTTAGTCTTTAATTAAAAAAAAAAATATATCGTAAAAAACAGTCAAAAATTTCACACTTTTTCCATTAAAAACATGAATCTTCAACTTCATAACAACCATCAGTACAAATTTACATATCTTAGAATATGTATCTTTTATTTATTTTAAATATACAGTAAAATCCCGATAATTCGTAATTGCAAGGGACCGGCCATTTCTTACGATTTATAGGGGTTTTCGATTTAGTGGGGTTTCGATTTAACGGGGTTAAAATAAAATAAATACGAATTAACGGGGTTTTTCAATTTGTTTACTAAAACGATAAAAAAACATAAAAAACAAAAATTTTTTGTTTTTGTAACACCGACAGAGTTTTATGCGCTTTGACATTTTTCTTTATTATTCATGTAACAAACTGATCTTAAGAAAATAAACACACACACAAGCAAAAGCAAAAACCCACGCAAAAAAATAGCGGTAAACAAAAAATCATTTTTTACATGTTTCTGTTGTTTTTATTACGAATTATAAGTGGTAGTTAGCACACAATTACGATTTATAAGAGGTAAAGAAGATTTTATTTAAAAAAAAAAAAATTACGAATTAGCGAGGGGACCAAAATGTATGGAAATCTTACGAATTAACGAGATTTTTTCAAGGGACCGACAGTTTATTACGAATTATCGGGAATTACGATTTATCGGGGTACGAATTATCGGGATTTGACTGTACATATATTTCTTTTTATTATTTATTTTAATTAAGTAAATCCATTTGTTTTAAAAGTTAACCTTTGGGTCTTTAATAAACCTTTTATTTGGTTTAAAATAAGGTTTTTGGTAGAAAACAGGCATAGAAATTTTTTACTCGGTTTTCGCAACAAACTCAGTTTTTGCAACAGCCCAAAAGTTTTATTGGTTGCGTTAACCGAATCTGCACTGTGTATCGCAAAATATTCGAAGTGTTATTACTATTATTTTGAAGTGAAATTATTTGTGCAAATAATTTGTAGTTTCTTGATATAAAAATGTCTCTGTGTTGGAACTCCAACTGTGACATTTTATGGCTCTTTAAAATATATTTCAAAAACTTGAAAGTAAATTGGAATAAAGGATAAAATATATTTCAATAAACATGGTTATCCCTGAAGATGTTGAAAAAAACGTACAATAGATACAATATCTATAAAACCACATCAAGAAATATATGATTAATCAAAATAATTTGTATCGTGTACGAGTATTTGTTAATATGATAATACAATTGATACAAAAATATAAGAGGTTTTGCGAATTAAGCAATAGTTAATATAAAAGACTTTTGATTGTTACGTAGTATAATGTTCAAAGCACGACCAAATTGTTGTAAAGTTTGACCAGCTGTGAAAAGAATCATTTCCTATGCTGTCATCCTTGGCTTATACATTTTGACATATTCCCTTTTCACTTAAATTTTTATGGAAACAGTGTAAATTATGAGTTGTAACAATTTGTTTACAAACACATAAGCCAACAATAAAGATGTTTCATTGGTTTCTTCCCTTCTCTATTTAAATACGCGTAAATCATTCCTTTTCTCTTCATTCAATTAAAAAAAATCCAAGTTCCTTAATATTTAAAAGTAAATTATCTTGCATTTGATTTATTTTTTAAGAACAGAAAGCTTTGTAAGCAACCTGCCTACGTTCGCACCTTTTTTTTACACAAAAATTTTAATTTTGGGTCGGTGTGTGTGTCCGTCCGTCTGTTTATGATTTAACGCTACTTCTTCTTTCATATTTTGCATTTTTGCCACTTAAAGAGGATTTTCTTTATGGCAACTGATAATATCATCTTGGTAGTCATCATCATCATCATAATTCATTCTTGCTTGGCTTTTTCCTTCAGTATTCTAGTGCCAACCCATAAATTGTGCCGTAATTGTTGTCCTCAAGTTTTCCTAATTTGTATTTTTCTTTTTCTAATTCTATGCTAATTTATTGTTTTTTTTTTGTAGTAGCAAAATTGTTAGAATGGAGAGATGTGTTCTTGAAGAAAATAGTTACTGCCTTTTGAGTATGAAATAAAAATTTTTTTTTTTACTTTTTTTTATAAAATGGAAAATATAATTTTTTTATTTATTGTTTCTTCAAAAATGAACTAGCAATAAGTATTCAAATCTTAATTCTAGATATAATTATTAGGCCCGATTGTGGGACATAAATTTAGTAATTAATAAGTACAAACATATTTTCAAGAAGTTTTATCTGAGGTGCAACGTATTAGAGCCCTAGTGTTCCTCTTTTTTAAGCGGATGTAAATTTCAAGATATTACGAGCAAGATATTCAAGCTTTAGAACGTTTATTGGTAGATATGTCTTCAATTTTTAAAATTAGACTTTCATGCCACACTTTATCAAATGTCTGAGAAATATCTATTCGAAGTGCGTGCTAATCAGGTTGACAAATTTTACATTTAGATATTTATGTGCTTACTCATCATTAATTTTTCACCGTGTTTTAATAGCACTATAGGTAATGCATTAAACACATTCACCACAGCAGGCTACACGAACACACGACTTCAAATGCCGCTAGCAGTATTTGTCGCCTCGTAGACAGCTACGTAATTAGTTTGGAGACGGCAGCAGCACCATCTGCACCTCATATTTAAGTATAAATACATAATTCAGTATTGCTACCTTCAAATATTTCGCATTTATAAAAATTAAATTACTCTTTCAAAATGTACTTATATGACGTAAAAGTATAAAAATTAATTAATTTATGCTTTAGATCAATTGTTGGATAGTGTTTCTTTTAAATAATATGAAACAATTGTACGATATCATTCATTCAACATTTTGTATTATACTGGCAACACTGAATTTTCTCATTGTAGCCAAAGAAATAGAAATTAGTTTAATTGGACTACAACGACAAAATCAGCATAGACAACAACCTGCCGCCCTGTTGCCTTGATGTCATCAAAAGAATCACTGTCATATAAACATGTGTATTCTATCCTATTCTATATTTTGTAGTCGGTAGCTTGCTGTGGTGAATGTGTTTAATGCCTATAAAAATGTTTTATTTAACTGAATATAAATTTTTTTAAACTATTTAGTACTTATTTTTAAAGTCGTTTAAATTTGCTTTGAACAACTTTATTGGTAACTTTTTAGTGCCAATTTAAAACTTTCAGAAGCACTTTCAAAACACTGTTGCAAATATTGGTGGTCCAGACATTTCTCTAAGTGCAAGATATCGCCACTTTCAGAGCTCAAGGTGTGTATTAAGTTTCGTCAGAATCGGTCAAGTAGAAGCACGTAAAATGTGCAGGGCAATCCTGAACAAAATTCCGCGAGAAATTTCTCCCTTTTGAAATTAGTTTTTTTTTGTTTTCCCTATTACTTGCTATTGTTTGAAATTGTTCCCCGGGAAAAATTTCTTGCGGAATTTGATTCATAATTGCCCTCATAATATTAAGGTTTAATGGGCATGTTCCCTCTCCGTTCAGTTTTTTAGGAACAGGATTATTTCATTCCAGGAACACAAACTTTCGTGCCAAGTTTCGCGGGGATCGGATAAATAGAAGTATATATAGTTTAATACTAAACTTTAATGGGCGTATCGTCACCCAATTTTTTAAATTCAAAGTCGTGGCATTTTTAGAGCTGAAGGTGTGTGCCCAGTTTCGTAGGAATCAGTTAAATAAAAGCACGTGAAATATCATAATAAATTTTAATGGGCGTGGCTTCGCCAATTTTTTTAAACTCGACGTTGTGTCATAATAAAAGCACAAGTCTGTGGGGCAATAAGGAAAAAGTGCTTAAGTCATATTTTACTGTTTTGCGGTAGAGCACTTTTAAGCTTTCAAGTCGATTTTCAGAAATTTGTTTCTTTTAGAGTTAAATTGAGAAATTCGGTATTCATTAAATTTTTGTTAGAAAAACATAAGTTTACACATTATAAATAATACATTACGTTTAAAATATACCAAAGTATAAGCTTAATTAAGCTATTATTCACTATGAGATTATAAGTTGAAAAAAGATAAGCTGCAAGTCATTGCGCTATTACTTCCTGAAAAAAGAAACCAAAATAATTGAGATTTTGCCCAGGAGTACTTTTAAATATGGAGATTTTAGGGGTGTTATTAACTCAAAATCAGCTTATCTCGACTTAAGCACTTTTTCCTTTTTGCCACAGAAGTGTGTGCTAAAGGCCGTGACTCACTATTATGCACAATTGCATGATCTACGAAAAAATACAACCCTTATCTGATGAATTGTTATTGTTCTTTGAAAATGTTCATAGACTTCATCAGACCAGGGGTGCATTTTCTTAAAAATCGAACGATTGTGTAGGATAGTGTATCACGGCCTTAAGTTTCCTAGCGATCCTATAAAATAAAAATACATAAAATTAAAAAAAAATAAATAATGGACGTGTTGCTGGCCACGTTTTTTTTTGTGGCAATATGACCAAATAGAAACTAGACCCTTTTAGAATAAATTTTTTGAAAAACAACAAAATCGGTCTAAAACGAGGGAGTTATAAAATATAAACATAAAAAAGTGCAGACGATTTGATAATCTCCTCCTTTTTTTGAAGTCAGTTAAAATTGAGGCGAATTAAAAAATTGGTAAATAAATAAACAAATTATGTTTCAGCATTAATAAAGTATATAAATATCTTCAAAGTTATGCATATATGGGACACTACACGCCAAATCGTTACCCAAAATGATTTATGGAATTTTTTTTTTAAATTTTCAAAAACCGTAGAAAATAATAAACCATGTTTGTTTAGAATGTCACAGCTTTAAGTTGGCATCACTGCTTAATTGGGGCACCCATTTAACAGCTGATAATTGCTTTTTGTTTAGTTTGCTTTAAAATTTCATTATGAATCGACTTACAACAGAGTAACGCATGCAAATTGTTGAAATTTTTAATCAAACTAATTGTTCTATTCGTCAAACTCTTCGTGCACTTCTTCCATTTTTTGGCGTACATAATTCTGGTTGAATGGGTACGTAAATAAGCAGAATTGTCGCATTTGGAGTGAGGAGAATCCATTAAATTTTGTATAAACAGCATTACATACACGGAAAATTACTGTTTGGTGCGCTTTATGGGCTGGCGGAGTCATTGGCCAATATGTCTTCAAAAACGATGATGGTCGGAATGTTGCTGTCAATGGTGAACGGTGTAGGAACATGATTCGACTTTTTTTGTACCTCAATTACGTGGCATTAATCTTGCTGATACTTGCTGAAAAATACTTTTCATGAAAAAATAATTTCACGTAATGGCCCAATTAATTGGCCACCAAGATCGTGCGACTTAACCCCATTGGATTATTTTCTTTGGGGTTATGCTAAGTCACTTGTCTACGTCGATAAACCACAAACAATTGAACACCTGGAAATCCACATTCGGAGAGTTATCGGCGAAATACGGCTGCAAATGCTGCGAAAAGTTGTTGAAAATTGGTCTTCCAGATTGTGCCTTCTAGGGGCCAGTCGTGGTGGCGACATGGCAGAAATCATATTTAAACATCATTCATTTCATAAAACTTTTTTTGGAATAAAGCCCGTTTCATTGATATTGAAAATATATTTCCTTGTTTTATTATGAGGTAAACTTGTGTCACTGTATAAAAAACGCCTTTTAGTTATGGAAGGCCTACTACATACATACATATTATATTATATATTTTTAATTAACTCACCATACATACATATTATTACTTGGGAGGAGACAAGTATTGAACCAGCAACCTTCTGACTGATAGACAAGCACTCTAACCAATATGCTAACAGGCAGCCGCATTGATGATTTACACATAATCATATAGGAACCTAATGAAAACAATAAGGAAAACCTTTTTGAAAAAATCAATAAGACAACCTAATGAAATCAATAAGAAATCCCTATAGTTTACAATTTATAAGAAAACCTAATAGAATCAAGAAGTTTTTCTCTATGGATTGTTTTTTTGGTGCCAAAAATAACGGAAATTGAGTAAAAAAAGTGTGAATAACAAGATTTCTTCTTGAGTTTATGTGATTTTCTTATTGCTAAAATTAATAAGATTTACCACATAAAAATAATAAGCAATCTCTATGGAAAAATCTTCGCTTCTCTCTGCTGGGATACCCCTTACTCTAAAAACGTTTCATAGAGAAAATCTTCTTGATTCTATATATTAGGCAATTTTTTCTCTGTGCACAGAATTTAATGGAAAAAGAAAATATTATTTTTCTCTTAAGAGTTGAGTATATACAAGATATTTGTATGGAATTTTTACATATGAATCAAGATTAATTCTTCATTATTAACTAAAAAATCTGACTTTTTGCATTATAATATATATAGTAAATAAATGAGCGATATGTACATGTATAATTTGGTGACAAAAAGGAAAAAGTGCTTATAAGTCGAGATAAGCTGATTTTGAATTAAAGGCAGCCCTGTAAACTTCCTATTCAGAATTACCCCTGGGATCTGAATTATCTTGTGCGACTTCTTAGAAAGTTATAGCTTGTCTTTCTTCGACTTGTAATCTTATATGGAATAAAAGTTTAATTTCGTTTATAATTTGGTATGTTTAAAATTTAATGTATTGTTTATAATGTGTAGAAGGATGTTTTCCTAAAAAAAAATTAATTGAAACCCTTAGTTTCCAATTTAACTGTGAAATAAATGAATTTGTGAAAATCGACTTGAAAGTTTAAAATTAAAAGTGTTCTCCGATAAAAACACTTCAGCACTTTGTCCTTAAGCACAGTTTGTGTTAAGCATTACGTATAATTGATTCTTACGTATGGAAAAATGGGTTCATAATTCCAAAAATCTAAAATAATTTAAGTGATGACATCAAATTTTGTTCTTGAGGAATATTGATATAAAATTTATTATATTCATACAATCACTTTGAAAAGTATTATTACTCTGGCATACGTATATGTATGTATGCACATTGTAGATGTATGGGCATGAAATAAATATTTATTATATACTTTGTATGTATTTGGTATATGCATGTGTAAAAATACACAAAATTTTAGTATATTTTTGATATCAGGTGTTATTCCATCAGAGAGTTGGAAGAAACGTAAATATTTAGTTAATTTTTTTCCACAAAATATTCAAACATTTAAAAATATTAAACTTGCACAAAAAATGGGCATAGAATAGATATTAATTAAACTTGATAAAAATAATGATTGCGGAAATAACAGGAAATTAAGCTTGTGTTAAGGAGAGAAAGAGACAGAGCGACTTTTTATATTTATTTTACTTATGTATGCACTTCCCGTTAAACTCAGTGTTGGAAAAGGAGGAGCAAAAGTGTTAAACTGAAGGGGCGTTATCTTTACGATTTTATGAATTATTTATGTCTGCGCTTTATATGTATTAATGCAGCCAGTAGATCTGTCTATCCCGTTTGTCCATTTAGTATATGAACATATTTCTTTATTTCTTTTTGAATAAAGCCAAATTTTATAAGAGTGATAGAGTTTTAGTACGAGTACAATACATTAAAAAAAAGTCTTCTCTACTGTCGTTGACTCTCCAAGAGTGCTTGTGTAACTTCACACCTAAATATTCATTTTGTTTTGCTTTTAATTTTATTTTTTTTATTTATTTTCCCTAAGACTTGCGCAAACTGTAATTCGAGTTGTGTTGCTGAAATAAATTTAAAACACTTTACAAACACATCGACATCAACATCAACAAACAAGTTTATGTCTCTGGAATTTTTATTTTTTTGATGCTAAAACGAAGCATTTTATGAAGCGTCTACCATAATTTTTGTAAAATGACAATCTTTTATATAAAATTTATTAAAATAAATACATATGACCTTGGTCTAGATTTGTTTTTTTTTGTTGTTGTTTTATTTCTTAGAAATTCGCACAAATCCTAATATTTCTGTTTTCATGCAGGAAGTTGAAATTTTCTGCCATGAAAGAATTTTAATACACATGTACATACATATGTCTATATACTCGTATGTACATAAGTTATTATGCACACATATACATACAGAATATATAAATTAGAAACATAAATTAGTTACTTTTATATAACAATATTATCTACCTCAATAGAGGTTAAATAAATTTTTTCGATGTCGAGTACCTCAAAAGTATCTCCTTCAGTTTTCTCAGTCTGTGCGCCCCTTATCACGGCAAATCTTGTTACCCGACTGTGTGACTCAAAGAAGTATATTTACCTCTATCGTGAACAGTTTTTACCTCGAAATATTTTTATTTTTCCCCAAATTGTAATCGTGAATAATGTTCCCTCAGAAATGTGTTCCCTTTCTTGATTCCCCTTATCAATAATAATGAAATACCCATGGATTTTTTCGCTTTTCTCTTGGCTTTTTTCACTTTATTTTTGCAGGTGAACTGAATTATTATATCGAGTAAATTCGCAACTTTATACCTAAAAACTATTAATTTGAAACCCAATATTTGTGTAATTCTTACTATCAAACTTAAATATGTCTGATTTTCAATTAATTTTAAGCTTTACAAATCTTTTTCCCGTTTTTCAAATTCACTACGCATTGATAGCGGAAACAAACGTTCACATGACATTCGCGATAGCAAAGGTAAATCATGGTGAATGAAAATTTCATGGGAACAAAAATTTCACATTTTATTCACAATAGGGGTGATTGTATTTATCAGCCTATGTATGTATGTGTGCTCCTTTGCGGCACTATTACTACGTTTATACACGCACTATTTGCAAATAAAAATATTTGCAAATAAATTAACTCACTGTTTATACGGCATTGTAAATGCTTAAAAACTTGGTAGCACTTCTATAGAAATGTTACTTATGTTTAGAAAAAAATTGTGTAAATGTATAAAAAAATAATAATTTGTTTTTATTGCCAATATTTATCAATTTATTGTTTTTTATTAGCAAATATTTGTAAGTGTGGCAACCTCAAGCATTTTATTTGCAAATAGTGCGTTAATCGTGAATAGTTTTCTGAATTAGTAAGTCGCAATAAAAACAATAATATGGCAACAATTTACAGTTTTATTTGCAAATAAGCCATGCGTATAAACGTAGTATATATAAATCGAAATCGTGGGCTGATTTTTATGATTCGTACGTCAATCCTGGCAGTATCACAGTAGTCAAAATTCAATATGGCGGCCAACAGACGCCATTTTGTGAATACGAAAAAAAGAAAAAGTCGGCGAACTATATCAAAATTTGTATCCTTAGACAGGTATTTGAAAATCATCTTTATGTTTGTCTTATGACTTTTCATTTGGAATGACCATTTAGTATCTTTAACGGTTTAAAGTTGGTCGCAGTCTGGTTTTTTGATCGTACTTTTATGCGTGATAATGCATGAGTACCACAAAAAAGGCTGACCAGCTGGAGTATATAACGTCAGCTGGATATGGAGTGTTCAATCAGGGGACATTAGATAAGTAAAATTAAGATACAAGCTTATCGAATGAGCCCATTTGAAGATTGCTAAAATCAACAGCATTAACATTCCTTTTACGAATGGTTAGAAAAAGGGGTTAGGGGAAAGGTATTTATGGAAGAATTCGGGATAAAAATGCCTTTACGGCTCCCGATTTATTAACACGTACTTCAAGCAGAAACAAAAAAGCAGCAATCTGCTTATGCTTGTATCGAGAATCTGATAGAGATATTCGATTTGTAACTAACAGCAAAGCTGCCATTAGATCGCACGTCATACCTTGCAAGTGAATGTCGCATATCCCTCGAAAGGATGACGGATTATTTCAATACATTGAATGCAAGAACACTGTAGGAAATTCAACAGCAGACAAACCAGGAAAGAGATATTGAGATATTGAAAACTTTGGCAGCATCCCTCTAAATTCCTGCTGAAAGAGTGACTCACTTCACTTTCGGCAACAGCCCAAAATAAGTGGCATAGTGACTCAACGTGTTCTACAGCAAGAACATTATGGTATTGTATTAACAAAAAGAACTTCACTGCTACCCAGCTTCCTGCGAAAATAGAGTCGGGACACTGTCCTTTCAGCCAACATGCTAAACGAATGGGACTCCCATATAACTCCTTTTGTTCAGGATGTTTAAATAAGCAAAAGGAGGAGATAATTCCATCTGTCCTGCACTACACAAAACGAACACGGCTTCGCGTGACCTTTCGAAACTATCAGAGGTTGATCTTAAGGACCTACATACCTACATAGGAGCACTCCTTTTACGCTATTTATTTATTTCACTGAAGATTTTAAACAAAAAGCCAAACATACAAAACAGCTGATTCGATTTTCGATTTTATTTACATTCAAGCAGATATAAACCAAGAAGATTTTATGGCACCAAATGAAAACAAGATTGATTTGCGACTCCGATAAAAAGCAAAACCGACTTGGATGCTATAGCAGCCCTGGCTATGGCCACGAAATGTTTACGTTTTGCTAAGAAAATAGGTCAAATTACCGACAACCGCTCGCAAAGCATTAAAGTCTACTTGAACTTTAACTGAAAGCTTTTGAACACGATCAAAATTAAAAAAATCAATTCTCTTTAGATGTAAATTTATATACATACGATATGTATGTGTACTGAAATAACAATTTCTTCCAGTTTATACGAGTAAGTACACATTACAGATTTTGCAAGCTGTAAATCAAAATGACAAAGTTCGTTTAAATCGTTCTTTTGCCGACTACCTCATGAGACTGATTTTACAAAAGCCGTACTACGAATGATACTATTTCTCTGCGATTGTAATCTCCATTCCTACATTCAAACTATTATTCCAGTTTCCTTTATGGCAGCCAATTGGATTTGTAATATGACATATTGATTTCACGCTTTTCACACACAAAATTTATTTTATTAACTTACTGGCATATTAAGAGGACTTATTAATGAACTACAAACCGTTTGGGGGGGGGGGCAGGAATGAAAATTTTAAACGAAATAAAGTCGTTTAAAGGATTTTCATCTATACACTTACAAATATCAGCATCTCTATATCAATAAAATTTCATTTAAACGGTTGTTTCCGCTATGAAATAAACTTTTTTTCTAACGTTTTAAAAGGTCTATAAATTCCGTAAGGAAGTTTTTGTAAATACTCAGAACGAAAAACACAAAAAAAATTAAATAGAGGAAAAACATATTTTGCGGAATTCAAAAGTATAGCATTATAACGTACTTTTGAGCGAATAATAAATAAAAGGGGTTAAATGCCCTTATAATAAATATGTATGAAATTGTGTTTTATATTTATGGCTTTCAACGAGGCCTAAACCAAAAGTTGGCAAATTATATATTATTCAGCTTAAGGTATTCAAACATTTGAAATATAGTTGTGCAATTATTGATATTGTGCAATAAAATTGTCTGTGTGCATATGTATTACGGTAAGTACAGACTTTGCGATATGTTTAGTGTGTAGTCTTATTAATGGTTGCGTTCGAAGTTGCATGCGAAGTTTAAAAAAATATTAAAATGTTTTGATGCTTATAGGTTGTATTGATGGTTTCATTGTAGATTGCAGTATGTGTGTCAAAAAATACAACATGAAATATAAACATGTTGCGTAAACAAGTTGCAAAGTGTGTACCTACCATTATATGGCATAATATATTCGTATTGCATAAAACCGAATGCCTTTGGATTTATATTGCGTACAAAGGTATATTTCATGATGTGTATACAATAATGATTTCACACCTTTAGGTCATACTATTATAAAATATAATATTTTCACATTTTACGAGAGAGAAATCTAATATGAAATTACAATGGAGCATGCTGGTTTTGTACGAAAAAACTCCTTTTTTAGGATTCCGTACATGAAAGATGTTTTCGCTACGATGTCTGACTATCCGTCTGTCTGCTACAGGCTGTTTTCTCGTAAAGCTGGATTCATCCATTGTTTCCGAACAAAATTTTTGCCCGTACAAAATTTTTGTTATGTATAGTTTGAGTCTCTCTTCTTGAGAGAGAGAGAGAAAATATTATTTTACTATTTTTTTTGAATTGGTTTAATTTTATATTTTGTCCGGACAAAATCGAACTGAACTATTTTAATTTTTCAGTCAAAGTTGAACTGAGCTGCCACATCATGTTTTATGAATAATAAAAGCACAGAGTATTGTTGTATTTATTAGAATAAAAATAAAGAAACATTTAAAAATAAAACATATTAATATGGAGTTGAATGCAAGATTTGCATTAAATTATTAAAAAGATGTGTGTGACACAGCAAATTGTAACCATTTGCCGCTGTGCTGCCACTTGTAAAATTAATACGCATCGTTTACATAAGTTTTTCATATGGTAGCTTTGATTTTCCAGACAATATGTTCGAAATGGATGAATCGTTCTGTAGCACGATTCACTTTCTCAAAAAAAAAACCAATTTATATCTGGAAAAAAATTTTGTTCGGAAACAATGGGTGAATCCAGCTTAAGAGCTATATACCTAAAATTTGCACAGAATATTTAAAACTTTGGTCACTACAACAACAAATATATGCATGTCATTTAAAAATTACAGGGTGTTCTAATGCGAGCAACGAAAAATTTTGAAATCCCAATGTAATACACGGACAATTATATCGAGCCATAACCGCCAAAAAAGGTTAACTGACATATTTTTGGACCTCGTTTTTTGACGAAAATCGGTTATTTACGATCGCAAATGATCGATTTTGGTAAAAAAAATTAAGTTCGAAAATTATGCCGGTTAAGCTTTTGTGGCGTTTATGGAATGATATATAGACATTTGAAATTTTCAAGGTTATGTTGTTTTTATATAGACTACACCATTCAACACTGAAATTTAAAAAATCAAAATTAAAGTACATAAATGTAATTTTCACTATGTAATTTTGACAATTTGCTGTATCTTGGAAACCGCAAAAGGCAAACACTTGAAATTTTCAAAAACGCTAAAGCTAAAGATCTCAAAATAAAAGAATCGCCAAAAACAGGAAAAAATCGTCGAAACGAAAAAAAACGCCAAAACGAAGAAAACACAAAAACTAAAAGAAAATCGCAAAATACTAAAATAGTTCGCCAAAACCGAGAAAATTGCAGAAATGAAAAAATCGCCTAAAATCCAAAAAAAGTTAAGTTAAATTTTTTTTTTAAATTTCTACATCAGATAATATATTCGATTATATAGGCTAAAGGTCGTATAGTATTATATAATATGTTGTGTCCATACGGAACCTTTCGTGTGCGAGTCAAAGTGGCACTTTACAGAATTTATTTTCCAACCATGAAGATATTTACAACCATCAATTTAGTTAAAAGTTGTTTTTTTAATGCAATATAAAATAAAAATATGAGATACGGAAGTATATTTATTTGACATAAAGTCTTTATTTATTTAATTTGAAAATTTTACTTGTTTTTATGGTTAAGCAATTGTCTATATGCATTTCGTTCCCTCTTTTGGAACTCACCAAATTATAAAAATATGAGAAAAAACCATTATATTGAAAAATATTGATATGTGAACTTATATATTTATTTAAATGTTAAGAAGCCTTTATTCAATTGAAAATAATGCTTCAATGAATGGCACAACGAATCAGATGTTTGCGAAATGAACTCAAATGTTATTTGGTAGCAGTATGAACACTTCTAATTTCATTCGTAATTTCACCTTGATAAGTGTTATATAGCTCATGCCACATTCGACACTCTGCACGAGCGATTTGAAGGCCTGACCATCTCACGGGTCGTGAACTACCCATCGAGACCGTGCCATTAGACATCATTAGACTTTTTCCTTGTGGGATTTTGCTAAGTAACAGGGCAATATGCCATTGTGCGAATTCAGCCTCAATTATGTGCCAGACTCATATGAAATTCGACATTTCGGACGCGCCACTCAGTGAATACTTGGCAGACACTGGCACACTGGTATAATCCATACATAATGGCATCGATAGGCCTTTTAAAGGAATATAAAATTTCGATGATATCTCACACACGCTTAATGAAAGACCCTTTAAATAATAAAATGCTATTATCAAAAGAAAATCAGTTTAAAGAGGTACTTACGACAAAGAAAATATCATCTATAACTAAAATGTGTTAAAAAATAAACTTTCAAAAATTTGTAACACACTTTTGAAAACTTATCAACCGCCCCTCGTAATTACCGGCAATGAGGCGCTGGCACCAGTTTGAAAGATTGTCTAAGATTATGGGTTTATCATGAAGTAGGAATATGAAAAATAAAATAAGAATACGAATATGGAAAGCATTTTGTCTTTAACACTTGATTTAACATTTTGCCATGTTCATACACACACTCACGCATATGATTCAATTGCTCTTGTAATTCACACACAGCCAGACATACTCGTACACTAATAATAATTTTATAGGCTGTGTCTCCTTACAAAGGATTTGAAATATTTTTTTTTTTTCGTTTACTGAAGCAAGTCAAAGGACTTTATGAGCACAAAAATAGCAATAACAATAACAGTAGCAGCAAATAAGAAAAGAAGCATAAGAAATTTGTTACAAAGAAACGTGTCTTTTGTGCGTGGAATATGAATCCTTAATAGATTTAGATAAATATCTAACAAGCATATGTACCAGTATTATTCCTTCAACAACACATCCTTTTTTCTATTGCCTTTGTTTAATATACATATATATGCCCTTCTCCTTGCTTGAAGCATACATTCACTCACTGCTTTGGAAAATGCTCATACAGGGAAACTTGTAAAAAAGGAAATTTGGTAATAATAAAGAACGTGTATTGATAGGAGTTTAGCAAAAAAAAAAAAACTAAATCTGTATTAAAACTGAATGAGGAAAAGAAAAAATTTCATAGAATTAAGTTTACGATCATGTTCCAGCATGTCAAGGAAATAAGTAAAATGTAGTAGAAAAAAAAACTGACAAGTCATTTAAGTGAAATATACGAAACTAAAATAAATGAAAAGCCTTTTGCGGATTAAGAAAAATTTATATTTCTTTTGAATTGATAATATTTTTATATTTTGTAAAGGAATCCTTGAAGCATTCACCATAAACATTCTTAAGTTTAATGATTTATTTATTATTTTTTAATCTTAATGAGTATTTTTTAATACTTTCTTTGAAGATGGCACAAAGATTTTTTCTGCTTTTTAATTTAAATTAATATTTCCAAGAACGTATAAGAAATTTTATTAAAAGTATAAAAAGAAGTGCACAGACAAGCATAAATTAAGGAAGAAAAAAATTCTTGTTTGTGACATTGAGAGTTTTTAAATTAATATTCATTTTCATGTTATTGATATATTTAAAGGCGAAAATGCAATCAGTGATGTGCTGAATTGTTGTTGTTGCTAAAAACTTTTCAAGCAACAGTTATGTAGATCAGGGATGTATTTTCGTGAGAAGTAGAGAGTGAAACGGTCTTAATAAGAATATTTTAAGATATTAAGTCGAAGAGCAATACAAATATTCTATCTTGCACCTATAAATTAAGAAAATATGAACATAAAAATAAATACATACGTATGTATGTCTGTATGTACATATGTAGAAAAAATACATACGTAATTTCTTAATTTACGAACTCAGGGTGCGACGTATTAAGCACAGTACAAGATGATAAGATACTACGTTTATACACGCAGTATTTGCAAATAAAAATAATTGCAAATATGTATATTAACTCACTATTTATGCGGTATAGCAAATGTAAAAAACTTGGTAGCACTTCTATAGAAATGTTACTTATGTTTACAAAAAAAATTGTGTAAATGTATAAAATAACAAATAATAAATTGTTTTTATTGTCTTTATTTTCTTCTATCAATGTTTTTTTGCGCACTATTTATCAATTTATTGTTTTTTATTAGGAAACATTTGTAAGTGTAGCAACCTCAACCATTTTATTTGCAAATAGTGCGTTAAGGCTCAGTTAGCCGACTGTAATGGAATGTAACTGCAACGGTAGAAAACAGCTGATCGATATTGTTATGTGAAAAGTAATGAAAATTACTATAGTGATGTAATGTGGCATAAACTTCCTTTCATATAACAATATTGATCAGCTGTTTCCTACGTTGCAGTTACTTTCCATTACAGTCGGCTAACTGAGCCTTTAATCGTGAATAGTTTTCTGAATTAGTAAGTCGCAATAAAAACAACAACAGAGAGAGCGTATCATCTAAAAAATTTTTAGGCAAAAATGGACCAGAGCATTGAGACCAGCAGCTTAAGTAATGCTAACGGTAATCTGAGAATTTGGTATATTTAACTGGAGCCATCTTAATGGGCTGAAATAAATGTCAAACTGTAATAATAATAAATAAATAAATAAATAAATAAATAAATAAATAAATAAATAAATAAATAAATAAATAAATAAATAAATAAATAAATAAATAAATAAATAAATAAATAAATAAATAAATAAATAAATAAATAAAATAAATGTCAAACTATCTGGCATCCCGCAACTAAACAAAACGTGCCCGGTAGGAAAGAACTGATATCAAACTACTTTGCTATGTGACATAAAATTCCCGATTATAATTCTCAACTCAAATCAGTTTGGTTAAAAACAATTAATTGATATATGATAAGTAAAATTATTATTATATTTTATTATATATTTTATTATTATATTTTATTATTTCTAGGAAATTTCTACTCATTGTGTGTGAGGATGTGGTATATGAGTAATAAAGGCGGGGGTGCTGTGACCGATGACGGAATATAAAAATAACAAAACACCACACATTTATTGTTTTAAATTTTTATAATTTATACTTATACTAATTGTTTGAAATTCACTAATACCAAATTTGAAGACTCTGCTATTATAAGATATAAGATTTTTATAATTACTTTGTAAGGAGGATGCCCCTTCCTCCGGTCCTATTCTACCAATATTTTGAATTACTTTGCACCTCGCTCTCAAAAGAGTCCATACCAAATTTCAATATTTTGATATAACATATTTCATTCGTATGGGAGTGGGACAGCCCACTTAGGGATATGAAAAATGTATTATGACCTATTCTCAGGCGTAATGAATACACATACAAAATTTCATAAAATCGGTCAAGTCGTTTCGGAGGAGTTCAATTACAAGCACCGCGACACGAGATTCTTATATACATATATATAGATTTAATCAAGCTTAAGGTCTTTTAATTTATTATTTTTATATTTCGATATTTCGATAGTCTTTTGTTAGCTTCGTCAGGAAATTATAAATTATAAAATTGAAATTATTATTTTTTAAGTTTGGTTTGGTTTGGATATTCAAAGTTTTGAGAATATATGCGAGGTTGGATGGAGACAGGTTGCTCAGCATTGGACAGGAAACTAAATATATAAAATTATATACATACTTAACTCATTATAAGTGATTTGTGTGGAAAATTTGATAAGGAAATTTAATACTTTTATCTTTTTTTTACCTTTTTTGGAAAAGGACAGTTTCGAGGTAGGCGTATCCTTGTACGAAATTCGGAGGCAATTTTATTAAGCTATAGTATTTTTTCTCTCCGTTATGACAATTTTTATTTCAAAGATATATGGGCAGGACACGCATCCTTAAAGTTTAAATGACCAATTTTTTTGTCGGATTATAATTTATCAAGTTAAATATGTGTGCCGAATTTCATCACTTTATGATAAACCCTTCTATTTTTGGCCACTCGTTATTTGAAATCACGACACCGTGCGACGTCTGCAACCTTTAAACGGGGAAAAGTAGGATCTTTTGCAAGAGCCCTTCATTTTCAGCAAAAAGTTCTTAAGATATATTGCATAATATTTGCTTATTTCCCAGACAATACGTTGCATAGATTATGGAAGTTAATATTTTACTCTTATTTCAGCAAATGAACTTTATGTTAATGTCATTAGTTCTTATCCAATCATCTATCTGCACAATCATCAAACTTAAACTTTTTGGTAGTATAATTAATGATATTGACAAAGTCATACAGAAAAGTTACTTTTGCGATACTTAACGTTTTTGTTCAAGTGTATTATTCTCAAATACAAGCAGCTCATTAAGCTAATGAGTGCTGTGTAGTTTTCACAAAGCAAGTTTGTTTCTTGGAATTTTTAAATAATCTATTGAAATTTGATTGTGTTAAGGAAATATTCATTCATTTCATCATAAAATCATTTTTATTAGTCATTTGAGAAAACAAAAAGTAAGTGTTAAGCACACATGCTTGGCTTTAACCACTTCAACTTTATACACTTATGAGCTTATAAAATTAATAATGAGCACCAGAGTGACTTTTTATTTCGCTAACGTCCTTGCAATGGTTAAGATATGTAGAATTCAATGAAATACATAGAAATAACTTTTTTACTTTTATAACTTTCTTAATTTTTTTTCGTATCTCGCAGCTTTTCGATTTATTATGTAAAGATATTGCTTAAGAGTTTTATCAAAATTGTCAGAGTTTTATTAGACTGCCGGTCATGTCTCAACGAGATGGCAAAGCAGTTCAGTCGAAGAATCATTTAAATACCAGGGCATTACGGGAAATGCTACAGTTGATGAGATTGCAATATTTGCTGGAACATTACGGGTCTCAAGGGATTTCCAATGAGTAGGTATGCTTTTTGTCTCCTGCAAATGAATATTTAGGGTCCAGTGTGAGGACGAAATAATAGGAGGTGGACCATAAACAATGCCTACTTTAGCAACAGAACAAAAAGAGCGCGGGCATGCAGAGAAGAAAGAGGCTGTCGTGATGAGGAGATCATAGGTTAGGTTAGGAAGGGTGAAACATGATATGAAACACCTTTACTTGGAGACCCAGTTGGGTCCTTGGTGATCCCTTCTACTGAAACCCGTTAATAATAATATTTAACCCCCATTTGCATCCAGAAGCGCCCTATTATCTGTCATTAAGCCATTGAATTCTCATGATGAAGCCCTTGATATCCTCCATTTTACACTTACCGATATCGCTAATGCTCTCATGAAAACTTTTGCTCAGCCATCTTAGCCTATGGCGTTGCAGCTTCGG
Source organism: Nowickia ferox (assembly GCA_936439885.1). NCBI lineage: Eukaryota > Metazoa > Arthropoda > Insecta > Diptera > Tachinidae > Nowickia > Nowickia ferox. Next base: position 23,917,699 of record OW387026.1, read on the forward strand.
GCAATAACAGATAGTATGTTCAATGGTTTTTGGTTCCTCTTCATACCTGCACGTCCTACAGAAATCTGGAGTGCCAGTTTCCCAAATGCTGGTTCTTGCTCTGAGTGAGCAGTGACCAGTTAAAACGTCTATCATGATCCGCATCGCCTTTCTATTCATATCCAATAGCAGTTTGGATCTTCCTAAGTCACGTTTTGGTCACAAGGTCCTCGAAAGCCTACAATTCTCCCTACTTCGCCATGAATGGTTGGTCCTGCTTTCCACCCAATTACTGAGTTCCCTGTAGTAATGAGCTATCCATAATTTCACCGAAGTGTCACACATTCCCTCATCTAACGCCGACCCTATTCCTGCCAACTCATTGACAATTTTGTTTCCTGCAACACTGCTAAGGCCAGGAACCTTACATAGTCTGATACTATATTTGTCCATAAGCCAGTTGAGGGCTCTCCTACAGTCACTTACAAGTTTCGATTTGACATTGCCTCCCTTTAAAACTTTAAGCACTGCCTGGCTGGTGACGTAGAAGGTTACCTCTCGCCCTTCAGCTACATTTCTGGCCACTAGTTCCGTGGCCCTGAGGATTACCAAGATCTCAACTTGGAAAACGGTGCAATCATTCGGCAGTCTGAAAGAACTGTGTATATTCGTTACCAAGATATAAACACCAGCCCCAGTACCTTCCCCCATTTTTGACCCGTCTGTAAATACCATACTACCCACATATAGCTTATCGGATTTGACCCAATAGTCCCTATCTGGAATTACAAGTGAGGGTGTTCTACTAAAATGAATTTCAACGACCTTATAGTTCGTAAGTCCACGGCTTACGGATTTCTGATCACTACAACTGGTATCATATAAGATTGATGTGTGTTACTCCCGTCCTCACCCAACCTGCTTCAACGGAGACTTCTAGTCGCCGTTTATACCACAAAGTCCCCTATCGAAAGTAGGTGAATAATAACATCCAAGGCAGCGTGAGGTGTGCTCCTCTGAGGCACATCTCTGAACTTTAATAAGTAATCCTCTGTGACTTTTCTTCCTCAATGCCGCCCACCATACTACACAACCATAGGAAATAACCGGTTTGAAAATCGATATGTAAATCCTGTTTACTACCTTTGGTTGCTGACCTCAGTTCCTTCCTATAGAGTTTCTGCATGCGAAAAAAATCCAAGTAGTCTTAGTTCTATCCCTCCCATCATAAGCAGTAAAAAGCTGTTTATTTTGTATGTCCTGATAAAGAGGACTAGCTCAGTTTTCTCTGGGTTAACTGCCAGTCCATTGCTGATGGCTCAGGAGTATATATCTACATGATTTCACTGATAGTGGAAATAAATTTTCCTGTTACCAGCAAAACCACCTCATCCGCATAAGGAACTATCTTCCGGTCACTCATATCAAAATGTCTAAGAATTGTGTTCATTGTCAGCAACCAACCAGAGGTGATAAACCTCCTCCTTAAGGTGCACCTCTAGTCACTAATCTTCTCAGTTTTTCCCTTTCCATACTAGACTAGATGATTCTGCTGATAAGCCTGATAACTATCCACTCCACTAAAAACTTATGAGCCCTGAGTGTCTCCAGTGACTCCTCCAATGCCTAAGAATGCAGTCAGTGCGCGTAATGAAGCGCACTCTCATTAGACCTGTCTTTTTGGTAGCCCAGAAGAAAATAGGAAGTTTTATATTTCAATGTCCTTGACGTTTCCACTCTGGAGTTGTATTGATTCATTATGCAGCTTAAGAAGAGTTTCTTTGACATAATTTGAGGCTTGACTACTTCCTTGTTTGCGACAACTGTAACAGTGTAACAGCTGTGCAGTTACTGATGTTCACAGCATTATAATCTTAACTTAAAGATGATTTGAGATTCTCTCCTTGTTTGCTATTAATATTAAGGCAACATCTTAAAACTATTTAGAGCATTTATTTCGGTAGTTTATTTTTTTAATCCTTGTAATTTTTCTTAATACTTAACTTCATTTTTAACTGCTTTACCAAATAGACTTTGCCTCTTTCTCTATTGCATGTGTTTTTATGTGTGTAAATGTTGTAAAAGATTTTTTAGCCAAGATAATTTAAATTCCATTTATGGTTTGTACAACATCCCTCATAAAACTTCCTTTTACATATCTGACACATGCACGTACGTATGTATGTCTGTACTCATATGCATGTATGCATGGGTGTAAGTATGAGTGCATATGCCTTTGTTGGTTGTATGTAAACACTTTGAGAATTCAGTTTGCTGGCAACACCCTTTTAATATTTGTTAACACGTTCGTGTTATCCATCCTTGGCTATCGTTATCAATATTTGTTACCACATATTATAACGGGTTTTTGTTGGTCTTCTTCTACTTGTTTGAACACATCTAGTGCTTGTCTTGTTGACCTTTTGACGTGAATATTATTCATAGAAAATGGCCAGTACACAGCAGAGACGTCTGGTCTGGTTTTTGTTTTCTAAAGATTTTTGTCGATTTTTTTTTGTATTTTTCCTTGGATCTTCTCCCGTTGAATATTTTTGAAGATTTTCCCCACCAGTTTTTTTGTTTGTTTTTAATTCTGCTTCGAAAAGTTGAAGTACTATTATTTTGCGACTGCTTGTTAAATTTATGTGAACACTATACCAAAGAAAGAAAATCACTCGTATTACGTATTAATGTTAAAAAAACTGAATTTATCACAACATCACAAAATGTTTCTTCCTTCAGCATCTATAATGAGCCCATAAAACGAACTAACCAATTTAATTACCTTGGAAGTATAATAACACCAAGCGGTGGCACATCCGAGGATATTACTTCCCGCATAAACAAGGCCAGAGGAACTATCTCCCAACTCCAAAAAATTTGGGCTTCCAACTGCATATCAGTCAAAACCAAAATCAGAATATACAACTCAAATGTAAAGGCGGTCTTGCTATATGAATGCGAATCATGGGCGTTAACATCAGCTTTAATTAGAAAACTACAAACCTTTACGAGTCAACGTCTACGGAAAATTTTAAAAATTTGGTGACCTCAAACAATCTTCAATCAACATCTATAGGGTCCGCCAGATAACTTTTTTTTTTTTGAAAACAGGGCGCAAAACATCGAGTGTAGCTTCGGCTGTGTGGCACGTAGCGCCGTCCTGTTGAAACCAAATGTTGCCAATATCCTCCTCTTAAATTTTTGTGTACAAAAATTCGTTCAACATGGCCCGATAACGATCGCCATTGACTGTAACGGCCACTCCTTGCTCATTGGCCCAATTAGTGACCAAACAGTGACTCGTTTTGGGTGCGTTGGCTTTTCAATGTATGCGTGCGGGTTTTCTGTGCCCCAAATGCGACAATTTTGCTTGTTTACATACCCGCCAAGATCAAAATGAGCTTCATCTGAAAAGATGATTTTTTTGGCAAAATCGGCATCTTCTGTAAGTCGATCGCAGGTAATATTTCCCAGCGTTGTTTATACTTGTTGCAACTAATGAAATTCCAATCGACCTTGAAATTAAAAGAAGAAAATGGCGATGGATTCCATACGCTCAGAAAAGACGTTAAAGAAACCTGCCGTGAAGCATTGTGGTGGAACCCGCAAGGATCCAGATACCAAGGTCGCCCGAAAACTAAGCCAGATAAATATATACTGGAATGAATTAAAAAAGCTATCCAAAAATAGAAATAGAAATAGAATAGACTACAGATCTTTCGTTATGATCCTACGCTCCTCAAGGAGTTAAAGGAATATATATATATATATATATTGAATTGGCACGTTGACAGTCTTAAGTCCCACTTCACATTACACAAATCTTATTGCTAAGCCTATCAAATTTTCTTCTTTCAACTTTCATCGGCGTTCTCACAAGTTTTGTTTTTGACATGCGTAGTTTTGTATGTATATGCACGTGAAGCTGAGTACTCGTTTCTTTCCCCTCCGTCTCTCTCTTCTTAAAACTAGTCAGCTAAGCAACAGGACTTGCATCGTTCGAACGTGGATTTAACGATTGTTTAAGGTCTATAAAGTGACTAAGGGCTTTCGAGAACGAGTGCTTACACGCCAAGTTTTCAACCTTATTATACTTGCCAATAGCGCTATAATAAGATATTTTTTTCTGTTTGCTTACTTAAAATTGTTATTCCAGCTGTCACTATCAAAGATTATCGATGAATGAAACGACTTTGAATTTGCCGTCGCCGCTTTTGATAATGTTGATTTTTTTCAATGCATATATTTATTTATTGCATCTTCAAAAATGTACTAGATTCGGGCACACTCATGAAGTCTCCTTCCACAACAGCAAACTTCCGGGTAACAATATAACTTTCCAAAAGCTTTATAATGCTTATTGGTAGATATGTCTTCAATTTTAAAATTAGGCCTTCATGCCATACCTTATCAAATGCCTGAGAAACATCTATAGAGAGGGCATATCAATAGTTTTTTTCTTCAAATCTTCTTCTTATAAATTGAACCAATCTACGCGTTTGTTAAATGGTGCTATGCTGACTTCTAAAGCCAAATTGATCGTCCGGTATGCATCCATAATCAGTTAGAATTGGGGAAAATTTTGTCATGAGCAGCTTTTCGAAGAGTTATGACATTTTTGACAGTAAACTTATTGGCCTATATGACTCAGCTTTGGTAGGATCTTTGCCTGGCTTTGGAATCATTTTGACCTTCGCAAGCTCCTAGGAAGCAACTTCATCAGCATATTGTTACTAATTCCATCAATACCTGGACCTTTTTTCGGCTTTAGTTCAGCAATTAGTTTTTGTACATAACGCATCTTAATCTTTATGGATCGAGCGGGTAGAGCAACTACAGTCGGCAAATCAACAACACCAGTACATGTGTTTAAGGTAAACAAAAATTTTAGATGCAAATATTTTACCTTTTTAGTATCACTTCTTGCCCAAACTCCTGTAAAAGTGCGCAGAGGTGGTTTAAACGGGTATTTTAAGATTTTAAGCAGCGCGCCACAGAGAGCAATTAGATGCTGGCGTAACATCGACACCTTCCAGATAGCTTTTGAGAGATGCAGTTTTTTCAGATGCTAGCAACTCTTGCAGACGTTTAGTGCACTCCTTAAGTCTGACTTTATGTTGAGGTGATCTCTGCTGTTGCCATTCCTTTCTAGCTCTACTTTTTCCACATACGAGACGTTCAATATCTGTAGAATAAATTCTATTGAACATAGTCTGCGGATGTGAGATAGTGGTATGTTCAGCAGGCTGTTTCATCTTTTCGTTAAGGTTGGTAATGTTATGCTTTAAAAGCATAAGTGTAATCCTGTAATAGATCCTGGGTCAACTTTTGTTGTCTATCGTTTTCAACCTAACCTAATCTAACCTAATATAATATACACACTCGCAATTCTATTGTACAATATCAATTAATGTAAAATAATAATGCAAATATATGGGTGCCTTTAGGACGCGTGAAGTTTTTGCTCAATAATCTTTTGGGAATAATAATAATTTTAATATCTTGGAACCAAAAGAGAGCTACGCTTCTGAATTTTCTTTCGTCTTCTCATTTGTTTCAGTATGTTGAATCTCACATGTGTGTACAAGAATATGAAAAAAGCAAAATATAAATTTTATAAATGAGCAAACAAAGCCACACTTATGCAGCTAATAATATTTGCACTAAATCAAGCATCATGATAACATGAGCAGTAAATATGATGGTCAGTCAGTTGCTTGCACATTCAACCAGACTATAAAGCTGACCAGCGGACGGACAGAAAGTGAGACAGACAGACAGACAATGAACACTTTTGTCATTTATAATGTGAACATTTTCTCCACCCTCTAATATAAATCAACACATACTGCCCTTAGTACGTATATGTGTGTGAGTCTTTTGAAACATAAAGAATTTCATATACAAATTTGACCCCTTTTTTTAATGGATCTCATCCCTTGACAACAGATTTTTACGTAATAAATTTTTATCTCGCATCACTTTTTGTAACGGCAATTTGTTTAACATTGTGTGTGTTTTTAAATATGTTGCAGTGCGTGTGTGTGTGTGTATTTAGACAGCCTTACAAACACATTCATAATATTTAATTTAATATTTTGCTTTCTTTTCAAGTCATCTTTTGTGGTTGACCATAACATTGTGTTTCCACAAATTTAGAATTGTAAGAATTTTGTATATGAATTTTCAAAATGCATACAGATTAAGAGTTGTTATTCTTGGAAAGCTTATCTGTGCTTAGACAGAGTGTGTGTGGTCAGTTAATGGCTTTGATGTTTGAATAAAATACTTTGATAGAAATCTTTATTATAAATGTTTGCTAACATTTGCATTTAATTTGGTTAAAATACAAAACGCTGCTTACAACGTGTAAGGCTATTGAAATATGTTAAAATACCGGAGTAAATATATTTATTAGACGTTAAATATGAGGAATTTATGTTCGTCGTGGGTTAAGCTTATCTAAATGCATTGGGGAATTCTTAACTAGGCTTCAGTCGAAGCTTAAGACATTACCAAAAACTGAATGATTTTTTCCATTCCTATTTATATTTGATAATTTGCAAATATAAATAGAGAAGATCGATAAGACAAGTTGAAATTCCGAAATGTTACAATCGATTTTTACCATCGGTTCCAAAATTAATGAGCCGTATACTCGTACTCTGAGAAGTTCGACTTTTCAACCGATGAATCAAACCAATTCACATATTCCATTTGCAGAAAAGTTTCGTATATAAGGCAGAAATCTACATCAACTGACACCACACACAGTGGACCAAACACAGAAGAACGCTGATGATGAAGGTTTAGTGGCCTTCGAAAACGGCAGGCTGTTCCGTTCAACTATGTGTTGTCAGCATATTTACAACTAACTTTGATGTTGTTTGTTCATTAATAATTATCACATGTAATTTGGCTTAAAAAGGCTTTATGTGTGTTTGTGTAAATAAAGAGCCGTGTAAACATGCATATATAGTCGATTAATAGTCAGAGTATTTTTATATTCATGCGTGAGATTGTATCTCACACAGTCTATAAATATTAGTTGCTGTCGTTTGTGCTGCGTAATTTAAAAATAGTGTGTGTATAAACATAGTTGTTGGATGTTTATAGTTGTTATACGTATTTGATGTAAAATTAATGCATCTGTTTGCATTTTGCGTATTTTTATTTTTAGCTGTACGCATTCATAGTTTTTGACGGCCAATACTTGAAGTTAAAACGATACTCTTGTCACTCTCTAGTGTATAATTCGCACCAACGAAAAATACATTTAGTTTTTTAACCAAATTCAAAAAAAGGAGGAGGTTATCAAATCTTCTTTATTTTTTTATTTTATTTTTTGACTTTGATACTTCATAACTCGGTACATTTTAGACAGATGTAAATTTTTATTTGTATGAGACGATATAGCTTCCACTTGGTCCCATTGTAAAAAAAGCGAGGACACGCCTAAAACTTTTTTAATTTGATTTTGTAATATTCTGCTTATTTGATTGCTGCGAAATCCTTTGCTTCTTGTAATTACACAATTTTAAGGTTAAAAAAAATGAGTGGAGCTACGCCCATTAAATTTTTTTTATTATGTTTCAGGTGGTTCTATTACGAGTATATTTCAAATGGTTCCACTAAGCTCTAAAACACATACAATCTTCCATTTTAAAAAAAGTGGTTCTAATTTACTGATTTTTACATAACTTAACACACACCCTGAGCTTTCTAAAACACACAATCTTGCATTTTAAAAATGGGCGGAGACACACCCATTAAATTTAATTTTATATTTCAAGTACTTCTTCTTAACCAACAGATTTTAAAATTTTTTGTTTCAAAAAGTTTACTTCCAATTTTGTCTAATATTTTTTTTTCGAAAATGTTCTATCTGATCTTTGTATTGAAGTCGATTTTTTTGGGGCAGAATTATTTTAACATTAGTTAACCGTTTTATTATCATAAAAGTTTAACTCTTTCTAAAAAGTTGTAATTGTAATCAGCTCAAAGTAGATGATTTATTTTAAATCATTTCGAAAATACTATTTTTCGAACTCAATTTATGTATGCAACCCTGTGTTGATTTTAAAATTACAAACTCCATCCCTGGGTCATCCATCAATAGTGATTGATAATTTAAAAAAAAAAAATTCATGAAGGTGTATTTAATCAATTTTAAATGTCAACTACATGTGAATAAAATTCATATCACGGCTGCTGCGCCCATCTTATAAGGCACGTGCATAAAATGTATACGAAAATTCGAACAAAAAACCACTCACAATCTCTGTGGAAACACTTTGAAGTGATTTACTTAAACCTACTTGATTTAAAGTCGGTGGAGACATACTATAACTTATCAGGGCTATCATAAATAAAATTCCGCGTGAAATTTCACCCTTTTCCAATTATTGTTATTAGTTGGAATTGTTCTCTGGAATTTCACGCGGTATTTTATTCGTGATTGCCCTGTATATTTTAAGTTGGATGTGTAAGCGAAAAAATTTCAGTGTTTTCACTGCAGTCCTTGCCTTTTTGATGGTCCTATTGCAGAGAACAAAAAAGGAACTTATTCCGTTGAAATTTTTTTCCAAAGAATATTTGTTCCGATATGTTTAAACCTGCAGGTGTTATCCAAATAGGAAAGTTGTCACTTAACTATAATTTTTATTTTTAGTTAAATAACCATAAAAATTACTGTAAGGAATTAACACATCCTCATCTATACATAAATCTTTCACACATTTATTCACACATTAATGCACAAATAAACGTTAAGAGTCAATGGTCGATTCCTGTAATCACTAAAATCCCCAGAGAGAGTTATATTGTTGTGGCAAATGAAATAATTGTTAATTTCCTCATTTTATAACAAATTGTTGCGATTGTACTCGTATGTATGTATGTATGCTATGTTGTGGGTAGCTAATGGCCAAAATAATAGACATAACAATTCATTTGATAAATGCGAATATTTACACTCATGTGAACAATGTTTATAAACAAAAGTCTGGTTGCTTGCTACTAAACGCATTAAAAGATTAACACACTGAGATATATCGACTTGTGGGGTAAAGACTTACGACGGTGAAAACATGGCAAGAGAAAAAAAACCATCCACATTTAACAATGACATGAAACAATGAATAGTAAATTATTATGACCAAGTTAACGAAGAAAAGTAACAAAATGACTTAATGACCCTCATTATGGGTTCAAATAAAACAACAAATATACAGTAATGAACGCCCAGACTAAAGAAGAACAGAAAAAAAGAAAAGAAATTGTAATAAAAGTAGTAAATAAATGTAAATAATATTGGTAGCATACAAAAAGTGCCAGGGGCTGGTTAAGCAGGGTAATGGGATCATTGGAGGAACATTGCTGCTAACTTTAGGTTGTAATGTTGTCATTGAGGAAAATTGTTAGAGGCGCATAATTGAAATTGCTGGTAATAAGAGGAAAGTTTTTATTGAAATGTCATAAGATACAGCAAGGAATTTGGCACAAGTAGAAAAGGAGACTCTGCGCAGACATCTAATAGCAAATCATTTCTATTGAAAAGAGTTTTTTGAAGAGGATGGCCAATAGCTTGGTCGGTCTGCATAATATCCTGCATTCTCTAAAGAACTTTCCTATAACATGTATTCCCCAAGGCAGAGCTGGCCACCAGAGATAAACACGACAGAAATGTATTCGCGTAGGTGTATTCATTTGTATAAAGCCTAGTACTATGTTCGAAGTTGTTAAAACTTTTTAGCAACATTGATTATTTCGCGTGAAAAATTTGACACGTAACAAGTGATGCCCATATTACTTTTTCCAAAAAAATAATCGTTTTTATTGGTTAGAAGTATGCAACATTGATCGACTATTGCAAACATAAAAACCAGCTGTCAATATTTCACGCGAAACAAATGTCAGACACATTATTACGCAGATGGCAAGAAAATGTTGCCAAATACATTTCACACATTTTTCACGAGTTGAACAGAGTACAAGTTTTGCAACATTTTGTCATGAATATTTCATGTGAAATTTCTTTTATATGGATTATGTTCAAATTTCGCGTGAAATTTCGAACATAGTACCAGGCTTTAGAAGTCGATTGATGTTCGGCACTTTGGTGCTACTTTGGACAGCTCAGCTCCAAAGAACTTTCATAGTATGGGGGAAAGTTTAGTCCCCAAGGGGAAAATATAATCAGTCAAAGATTAAGGATCTATCAGTCGGCCATCGTTATATTTAAGACAATTAGAAATATTCAGGACCTAAGCATAAAGTGTAAGGACTCAGGCTCTAACTCAATATTCTCAAAGACGCACATTTGATTGGTAGATTTGTGTTAAGAGATCTGTACTTATTTCTATCGATTAAAATATAACTAAAATACTAAGGTTGCTTATCATTTCATCCACGGACTCAATTCCGTCGGCGAGCAAAGTCACTAGTTAGCGTTATGGTTATAACGTGAAAAGTTTGACCGCTGATATTCGTATGACAATTATGTTATATTTAATAGGTTGCCCACTTTACGGTGAGTTCACTCGAGAATATTAATTGTTGCTGAAGGTGTATTTAGACCACGGTTGTTCAAACTGACACCACAGTGCCAAACATCAATCGGCTTTTTCTACAAATAAAAATACATACGCGAATACATTTCTCTCGGTGTACTCTTGGTGGCCAGCATTGATTTACATTTAAGCTCGTTGGGTACTCAAAGAATATAATCTGTTACTAAGAGTTAGAGACTGATGTCTTCAAGTTCTGGATAAGTTCATAGTAAGTTTTCGTCTTACTGATCTCAGCAGCTTCTGAAATAGTTTTTGGTTATTTTGAGGGCAATTTTAATCCTTTAAAGCTGAAGGTCCATGCCGTCCGTTCTATGCATATACGTTGTATGCGTTTCTGTACGTTCTCTCCGATTCTAAATTCAAGTTACATGGAATATGTCTTATGCGCCAAGTAGTTTTGTTGTTTAAAAAATACTAACAACACAACAGAGGTGACACTCAGTACATAAAAGCAATCGATAACTAAAATGTAAATTTTGTTCGTGAAATAACTAAGTTAAAAACTGATTTTAATGTATTTTATTATTGAAAATAAATGTAAACTTTATTACAAAAGCTTTTTCTTTTATTAAAAACTTTTTTATGCAAAAAAATGTAAAATTTAAATCCACCACACGAAAATTTTTATCGATATCATTGAAAATATAATATAATTTACCATCTTTGGCTATCAAAAACAGCTGACCTTATTTCATGATGCATGCAACGGCTACAAAAGTAGAAAGTAAACCTACTTTATCCGTCGTATGCGTATATACGTTCTATGCGTTTTGCTCTGATTCTACTTTTTTGACACAAGCATAAAACGCAATAACGCATGGAACGGATGGTATGGACCTTCAGCTTAACCCTTCTCTGTATGGATCTCTTGTGTAACTTTCGTAAAAAGAGTTAAACTAAATAACCTTTAACAAGGATATAATGGATTAAAATGTTCTACCAAAATAATTGCTATAAGCTTCTGCTACTTCGGTAGTGAATTTAGAACTGTGGTGAATTCAGAGGCTTGTTGTACAATTCTGTGGAAAATATCGGGTGTTTTTTTTTTATCTGCATGATAACTATGGATAACTATGGTATGAACGCAGAGAATATCAAAGTGAGTTGACATTTCTGTTAAGTAAAGGCCCGGACACATTAAACATTAAACTTCACATTTTTTAACTGACATTAACGCAACGACGGATAAGGTTGGCACAATGCGTACTTTATTGACGGAAGGGTTTGAACAGCTTCAATAGGTTGGTCCTCCACGCTAAAAGTTAAAAGTTGACCAATTTTGGTACTTTGCGTTGACAGACACGTACTGAATGTAACATACCTGATAAGAAATCATGTGTGTGCAAGCTAAGCTTAACGCATGACGGATTCTATAGACCTTTCAGCTTTATTATTAAAAGCAAAACAAAAATTTTTGAGCGGAAAATTTTTATTTTTGGTTGGCCTTTTTCTGGAATCTCCCGGTTGTCGGAAATCATATTTAAAAAATCTTTTAATAGGTGCAAGCACAACCTACGCCCCATAGCCTCCTCAAATAGGATTCACATGCAAACTTATTATCACATGTGGATAAAATTATATTTTTCTTTGATTCGCTTCAAAGGACCAGCAGTCACAATCTTATTATTTTGGAAAAATAATATATGTAGTTTTAATAGTATAGATTCGCTAAGGGGCAATTCACATATTACGTAACGCTATTTAAGGAGTTTTTATAACTAAATTTAATGTTGCATTTATATATAGAGATTTTCCAATAGATTTTCATAAATAAAGAACTTTTGTTGCTTTTAACTCTTTTTCTATGCTTATGAAGCAATAAATCTTTGAATCTGAAGATACTTCTCAAGCTTCTGCTGCATATATTTATTAGTTTAATAAATCATAAGAAACAATTTAAACCTCAAAAAGTTTAACGACCAGAGAAAAAAGCATTGAAAAAATCTAAAAATCTCTATAATCAGTTCAAATCGTGCGTATTAAAATTTAAATGGATGTGAGTGCTAGTATGAAGCATGTGTTTGAATGAGTGTTGAAAGTATACCCAGTTGACCATTTCGTCATGACATTTAACGAAGATTGCGTGTATAAAAGACACATTGAAGATTGTCCAGCCCAATAGGTTGTTACGTATTGAAGAAGAAAATAATTGAACTTTTTAAGCAAACCGAACATGTGTTTACATGTTGATATACAGTCATTCTAGATATATCAGGACACCCTGCACATTTTCTGAAGTGAATTTTTAATTTAATACGCCTCTCCACGCCTCTAGCTAAAAGTCCATACTATCCACTCTATGCATATGAATGATATGCATTTCTGTGCATTCTATGCGTTAATAAATCTCTAGTGTAAGTAAAAATTACTTACAAAATAAAAACAATTTTGGCAAAAAAAAAGGAAAGTGAAGTAGTGATTGTAAAAGGTTGTATGAAATTCATTAAGCTTATGTACATAATATTTTGTACTATAAAGACCTATAATAGCTTCTCCTTCAATAACTTATTTTCTATTGTACTGCACACAACAGAGGTGACACTTAGTGTATAAAAGTAATCGATAACTAGAATACAAATTTTGTTTATGAATGAATTGTGTTAAAAATTGATTTTACGGCCTGTCCCACGATGTCACCAGAAATCGTTCGATCGACAACTTGTATTTCAAACAACAATAAGATTAGAAAAATTGTTGTTGATTTCAATATAAGTATTCGATCGAACGATTTCTGGTGACATCGTGGAACAGGCCATTAATGTATTTTTTTCTTGAAAATAATTGTAAACTTTATTACGAAAGCTTTTTCATTTTATTAAAAACTCTTTTAATACCAAAAAAGGAAAATCGTAATTAACCATACAAAAATTTTTATCGATATCATTGAAAATAGAATATAATTTGTCATCCTTGGCTATCAAAAACAGCTGACCTTTTCTCATGATGCATGAGATGCATACAAAAGTAGAAAGTGCGCTTACTTTATGCGTACTATGGGTCTATACATTCTGCGCCTTGTACTCTTTACCTTGCCATATACAATTACCCTGATTCTACTTTTTTGACACATGCATAAAACGCTACAATGCATAAAACGCATGGTATGGGCCAAGGCACATTCATTTCCAGGTAATATCAAAATTACAAAAATACAAAAATGAAAAAAAAACAACACTTTTTAGTTGATCCAACATGTCAAAAATAGAAGGCGAATCCATACTAGGTGGTCGCAAGGAATCAGATGACTATTTTCGCCGCTTGTAATTTAAATAAACGTTGGATGTCCACATACAATTTTCAGTAATTTTTTTTGACATTTAAAGTATAAATTTCTCAAAGCGAATTGAGCTGAGTATACCTGATAATAATATGCCTTGGCAGCTGCCACTAACGAAATTTGCAGCGTTTAGCACTTTTCACAATTTTTAATTGATTTTGCATACTTTTAAATTTGTTTACATGTTGAAATTTTGCTCAACATTTTTTTTAAATTTCTTTTTTGTAAACAATTGTTGAAGTTTCCGATCAACTTTAATTTGAAAAAAAAAAAATATCTCAGCTGCGTCTTCGCTACTACCTGGCGAATGTGCCTTGGTATGGACTTTCTGTTTCCTATCCTACTTTCTGTTTTGCTATTCCATACTCGGCCATATCACAAAGTTCAATTCCGTTCGGAAACGGAATTCAATCCACCCCATTTTGGTAGGAGATGATTTCTAAGAAAGAAAACTTAAATACGGAAATTCGTCAGTTGTGTCCAGACTAGACATGGGCGCGTGTCGTGTTTTTTCATGACACGAACACGCACCACTCAACACGAAGTGTTCGTGACAGAAAATCTGTTTTCGTGCATGTTCGTTTCGTATCGTGTTGAGCAAGATTGACACGATAAATACCAAACGATTTTTGGTATTAAAATATGTATGCATGAATTTCCAGTAAAGAAAAAATTTAATATTTTGTATCGTCAAACACGTAAAACCATCAAATTTGTTGATAGTGTAGGGGTCTCTTAAGCTTAAAGTTCTGAAATTAAACAAAAGTATGTATCTGTTTGAATATAAAAAAAATGCTTTTTTGCTATTCAATTTTGAGTTCGTAGGCGTTGTAGTTTCGTGTTTTGAAAAAATTTCGCGTGCGTGTTTCGTACGTGTTGGACATCTTGGAAAAATTCAACACGCGCCCATCTCTAGTCAAGACTGTTTTGGGCGCTGGTATGCTGGGGTATTCTCCGGCTGCGGCTTGACATCTTGAGGTGGATTGAATTCCGTTTCCGAACGGAATTGAACTCTGTGACATGACCGACTATATAAAAATTAATAACTTTATTCCATGGCATCACGCGTGAATGGCTGCGCCAATACCCTCCATTAATTTTTTTTTGTTATTGTCTAATTGACAAATAAAATAATATTCATTTAACTAATTTAATTTTGAACTTTCATAATGTCTTAATATACATATGTACGTATGAAAAATTATTGTAAAAGTTTCCCTAACTCGAAGAAAATGCTCGAAAAGAAAAGGAAAAATACCGATCAGCTGTTTCCAACCTTGCAGTTACATTCCATTACAATCGGCTAACTGAGTATTAATAGACTAACGTACTTACCACTCAGCTAAAGAGCAAATCGTTATTGGATACGCAAATAACACGCAAATTACACGTATAGAACACGAACAATCAAAATAAACAACAATAATAGCACATGAGCGCGTTGGGTCAATCAACAAGCATGATAAGCACCAACACAAACAAATTAAATTAAATGACATTTTAAAAAGCGCGGTATTCTTAAATATTGTATTAAGTTAATGACAAATATTATTGAAATTAAAATTTATTTTCAATAACATGGTTTTGTTGAACATAATTTGTGTCTATTTTTTTCTGTGTAGGGCCCTTAATATAAGTATGAACAATTATTGTAAAAGTTTCCCTAACTGCATTTTGTAGGCGACCTATTGAAAATTGTTTAAGCAAAAATGTCTTCCTTACTCAATTTGGACAACTGGGACATTTCTCTATTCATACGTGTGTGCTGTTGGTAACTCCTTTAATTTGATTGCTGCTCTTTATGGATTTATTATTTTTTAAGGTATTTTTTTATTTTATTTCCGCACGGATTAAAATTTTGTCACTTTTAAGTTTTGGGCACCAGCACCAGCCAGCATCGGCAGCTGTTATAAAGTTCCTTTAAATAACCATATTTTCTAAATTCTTATTGATGTTGTTGAGAAATTTTTCACACTTTTCATATCTGAATTCAATCACTGACACGTGCCATTGAGGACATGTTATTATTTTTTTTTTTGTTTCGTAATTTTTTGTTGCAGGAAAAACTTGATGTGTTAAAATTTAATAAATAAAAATTGTTGCAATTTTATACGCTCTATACTTTTTTCCTCCAAAATTTTTTGTGCTAAAATATTTCTTACGTTTAATGTTATTTATGACAGGAAAAACTTGAAAGTTTTTTTTTATAATAAATTAAAAGGATAAAAGGACTAAGTTGGCCAAGGGCCACTGGTGTGAAAAGTTAAAGTTTTGTATTAAACTACTGGACTTAGGGGAATAAACGAACTTCTGAGCACTTGTTTAATACTTGTATTTTTCAATTAGACTTATTAGGAGAAAGTGATATTATAAAATTTTTTATAAAAAATTCAGCACAGTGGATGTTGGTCTATCGCAAAATAAATATTCATACACGACTTCTAAACTACTCTGGAGAGGTGGTCTAGGCTTTCAATATTGCCTTTAACATAGTGTCCACACCTGATGATTTTATATCATAGCTCGTAATATGACGCCGGCAGAGCAACTGTCACTTTTTCATTAATATCAACACAAAGGGGTAGACTTTGATGATTTTATGTCATGATGAATCAAACAAATATATATTTGAAAAATACTTACCAAAAATATCTAATTTGCGTGTTGTTTAATTTTTTGGTTACAAATAATTTTTGTACAGTATCACATAAAATGACATTTGATATCAAGATGAATTTATCAGGCCGTGAGCTCTGATGATTATATCATAACGCTGCCATAATATTAATAAATTGAGTCTATACGTGATGAATTTTCATCATGATATCAATTTGACATTCATCATGATATAAATTCATCAGGTGTGGACACTATGATAGTTACCATAAAAACGTTTGTTGTCAAGTTCGTGTATGTTCGTGTGCCTGTTCTTGACAACAAGAATTCATTAGAACAGGGTTGTATTTTTTCAAAAATCGTACGATAGTTTAGGTTAGTACACTTGTATAAAGCGGTTTAGTGAAAAATTTGAAACAAGAAAGAGAGAAAAATTAAAAGGAAAACAAACACATCAATTCGTTCAAGTTTTATATATATATCTTACCTATAGTTTCCACAACCCAGATGCATGATTTGAGGGGAAAATTTATATGAAAATCAATAACTTTTTAGAGTGATTTTAATACACATTTTCTTGTGGAAGCAGGGGGTTAAATTATTAGAAAAATTGTGATATGTACATTTTTGCCTATTTTAATAATTTTGCCCAAAGGAATTACTCGCATTTTCCACAACACGCACGATCGATTTGAGTAGAAAAGTTTTATGAAAAGTATAAAAATTTTCTAGACGAGTCGCCTGCCTGACTTGTGGAAACAGAGTCTTAGAAAAATTATGCATGCAACGTGTGGCTCACAAACGAGGAGGTCGCCACCTGTTATAGGGAATAATAAACTATTAGTTATCTTTAATATAAGAAATTGGCCCCCTGTTTCCATAAGACTCTTGAAAATCTCTCAAAAATTTTTTTGCTTTTCGTATAATTTTTTTACTCAGGTCGACCGTCTGGGTTTGTTTAAACATCTAATAATTTTTCAATAAATGTATGAATTATATTTTATTACACTTAAATATCGATTACAGAAAAGCACACACACACACACACATACACTTAAACAGCCACACAAGCACACACGTGCGAATCTTGCCAACTCTGGCAGAAATGGGGCCATTCACCCTTTAGAATATGAAAAAAATAAAAAATAAAATTTAATTATCATATTGAAATCCAATATTTTGAAAAAAAACCAACAATCTACTTTTAATTTTTGCACATTTGACATTTTGCAATTAAAACTAGTTTTTTTTCTCCAAAAAAAAAAAACTCTTCTTCTACAACAACCTGCTTTAACCTGTTTAATGTTTTTGTTGTTATTTTATTATTTTATTAGTGTTAATAAGAAAAAAGAAATTAAAGAAAAATACTTAATAAAATATAATAAATAAATATAAATACAAAAGCATATCATATGCAATTTGCTGATTAATGGAAATTTATGCATTTTTTTATATAAAATTTTCATTTAGCAACCAAATATTGCTTTTGTTCGTTTTTTTTTGTTTGAAAATGTTTTATGTATTTTAATGTGGTTAAAAGCTGGTAGAAATATAAATAAAACTGTTATTTTTGTATGAATTAAATAAAGGGTGATTTTTTTGCTGTTTGCTTTTAAGCGGGGAAAATCTTTTGTTAGTGCTGTTTTAAGTGATATTATTTTACGGCTTAAGGCTGTGATACACTATCATACACAGTCGTGCGATTTTTGAGAAAATACAACCCTGTTACGATGGAGTTTATGAAAAAGACAATAACAATTCATCAAATCAGGGTTGTATTTTGAAAGCACTACACTCAGCGAGCAATCGCTCTCGTGTAGAGAGGATTCTTCGCAAAGTGACACTTGCGATAACCGGTGCTCTTTTCTATGTTGTGCTGAGTTCCACTGGACTTAATGGCTAGGAAGTTAGCAGACTAAATGTAATAAGCGCAGGGAGCCATAGACCATGGAGACATGCTATTTTTCTGAATACAGTAAACAAATAACCGGATCTCATAGACTACTGCACTCCGAAACCCTACTTCAATAGGAATTTTAGAATTTCGTTGACAGAAAAGTTTTCTCCACTGAATAAATCCACACAGGCGTACACGGACTGCTTAAGACTGCTTAAGACTGAGATAGACAGAGTTAGTGGGGGCGTATGTATTCCAGGAATTCGGAATTGAAATGTCCTTCAGACTCCCGGACCAATGTAGCATATTCAGGGAGATATATTTGCCATCTTACTGACAGTCAGTCTTCAATTAAGTCCCTCATAGGTGTGTATACAACATAATTTCTTGTCCAAAAATTTCGTAAACCCCTTGATAATCTTCTGCGGCATTCTCGTATCATATTTAATTGGGTGCTTGGACATGTTACTATTTTAAGCGGATGACATGGCAAAGAGGTAGATCTGGAAAGCTATCGATAGTCACGCCATTCAACATTTTCGATAGTTTGTTGGAAAACTATCATAATATCGATAGTATCGAATTCTTTTATTTTTCAAAACATATCGCTCATTTATTCAAACAACGTGATAACTTAAAAAAAAAATTAGTTTCAAGTTTTTAATTTATATACAACTCAGCGGAGATATCAAAAAGTTTTCTTCTGTCAAGAAGGATCCGTCTACAGGATTTAGTTTTGTAAGGGAGATACAGCGTAAGTCTCCCTTACCAACCTGGTTCTTTCTTTCTTTATGTGAAATTTGTATCTACTCTTAGAAAGTAAAAATCTCATTCGCATCCAAATTTGTATCCACGTAAGCGAGAGAGGATGCACTATAAAAATATTATATATATTATATAAAATAGCCGACCAATCTCAAAAAGAGAAAATGTAACCTTGATCTAACGAGTGGTCACTGTCAAAAGTCGAACGGTTATGTGGGATTGTGAGTACCAGACTTAACTCCATGAATTTATTTTTTGAGTTATGAAGTTATTTGAGTAAATGAGTGATATGTACTTACATGTAAATAGTTTCAATAAAAGAAAACTAATATGTTATATTTATCGAGTTTATTGCCAAGTTGGTAATGCATTTTTTAAGGATAATATCGCTATTGCGGAAAAACCATCGATAGTCTAATGCAGCTACGTCCAAGCACACATACTCTGACATTTGCATTTGAGGTAAACAACTTTGAAAGCTCTTAAATTTCTTCTTATTTCTTTGCAAAGTAAGAGCAAGCATTGTTCTCGTCGAGATCTGATTGGCTGTTGTGCTCTCTTGTGCTCTCGTTGGTGTGGAAGCACAAAAGCTCTTTTGTAAAAGTTTGCACATTGTTCATATGGCTTGGACGTAGCTGGTCTAATGGAAACAAAACTATCGATGGTATTATCGATAGTTTGCCAGATCTACAAAGAGGGAAGTCAATATCGATAATCTCTGTGGGATCGCCTTCTCGACTTCGACGATGCCTTTCTTGAATTAGCTCAGTGCAGATGGCAAAATGAGCCCACCTGCGTAATAGCGGGAACCCTCTGGCCTCGCCTCAGGCCTCACAAAACCTAAAACCTCGTGAACTTCACTAGGAAGAACTTGAGGAATCGCTTAGTCACACTCATCGGCGACTGCGATTTGGTCTCCCGTACTACGAATACTACTTCAGTTGCAGTGATGAAGAGGTGGAGAAAAGCATTAAAAAATTACTCTGCACCTGCCCCGCTCCGGAAGATCGCCGTCTATACTTTCTTGGCAGATTAGAGTTAAAGACTTCAGCCTTTATATTAAGAGCAGCTATGGCCACAGACTCCCCCTGTGACATCATTTCTATCATTTCATTTCATCCCCTATACGTCTTTCTTCACTCTTTTCTGGCTAATTATAGGTACTCGTACTATAAAGGAAGCATTATATTGGACCCAAGTGGGCTGGATTCTTATTTTTCCTCCTTACCAGCAACCTGCTAACCCAAACCAAGCTGCGTTTTTTATGAAATGAAACTGGACTCGAACCCCTAATCTTAGTCATGACTTGCTTTGGTAGTCAATGCGCTAACTACTTCAGCCAACAGCACCTTCTCATATGCGTCATTTTTGCTTATCAGAATGTTTTTCTATAATTTAAGGTTTCGTTTCGTTTCTCGTTTCAGCAAGGCTAATTCATACCAAGTTACTTAATTTTAGCAGATGATGATCAGCTGTTAATGCCGCATATATTAAGTAGTCTTGCCAACGTGAAGGTTTATATCTCTTTCAGTTACAAATCACATACCTCAAGAGTTCACCCTGTTGATTCAATTATTTTAATTAAATTATCATATTGGAATTAAAATTATAATGAATTGTTAATTAAATTGTTTTTATGCTCGAAAAGTGAAACATTTTAATTGAAAATGTCTACGCAATGTCACACACATACATATTCGTATGTACATTATATGTACATGTGTGGTATGTCTGCATATTCTACTGTGTTCAATTTATGAGTAGATACGTGCGTGAATGCGTGCAAATGTTGTTGTTGTATATGAACTATGGTCCTTCGTACGTATGGGCTTTTGTAAACATTTGTTTGTTGTGAGGGAACAACCTTTGGCACATCACAACACAAACTGTATTAAACGATATTTTTGCTTATGTAAACTGCAGATTTTGCCAGGAGAAATATTCTTCAGTAAATTTTTTTATTGTGAAAGCATGAAATCAATATAATCATATGCTCCCTTAAAATTTTCAATAGGTTGCGCACTCTGATCTTAATTAATACATTTGCAAAACGAATGTTTTCCAATACTCATGCATATGCAAACAGTAGCAGTCAGCCTTGCTTCACTTTCTTTATTACACAAATGGCAAATAAACATTTAGCCAATTTCTGCAAAAGTATGAAAATATAGACAAACTTATTAATTAGTACAAAAATATTGCTCCTTGGAAAACAGTACGAGTATTTGTTATTTGCTGCTTAAAGTGTGTGAGTGTTTGGAAAGTGAGAGTGTAGTGCGTAGCATGGAACGGCCACTTACTTAAGTGCATGAGGTCACATTCACAAGCCAGAACATTGATAGGGAGAAGTAATATTGAGTAGTTTGAGAAAATAGTACCGAGGTTGAGCACACTCAATATTATTATATACTACGAGTATATGTACCCATATTGCATCAGAAGCAGCCATGACTCAAAACTAATCAAAATCTTTTTCTTTTATTAAAATATCTTTTGATTCAAAGAATATTATTTCTTATTCAGGCTTTTTCATCATTTGAGTTCAGCATTTTCAATTCTTTTTTGCACTAGAAATGAAAATGTTTTTATTAATTAAAGTGATTTTCTCTAAAGCGGCCCATCCATTATACAATATTATTGCACATGTTGTTGTACATATTATTGTCGTTTTGATCTATAATTATGCAATAAATGGCACAATATTTTAAAAAAAATACTGCCCAATTTCCCTGACAGTGAAAAAGTAAACAATACTGAACAATGTTTCCATTCCGCATTATACAATTGTCTTGATTGTACAATAAAAATCAAAAGTCTTGTGATATTTGCCAATATATTGCGCCTTGTAAAAACCTTTTGTAGTGCGAGACCTTTTGCCATCACTTGCTATACAATTGTTGTATATAATACTTCTCAACTAGAAGACAGAGTCGAAAACTTCCACTGTTTTTCCATCTAGAAATACAAGTCCGATATTGAAGTTTTGTCGATGTTGTTGTTTGTAACATGTTTCATTGTTGTGTCAAGCGTTACGTTGAACAATAAAGGAGATCAAACACAGCCCTGCTGGACACCACAGTCTGTATATTTATATTGGCGCTTAGTTGGTTCTCTTGAATGATCCGACATTGTACAGCTCTTTTATCAAATTCATCACTCCTTTACATTCCAATGCATCTCAAATCGCTGTATGATTTAATGTATCGCAGCCCTTTTCGAAATCAATGAAAAACATGTACAAAGAAGTCCGCCACTCCACTGATTGCTCAACGATAACGCTCAGGGTGTTCATGTCATCAATGCATGAACTTCTAGCTTTAAATCCTGATTGCCTTAGGTCAGGTGTTAGAAAAGCATGGCCATAATAAATTGATTGTTTCACGCGTAGTGTGGCAGGTAGTGTCGGATGACAAAATATTTAAAAGTTTGTAATGTCGGTTAATCGGTTAATCGACTGAAATTAACCGGTTTAAACGTTAATAGAAAAAGGCAAATTTTAAGTTGACCGATCAGTTAATCGGGTAGTAATTAACCAGTTAACCGAATGAATACCCTAATATACATATATACTTCTGAGCCAGTACCTCAATTACAAAATGGTGACTACGCATGAGTAATACATTAATCTTCATCAGTATTACTCATACGTACTTATGGGCAAAAGAGTAAATGGTGAATAAATTGGACAATTTGAGGCTATTTTTCATAATATTTAAAACAATAGATATGGACATGTTATAAAGCATTTAATAGGTAATTAAGTGCATTTAAAAATTTTAAATTTTAAATAACAAAAACAAATAGGTTCTGGTCCCCAAGGAGGATCTCCAAGATCTCAGTTTCGAAAACGCTAAATTCATTGCGTAGCCTGAGAGAACAATGAATGTCCTTCCCCAAGATGAAGACATTTACAGCCGTGCCTTCCCGCATTTTGACCGAAAAAGGGCACAGTATTGTATTTTTTCAAGAGCACCCATGTCTATCTACATACTTGGGCAGAGATTATTATTAACATCAGCTATTTAACGTGATTTTTTAATGAAATGAAATATGAGCAATGATTATATTGTGTATACAATTATGGATTAATTTTCTGTTTTTCCCTTTTTGCATTTTCTATTCAGATGAATAGAAAAATGCACTTTTTTCCCCCAGCTAAAAAGTCTAGTTTAAATTTTTATTCAATAAGAATTGAAAATACTGAACTTAGGACCGATTAAGAAATTATTCCTGATTGAAATTCATTCTTGTTCAGTTAAATTTAATATATCTCACTTAAAATTTTTGTGTTATCTTTTTTCTTACACTGTTTCTTGTCACTAAATACACTAACTGAATCCTGGTCCGAACTTGCAATTTTTGTTGCAGCAAGTTTTAATTTTTTTAGTAAAAAAGAGCGAGAGAGGAACACAACAACATATTCAAGAATTGCTGCAACAAAAATTGCAAGTCTGGACAGGGATTAACCCAAAAACTATGAAATGCTTTTCATTAACCATCGATTAAACGGGCAGTTAATTAATTTTCGGTTAAAAATAAAACAAGCAGACATTATGAAAAATGCCGTCTGTTATATATAGTACACATTTTTCTGCTGTCATTACTACTGTTCATGAAATGGAGTTTTAGTTTTTCGCTTTTTCATTACAAAAATCAAAAGCGTAAAATGGAAACCTTTTGGTTTTTTTTTAGTTTCCTTACTTTGTTGTCTTAACGAAGAAAATTGCTTAATTTCCTTAAAAGTTTCATTATCCTTGCACATATTGTTACTCGTGTAGCTGCTTTTATATCTCTTACTTGTGGTGAAACTTTAGTTGTTTTGTTGTATCCGATACTCGTACAACAACATCAATTCATTTGCGATTGTATTGTATGATGGTATGAATCTGTGTTATGTAAATGGCAATTTTCTTTTTACTCATAATTTATGCGTATCCAATGAATGCGTACCGTTTAATGTTCAAACACGGCGCTGCTATACGGGTGCAATTTTGCTTGTATATAGATGGGAGAATAGTCTGGGTTGTGCTGCTACTCGTATCATGTCTTCATCTCTTTGTTGCCATTAAAATTCAGTTCTTTTGTTGTAATGTGAGTTGTTATTGTGGGTAATTTTTTGCCATAATTCATTATCATAAATATCTTTTTTTTTTTTGCAATAATATTTAATAGTAGTATTTCGATTTTGTATCAATTAGTTTAAAAGGTCAAAGATATTTAGTTTTAGTGCCTTAACGTTTTTTTCTGTTTAAAATAATTTTTATGGGTTTTGCAATGCTTAATAACTTAATTTCAGAAATATGTATGCAATTATGAATATTTTGTAAAACTTTCTGTTTTCTCAATACTTTTTCCTTAGAAATTCGAATGAGTTTTTATTTAAATTAATTAATCCCAGTGAAAAAAAAATGGAAGTAATTATTCCGGAATCTACTTTTTCTCTACTTCCAAAGTATCAATAATAGTGTATTTTTAACTTTTCAGTAATCGATTATTAACAACATCCAGATAATTAATTAAGAAGCTATTTCATTTATGAAAAATTGAAGATCATTTGTAGTTTTCACAAATACTTACGATATGTGTTGATTTTTTTTTTAGAAAAATGAAATCCATATCATGAAGATCTAATACTTTATAAAAAATATATTGATTTAAAAGAAATTTAGGAAAAGAAAAAAATCGGAAAAGATCACATTTACTTAATATCATCAACATGACTTCGAATTTACTGAATACGAATCAGTAAAAATCATTATAAATGATCCAAATTTGCACTACTTCCGGATCACAAGTTCTTAAGAATCTTATTCTTCCATGGAAGCTCTTTTTTACTGGTATTTTATGCTCTTGAAGGGGAACCAAAATATTATACTGGTTTAGTGGAATGAATGCTGCATGTGTTTTTGTGCTACCATTAGCAGCCATGCGTTGAACGCATATTAATTACGAAGCTCTGCTCTTAAGCATGAACTTTTCATGAAATTGAATACGAGAAGTATTATAGTGTTTGCTCTATACTCAATTATTGATGTGCCGGCGATACATACACACACAAATTTTTAAATAAAATAACCCTGTTCTGCAAAAAAAAAAATAAAAAAAGGCGGGAGCAAGAACTTCATTGTGTGATTTTATTGGACTTTTATATGCTGAATCCAATTCTGTTCTCAGATTGTTTCTACCACGTCTGGTTTCTGAGCTATTTTCATTTAAATAAAATACAGATATTGGAATATAAAATACGCATTTTTTACATAAATGGCTTCTATCAGATAAATTAAAATCTTAAAAGCTTAAATGAAATTAAACACTAGTATAATATAAAAAATCAACTACTACTATAATATAGCAGCCTTTGATATAAATTAAAATCTCAAATAAAATAAAACACTATTATAACATAAAAAATCAACTACTTATTAGTAGATCGTTTTATTTCATAAATTTCAGTTCATATTTCTTTGCACCACTTGCCGCTACACCTTTTCTCAATGTGCGCAATATCTCGTTAGAAGCTTTCACCATGCTAACCAGATATGACAAAAGTTAAAAATCTAACTCATGTTTTAGACTCAGCAGTTTTTCTTGAAGCAAGTCTGAGTTTATGGGAGAGAAGGGAAAGAAGAAAGAAGAGGGGTACTGAATTGCTTGTACCGAAAAGTTACTTCAATTCTCTTTTGTTATTTCATTCGCTATATTAAAACAACAGCAAAATTTAACAAGAAACCATCTGTGTTTAAACAAACGAGCAATTTTAAAAGAGAATTGAAGAGAACTGCTTCAAGAAAAACTGCCGAGTCGAAAACAAGACTAAGTGCGAATGCAGGAAGTTATTTTTTAATGGCACGTTACATTTGAGTTGTTGATATGAAAGAATGTATCAATTCTTCGTAACTTGAAGCCCTTCTATTTTCAATAAAATTGTGACATAAATTTTCGAAACATGCCCATGCTCCTCTCTCTTTATTGACCAACTTAGATTTGAGCAATTCTTTATTTGGGGACCCACAAAAAATTTTGATAATTAAAAATAATTTTTTTTTTAAGAAACAAACACAACCCGCAAAGCGATTAGCTTGTCTGCAGAAAACACCCAGGGTGTATGGTGGGAATCGAACCCACGACCTCTGGACTGAGAGACTAGTAGCGCTACCACTCAGCCACAGATCTGCACATTTGGCAACGCTGGTTAGGATAGAAGAGTTGGACAAAGTGCCAGTGTTGCCCGATTTGAAATAAAATACAAATGCGAATACGAAAGTCTTATAGAATAGTTGGACAAAGTGCCAGTGTTGCCCGATTTGAAATAAAATACGAATGCGAATACGAAAGTCTTATAGAATATTAACTTTGTCCCTTATTATGAGCAACCTTCGATCTTCGACTGTAGTCGAAAGTACTGATCGATCGAATTTTCATTTGGTATTACGACGACGAGCATTCGACAAAGAACGTCGTTATTGTGAATAAAATTGCAAAAAGCATCTTAAAATTTGTGTTTGTGTACTTAAAAATAAATATTGTTTAACACTTGAATTTTTAACAATTTTTGATATTAAAATACTTTATCGAAAGCTAAATTCCGTTCGATAGAAAATTCGTTGCTCAGCAAAATTTTCGTTGCATAATATTCATAATATGAATTTAATATTCGATTTTCAATGTTCCATACACAGCGAAGATCGAAAATCGAATGAAACTCATAATAGTGCCCTTTATTTCGCATCGCATTTCATTTGCGAATCGCATTGACTTTCGCATTACAATACAAAATAAATCACCAGATATAAAAATATTGTTTGTTTTTAACAATTAAAAAAAAACTCCGCAAATTGTGATGAAACGTAGAATGGCCCAACGCCTCGATAAACAGGAACAACAAAAATAATTATTAATTATAAGGTTATGATCTAATGTTCGGCTCTAAAATTTATATTTGACTTAAGTTCAAACTTTGGTTCGAAATTTCTAGTTTTTCGGATTTTTCATAATTTAATTTGCTTACAATTGACTTTTAACAAAATATTTTTCATGTTGAAATTTTCTTAATATACTTCTTTTAAAATTGTTTTACCGACCGATTTTAAATTAAACAAAAAATAGTTCAGCTGTGTTACCGCTGTCAGCTGGAAGTCAATTCGTCTGGAAAGAAACAAAGGGAATCTAAAAACTTTGACATAAATAAAAAACTAAAATGCTCAGTAACAGCTGGCTGACGAGTGGAAAGTTTGAAGTCTATTTATTGTTTCTGTTTCCAAAAACTAAAAATTGAAAAATAAATTTTTTTAAATTTTCTCTTTTCACCAACTTAAGTTTTGCAAATTTTGTTATTTTTTCTTGGGAAGATATAAACACGAAATTGGTTTCAGCGACATATTTGGGCATGTGAAAATTAGTCTCAGCGACGGAAATATTGGCGGAAATAGCATTTGCAAATATTGGATTTCCGTATTTCGCAAACATATCCCAATCTTTGCAAAAACATATCAAAGAAATAATTTTATCGAAGTTTTTGTTAAATGTCAATAAGCTCCAAATTCACATTCTATAGTTAACTAAAGCCTGTGGCTTAACTAACGATTTATCTTATAAATTTCATTGGTTAAACCACCATCATTAGTTAACTAAAGACTGTGAATTTGAGCCTAAGACTTACATAAATAAAAACTAATCGCTTCAATATGTTCGTATGATTAAAAAACAGTTTAAACTTGTAAAAATTTAGAGCTTGACCTTATTTGCGTTCAAAAAACAAAACTGACCGCAAATATTTAAAGTTACTTGGTTGTGTTTTTTCCTGTAACTTTAAATAATACAATTGATTTATCATGAGACACATTTTCTTGCGAAATTAAATAAAAAAATAAACTCAACCAATAAACACCCTTCCATCCACACTTCCATAAAAAAATGTTACACTAAGACGTGTTTGGCATTCAGAGCAATTGTCACAATTAAATGTGACACCAACACACACACTCTCACTGACATGCTGGCGCGTATGAAGGAAGGTAAGTGTATAAATTAAGGAAAAAGAATTGAAGTAAAATAATAAAAACTCAAACGCACAAGCACAATAATAAAAGAAGCTAAATAAAAAAAAATGAATAAAAAATCGAAATGGGGACAATGGACATGAACTATGAGGAAAATAAACTTAACTGGTCTGCTCTATCAGTATCAGTGCAATTGATGAGTAGTACTCGTATTGATTAGATGGATAAAATTCTTGAAAAAAAAATTACTCACACCAACACACGCACTCCCTCAATGCACTTTGGACAACACACATGTAACCCACAATAGACTTTCCGAGGTTCACACAAAATATGGAATAAATGAAGACTTGTCAACTGGCAATACAACAGGCTTAAAATAACGTTTAACTAACAATTTATTTTTCTTTAGCCTTAAAGCATATTTTCTCTTTCCCTGACAAGGAGTAGTATGTTTAATTTAATTATAATTTTGCTAATATTATTGCAATTAAGCAACTGAAATAAGCAGTGGTTTGTTGTCACTCGCGTTACGTAATAACATTTTGGCAACAAACATTCAAGTAGAATTATCAGATTCCATTTTGTTAGATCCACTCTAATCGTGAATCCCAAATAATATGCAGTTGCTCTGACTTTGGTCTTCTTTAGTGCCGAGAAACCCACTGATTTGAATATTGTTTGGTCTCTGGTATGTTGTGATGTATTCACGTTTCGTTGACGGGAAAAGGCGTAAAAACTAGTCCGTATTTCCGTTTTACCACGCCAAACGCTACTGAAAAGTTATCACACGATTGTAAATTGTGTTTCTTATAAAGAGTTGTAAAACTTTAAGTTGGCAACACTTTTTTAACTGGCGGCCATTTTGTCAGCTGTCAAGTGATTTATTTATGTTTAGTTTGGTTTGGCATTTCAACATGAATAGACTGACGCCTGATCAACGTTTAAAAATTGTGCAAATTTATTTGAAAATCATGGTGTTGTTCAAAATACGTATCTCGCACTACGCCCATTTTACGGTCAACATAATCGTCCATCGGAGCAATTAATTCGATTAAAAACGGAGCGCACCACGTTTACTCTAAATGATAATGCGCATTCACAGAGAAGTCGTACAGTGCGTACAGAAGAAATCATTGCTGCTGTAGAGCGTAGCGTAAATGAGGACCCGAATCAGTCTATAGAGTCTATAATCAGGCTAAAGATTATTGAATTTTTCGTCCATCAATTGAACAGCCAGATGTGGCACATTTGATTTATTGAAGGAAACGTTTGGTAAGCGCATAGTTTCACGTTTTCGACCCATGCGAAATCGTGCGATTTAACGCCGCTAGACTATTTTCTGTGGGAATATGTGAAGTCACTAGTCTAAGCCCATAAGCCTGAAACGAAGCCACTTGAAGGACAACATTCGCCGCGTTATTGCCAATATACGGCCACAAATGTTGAAAAAAGTCATCGAAAATTTGACCTCCATTGTTCATGTTCTGTAACTTTGGTGAGAACTTCTCGTCTCGAACAGATGCAAAACAAAATTTTCCATCGTTTCTCGAAAAGTGAGTGAAAAGTGTGTCTGTTTCACATGTCGTAAATGATCAAAAATGATTATTTTAGAAATGTGATAATATACAACTCGAAGCCGATGTGAAATCGCAGACGGCGACCAAAATTTACTAGAAGTGAAAAATTTTCAATGACGGCGGCAGAAATACAACTGTCGGCCATACCAAAAAATTTATAGGGCGACTTTGATGTTTTTTGTTTACAAAATTGTTGAAAAAATTTTGCAAAAAAAAAATATTGTTAGATAATTTAAGAATGAATATATCACTTCAGAACAAAGTGCTTACTTTTTCTGCGTTATTGTTTATCGCATTTTGAATACATCCATTTTGTTTAAAATTTTATCTCACCACGTTTTGATTTGTGAGTATATTTGTCAGTACAAAGCGGGAACTTTTCTCAAGAAAATTTTACAGACACACTTTTTCTGTAAA
This sequence comes from Nowickia ferox, assembly GCA_936439885.1. Classification (NCBI taxonomy): domain Eukaryota; kingdom Metazoa; phylum Arthropoda; class Insecta; order Diptera; family Tachinidae; genus Nowickia; species Nowickia ferox. The sequence continues at coordinate 23,947,803 of OW387026.1, forward strand.
TTGTCGAGTAATTTCCTTATGTCACAGCTATTTCTAGCCAAAAAAAGTTACAGATATAATTTAGTGAGAACAGAACGGCTGTCTTTTCCAGTTTATGCCATTTTTGTTTAATTTCACACATTTCCATCGAAAACTTTCCCTACGCGGAAGTTACAAAATATGGGTAATTACGAGCCTGCCATGGCGGTCATATGCCAAGAAGTCATATTTAAATTATAACACCACAAGATTATCTTTCGAATAAAGTAAGTTTCATGTCAATTTAAACTTTATAATATTTTTTCGTTTTAATTGTTTAAACAAATATTCCACCAAAAAGTAAAGTTACCGTAAAATACAGTTTATTCAACCATTTCACATACATACAGCTTAACGGATTTTCTTAGTTAAATTTTTATTTAACTACTTCACGTTGGTTGCTTTAATAAAGAAATTTGTTAAAATTAATCATATGTATGTGCAAATTCACACAAGTCTGCATTTATTCCTTTTAACTTTTTATGTATTTTCCAAATTTATATTGAATCGTGTTTTATATGAACAATGTTTATATATTTGTATTGTTTTTTTTTTGCTCTATTTTCTTTGTGGTTAAAATACCAATCGAATTTGTTACGTATTTAATGAAACGTAACAAACTGTGATGACGACAAGTGACCTGGACACACAAGACACTGCATACATAAATAAACTGAACAACAAATATGTACAACAAATACAAATATACACACTTACATACATTCTGAATCTGACATTTGAGGAAAGAAAGTCACTTGAGGCATCTACTGAAATAAAGTGGAATAAAAAAGCATGCAGTATACAAAAAAAAATCTCACCCCTTCTCTGCAGCATTTCATAAACACTTGTAACTACACACACGTACTAACGTGTAATAAACCAATTCATGGGGTACACTTCCATCAAGAAAGAAAGAAAAGAACTCAGAATATTTAAAGTCGAAAGACATAATGAAATACAAATAGGGAAGTCTGTCTAAATGACTTGGAACATTTTAACACTGAGAGATAATAGAGACGCTACACGTAGGACATTGATTGTGATTACCACTGTCCATACACTTCAATAATATTGTAATTTCATACATGCAAGCCTGCTTCTTGTATCGAGGATAATGATGTTGATGTTAATGATTATGAGTCTGAATACTTGTAGTTGTCAGTAGTACGTACATACATACTCGTATGTACATAAATATGTGCAATCACTTTCTTTACATGGCCTGCTTATATGGAAGGGGGGTTGTTTTTTAAGTAACCTTCTGTCTTCATTGTCCTCATTCTCGCCCTCATCATCATCATCGTGAACACCAGCCATCATTATTATCGACATCATTTTAACAATTGATTCATCTATGTATTTCTATTCTTTCATTCATTCGTTCTCTGTCATTGTCACCGTCTGTCGCATGTTAAGTATCTTGTAGAATGGAGTGCGTTAAATATTTCGTGCCTTTAGCTTTGTTTCCTTTAATTTAATCACCCATAAATACTTTTTATGAGTCGCTGTGAGCTACTTAGTCAATCTGTTGTTAAGTACATTTCTATGCGAATACTCGAGGGAAACCCGTATTTAAGTATTTGTTAAAGTTGATTTTTTTCTATACAATTGCCTCCTTATTTGTTTTAAAAAATTTTTATACTATTGTTTAGTTTTCATAATGCAAGCAAGCGACTTGTCTAGAAAATTTGTATAGGAATCACTCAAGGACAAGACAAGTATTTTTTTTAAAGAAATTGTTATGGTTATTTTTTGCATTTTTCCTTACTCAGTTTTCAAAAATTTGAAACGCTTTAATACATATCGCTCATTTACTCAAGGAACGCCATAACTAAAAAAAAAACTAGTTTGCCAGAAAACGTGTTTAAAGTTTTCAATTTGTGTGTAACAAATTAATGGAGAAAGAAAATTTAGTTTTTCTCTCAAGAGCTGAGTAAACAAGACATTTGTATGAAATCTTTACAATATTCTTTGAGTTATGACGTTCTTTGAGCAAATGAGCGATATATAGTGCAAGTGTATAAAACAATTTTGTGACAGAAATCGCCCGAAATTGTTTTGATTACGAATTTACGTTTCGATCGATTTTTTATTACCTTCGACAGTACCTGGATTCAGCAACTTTTATTACGATAACCATATCGCTATAATAAATATAACGAAAATTTATCGTTTTTGCTATCCAGTTACATATTTGAACGATATTATCTGTCGGATGTTCCCCTTGTTGTGAATGGCGTCGTCGACGTCACATCAAGCCTACAGTAAAAATTGTCACGTGTCTACTCTTTGTCGACGTAAAATATTTACACAAACAACATGAAAATTTCCTGAGTTGATTTTGGTTGTTTTTGTAAAAGTGTCAACACCTTCAATATATACCATTAGTGCTGCCAATGTTTACTTTGAAATACACCTCTGGTGTGATGAGAATACTTAAGTTTATGATACAATTATACAAGGTACTTGCACGAATACAACAAACAAGCAACACCAAGAAACACACGTATTTTGTTGTTAGAAACATACCTATAATTGTCAGAAGCAGATGTCTTTTGTTTTTAAAAATAACAATCACAGGGTAACTAAAGTACAATTGCAGAGGCGGCATTCATGCATGATTATAGTCATTCAGTGATGCCAATATGTGTGTAATACACAGTGGGTAATTTTGACTCTCATCTGTAGACCATGTAATGAGATTTATGTATAATATGTGTGTAATTCTACTTTGGGTTCTATTTCTATTTAATTTTGTTTTAATTTTAATCTACACAAAGCATGTGTAGTGTAATTTTCTTCAATGTGCAAATTCATTGGCAACACTGTAATCATTTTATTCATTTTTGCAGCTTGTAAACAAAGCTTGACAACTTTCTGCATTGTATACATTAACAGGCTGGGCTTGTGCAAGCACCTTGTATAATTGTATCATGCTTAAGTTTCTAAAATGGTTTAGAAAACTAACATTTACCGACCGCTTGTCAAATTTTCCATCCGTATTCTCTCCTACTCGATACATTTTGCTTTTACATGATACGATTTTGTATAATCTACAGCATTTTTTGACATGTCGTAATACATTGTATTACCATGTAAAGACACCTTTAGAGATTAGGAGATTAGTAGCAGATTGTCAACAAGAGCCAGTTGTTGCCGATAAAGGGAAGACAAGCGACAATATTTACTGTTGTCTTGATGTGACGTCGACGACGCCATTCGCAATAATAATATCACAAGCTAAAATGAAAATTATTTTATTTATTTATTTAAGAAATACTTTACAAAGTAAATTTGCAAAGTATTGTTGCACAAATATGGGCGGGGTAGCTATACCATATGCCCAAGATGTTATTAACAGTTTTTTAAAAAGGCTTTGTGACTGACTGTACACGACCTATGCCTTCACATAGGAAGTATCAACGTGGTTGTTAAAGAAATTCCACAAAAGAACCGCAAGAATATACGGTTATCCGTGGCAGATCAGTCAACCAGTGCGAGTGAGACGCGAAACTCTCGAAGGCCAATAAACAACAGTGGCCTGGTTGCACTTAAGAGATAATTGCCAACGACGCTTGATGTTGACTCGCCCAGAGCTGCTTTACGACTGAAAAAAAAATGAAAATTATATTTTTATCTTCATTAAGCTTTTTCCTTATTTCAACATTTCGTATTCGAAGATGCCACATGATATGGAATTAAATAGTGAGAAAAACACACCGCGCGCAGGAAATCGCGCGCATTCATTAAAAATAGGCAATTTCGTGAGTGAGCTAACAGGTCAAAATATTGAAATATTATATTGGTCGGCTAGCTGAACGAATTTAAATTATTTTGAAAACATTTGGGGAATTTTTGTCAAGTGTTTTTATAAAGTCAAAATGCAGCTTAAATCATTAGATCAGCTTAAAATATTTTTGAAGGAAGATGGGAGCAAATTGATGAGACTTTAATAAAATCCTTGTTTTCCTCAATTCCCGAAAGAGTTTTTGAATGCAAAAAAATGTTTTCTTCATAAAATTTAAAAGTGCTGTAGTTATTTGATAAACACAACATATCCCTATAGGAAGCATAAGGCCACGGAGTTCGTAAACGAACACAAAAAAGCTACAGCCAACAGGCTTTGAGATGAGTTGGCGAAGCGTCTCAATTAGGGTATTCCAATAATCGGGTTTTGTTTTAATCGGTTAATCGCTCGATTAATTAACCGATGTTTTGGTTTAATCGGTTAATAATCGGTTATTTTCGGATTAATCGGTTAACCGATAAAAAGCAATTTTAATAAATTTATTAATTTAAATAACTCAAAACACATAAATTATTCATAGTTTTGAGATTTTATTGATAAAAAACGATAACATAGCAAAAATAACAAATTTCTAACTATTACTACGTTTATACGCGGGGCTTATTTGCAAAAGAAACTGATTAACGCACTATTTGCCAATAAAATGTTAAAATGTTAAATGTTGGCTAATAATAAACAAAAAATTCATAAATATTGCACAAATAACCATTAATAGAAAAAAATAATGGCAATAAAAACAAATGATTATTTATTACATTATACATAATTTTTTTGTAAACATAAGCAACATTTCTATAGAAGTGCTACCAAGTTTTTGTACATTTACCATGCCGTATAAACAGTGAGAGTGCGCGTATAAACGTAGTAATAGAAGTTAAAAACTGTTGTGAATTTTAAGGAAAAATTGCGATCTGTTTGCAGTCGTTCGTCATGATGCCACTATGTTCATACGATTGACGATCAGGCAATTATTTTTATGATGAAACAGAATAAAGTCTGCAACTTCAGGAAAATCGCTTCCAAACTAATAAAGCCCATAATAACATCGTCGGCAGTAACTTCAAGTGCTCTCTAATTTTTGTTTTATTTTCTTTTGTGCTTATTTTTCTTTGTAGTTTGGTTTACAAAATTTATGAAATTTATTGAAAGTATGGTAACATTTTTGAGAGAATGAGTACTTATATGTGAGAGCATAAGAAAAAACGCTCTCAAAATAAAATTGATTCTATCTCACGACTGCTATCTGGGGCTGCTTTTTTGTGCCAATTTGTAAGGAAAATGTGTTTATGCCGGTATTCTGTTTAAACATTATCTCACGACTGCTTTCTGCGGCTGCTTTTTACATACATACATATTGAAGTTATTTGCAAGAATTAGAACTGCTTTCAGCTCCAAATGACAAATTCATTTGTATTTTAGAAATAGCAATCTTTCAACGAATATTACTTAAACTTTATTCTCTCAAATTTTTAAAAGAAAACATTAAATTAAAAAAATAAACAATTGTTTACATTTCATTAATTCTAAGAATACAGAGTTAAAAAGCGAGAGGAAGGCAAGAGGAAAAAAATATTTTCAACCAAATTTTATGAATTTGATGAGAATCCAACCTTAAATTGCAGCCATCCACAGTCATGAAATGTGAAATATAATTTCCTTGGCTTTAACAAAGTCTTACTCTTTTCTTGCGTCTAGCTTAAACAAAAAATTAAATCTTATAAATTCCACTTGCAAATACATTGTAGCCAAACTATTCACGAAGCGGAAAGTATAGAATTTCTTCATTTTAGTTTTCTTTTATGTATGAAGCACAATAACAATTAGAAGCAATAAAATTATGTTGCCCAATTTGAAATTAATAGAAGGAGACGTTTGTCATTTGGATGAATCTAAGAGGGTTGTTACAAAAATCTGTGAATCTTAAAAAAAAATTTAAAAAGTAAGTCACGGTTCACACTAAGAAATTTTTGTTTCAGCAAGTGTGAGTTTGTCGAGAAGGAGAGGAAAATGGAGTGAGGTACACGCTGTCATGTACTCGGAAATTCATTTTTGTTTTCCATACAGAAAACATTATGACAGATTTTTTTAACAAATATGTTTTTGAAACTTATTTAATTTGGCTTGCTGAATACGAATTATTTTAATGAAGAAAAAATATGTCTTTCATTCTATTTAACTTTTACGAATTTTGGTATTTAATTTTATGACTTCTGTTGTAGGCCATATTTCAGTAAAAATATTATTTGATTTTTTGAATTTTACTGAATATAAAATAATTTTTTTTGAAGTTACTGAATATAAAATAATTTTCTTTCTGTGTAATTCGTAACTTGTAGTTGTGAACATGAACTTTTTTTATTGAAGTTTTAATTACTTGTTTCCACAACACGGACGGTTGACTTGAGTAGAAAGTTTATATGAAAGTACTCAGTTTTTTGAGCGATTTTCATACAAATTTTCTAGACGAGTCGCTTGCCTGACTTGTGGAAACAAGTCATGTGTATTTTTTTGCTCACAAATTTCAGTTTTTGTTTTGGAAATCGCAGTAAAATGAAAAACAGTGTTAAAGTAAACATGCAAAAAATTCAAGTTCTTTAAAAACAATTTTGATATGAAGCCGCTAAAGAAGAATTTTAAATATTTCCAGAAAGAAAAATTTCAAAGTATGAACCGTGACTGCAATTTTCATGTGTAAGCCCACTTGGACATAACGAAACTTTCTGGATAACCCTCGCATACATTTTTATATATAAATTTTTATGCATGTTCGTATTGTGAGAACTTTAAAGTCTTGTTTATACAATTACGGCAATAAATATTTGTTTGAAAATACTTATCGCTAAATAAATAAAAAACACAAAATTTATGAATTAGAAACAAAACAAAGCACAAGAATAAAAGAAGCTCATTTTACGTGGATGAAAAAGTGTCACATAGAAATGTGCACATTGGGTCTAATTCGTTTAACTCTTAATAAGTGTATAAATTAAAGTTACATTTATTTCATATTTATAATATCATCAGAGGAGATATTAAGATTTTAGAGTCTTCTCAGCACATGACTGCGCTACAGTGGGGCGGAAGTGGTACCATATTTCTTACAATACTGATAAATGTTCATGAGTATGTGTGTGATCTTTCCTAACTAATTTTATTGAACATCTTTTAATTCAAGGCAGGGTCATTAAAAGTAAAATAATTTTCATAAAATCAACTCATTTCATTCATTAGAAAATATTTAAGACTAAATAGTGGGTCAGATCGATGAAATATACGACAAAAATTAGTTTTTTTCTGAAATTGAAAGATCAAGAAAAGAGAGATCAATTTCTGCTTAATATTCAGTGTTGCTGCTGTGGTTTTTTTTTAATGTTTTCGGTGTTGCCGTGGTGAATTTGGAGAAATTCTAGGATTTTGGGGATTTTAAGAAAAAAAAAAAAATATAAATGTAAACTATATATGATTAATTAGTATTAGTGGACAATAAGATATTTAATAATGTACGAAAAAATATTGTGTAGCCTAATTATATACATACATATATACATATCGTTGGCTTAGAGTGTAAGTATGCTAACTTCATCCAAATTTTACTGGAGAGACAAAATACAAAATAGAAATTAGCTTAATACATCAAGTTTTTTCCCGACATGTAGAGTTTCAAATTGAAGTAAATATTTTACTTAGTCGAAAGAGACGCCACTTTCCCTTTCGAACGGCATAAAAGTTTCATGTGTTATAAAAAGTGGATGTAGCAGGTTTACACTCTAAACCGACGATATAAGAAATATTTTTAGTTAATGGTGCGTATACATCATGTAAAAATTCACTTACTTACGTGTAACGTATACGCATGAAGTTGAATTTTATTTCAAGGGATTATTAATTTCATCAGTTGTTACTAAATAATTAAAGCTATAAAATCTCTCATCTAAAAAATGTTCCCTGTTGAGAAGGAACAATTAAAAACTCTTTGAATTACGAACAGAGCTTAAAAGTACTTTTTGAAAAAAAATTTTGTTTTTTGCGAAGGTACTTTTTTGTAAATTACTTTTAGAAAATTTACATTTGTTATTAAAAATAACTTTTTTGAAAATGTAACTACAAAAAAGAACTTCTTTGGAAGCGTAATTTTTTAAGAAAGTATGCTCATTTTAGAAAATCGTAATTTTCGGAAATTTAAGTGTTGAAAAGATTTACTTTTCAGAAGGTATGTATGTTTCTATGTACATATATTTCTTGAAAAAAAAAAAGTTTTTTTGAAGGACTATTTGTTGAAAATTTACTTTTTTTTTAAGTTATTCTTCTTGAATATAAACTTTTTTAAAAGAATTTTTTTAAATTAATTTTTTCAAAGTACATTTTTTGGAGGGCACTTGTTGAAATGGTACTTTCTAAGGTTATTTTTCTTGAATATAAAACATTTTTAATATATATTTTTTAAGGTTATTTTTTTAAGAGAACTTGCTTCTCTTCTTTAACGAACTTGTTTGCGGAGATGCTTTTCTATTAAAACTTTTTGCAAAGGTAATTTTAGAAAAAGCTATTTCTGGTAATCAGCCCGATTCTACATAACAGTTGCCGAGCATTTTTTTCTTTCCCTTGTAAATTTTTAGATAAAACAAAACAGTTGTCTTCAAAATTACGAATTTCTCTTCCCCTTTTTAATGTTTCTTCTCGCCGACTCTTTGGAAAGGAGGATTTTTCTCCTGAAATAATGATTCCTCGTGCAGGGAATATTAAAAATTGGTTTTTGTATGTAATTTCTCGACCTTGTTTTTAATATCAATTAATGTTGTATTATAGATATTGTATCTATTCAGGCTTTTAAGGTCATTCAATTTCTTCAAATGTAAATAAAAGATGTTTTTATTTCATTTTTAATGTATCCGACGTTTCGTTGGGGTTTTCCAACATCTTCAGGGATAATTATTTTATTGAAATATATTTTATCTTTTATTCCAATTTACTTTCAAGTTCTTGAGATGTATTTTACAGGGACATAAAATGTACAACATAAAACACATAACGTAACAAATAATTGCAAATATAAATAAAATAAAATATCACAGTCTTTTCTTAACTTCTAATATCACAGTTGGAATTGTTTTGTTAAAAAATGTTTTTACTTCTCTGCTTGGGAAGCTTTTAAAAGGTATTTTTTGAAGAGGTACTTGATCATATAAATACATACATATTATTTTTTTTAAGAGGCATATTTTGAAAAGATACTTTTTCGAAAAGGTATTTATTGTGGAAGTTACATTTATGGAAACGTACTTTTATAATTACATACTTTAAAAAAAAGCACTTATTTAAAAAAAGTTATTTTTGAAGGACATTTTTTTAAAAAGGTACTTTTTTCAAAATATAATTTTTTTAGAATATTTTTAAGACACTTTTTTAAAAAGGTGCTTGTTTCAAAAAGCTACTTTTTCTAAACAGGTGCTTTTTTAAAAAAGGTAAATTTAAAAAAAGGTATTTTTTTTGAAAAAGGTACTTTTTTCAAAAATGTACTTTTTTCAAAAAGGTACTTTATTTTTTAAATGTCCTTTTTTAAAAAGAAGTTTTTTAAAAGGTTTTGTTTTTAAAAAGGTACTTTTTTTAAAAACGTACTTTTTGAAGATGTATACATATTTTTGAAAGTAGTCTTTTTGGCAAAAGACACTTTTTTAAAAAGGTACTTTTTTTAAAAGTTATTTTTAAGGATATTTTTAAGACACTTTTTAAAAAAAGGTGCTTGCTTAAAAAATTTAATTTTTCAACAAGGTACTTTTTTTAAACAGGTACCTGCTTTTAAAAATGTGCTTCTTTTAAAAGGTACATTTTTTAAAAACGTACTTTTTGCAGAAGTATACATATTTTTTAAATTAGTCTTTTTGGAAAAGTATTTTTTCGAAGAAGTACTTTTCTGAAAAGGTACTTTGTAGAAAAGTTACATTTTGGATACGCATGTATTTTTTTTTGAAGTTTTTTGGACCAATAATTTTTTTTGGTTGAGAAAATAATATTCTTAATAAAATATTTTTATGAAAAAGTGATTTTTTGTAAATTTTATTGAAGCGCTCTTTTGTGATTGTAATTTTCTTGAAATATTATTTCTAAATCAAGCTAAGAATATAAAAAAAGTTTGAAAGCAAATATAGTATGACAATAAAATACACGAAGTCCATGTTTCCATTTCTTTTAAAACACAATCATTGGGTCTCTGGTATGGAAGTAAATATCTGCGATATGATCATTTTATAAGGAAACAGAAATGTTTGTTTAAAAGTTGGCAAATACCAAGGAATTTAAATTAATACGCGCTTCCAGTAAATACTATTTCAGATGGAAGAAGTTAATATTCTTGTTTCAAACCCTTTAAAGCACCTGTTTACATTCATAAGCATGACAATGCTTGCTATAAAATAAAATTTCTAATGAAGAAAAAGAAACGCCACGCAAAGAAATTTTAAATTGCGACTATCGAAATTTTAGCGCTAAAGATATCGAGCCATAACCGCTAAAAAATCTTATGCCCCTATCACGGCTTTCAACTTTTAAAATATTTTGGTTGGGATTGATAAATTTGTATTGCCATTCTCCACTAAATTGACAGTTTACTTTTCAGTTGTATTTTGGTATTGCCATTTACAACTCTGCGTAAGTTTGGCTGAGAAAAATGTTGAGTATACAGAACTGGTTTTTAGTAGTTGGGTCTGTGGTTGGGTTTTTTCTAGTTACAAGTTGGCGCCATATAAAAAGCAGACAAAATGGAAAAATCGTAACTAGAAATATTTATTATGTTAAATAACAAAATTTTCTTAACAGTTTCAGTATCGCCGGTATACCGAGCACATACAAAGATTTCTTTAAATATGGTCTTAGGTGATCCAACAAACAACAAAACGTTTCTTTGTTCTGCCGGAAATAACAAAAAAAAAAAAACCGTCCAAAAGGATTTTTTTTAAAGAATTCGTTCCCTATTTTGATTATTTCTTACCTTGCATCGGTTAGTTCAAGAGGGTTGGACTCACCTTCTTCTTTCGATACGTAGCACATCTATATTTGATAATTTATTTTCGTCGTCTTAAAAAGTAAATCTACACACATTTGCATCTATTTGATACGATTTCTTTGAACTAAAGCACTAAAAACAATATTTTTTCCAAAAATTTGTGTTGATTAAATTACCCTACAAGAAATTAATGACTGAAACTAACACAAACAAAATTTCTTCACTAACGCTGCAGCCACACGTTCAATAAATCGCTTTCAATTTCATCACACATACTGTGTGTCAAAATTCCTTGAAATTGATAGTTGTGACACAAATTGATAGTCCATCGACGAAGATACAACTCAAATTTGTAGCTTCAATCAAGGTGTGCTGTGACTAGCTATTCTAATTGAAAATTAAATTGCCATATAAATGGATGGGTGAATTTGAAAGCAATCTAGTTTTCAATTTAAATAACGTGTGAGTGTATTTCAAATTGAATGGAATTGAAAGGCAAAAATTGAACGTGTGGCCCCCAAGTAACACATTTGCAACAATTTTACATTGCAATCAATATTGACAGTCAATTGACTAGTCATTTGATCGGAAGTGATGATGGATTTATTTATGTACATTTACCAAAACTTTTCAAACATCGAGTTTTATAAAAAAAAAATACAATTCAATCTGTCTGCGAAAATAAAATTTATAAGTGCTAAAAAAGATAAGTAGAAACAATATTAAATAAAATAAATTTACAAAATTTAATTTAATATATATTTCTTTTGAAATTTTTAGATATTTGTAAAAAGCAAGATGCGTTGGAAGTGAAAAGGAGTGAAGAGTGGTAGATACCGCTTAAGTTATTTGGTGTTTTTGTTTATTTGTATTTTTTGTTTTAAATATGTTATTTACTTGTGTATCTTAGCTATTTTTTATAATAAAAAAGCATATAAAATAAAAAAAGTACATATATTTGCTGTCGGTATATCAATCATGTATGATTACTCAATTGTGGGGTATATATTAGTCAATTATGATCAGTCAAACTTGAGTAATGTTTATGCTATCATTGATTAGTAAAAAGCACTGGAGTGAGCAGTTCAACTATGTATATGTTGTATTCATAAGTTAGAGAGAGATGTAACATCACATGTACACAAAAGTTTCCATCACATTTTTCATTTTGCCCTTACTTTGTTCTACGCAAAATGAATATATCATGCATGACTTCCGATCAAATGACCAGTCAATTGACTGATACTATTCTTGTAGGGTAATTACTTTCTGTCAAACTTGATATTTTAAGTTGGCAACGCGATGAAAATTTCCACTAAAAAACAGTTGTGATTCATAATAGTAAAACACAGCTTGGTCGTGTGTAAGTTTGGTCTACTCTTAAAGCTAATAAATCAGTGAATGTTTAAATATAGTTTGAGTTAATTTTCATAAAAACTTAAAATGTGTTTAAACACATTTTCATTTTTTCAGTGGCGAATTAAAGTTATTATCAAATTACGTTGAAAGTACGGTAGCACTACAAGATTTTCAAATATCATGGAAAGCTTTCCAAAGAACAGCTGTTCAATATAAATAAGAAAGTTGATTTATCAATTTGCAGAAAAGAGAAATAGCAAAAAACACATTTTATGATACAAAAAGAGCATCGGAATGAATTTTTCTATTTATATATTTCATGATATGAAAATATATGTTACATTTGTTGTATATTTGCGAAAATTAAACGAAATTCTTTTTAATACGACCACATGATGTTCATGTATATGCATTCAAAAAACACACACATGCACAAAGCATATGGTATGTTTTTAAAACTTAAACAACACTTAAATGCACAATGTTGGCTATTTAAAATTAATTTAATTTTGGGGTGAAAAACAAAATTTTCTGTTTAAACATGATTTAAAAATAAAATACATATAATCATTGACTGATTTATTAGCCCTTAGACGACCAAACTGAATTTAGTTGAGAACCGTGATAGGGACATTCAGCGACAAATTTTTTGCAGTTTGTTTTCTTTTGACGAAAATGGTTTAACGATCGCAAATAATCGATTTTGGTCAAACAATTAAGTTCGAAAATTATGTCGCTTAAGCTTTTTTTATCGGTTACGACTCGATATGTATGTATATTTGTTTGGCTTTTTATAATGCCAACGACCTCACAACATACATAATACAGAGCAAGAGTTCTTTTTGCAAAGATAATGGACTTGAACTTGATTCAAAATTAATCTTAACTTGATTATATACGAATTATTTGCAATTAATTCCCACAAGGTATCAAAAGCAAATAAATAACTTTTTCCATTGCAGCAATAAAATCAACAGATGTTCCTTCAAACTGTTATAATTTCATTTCATAAAGAAAACTTTCGCAAAAATTAGTCATACAAATAAATATTCTATTTTGAGTAAAAGTTAATATATATATTCTTTAACATTTTCCAGCCAATCATGGTTAAACAAGATAAAAACTTTGAAAATAAAAGGAAATCATTTTATTACATTTTCTGGCCATTAAATTATCACAAATACAAAGTAAAAGAAAAAACTAGTGATTTAATTTATTATGACAATCGTTAAAATACTGAGTGAATGGAATGAAATGTCCCAAAGAAGTCATAAAACGAGAATGACCAAATTTATGTGTGTACCTTTGATTCGAGATGGAATCGTGAGCAGTTTGTCACAGGGCACCGTGGTTCCTAAAGGGTGAAAAAGGGGTAATAAATCTGTAACTGTGAAATTTGCGATTCGATAACAAAATATTGTATGAAAAAATTATAAAGGAAGAACTAAGCTTTAAGAATATTAAAACTTGAACTACCCTGGGGAAACACAAGCTGATTTACAGGGTGTCAAAGTTGACTAACTCGGGCATGAAAAACCTTGCTGGACTCATAAATTTTTTAATTATCATCTGATTTTAATGGCTTTAAATTTTGTTGCAAGGCTTTTGAATAGGCAAAAACAATGCAGGTTTTCTTTTATAAAGATATACTTAAATGTTTCAAGGATATTAGGCTTTGAATTCAAAAAATTTGGTTTTTAGCCTCGACTTGTTTCCTGATTTCGTAAATATCTCGGGTAGTAACTGGCACAAATTAAAAAAAATATTTGATAATTTTTGATAAGACCCTTAATAATATGTAGAAGAAGTTTTTGAGTTATTTCAATTGGTACAGCAGTGAAAAATATCAAATAAGAGTGAAAAATGGCTAAATTTTTCACAAAAATAGAGTTTAGTTGTTGTGCGTTTTTCTCAAAAAAAACTTTTTCAACTAACAGTGTTATCTTTCAATATTCCAAAAGAAAAGACTTCAAAAAGGTCTGCTGTTGAAATTTCAAATTGATTAAGACATGCACGCTACATCCAGCATTGGACGAATATAGTTAATTTTTCTATGAAATTTTAAATTTATCGCTTAAGAAAAAGGATTTTCATATCGAGTTTTTAAAATTTCTTTACAAATTAAGTCAAAAACACTTACTGCAACTAATCTGATTCTTAGTAGTTACCTGCTTGCTTAAAAATTTAGCCGGGGGAGCAGATTTTCCAAAAACATACAAATTTTCAGAAGCATTTTATATTTATGCATGAAAATTGTACTAAGCTTAATATTTAAAGTTTTATTTATTTTTTATTTATTTAAGCACATCACTGTCCTTGTATTTTTACAAAATTTTCGTGATATATTAAAGGTTAATTTTCTTATGAATTTTCAAATCAAAAAAATATATGTGAAGAATATATAAATAGCAAATTTTTTAGGTATTTTCAGTCAAATTTATTTTGCAAAATGATCTTAATTAATTAATAATATAAAAATACACTTATTTACTTGTCTACGGATATATAACACACATATGTTACTGATTTGAAATACTACATAAAAAGGCCACAAACAGACAATTCGGGTGAAATTTGGCAAACGTGTACTATTCTCAAGTGCTTACGGCACTCGATATAGAACAAAATTATGAAATATTTCAATAGAGTTTGTATGAAAATAATTTTAATATTAATGCATGTCAAATTAATTTCGGAAACTCGTGCACTCAAAGCACTTGCATTATAAAGGAAACACTTCGAAATGTTTGGTTTAAAACAACTAATTTTTCTCATAATGGAAAAGTAATAGCCCGTTCAGCCTGCCACGAAATCAAGTAATTTCAAGATGAAATTACGAACGAAATTAAACGGGTTCATGCTGGTGATAAATGACATTTGAGTTAATTTCGCAAACATCTGATTCGTTGCGGCATTTCGTGGCACGCTGAACGGGCTATAACCTTCATATGGATTTGATTTTGGTGAATGAAGCAAATATTTTACTCACGCACATGAGCGCTGGTCATCTCTTGTGTCAATACAAATTTAGCGATATCCAATAAATTTAAGAATACCAAATTTTCTAGACCCATAGCAACACACATACACACACACTCACAAGCACACTCACATAAACTCCTGCTTACATAATACACATGTAAAAAGGAATTTTTATTATGTGTATTGGTCATTACGGAAATTATGTTAAGCGCCAATGTTGCCTGCCTTCCTTCTCTGTTGCTTAAAAAAAGAAGCAAAAAAAAAAAACGAAAACAACGAATGTGTAATAAAATAAAGAAGAAACATATCAAGCCATCAATAAATGGTCCATAAGATACATTGCAAACGGATGTACAGATATTTATGTATAAAAAATGACGGAAGCAATCGCCTTTGGGATGATTGGAATTGTTGTGCAAGGGAGTGTAAAAGTTAAAGGCATCTTAGCATCATAGCTGCATTATGCTTCATATACTTACATATATTAACATACATATGCAAGTACACACAGTGACACACACATACACACACACATGTTTATAAAAATATACGGATGTATTTGCGGCAGTGATGGACATTTATTCTTTTGGTTGTTCATTGTTGTCCATCAATAAAAAACACACATTTAAAAGATACAAACTTTAGATATGATTATACTTATGTATAAGTTTTTCTTTATTTTTTCCATTTTCTTTCTCTATTTAAATCTGCTCTCCTTGGGGGAATGTGGATTTTTTTGTTGCTTGTTTTTAAGTTAATAATACAGAGTGTTTTATTTTAGGATAAGAAAATCAAAATGGACTAGACTGGACATTTGGAAATAGCAAGCACTGTCTCTATAAAGCTGAATGCAGATGGCGCAATATAGACACGTGCAAAGTTGCTAACGAAATGTGCCCTTGCTACAGTGATAGGCGCTCAATACAATTGACAAATAGGAACCGTAGGGACATCTCGAGGCTCATTGCAGTGCTGATGGGGCACTTGACGGTCGGCAGACATGCAAGTAGGATATGTCTGTCCTATAATGAGTTATGTCGAAGTTTTCGAGAAGAAAGTAAAGAATAGACAATCTTCCACTTTATTTGCGAATGTCCAGCTTTGCATCTCTCGAGACACAAGTTTTTAGGTAGTCATGTACTAGACGACCTTTCAGATTTATCTGAGATTGGGTTGAGTGACGTTTTGAGATATCTCAGCGCGACGAGTTGGTTCTAGTACCTATCGCTTGACACCGACGAGTGGAGTGGTCTTTTGAAAAACAAATCGTCTAGATGACACTGTGTGACAAAAAAAAATTACCTGGGACGTGTTACTATTTTTCTGGTAGATATTTTCGAGGATAACAACAACCTATATTATATTTCCCAAATACCCTCAAAATCTTCAGTTACGGGTGCACCCCCGGTTTTTCGTACCCGTATGCACTTATCAACCTCTAACTAACTTAAATATAAACCGATTTTAAATTAATAAATGGATTTAGAAAAAAGAGACTAAGACATTTTGAACCAAATACACACAGAGAAAAAACTGCCTAATAGAATCAAGAAGCTTTTCTCTATGAAACGTTTTTAGGCTAAGGGGTATCCCAGCAGAGAGAAGGGAAGATTTTTCCATAGAGATTTCTTATTACTTTTATGTGGTAAATCTTATTAATTTTAGCAATAAGAAAATCACATAAAATTCAGAAGAAATTTTGTTATTCACACTTTTTTACTCAATTTCCGTTATTTTTTGCACCAAAAAAAAAAAATCCATAGAGAAAAACTTCTTGATTCTGTTAGGTTTTCTTATAAATTGTAAACTATAGGGATTTCTTATTGATTTTATTAGGTTGCCTTATTGATTTTTTTAAAAAGTTTTTCCTTATTGATTTTATTAGGTTGCCTTATTGATTTTTTCAAAAAGGTATTCTTATTGTTTTCATTAGGTTCCTATATGATTATGTGTAAAGCATCTTATTAATTTTTTTAATAAGGAAATCTTCTTGATTTTATTAGGTTTCTTGTTATTCTATATCTATAAATAAACATAGAGACAATTTTTTTCATGATCTTTATCGTTTTTGTATAAGCATGTTTGTACAATAATTTCAATGCGGATTCAGGCTGTCTGTTAGCATATTGTTTAGAGTGCTTGTCTATCAGTCAGAAGGTTGCTGGTTCAATACTTGTCTCCTCTCAAGTAATAATATGTATGTATGGTGAGTTAATTAAGAATATAATATAATATGTATGTATGTATGTATAAATAAATAACATCTACATACATACATACATTTATGGTATATAATTTAAATGAAAATACAGAAGTACAAAGAATAAAGACATAAAAAAAATTGTTTTTATTTTTTATTATAAAAAGAAAATAACTAAAACCTAAAACAAGTAAAATGTACTGGCTTCTTGGTCCACGATCGGAATTAAACATAAATAACAAGTTACTATTATATAAAACCGTACTGAAACCTATATGGACTTACTGTATACAATTATGGGGAACCGCTTCCTACTCAAACATTGATATAATTCAAAAATATCAGTCAAAAATGCTTAGATTTATAATAGGTGCTCCTTGGTATATAAGAAACACTTCAATCCACAATGATCTCGATATTCCATACATAACGGATGAAATCAAAATTTACAGCACAAATTATTTGGAAAGACTAAGCGACCATCAAAATATTCTTGCAATAACGCTCTTAGATGACAGTGATGAAGTTAGATCTCCCCTTTAAATCCTAAGCTGTATTAGCTCTGTAAATATATAGATATGAATTCTTTAAAATTTTTAAATTTTTAATTGTTAAATTCAATGGAATTTAACGCTACTGTTATCTATTGTTGAAGTATTTATTAAATTTGCTTATTATTTTGTTGTAAATAGATTGCAAATAAAAATTTCAAAAAATTTTTTTTTTTTATTAGGTCTCCTAATAAAAACAAGAAGAAACCCTTTTTGAAAAAATCAATAAGATAACCTGATAAAAAGTACAAGATTTCTTCTTGATTTTTTTAAAAAGGTTTTTTTTATTAAATTAATAAGATTTCCTTATTAAAAAAAACCATAGGGATATCTTATTAATTTTGTTCTATTTTATGAGGTATTTATTGGGCACTGTTTTCTCTGTGTATTTTGTTTCAATAAATTTCAGATACATGTGTGTATTTGTTCACCAAATATAATTTTTGTGGTTTTTTTGACACTTCTACTTTGCATTCGTTCTTAGGCAAAAAAAAATTCCTTAGAAATTGATGATGAAAGTTCAATTTTTAGACGTATATAAATACAAAGTATAAAATTGGTACAACAGTGATCGCCAAACTTTTACCTTGAGAATCACATTTTTCACATATCATTGAACATTTGTGAAACAGATGAAGTGGTTGGCTTCCCAGTCAAATGCTGTAAGCTTAAATTTTTACAGAACCAATTTGATATCGCACAGACGTGATGGTTTAACAAGGTCACCTACTTGATAACGAGACAAAAATGGCTGCAATGCGATTGTAGGAGTTCTGCAATCCTTAAGGGATATCTTTCGGACAAATATTCATACTTGTTTTCTATTTAATTTTTTTAAAGAAAAGTAACACTCAAGCGATGAATACCTAGTACTATTACTAGGTGTTACCTTCTTTAGGAAAGGGATAGTGATAAAAAAGGTGCTGAGGGAAAAGACAGAGGAAAGCTTCATTCTTTTTACAACTCTCATTGCAGCACATCCTTCGAACTTTCCTACAACAACTGATACAAAAAGACACTAGTGCAGATCAGAAAAATGCGTGATGTTGTTTAATGACTGTCGGAGACCTGGCTCGAATCCAGGACCTTTGGTTTTGTAGTCAACGTGCTAACTACTTCCGCCAACGCTACCCACTGTAATTACAAGTCACTGTTTTGTTGATGCAAATGCTAGGAGGTTAAATCTACCCTATAACGATTTCTGTAGAAGTTGTCATAATGAGCAGGAAGAAGAGAGTGTAGAACACCTCTTGTGTCTCTCCCTCGCTCTCTCTGAAGCAGAAAGTCCGCTGCTGCAGGACAAGGTAGCTTTGTCAAACTGTGACTTAGACCAACAATTTCGTTTATCCGGTCGTCAGATTGATTCAGCACTGAATCGTATGGAGAAACGCAAAAGAAATTACCTCTCTTCAGGTCTCCTTGAATGTAGTTGATCCGAGGCCAAATGGTTAAAACCTTTCAACTGGCAAGTTGCACAGCCTAACCTAACCTTTTGAAATATAAACCAATTAGGAAAGAATTTCCTTTTAAAATGTTCGCAATTCTGATAATTTTTTTAATCAAATTGGAGCAAAATTTAAAGTTTTCTTTATTGACCCAAAGTTTAAGTTTTTCAGGATAAGGCCAATTCTATGCAAAATCGTATAGAATGATAATTATGATTAGCTCAGGTTACACAGATTTCCAGGTTAATGCTTAGAACAGCCCACTTAGGTCCTAGCTGGTACGTACCGTTGTGTTATCTGGAGGAGAAACGTGACGAGTTTATACGCCTAATGTTATAGTTTGACAAGCTTGCCAACTATTTTTTTTTGCATAAAGATACAAAATTTTTCTAGGGAAAAATCCCTAATGTATTTAACAGTAAATGCATTTATATTAACACCACTTGTCAGATCACCCCTGTTTATCTAAATGCCCAATGGGGCAAAATCTATAAACCATATAATGGCTTTAGTCTAATCTACTTATCACTGGTCAAATTGCGGCGTTTTGTCTGTCTTCGTTGTTTTTTATTATTACAAAAGTACGAGTACCATGAACAGTTTGTTGTTTCCTAAAATATTTATTTTTTGTTTCTTTTGTCGTAAACAAAAAACTGTATTAGAAGTTAAATTGTCATTGTAGTGTTAATAATTTGCGAGCGTGTGTGTGTGTGTGTGTATTTGTCCTTGAAAACAACCACTAAAATGGGGAAGATATAAATTTGTATTGAATAAAGTTTAAAAAGTTTCAAATTCCTAGAGGACACTTTTCCATTTAAAAACTAAATTAAATCATTTAAATAAAGATATGAAGGTATCAATTAAATAGGAAAATAAAAAAGTTTAAGGTGGAATTAATTTGAGTGTAAGAAGAATTTTTCAAAGATGGAAGTAGTGGCTTATCAACCTTAGCGAGATGTGTATTTAAAATGTTTCAATAAATCATAAACATATATACATATACATATGTATGTATGTACTTATGTAGATATAAACAATTGCTTGCAATAAAACGCTTCAATTCAAATCGATTAGCTCTTCCTTATGCCTAAATAATTTACCGCGAAATTCTTGATAAAAAATATCATTAAAAGAAATATTGTTTGTAAACAAAAATATGGAAAAGAAAATAAACGTATTAAAATGTTATGAAACAAGCTTCATTGATAGCGGCCAAATGAAAATAAAATAACAAAAACCATTATAAACATTGTGAATCCATTAAAAGAAACTAATGAAATGTTGCTCTGAAATTCACTCGTACACTCATGTAAACATAAAAATGTTGCCAGACTGGCAGCATTTCCACTAATACCTTTGAACGGGAACTAGAATTTGTATTGATGATAGTGAGGTAGTTTACACGAGAGCAATTTTTAAGACGCACAATTTTTGTTCTTTTCCAAATTGCATTAGACTAATTCATCTGGCATAAAATGTATATGTATACACAGCTTTGTGTGTGTTAGTGTTTTTCGTATTCATTTAACATTTGTGGTTTTTTAAGTTGTGTGTGTATTGGTTTTGTGCTGCTGATGCGGGGTTGTAGCTGGTTGAAAAATTATGCCAACCACAAAACCACTCTCTTTGCCTCTCTCACCTAATTATGCCGGCGTAAATCAGCGCAATCAGCATAGGATGCCATGCACTTTTTGCATTTCAAGTAAAGGGTGGGCAAATTTGAGGTTAGGAAGTAAATTGGCTGTCAAATGATGGAATGTCAAGAATTGAGCTGTCATTTATTTAGTAAAAAGTTGGTAAGCTTCAACCATGGAACGCTACATTCTTGAACAAAGAATTTTAATTGTGAAATTTTGTGAATTTTAGTTTGAAAGCCCGGGTTCACGTGCACAAAGCAGAAACAACTGACGGTCTGAAAGATGAAATTCGGCGCTGTATTGACGAAATAAGCGAAGCTTTCTTACAAAATGTTAATTTCACGTGGAATATAGAACATTCCCGAACAATTTTTTTGACGATGTTAGAGCGTTAGGACCAAATTTTATATAAAAAATTAAGTTTTTGGATACCTTAAGATGTGAAGATAGTGGGCAAGTAGGTTGGAGGGAAAGCATTATTTTTAAATCTTACTCTTCTAGAAGCACTCTTGTGACAGTTAGAAAAGCACCGTCAATTTTAATAAAAATTTAATTTTCATATGGGAGCACCCGTGAAGATTCAAAATGAAGGCAGTTACTATCAGAAAAAAAATTTGATAAATGCAAATCTTGGGCATTTTGGGAATTTTTGTGGTATTTTATTGCTTTTTCATGATTCAAATCTCATAAAGTGGCATGTCAAAATATATTCTACTAAGTCCTAATTTACACTATGCAAGTCTTATTGCTAAGCTGATTAGTTTGTTAGGAAAGAGGGACGAGGGGAAAAGAAACGTTACTGTTCCCCTCGTCTCTCTCTCCGTCAAACTAATCAGCTTAGCAATAAGACTTGTATAGTGTAAATATGGACTAAGTATGGCCCAAGGCATATCAAACAGCTACATGCATCAGGCAAATTGCTCATCCGCTGATTTTTTGTTTACACGTTTATAACGAAGAATTCATTTGCCAATTACTTTTGTGCCTTGTTTGATGCATACCATTTTTTGACAATTACTTTGTAAAACTATGTGAGAAGCACAGAGTTGCCACAGTGATTTCTCTAATGCGTGTACCTGTAGTAAATGTGCCTTGGTATGGCCATACAATACTTTCCATTTAATTTTTTCAATCATTTTGTTTTTGTCTCACCCTTTATAACAGACTTCCCTTTAAATCCTTGGGCAATATGCGGAACTCTTTTTAACAAAATATTAGAAATTGTTACGAACATAAAGAACAGAACGTATGGCTTCGTTAGTCAAATCGTATCGTCTTACTTTTGAAGTTGTCGTATCGTTTAAGTTTGGATGTTAGTAAAAACGTTATTGTATTTATCTTTGCTTTATACGTGTGTGTGTATGTATAGGCCGGGGCACATAGAATCCGTCATACGTTAAACTTCGCGTTTTTCAATTGACAGCTAAGTTGAAGTACATCATTTCTTATGAGATCTGTTACATTCAATACGTGTCCGTCAACGCAAAGTACAAAAATCTGTCGTCTTTTTGCGTAAGGTGAGTAGTTTGACAGATATTGATTGGCTTTTTTGTATGTTATGATTTAGCTTTTTGTGTTTTGTGGTAGCAAAAATTCAATAAAACAAAAGAAATAAACGAAATAAATAAAAAAGTTGAATTTAATATATAAACTTATTGAAGTGTTTCAAATACTTGCGTCAATAAAGTACTCATTGTGCCAACCTTCTCCGTCGTTGCGTTAATGTCAGTTAAAGAAGGCGAACTTTAACGTATGCTGGATTCTATATGCCTGGATCTTAAGTAAGCCAGGAGTTGACGTAAAAATCTATTTTCTGCAGATTTTTCGTAGCGAAAGTTGCCAATACATTTTCAATAAGCATCAACATATTTGTTAAATGATACGGATTTTGTCAGCTGATACGCTATTACTTATTGCCTATTGTGCTAATGGACAACATTTATGTACTTAATTCAAGTGTTAAACATCTGGCAACATTTATTTACATTGTAAACCGCAGTGGCTTCAAAACAGAATGTCTACAAGTACGACATTATCGTGATATTTTTAAGTGGCTGTTACACGATACATTTTCAAACTTATGACAGCGTAAGGGAAGCAAATTATACAATCAAATCTGTTGCATGTATAAATAAATAAACATTTAACAATCAATGCATTCGTCCATTGGTTGAGCCATTCATTACTTTGGTGGTCGTATTAAATGTTGTGGTTTATTATTTTTCTTCAAACTTTTGGGTGGCCAAATCAGACTTCTGGTCATTCCTTATACATATTTTCATTAGGAAATCGAAACAAAAAATAAATAAAAACACCAGTAGTCGGCCAAGAGTTTTGTAGTTGTGATATGGTCTTCTTTCAGATATTTATTGTTTTTAAAGAAGACTTAACATGACAAAGACCCTTGAAAAAATGATAAATATTTAAATATTTGGATATGAAACCAGATTTCAATTAAATTCGAGGAAAACCAAAATATATTTTAGCAATTATGTATACATATATGCAAATATATTAAGCTGGGTCACATTTTATGTACGTATGTATATAAAAAATTTAAACCAACACCCCCACAGTGGGATGGCTTCATAAATTTTTGTGCAAAAACTATATGTTTTCGGTAAAATTAGTTGCATGAGACTTTTTTTTATTTGTCAATAGGAAGCGTGAAGAAAAACCAGATAAAGAGGCTACTAAAAATTTGTCAATGATTTTTTGCATTCTGTTCCTTTCTCTACAGCTCTGAAAACATTTCATGAAGATTTATTGAAACTTTCATTGTTTCCCGTTTAGATGAAGGTTGACATAGCTGCAACTCGTTTCCTGCGAATAGTGTTTGTAGGCGGAAAGTGGAGAAAGGCCTGCGCGGTAGTAAAAGTCGCACGTAATGAGAATTGAAGCCACAATTTTAAGTCTTCTCTTTTACATATTTCTTTTGCTCGTATTTTTGTAAAGATATGTATGTACCAGCAGTGTTGCTAGTTAGTTAGTGGTATTCAGTGAATTTATAACTTGCATAAAATAAACAGTTATAGTATAAAAATTAAAAAAGAAATTAAGTAAGAAGAGAAAAAGAGTTACTATATTTTGGTGACGAATTAAAAAAAGTAAGACTATGTAATTAATTCCTTTATGGCAACACTACTACGAATGAACGAATAAAAAAGCATTGATCAAATAAATATAAAAAAGTCCCCTGACTGTTGCGACAAAAAAGTCTTTATGTAAACGCGCGTGGCTTTAAGAAGAGACTCCAACTGAGAACGCATGCGTTGTCGCAGCTACGTCACCCTTCATCTAAACGGGTTTCAAGACTAGAGTGCGAATGGCAATGGAGTTGCCAGACTATCAGCTGTATGACAGCTTTTTCTCTGTAGAAAATTGGAGCTTTGAAATACAGAAATAATCAAGAAACCCACCATTCGATATATTGTCATAATTATACTGTAAGTGAAACCCATTTGCTGGCGGTTAAGCGATGTCTATATGCTGGGTTTTGTATGAGTTTCTAAACCTGCTACGCTTATTTTGCTTTTGTGATTTTCAAAAATATTATTATTTGTGAATTCTCAAATAGTTTTTGGAAGTTTTTGCATTAGATAAGAGGTTTGTGACTGTTCAAAATGTGTGGTTGAAGTCTACTGACGATTTGTTAAAGCACCAATGAAATGCATATAGAAATCGCTTAACCACCAGCAAATGGGTTTCACATACAGAAATAATTTTTGCAAGAAAGTAAAGGATGAAACAGAATACATAAGTGTGAAACTTCAGGCAAAATCGCTGTGAAGTTAATAAAGCCCATAATAAAATATACGGCAGCAACTTCAAATGCTCTCTAATTTTTGTTTGATTTTCTTTTGTGCTTTTTTTTCTTTGTAGTTTTGTTTACAAAATGAATGAAATTTATTGAAAGTATGGTAGCATTTTTGAGAGAATATTTATTTATATGTGAGAGCATAAGAAAAAACGCTCTCAAAATAAAATAGATTCTATCTCACGACTGCTTTCTGGGACTGCTTTTTTGTGACAATTTGTGTGGAAAATGTGTTTATGCCGGTATTCTGTTGAATCATTATCTCTCGACTGCTTTCTGGGGCTGCTGGTTTGTGTCAATTTTATTTAAAATGTGTTTATACCTCAATTCTGTTTAATCATTAATTAGTATTTCCAGGAAATAAAAAAAAAACACCTATAGTTTATCTAAAAATATGTAAAATATAGTAGAATTGTTTTAAATTTATATTAATTTTATTTAATAATATTTTTAACTTAAATTTAAGCACATATTCATATACATATAATATTGTGAATGAGAATATGTTTGATAAATTAACATTATTTCAGTTTAATTATTTACATTCTTACATTAACACTTATAGTTTTTTAATAACTTATCGATTTAATTAAATTTTGTTATATTAATTAAATAATATAGGATTTATTACATTGACGATTGTAGTTTGCGTACTTTTTTTATTTATACTTATAGAACTAAGCTCTTTGAAATTTTATATATTTTGTTAAAATAACATAACGAGTTGATGTTTTTTGATGTGAAAATGTTTATTTATTGTTGGTTGGTTGTTCGTGGCTGCTTATGCAGCTCGTCTGTACACCGAAACTACAACTCAAGAAAGATTGTAGGAAAACTTCTAATAAATTATTGACATTTATGAAGCTAAAAAACACAGTATTAAGCAGAATATCTTTTTAAAAAAACAACAAACAATATTACTTAACATGTGTCGTTCTCTATTTTATATTTGTAATAACTTTTTTTGCAGATATTTCTTGGTATCAAGTTATAACCATCAAAAAAGCTTAAGCGACATATTTTTTGAACTTCGTTTTTTGACAAAAATAAAAATTTCGTAAAAAAATTAATCTTGAAAATTATGTTGCTTAAGCTTTTCTGGCGGTTAAGGCACGGTATGTGTTTGTAGTTTTGTAATTCTCAATAATTTATTGGGAGTTTTTCTACAAGCTTTTTTGAATAGCGATCGAGGACTAATGATGAATTGCCTAAACACCAACCAAATGCTTTTAAAAATGCTTAATCAACAACAAACAGACTTTTTTAAATTCGTATTCATTTTCACACGCATTAAATAAAAATAAGAAATAACAATAAGTATTTCATAAGTTTTTCATTTAATATATAAAACATTTTTAACACCAAATCATTGTAAATAACAAAAATTAAGCATTAACTTAATACAACCTCTTTTTTTTAATGATTATCAAATAAATGTTAAAGCAAAAGGCATTAAAGTGGAGTGTTTTTTAAAAAAACCAAATTCTTTACAAAATATGATTTTAAAAGCCAGTTCTAAAATGAAAACAATTTCAAGTAAAAAATTTTACAAACATTTAGAAAAATGTGTTTATGTAAATACTCTATTAATTTAGCAGATCTTATTTTCATTACAGTGCAATTCTTAAGATGTTTTCACAAGATTTGTATTTTTTAAAAGATAAAATGCTTTATTTGTTACGTTTTGTTATAGCCCGTTCAGCGTGCCACGAAATCAAGTAATTTCAAGTTGAAAATACGAACGAAATTAAGAGTGTTCATGCTGGTACTAAATGACACTTTAATTAATTTCACAAGCATCTGATTCGTTGCGGCATTCATTGGAGCTATATTTTAAGTTGAATAAACCTTTTTAATATTTAAATAAACTTTTCACATGACAATATTTTTCAATATAATGGTTTTTACTCATATTTTTATTTTATATCGAATTAAAAATAACAATTTCTAACCAAATTGACGCATTAAACTTTTGTTGTTGCTTCGCGTGGTTGTAAATATCTTCATGGTTGGAAAAAAAGGAGTTTTTCATAGAAAAACAGCGTTGCAATTTCATATTAATTTTGTTGAAATTAAGTAAAATGGGTTAATTTGGGATATGTCAAAATATATGGGGAATTATTTAATTTCAACTTGATTTCGGCCGAAATCATGAAAATTATGGATTTCGTGGCACGCTGAACGGGCTATTACTTTCTCTGAATTCTAGAACTCATTGACTTCAAAAACTGTTAAAAGGCAACACATTATAATAATAATATAAATGCCTGGTAACACTTGATCTCAAATGCACTTTTCGTTAGTTTTATTCAAATTAAATTTTGATTGCTTTACATTTATAAAATATTTTAATACATTTGAACTTTAATTTTTTGTTAAATCTGTCAACAAATAAGTTTGTTTTTATTTTCATTAAATAAAATCGACAAAAAGAATTTTATATTTACATATGTAATAACCCATCAAATCCAATACAATAAGGAAATTTAAAATACAAATTATTTATTAGATTTCTTGAAATATTTTTATAAAGCTTCTATATACATATTCTTTCAAATAACATCCTTTTAGTAACAGAATTGACAATTAATTGCAATTATCAAATATCAGTGTTGCCAGATCTCCGCAATTTCCAATAAATTAAAAACAAACAAAATTCCTAGGTCCCTCGGATTTAATTATAGCCAAACTCCACTGCATATTATTTGGAAATTTTTCTGCATTTTTATTTTGGAAGTTATTTCACACAAATCTTAAGGAAATTTCAATTGAGCGACTTGAGAGCAAGCAGTGGTGGAAAATTTTCAGAACCCTAAAAATTAAGAACCGTAAAATGTTAGAGTACATAATTTGAAATTTATCATTTTTGTGAATTAGTTTCGCTTTATATTATTAGTTTTATTAAAAATTTTGAATATAATTCTGACTTTACCCGCTAATTAATCGGTGCAATATAAATTCTTGTTTAGCACTTGAGTAGACCATTGTGCATTTTTCAGATTTAGCGACAGTTCGGGTATTTTACTTGTGTATTTACGACACCAGAGCGCACTCTAGTTATTAGGTATTAATAAGTGCTTTTGCTTCTGATTCTGAAAATGCAAACAGTTGCAGTTAAAGCGAACGCAATAAACGAAAAGTTATACACAACAAAGAAGTCGACATGTTCGAACAGTTTACGGAAGTTAAGTTTTCGTACTATATGTTTTTTGCATTTATTTTTTACTTTCTCTGTTATTGTTGTACTTATTTAGGCTTATCATAAATAAAATTTCACATGGAAATTTCGGAACGTGTGAAAAATCGGTATCAAAAAACTTCATACGATTGCGAAATAATCTGACAATTTATGAAAAAAAGTTATTCACATAGATTTGTCTGTTGGAAAAAGTGGAAATATGTTAGTTTTTAATTTAATTAGAATTGATTAAATGAAATTAAAATCCTTGTGAACGAAAAATTTGATTCGCAAATTTTCACATGTGGATAAGGTTGATTATGTTGCAAATTTAAGTATTTACTATTTTAAGTTTTTGTTGCTGCTTAGCCAAATATTGTTAGTGGAAAACTATTAGTCCTTGTGAATTATGCTGAAAAGATTAAAACAATGTGATCTTTTCTCTATCTGAAAAAAAAGTGGGGAAAAATTTGTTTGCACAAAGTGATACTGAAACTCAACAGAGAAGTGTGCATTAATTATATCTGTGGCAATAAATAATAATGGCTTAAGTTGACATAAGTGCTTTTTCATTTTATTGCATATTCTTATTCTCTTCTTCAAGATCTATCATTCAGCCAAATTTCAATTATAAAATGTTATTATCAATAACAAAAATTAAAATATTAAAAACCCCCGATATATCTAGAAAAGATGTGATATCTTCTAAACAGTTCGACGATTTTCTTAAAACATAGCTAAGAACCCTCTTGATCAAGTCACCTTTCAAACAGAAAAAACTAAATCAAAATCCGGCTTGCTGTTTGGTCTGTTTGTTTGTTTGGAAACATTTTATGTAAAAAAGTAACACAAAAAAAGACAAAACCCTTAATATCTCAAAACAAGAAATTTCGACTTAAACCATTATTATTTATTGCCACAGATATGATTTTCGAAAATTGTGAAAAACGACATAAAGTTAAAAAGTGGTCTGTATGACCTACTAGGGTGGCTAGACACATTCAGATTATGTTGCCAAATATTGTTAGCGAAAAATTAGGAGCCCGGAATGAAGTGAAACAAATTTCTTGAAAATGTTCATAAACTCCATAATACCAGGGTTGTATTGTCTCAAAAATCGCACGATTGTGTAGGATAGTGTACCCAACCTTTAGCCGCAACTTATGGCCTTTTCTATTTTAGAAAAAATGTTACATTTATTGCACTTTTCACTTAAAATTCGCAATAAAATGATTTCTGAAATATAAATTTTATTAGAAATTATTGTATCATCCCTTAATAGCTTAAATTGTTTCTTTAAATGAACGCTAAATTTTATTTTTTTTAATAAAAAGTTAAAAAATGTTACACTTTTTCCAGAAAAGAAAAAGCCATTAGTAGGATAAAAAAACTTTAAGGCTTAATTACTCAGAATTTTCTTTTTTTTTTGCACTTGTACCCCTTTGCTTTCAAATCACTCAATTAAGATTGCCTGATGGTTATACGGACAGCTTTTTGTTGTTTTTAGTAAAAATTTCAGAAACCTTTCTGACACAGTCTCTCGATTGAGCATTTGACGATGCAACTCTACTTTGCCTAAATTCATATTTCTTTCAAAGTGCTTTAGTTGTTCATTTTTATTTAGAAAATTTGTATTTGCATTTCTCTTCCCTAAAACTATACTTTTGACTTGATTAAAGTTTTATTAAAAACATTTTAACATTTAATTGACAGCACTTGAACTTTTTGCCTTAACAGACCAACCTAAATTACGACGCAAAGCGCAATGTAATTTATCGGTTAGCTTTACGCTGAAATGAGTAACCTAAATTAGAGCGTTAACGGTGCGCCAGAAACAGTAATGTTTACTCACTTTGATTAATAAAAAACTCTAAATAGAAATAACAAATAAAAATAAAAACGCTAAATTGACTTGAAAGTAGCTAAAGTTACATTACTTAACAAAAACAACAGTACTTTTGCAGCCAACTTCACTTCTTTACGCGCTGTCAAAATTGGATTTTCCAATTGCAAAGCGTTGACGCCGCGTTATTTCGGTTCTCAAATAACGCGGCACATACAAAATGTATGAAATTTTGTATGGGCATGAGAAATTTTGACAGCCAGACAACGCTTTGCGTCGTAATTTAGGTTGGTCTGTGAAGCATCAAACACATTGGCCACAGTAGACAACCGACTTCAATATGGCAAAAATACACCACACATATGAGAAAGATTATTTTGAAAACAACAAGGCAACACGGCGTCAAGTTGCTGTCCGTGGTCATTTTGTCGTTGTAGTTCAATTAAACTAATTTCGAGTTTTAGGTTAAATTAGACGTCTGGGCAACACTGTATTTGATGATAGGTGACTTGCCATAACGCCGCAGCCATAACCATATAAATCAATTGAATTTTGGTTTTTGTTATGGCTATGGCAATCTGGTATGACACTTCTAATTTAAGCATTTGTTGGCAACAATGAACAAATAGGTATAGTGCTGCCAATATACTATAAAATGAATGATAGCTCACAGTTATTTCACAATCCGCTCTGTTCTGTAAACCGAATCCGAGCAAATTTCTCGTTTTCAAAACAAAATAAAAGTTTTGGTGTGTTCTTTAAACCGAATTCACATGGTTTTACTAATTTTTAACTTGAGTAAACATACGAGTATATGGTCGAAACTAAATCGAATAAGGTATTATTCCAATAAATCACAGAAGAAACATGAAAAAACAATTAGCATTAACAATTTGAGATCTTTAATGTCAAATTATGACCAAATTACATGCAGTTTGATACATTTAAATATACAAAATTGGTTTAAAAAAAACTCTAAAGCTTGTTTTCAGCTCTTTACTCCAAGAACAAAGAAAAATTATTTGTGTGAATAAAAACACTTTTTTTGTCAAATATTTAGAGCCGGGTATTTTAAATGCTTATTTTTTATTTAAAATGTGATTTCTTTTATTAAGAACTGACTTTAACGTTAAAATATTTTATTCAACTTAATTTCGAATGTCACCAAATCGAGTAATTTGTAGAACACCAAATAAACATTTACTCGTTTTTGAAAATTGCTCGTTTTGAAAAACGGTCCCGTTTACAGAACAGACCCGATTATTTAACAGAAAGAATTCATATGAAAAAATTAAATTGATTCATTTTTATAACTTTACGTTATATGAGTATACAATTTAAGTAAATTTTAAAAGAATAATTTTACTTTTACAAATGTGAAATATTTGAAGGTGGCCCCACTGAAATCTGTATTTACACTTTCATATCAGCTGCTTATTATGCTGCTGTCGTCTCCAAAAAAAATAATAAGCTGGCTACAAAGCGACAATTGCATGTAGCGGCATTTGAAGTCGTGTAGCCTGCTGTAGTGCATGTGTTGAATGCATAAGACTTTTATTTTTAAGATTAAAAGAAAATTAAATAATTTAATATATCTATACATATATTTTTCAATACATCCATATGTACATACTTCAATTTGCTTTTGTTTTCTATTAATAATTTTACATTGTTTTTGCTGATTATGATTATTTCAATAGGTATAGATTTTTTTTATTATTTTATGTGTTTCTAAAACTAATCAACAATTAAGCGTGTTATT
The DNA here is from genome assembly GCA_936439885.1 of Nowickia ferox. NCBI lineage: Eukaryota > Metazoa > Arthropoda > Insecta > Diptera > Tachinidae > Nowickia > Nowickia ferox. The sequence goes on from OW387026.1 coordinate 23,979,403, forward strand.
TTTAATTGCATTTTTTTTTAAATTATGTTTTATTAAATTTTAACTTATTAAATGCATTGCATAGTATACCGGGTATTTATTTTTTCTTTGGTGTTGAAAAGTCAAACATATGGAAAATAAAATTAAAAACTCAAAATGTTTAAAATGACAGAGCTGCATTTTCATTTTAAAAGATATGCGGCTGAAAGTTGTTTGAAAATGAATGTCAGAATATTCTGTCTAACATGTTTATTGTCTTCTCTTCTATTGCTGCTAAGGCAGAAATTCATTACCTCACATAATCACATGACTTTTGAGAAAATGCAACTCTGATGTAACGAGTTGTTATTGTCCTTTGATTGATTTTTATAAACTCCATTAGGTCAGAGTTGCATTTACTCAAAACTTGTTTGGCTATGTGGGATAGTTAATACCAACATTTAGCAGATACTAGCTTTCATGCTTAAAGCATCGTGCTAAAAAAATGTCATGGTGTAAGTCCAGTCCTAAAATTTTTTATGGAACAATGATATGTAATTATGTAACAAGATTTTGTATTTACGATATTAATTCATCTCTTCACCAATCGAACCTCAAGAAATTTAATTCTTTAGTTGAAACAGGGTGACGCAATATTAATCATTCTATTGGGTGTTGCTATTATTTTTTGCAAGTCATACGTAAATCATATTTGACATTTGTGAACCAGACAGCTGCAGTACACAAACTGACAACCAAGGCACGCGCTATGCTCCGTCAGACCGTGGAATAATTGTGGTGGTGCTAAGGCAGCGTGAATTTCGACGTCGATTTTCTAAGCATTTCTCGGCAAACATTCCTCCGCTTATCTGCTCGACTCAAACAGGCTGGAACCACAAAATACCTTGCAAGGCCGCCACAGCATTAATCATTCTGAATGAAGAAAGAAAAACGAAGAAACATAAAATTAAACCAGTGGACTTCTGCAGAGAATTTTGGAGAAAGACTTACACGGGTTCCTCTACAAAGTGCAAACAGTGCATCAGTTAATGCCTGCTGACTATCAATCGTGTGTGAATTTCTGCAAAGCCATCCTCAATCTAAGCAACGCAGAGGACGATTTTGAGTAAAAAATCATCCAGCTGTTATTTGCCAGTTACACTCAGGATACATAACTTTCTAGTGGAGTGGGCAGCACAATTATCAAATCGATTATGAGAAGGGAAAACCTGAGGAAATTAGTGCCCATAGGTACACCACAGGGAGGAGTTATATTACCTCTACTGTGGTTGCTGACAATGAACGCAATTCTTAGGCGTTTTGACAGAAGCGGCTGGAAGAGAGTTTGGGAAAGTTTCTTCCCACTATCAATGAATTCATGTATATGGAGTTGGAAGAGCTATCCTAATGGGCCACCGGCAAAGGACTGGGAGTCAACCCAGCAAAACCTAAGATAGTTCTCTTTACCAGAAAATGCAAAACAGATTGCTTTGTACTGCCTATTATGGGAAGGGTAGAGTGAAGACTAACATTGGTAGCGAAATACTTGAGTGTTTTCCTAAATAGCAAGCTTTCTTGGAAAAGAAACACGCAGGAAAGGCTAAAAAAGGACTCAATGCCTACTATGCATGCATGAAAGGAAAAGTGATAGGAAATTACTTGATAAAGTTCAGAGGTGTGCCTCGCTTGGCATCACATCTGCTCAGAGGAGCACATCTTAGACTGCCTTAGACGTCATTCTTTATCTACTTTCTATAGCGGACTCGTTTAAGCAGGTTTGGTGAGGACAGGTTACACATCAATCTTAAATAAGATCAGTTTTAGTGACCGGAGGTCCGCTTTCCCTGGGTTCACGGTGTATAGTAGAACATCCTCACTAGGGAAGGCACAGGAGCTGGTGTCTATATCTTGGAAACTAACATTCGTAGGTCTTTCAAACTGTCGAATGAATGCAGCGTTTTACAAGACGAGCTCTTAGCGATCCTCAGGCCCACGGAAGAAGTGGCCAGAAATGTGGCTGAAGGCAAGATGGTAACCTTCTGCGTCGACAAGCTGGCAGCACTAAAAGCTTTCAAGGGACACAATGTCAAATCGAAACTTGTTAGTGATGATAGGAGAGCCCGCAACTTGCTGATGGACAAATATGGTATCAGAATATGTTGGGTTCCTTTCTACAACAGTGTTGAGGGAAATGAAATTGCCGATGAATAGGGTCGGCGTTAGATAAGGGAATGTGTGTCAGATAGGTGAGATAAGTGATAGGTCGTTACTACAGGGAACTCAGTAATTGAGTGAAGAGTAGGACCAAGTGTTCATGGCGAAGTAGGGAGGATTGTGGAGTCTCGAGAGATATGTGGCCAAAACTTGACTTAGGAAGATCCAAACTGCTACTTGATATGAATAGGAAGGCGATACGAGACGTGATAGGCGCGTTGACTTGTCACTGTTCGGTCAGAGCAAGAACCAGCATTTAGAAAACTGGCATTTCAGGTTTTTGTAGGATAGACGAAGAGGAACCAGAAACAGTTGAATATATTATCTGGGCTTGCCCGAAGCTGCAACACAAAAGGCCTATAGCTGAGTAGACGTTTCCATGAAAGCATTAGTGATATCGCTAAGTGTAAGGCGATCCAGTGGCTTAACAGAGAATTGAAGCTCTTCTGGGTACAAATGGGGTTCAAATTATTATTAATGGGTATCACAATGAACCCAACTGGGTCTCTCTGGGTCTAACCTAATGAATTGTCAGTTACCGATTGCAATAAAATTTTCACCAAATGGCAACGCAACTAAAGTATGGTTGCCATCCATCCAACGATTCACAAGTTTTATAATAATTTTGATGACTGGACACAAATCACAGTGGTATCAACAAAAATTTAATTATTTGCAATTGCATTAGAATGCAGCCTTAAGCGTTTTCATTACTTAAAATGGGACAAGTTACGCCACTCGATATTAAAAGATATTAGAAAAAATTCTCTTAAAATCTATAGAAATATTACAAAACTTTAGTTCGATATCAAATGGCGTAGTTTATCTCTCAGTCTTAGATAAAACGATGGACTGAAATATAAAAAAAAATTCAAGAAGCTTAAACCCAACAAGACACATTTTTTTTTAGATCTTATATCTACACAAATTTATATTTGGGAGGCCTGGCAATTTATTATACAAAAGTAACCATTAAAAATTGTTGGCTATAAATCTGAATAACAATCGGTTCACTAACCGATCTAATCGATCTGGTGCGAGTACTAAATGACGTTTGAAAAAAAATTGAATCACATTAACAATGTTGCATTATCAATAAATCTATTAATTCATTACTGATTAAAAAATTGACACTGAAACCAAATGTTAACATTATAATTTGCATCACACTCACACTAGTTGCTATAAATTTCTAAACCAAGTTAAACTTTAAATACATATAAATTTATATAAAATACTAAAATTCTTTTCTCACACACAAAAACTTTTATTTACGTATTCCAGCCTTTGAAAAATGCTCTCACCTGATGCTGTGCAGTGCAGAGCGTTAGCATGTGTGAATTTCATTGCAAATGAGTTCAAGTGAATTATAAAAAAAAAATCAGCGGATGCACTTTTTTTATAAAGGGTCTTCCAATAGCGGCCTTGGTCATTGGAGACATCTGATTGTAATTATATTGTTGAATGAAACTGCATCTGTCGAATTGGCTGTGATTTATTATTTTTTTTTATTGCAATATGTGCAATATATGAAATGGTTTTATAAAAATTGGTATTCTGTGCGGGCAACATTATAAGCAGTTCGCCCCTTTTATGGTACCGAGCGATATACATAATGGAAATTATTTTTTTCAAATATTCGAATAACATTTTGTTTATTCAAGTAAGCGAATAAAATTTATGAATAAAATAAATGTTTGATATATGTAAATAATCGAATAAATTTTTTTATTCGATTAATCGAATATATTTCTCATTCGAAATCGTAAACCACATACATTTTTCTTAATATAATATAAAATTTCTCATTTGAGCAATCGATCAATATTTTTTATTCCATTAATCGACTAAAAATTTTATTCGAATAAGTGAACAAAATTACTTTATTTGAAAATTCAAATAAAGTTTTTTATTCCAATAATCGAGGAAAATTTTATTCGAGAAATCAAATAACATTTTGCATTCGAATAATGGAAGAAAATTTCATACACTCGAATAAAAAGAAAATTTTAATAATCTAATAATATGTTATTCGAATGGAAAATGGAACGGCAATTTTTTTTTTGAATAATTGAATTCATTTTTTAAATTTTCTATTTCAATAAACGAAATTATTCGAATAATGGAAGCCAATTATTTCAAATACTCGAATAATTTTTTTTTTCAATCAAATAAGCGAATAAGTTTTTTTATTAGAATAATCGGATAGGATTGTCTTATTCGAATAAGCCAATAAATATTTTACAAGAAACTCAAAACAATGTAAACCTTTTTCTATTCGAGTAATTGAATAAAATTTATTTTAGTAATCGAATAAATTGTTTTTTTTATAGAATAATCGAACTTTTATTTCATACCAAAAAATTAATGATTAAAAGTTAAAATACGATTATTCGAAATATTAGTCGCTTTCCACTCGAGTACTTAAAAAATAAACTATTCGGTATTTGATAAAATAATCGAATAAAATTTTTAAGTTTTTTGACTAATCATGTACATAAGTTTTCACCATTTTCGAACAATCTTAAACTCGATAAATTGCTAACCTTAGTCCTTCGAAGAATTGAAAATTAATTGTTTGAATAATCGAATAATAATCGATTAAGAATTACAATACTGGCGATTATTCGAATAAAAATTTTTGTTTAAGCCATAATCGAACAAGTTGGATATAAAAACAATATGCTTTAAATGATTTCACACTTTGGTTTATTCAAAATAAAAATCTTTTATCAAGTTTTATTCGCACAATTTTCCACTCGATCGCTTTACCATATAATATCCAAATATAATGCAAGCTATCAATATTCTTTTTAATATCGAGTCTTATTTCTGCAGACAAGCCAGATCGGCTTCGCAAGGTCACTATATTTTAATAATTCATATTAATATATCCAATAATAATTTCATTGTAAGCGACATGTTATTGAAAATAGACTTTTTTATAAGTGAAATTTATTTGCTGGTGGTTAAGCGATGTCTGTATGCATTTTATTGGTGCTGTTATATCCAGGTCTGGCAATAATGGCTCGTCATTTTGCGTATATTTAAATATGATTATTGACATCACTAATTTGTATAAGAACATTTTTTTACTTCTCTTGTATTTACTTTCTACAAAAGCACATGCTTATAAAATTATTAAAATAAATGAATTACTTAGTCTTAGGTGCTTTAAAAAATCGTGGGTAGACTTCAACCAAACATTTTGAACAGTCACAAACCTCTTATCTTATGCACAGATTTTCGAAAACTATTTGAGAATTCACAAATAATAATATTTTTGAAAATCACAAGTTTCACTTATAGTATAATATGACAATTTTTTGAATAATAAATTTTTTGAATAGACTTTTTTTAAATTAAATTAAAAATTTAAGGACCTACCCATAGTTTGAAATTATTAAAATGCCAAAATTGTTGATAAATTTTAAGATACGGGCTGTAAAATTTTATCGTAAGCGACAATTTACGAATGTAAAATACATTTTAATATTATAAAAAAACTTTCTCCTGAAAAATTTAATTTTTGTCGCTTACGATAAAATCGAAAATAAGGCTCGATATGTATTCAAACGAATAATTGTATAAATCTTAGATCGATAACTATCAACTTCGTTTTTGCCAGAATTGTATGATATGGACATGAAAGATATGTATGTGGTTTCAACAGGACGACGCTACGTGCGATGCCGCAGTGGACATTCCGCAAGAGTGATTCAAGGGTCTGGTCATTTCAAAGTGATGTGAACTGGACAACTAACATGCGCGTCACCCAAAAAAAAAACACGGATTATATATTTGTTTTAAGCTGTGAAGCTACTTTGGCTTGTCTGCCGAAACATCCAGAGATTCCTTCAGGAATGGAAGCTGCAACCCTCCGACTACTAGACTAGTATCCTGCGTACTAGCCTAGAAGGCACTCAGAGGTAACACACATAAAAATCTTTTATATAACTAAATCTAAATTATTTTCATAAATCATTTAAACATAAAATTTTTTTTGGAACAAAGTTGCATTAAACACATTCACCACAGCAGGCTACACGAACACACGACTGAAGCTAGCAGCATTTGTCGCCTCGTAGACAGCTACTTAATTATTTTGGAGATGGCAGCAGCCCCATCTGCATCTCATATTTAAGTATAAGTACATAGTTCAGTATTGCCACCTTCAAATATTTCGCATTTATAAAAATTAAATTACTCTTTCAAAATGAACTTATATGACGTAAAAGTATAAAAGTGAATCAATTTATGCTTTATATAAATTTTTGGATATTGATTCAGTTAAATAATAGTAAATACACTATCCAAGTCTTATTGCTAAGCTGATTAGTTTGACGGAGAGAGAGACCTAACCTTTTTTCCCCTCGTCCCTCTTTCCTAACAAACTAATCAGCTTAGCAATAAGATTTGCATAGTGTAAATTAGGACATATGAAATAATTGTACGATATCATTAATTCAACATTTTGTATTATACTGGCAACACTGAATTTTCTCATTGTAGCCAAAGAAATAGAAATTAGTTTAATTGGACTACAACGACAAAATCATAGCATAGACAACAACCTGCCGCCCTGTTGCCTTGCTGTCTTCAAAAGAATCATTCTCATATAAACATGTATACGAGTATTCTATCTTTGACATTTTGTAGTCGGTAGTCTGCTGTGGTGAATGTGTTTAATGCATCAGAAATAATAAATGTGGAGTACGCAACACTGTTTATGCACTGCGACTCTAACAACATGCAACACTACAATTTTAAAAACTAAACGTCGATTTCAACAAGCCGTCTGCAGTGTGTATTGGCTGAGCTTGTAACCTGAATGGTCGTGAATTGATATCTAATTAAACACTTTTATATATTGGATTAAATAAAGATTTTATTGTAAGTAATAATATTAAAAACGTGTGTTTCCATCATAAGGTCACAACAATAAAGAAACATATAAAGAAAAGTAATAAGAAATTGATATTTTGTTATGAATTATTGTGTGTTTCTTTAAGCCGATAGCAGTTACGAAAGGATTAACTGTCATACTGCGCTCATTTTTTCCATTTTTGATCAGTATACTCTGGCAAATCATCATAAATAGATTGATGCTCAAGCAACGTTAACAAATTATCCAGATTTACTTTGAAAACCACTCATCAGTTTGTGCAAAATTGCGCGAACTACGATTAGGCTCATTTTTAGGTTAAATGTAATTGTATTTTTGAGTTATGATATTGTTAAAATAAATGAGCGGTATACTCGTATGAAAATATACTGGTAACAAAACGTTCTTTAATGGGTCAACAACATCTTTCAATGTAAACCATTACGGAAAGCTAAATGACAGAACCAAATTGCAACTAACACCCATGAAAGTAAGTTGAAAGAAAACGTTGAAAGAACGCTTAACGAAAAAGTCTTGAAATAAATAATTAAAACAAAGAAATGTAATGAATGATTGCAATGAAAAATTAAACAACAATGAGATCAAGGTGTATTTTTAGCACTTTACAAAAAAATTTCCCTCAATAAAAATTGGTTTTGAAACTATATACATACATACATACATACATACGAGTACATACATATGTATGTATGTACATAATCGAGGAATATAATATCGCTCATTTACTGCAACAACTTCATAACACAAAAATGAATTTTTGGGTTAATAATGCAGAAATAATCGTTGCATCGTTATTTACTTACACCCTGTTTCCACAAGTCAGGCAGGCGACTCGTCTAAAAAATTTGTATGAAAATCACTGGAACAAATAAGTGCTTTTCATATAAATTTTCTACTTAAGTCGACCGTCCGGGTTGTAGAAACAGGGGTTTAGTGTAAAAATTGTTATACAAATATTTTATATGATCAACTCTTGGAAGAGCAATAACATTTTCGTTTTCCTTTAAATTGTGCGTACATTGAAAACTTTAATGTCGTTTTCTGTGAAACTAGTTTTTCTGAGTTATGGCGTTGCTGTGGTAAATGAGCAAGATATTTTTTAAATTATTTTAAATACGAGTCAAGTAAGGCAGGCGACTCGTCTAGAAAGTTTGTATGAAAATCACTCAAAAATGTTCATAAAAATTTTTTACTCAAATCAACCGTCCGTGTTGTAGAGCTGGCAAACTATCGATAGTACTATCGATAGTATCGACAGTTTGGTTTCCATTACACTATCGATAGTTTTTTCTCGATAGCGATACTATCGTTGAAAAAATTATTACCAAATCGGCAATAAACTCGATAAAATTTAACATATTAGTTTTCTTTTATTGAAAATACATATAAGTACATATCGCTCATTTAGTAACTCCACTGAGTTGTATGTAAATTGAAAACTAAACCCATTTTTTTTTCAAAACTAGTTTTTTGAGTTCCGACGTTGCTTAAATAAATGAGCGATATGTGTTGAAAATTGAAATTCAACATTCCTATAGCATGTTCGAGGTTTGCTCTCTCATTCACGATTCGCGTGAATATTGATTGAACTATAAAAAAGTTTGTTTCATTCTGAATCTTGCTGAATCTTTTGATAACAAATTACCGCTAATTTATCTGAACTGGCTATCAAAACAAAATTATTACATACATAAATATGCAATTGTAAACATAAAGCAAAACAACCTAACCTAACCTAATTTATTTTATCCATTTATATAAATAAAAAAGAACTATCAAAACGAATCACGAATGCGTCGTGTGAACGGCATGATTTGCTATCGTGATTCAGAGACCGAATAAAGTGGTTACCGTGTGAACAAAATTATACAAATAGTAAAATAATTCGATACTATCGATAGTATCGATAGTTTTCCAACAAAATATCTAAAATATCGAATGGCGTGACTATCGATAGCTTGCCAGCTCTACCGTGTTGTGGAAATAGGGGGTAAGGCCATAAAATAAATTGCCGACAGTCGTCAGCAACGAAGTTGTGAAAATTTACTGCCCAGAAATATAGGGTCCGCCATTAACGTTTTTTTCAACTAGTGCTTATTTCGTGAATGGTAACACTTAGCTCATGTCTGATTTGACAGATAATTAGTTTTATCCTTCTGCTGAACGAATATGGTTGTGTATACGCTTGAACAACGCTGGGAAATATTGCGACATTACGACTTACAGAAGATGCCGATTTTGCCAAAAAAATTATATTTTCAGATGAAGCTGATTTTGATCTTGGCGGGTATGTAAACAAGCAAAATTGTCGCATTTGAGGCACAGAAAACCCGCACGCATACATTGAAAAGCCGACGCACCCAAAACGAGTCACTGTTTGGTGCGGATTTTGGTCCAGAGGCATAATTGGGCCAATGAGCAAGGAGTGGCCGTTACAGTCAATGGCGATCGTTATCGGGCCATGTTGAACGAATTTTTGTACACAAAAATTGAAGAGGAGGATATTGGCAACATTTGGTTTCAACAGGACGGCGCTACGTGCCACACAACCGAAGCTACACTCGATGTTTTGCGCCCTGTTTTCAAAAAAAAAAGTTATCTTGCGGACTCTATAGTTCTGGAAAATCCATTACATTCAAGGAAATGAGCAAGAAAACGCTGTCATTATTCGTTTCAGGCGGAGGGTGTCACGAGCATCGCAGATGCTTAAAATTTTCAGATATTTTAGAAATGCGTATTTTCAAGATTTAGCATTGCCCACCAACCGCCCGTTTCGATCTGGTGCTTTAACGCTGCTGTACAATTTTTGCCAGTTATTTTATGGAGCGGCCTTAGGTGAAGAGACCACAAACAACTCATGCTTCAAAAAAAAGATGAATTTATCCGCTGGATTCACGGTATGAGGTGAACGTTTTTCCAAAATGTAATAAACAATTTCTTGAAAAGCGAATATTTATTTAATTTATTTATAGTTTTTTCGATTTTCGAATCGAATCTAGCATCGTATTAGCATACAAATCCGAAAAATTCCCCCTTATTGTGTGAATGGTGCCGTAAACATTGTCACTTGTGTATTCTTTATCGGCAACAATTCGCTCTTATTGACAAACTCTTACTAATCTTTAAAGCTTTGAAAATTAATGGAGCATGTTAATAGTAGAGTCAATTGTTGTCCACAAAGAGTAGACAAGTGAACATTTTTACTGTCGTCTTAATGTGACGTCGACGACGCCATTCACAATTAGGGGGATTATCTTTCGTTTCGAATTACAGCGTATAGCCCCTTGAAAATATTGTGTGGACTTCTGAGGGATATTCAAATTACAAGCGACGAAAATAATCAGCTGGGCCAGGTGATCTTCTGGTGGCATTAGGTACATTACAAGGAAACTGCAAATGTCCTTATAAATTTTACGTGCAGATAAAGGTTTCACAGACTATACCAAGGCGAATTTATTCAACACACTTTTGTCAGTACATTTTTTTTTACATCAAAAGTATAAGTTTTTTTCTCTGACATCAGCTGACTATTTTCACCGCTTGTAATTTCTATATACGCGAGACAAATTTATATAAGATATACTCAGATCAATTCGCTTTGAGAAATTTTTACTTGCAGCGAAAATAGTCACCTGATCCCTGGCGACCACCTAGCCTGGATTCGCCTTGTAGTCGTATATACGCTGAGCATAAAGCATAAATTTCTCAAAGCGAATTGAGCCGAGTATATCTTATATGAATTTGCCTTGCCTTGAGCTATTCTATTGAATGTGTTAATATTACACAAGGCTAATTGACTTTGCTGATGGCAGCGATTCTAAAAAAGGATATTTATATGACTCGCTTCAATTAGGTTTGAAAAATTCATAATTGGGATGTCAACTAAACTGTTCTGAGAAATGTACGTTGACAGCGTCGAAAATAGTCACCTGTTTGAGACCAGCTGATATGGATTCACCTTTAACAGTTGGGTTTTATCCGCATACACTTCTACAGCCAAGTTGTATCTACATAATTTAATTTTAATTTAATTCCTTATGCAGTCACCTGATATAATTGCACTATGCTTTTAGAGTGTTTCCGAATTTGAGTTTTATTCCTATAGACATTTCACAACGACTCTATACCTTCATAGAGAAGGTGTAGAAGGTAGTCTTAGAAACTAAAGATTTTAAAATATACAGTTCTTGACGAAGACACATTAACAAGTATTCCAAACATCTTCTCAAATCCTTTGGACACTTCCAAAATACTGTGCAACTCTGCCAAAAAAAGAACTTCACTTGCCACACAACGTTCAATTGTTTTCAATTGCATTGTAAAATTTTATTTTAAATAAAATTAATAAAAATTAAAGAAAGAAAAACAAAACATAAAAGTACTCAAAGTTAATATTGAATCTCTAATTTTCTAATCTTAAAGCTCTCAGTATACTTATGAAACTTAACTCAGTTTACCGCCGCTGCCACAGCTGTTGCTACCGTCGTTGGCTGAGAGGAGTGGAGCTGTTGCTGTTGCTGTTGTTGCTGCAATGCGTTATGATGCGGTGCATGGGCATGATGTTGCGCCAAATGCTGATGGTAACGCGAGGTCGCTGATGCTGAAGCAGATGACCACTGATGGCCAGCACTGTGAGCCGTATGATGAGCGTGATTATGATGGTGCAGATGATGGGGATGCGCGTGAGAAGAATGGTGCTGATGATGATGGTGACTGGCAGCTGCTGCTAATTGACGTCAGAGGTAAAATTCCGGTGAACTTTGACTTTCTGTACTCAGTTGATGTGAGGGACCCCCAGCCACGGTCGCCCCACCATTTAGGGTAATAACACTTGAGGGAGTACCCGTGAGCGCAGCATTTTCTCTAGCGGACCCACCATCGCGTAAACGCTGTTTTAATTGATCTCGCTCTTGGCAGACGCGTGTGTATTCCTGCTTTAAGCGATGCAGATCGTGATTGAGTTGACGATTGGTTCTTTCCAATTCGTGGCGCTGTTGTAATCTTTTCGAGCGGCAATTCTGGGCGTAACCGCGATTCTTAAGAGTTCGTCTCTTTTGTTTCAGTCTTATAACCTCTTCACGCGGGCAACCATGCAAGCGCTTATTCAATTCCCTGACCGTCAAAGTAGTTAAGAGATCGTCGTCTATGCAGTCATCTAGGCCCAAGTTACTGGAGGTCGAATATTGACCAGAACAAGTGCGTGGAGAATTGGTGGAAGATCTAGTCGAACTGACCGAGTGTGGCCGGGTGTTGTGATTAGAGACATGATTCGGGTTCGTATGAATTATCGAGGAGGTATTGTTGATCGAGCCATTACTTATAATGCCGTTGTGGTAAGTTGAGGTGTGCATATTGATGGGGGTCAAGTGTTCTATTGTCTGGAAATGATGATGATGGTGGGTTGGTAACAGATGACCGTGGTGATTAGCCGCCGCCACAGATTGCATGTATTCTCTGTGTCTCTCCCATTCCTCGTCTTGCGAGGGACCAGCTAAGGGCCTCAAGTCTAAGGGTTGCGGTTCCGATCTCATAGAATTTGGCAACCACATCATTTCTTGTGTCAGGCCGCCACTGGGCGGAGGAGGTCGATGGTGAGTGGCATAATGAGGGCCATGAACGCCAGGGTACATTTGGGCGCAAGTACTGCCAGTGGGTGAGCCTATGACCGGCGGAGTTTCGGGTGGTGTGGATGGCACACCGGCGGGCACTGAAGTATTAACCAATATGGCCTGGCCCGCCATGGGCCCGTGAGTGTAGATTTCTGGTGGAGGTGATAGAGGCTGCAGTCTTCTTTCATCCATATGCGACCAATTGGTGGGGAAGGCCCTCATTTTTATGAGCGGCTCATTTTCATCTTCTTCGGCGTGCACAGCCGAAGGCTCGGTGGTCCAGGTTATTTTTGCCGCCGCTATGGGACTGTGATCTTCACGCTTAACGCCAACAGCAGAGCTGCCATCCTCCAAATGTTCAAGTACAAATTCCTGCACATACTGATCAGCGAGGTTCGGATCCTCCATTTTCATTGAAGGATAATAAAGGTGGGTGGTGGTGGTAGCCAGCGATTTGAAATTTTAACTCGTTTTGAATTTGTTAATATTTGTATGTTTTTACTTTTTATTTCAAATAACACTTCACATTAATTTTTAATTTTTTTTTTTAATTTTACACTTGATCTATTATATTTTTAAATTTATTTTCATTTAATATATAATTATACATACAAGCATATGTATTTATGTGTATATCAATTAGTTTCAAGAATATTTTTAAATTTTTTTGCAAGATATTTTTTTAAACTTTTTTTTTGAAATCAGCATTTTTTTTCTATTTTAAGTTTTAAGCATTTTTTTTTTTTTTGAAATATGTTACCGTTAAATATTTTTACATTTGATGTTCGAAAATTATAGTTTTAATGGTTTCAAATAGACATTTTTATCGCAACCGTCGTTAAAGAGTTGGCGGTAACGACTAACGGTGTTTTTTCAACTTGAAATGGGTGTCCGTCTGTCTGCCTGAGAATGGCCGAGTCAAGCACTTTTTCCAGGTATATATTGGTCATAGCGCTGAGCTTCGCGTTTTTTCGTTTTTTCTTTCGCACCGTATTTTGTTCTTGCAGTCGTCGTTATTATGCTTTTTATTCTTAAATTTTTTGTGTATTTTTTCGGTTTCAATCGTATTGCTTCACAACCGTTTTTTGACACGCGTCGTTGCCAGTTCTTATTGGAATTAAATTCTTTGGCAGTCTCGCAGTCTAGCTGCTGGTGTTGTTGGTTTTTCGCTGAACACAATACACTTAAAGAATGTATTTATACTCGTACAACTTACCACTACAAGTGTGTGTTTATTTGAGCATGTCCCAACATCCGCTTTGTAAATTTCTTAGAAGCAACAGTGGGTCAGTCACCACCCTGCTTTAGAAAAAATAATAGCCGGTGTTTTTCTCTATCTCTCAAATATGAGAGAACTTTGTGTTTGTTTTGCATTTTCTTTACTAAGCTTTGGGTAAAGGGTGGCTTAAATAGAGAACGTGTTCTCATTACAAACATACTCGTATATCAGCAAAAGCTTTCTAATTGTCTTGCACACAGTGGTATGAAAGAATAATTTTCATTAAATGGAAAGTATTGGATTTTGAAAAATAATGAAATAATACTTCCAAATTTCCGATTCAAAAAAGTTATGATTTTAACGATATTTGCAATGGAAAACAAAATCTAAGATATTACTCATTCGCAATTCAGCCGTCCGATTTTGCAGAATCTTGCAAAAAATGGGAATGTGACATCAGAAAAATTAGACATTGAAAAACAAATATGTATTCGTGATCAGTACGCCAAAAGTACATCCAGAAAGCTCATCAAAATACTGTACAAACTGAGATATTTAATACAATTGAAATGAAAAATTTTTTTCTGAAAAATATAAGGATTTGTGATCATCTTCCTTCAACTCTTTTTATTTATCTTTTTTTTACATTTTTCCTCATATGTATAAATTTTAAAAATTTACAATTATGTTTAAAAAAATGTTTAAAATTTTACACTTACGATGTCGCACATGACCAACTTTATATGTGACCTTCTTCGAGAAAAGGGACCTGACGAAAAAAACCCAACTTAAAACCAAAAAATCAAAAAAAATTTTAATGTTTTTCTCATTTTTATCGATTTTCCCAAGTTCGTTTTGTACGTTTTTATGGGGTAAATAAATTTTTATCAGAAATCTGACTTATTTCATCTTATTCTACACCCTTTTAGGTACCAGAATCCACTCTTAAGTCCAAACCCGTTTTTTGACACACTAGGTGCCTTTTCTCGGAGAAGGTCACATATAAAGTTGGTCATGTGCGACATCGTAAGTGCAAAATTTTACAAATTTTTTTTAAACATAATTGTAAATTTTTAAAATTTATACATATGAGGAAAAATGTAAAAAAAAGATAAATAAAAAGAGTTGAAGGAAGATGAAACATGATCTAAAAACCATTAATTAAAAATCATATTTTTGTTAAGTTTGTTGTTGTGATATTAAAATAAAAATTTAACACTTTTGTTAATTTTAAAACTTTTTTTTTACTAAGAAATAATATAAATATTATGATGGGAAAGAGTGTCACGTGCGACATGTCACTTGCTACTGTGATTACAATTGAATTTAAAAAAAAAAAATAATTTTTGGGTCAAACCAAAAGCATTTTAAAAAGACATCACTACACAACATTATAAAATTATTATATGTATATCGTCACCTAAAATCCAAAAGGCCGTCACAACAAAAAATTCAAATGTGTGATGTGATTAACCAAAATACATATTTCCTTAAAATTTTCCTCAAATATACCGATTTTATTTATTAAATCCAAAAGACCCTTGAAAATAAATAGTCTTAAATTTATAAGGTTCTTTGCTGCTCCTGTTTAGATTTTAGGTGACGAAATGTACAAGTTCCCGTAGTTCCTACAAGGAGCATAGGTTCATAAAAAATTTATTAACATTAAAATATTGCTTCAGCGTTTCAATCGATGACCGCAAAAACAACTTCTATTTTTGTCACATGCGAATGCCTTGGTTTTTTGCAATTATAAATATATCTCGAATACGAGAAATCGCTCAAAATCAAACTTGGAACCAATTATTGGAATAATTTAGAACTATAAGTTGAGCCGATTGGCAAAATAAAAATACGTTTTATTTTGAGTTTTTCCACCTTATACACATTTAAACGGCAGTCACGCTCGACATCATCGATGATTTTGGCGAAGGGTGCTCATAAGTATATTTGATAGTGTTTTTGCATTTAGAACTTTTAAGTCGATTTCATTTCACTGTGAATAATAGATATTGTTACAACTCGCGCTAAGAAAAAGCTTTTTTTTTCTGCTCAGATTCCTTCGAAAGTCTCTGGTGTCATAAGAATCTTTTAAGAGCATGGAGAGCATTATGAAATTTATTGCAGTGTTAGTTTAACGGTACAAATGAGAGCGTGAAATGTAATTCGTATTTTCTAGTTGTTTTTGTTATAATTGCCAGAGCAGTTCAAACAGTTAAATGTACAAGTGGGCGTTCTCGCCGGCTATAAAACGTATAAAATGTGTTTTGTGTGCTTGTGTGGGTTTATAATTTGTAACAGCTCCGCCCATTTGTTGTTGGTTTTATTACCACAAACAACATTTTATGCTAAAGTTGAAGAACTCGTAAGTGTGTGTGTCGGTTTGTAGTACATAAAGCGTAAATTCCCATTGACTTCTTCTCCAAATTGTTGTTTTTTATGAGTTTGAATTCAAGAATGAGTATTTTCGTGAGTGTGCTTGTGTGTGTAAACATCCCTCTTTTGCAAGGAAAAGGCTTAAATTTTCAATTGTGGTAAATTTGACTTGACTTTCGTTCTATTCATGTTAATTCTTTTATTGTTTGTGTTCAAGTATGTGGGGTATATTTTTTCTTCTGGTCTATTTTTTGGTTGGATATTTTTATGCGCAAAATCTATTGGAATTTTTACAAGAAAAAAAAATTGATATTCTTTAAACTAAAATATGTGCTAAAATAAACGTTTGCAATGGGTGCCTATTTGCCATTTTAAGTTGGCTGGTTATTTTTGGTCTGTTTTTCAAATGTGGTTTATAATCGTGCCAGGCATTTTCTGTGTGACAGCGACAAATTTAATGGAGTTTATCAATTTATTAAGTATTCGAGACCTTAACATGAAAATAAAAACAAACCTAGTTTTTGGTGCTTTAAATGATGGAGTTTTATATGATTTTTAATTTAAATTTTGTTTTAATTTATGCTGAAGATGTTTGATAAATGTGAAATTTACCATCACAATGAACAAACAATTTGTGAGCAATTGAAATCCCGCTTCAAAATATTACTCGCTTCCTCAACAAATTATTGAATTAAAAAAAAAAAAAAGATTTTGAAGATTTTTAAAATTGCAAACAAGGCGAATTCATACCAGTAGGTCTCAATTTGCAACTCTGCATTAAATTCATGTATATTTATTAGTGTAAAATTTCCTGCTGTCCGAACATTTGGCTTGAGTTGACACTAGAGGAAGAGCTGATAACTATTTCCTGAATCGAGAACACCTGGTGTCAAGTCGCCTTAATTGCGCATTTTATAACTCAACTGATTTCTCAGGTGTTGTATCCACCTAAAGAACGGACAACGCCTCCAAAAAAGTACTAAATTTTATGACTGAGTTCTTACAACAATTTTCAAGGCAATTTGACTGTTTGTAATGTGGAAACCACACCTGAATACCCGTATGTATTTGATCTTTCAATTCTGGTGAAATTTTTGGCAAGTTTTAAATATTTTTAGGGTCCAGATTATTAACCTAAAAAAAATTCTTTAAGGGATTACGGTACTCGTAATGTGGAAATAGTGCTTGTTAACAAATATAAAAAAAACTAAGATATCATGGCCCTCGACCTTCTACTTAGACAACGTTGCAGGACTAGGAAGCATCACGAACAAAGGGTGTTTTAATAAGAGTGCATTTTTCCTTTTATAATTAAATACGACGTTAATTGTGGAAAATTTGCACAGTTTTTTGACAGATGTGTTTTTATCTCACCGTGTCTAATGTAATGGACTTCAACTCATTAATTACTTCTCTCTTATTCGCATAGATCCTAAAATAATAATAAAAAAATAAAAGGGGATTGTTCAAACGAGTATCACTACTTTAAACAAAAAGGAAAGGTTTTTATAATTTTTGCTTATTACTACTAACCATAAACATAATTAATTATCTATACGGGCGTTCCCACCTCTGCATTCATTGTGAATATGTAAATTGTAATTCTTGAATTCGCCGGTTTTTGTTCATTAGATTTCCTTTGCGATTAGCCATTCATTCCAAATCTTACCACGAGAAAGAGAAGACGTCCTGCGGCTTCCACATTCCCTTTTTATACAAATATTTTTACAAATATAAAATTTAATCAACTTGAATTCAATAAAACCAAAATATTTAAGTACTGAATTACAAGAGTATTCTCTAGTCGTGTTCAGAGTTATTATTATACATACCAGTGATCCTGGTATCCCATCCCTGCCCTTGATTCAAGTGTGCCTGTTTATGAGAAAGGAATTCTCTCCTCTACATTACTTCCCTAAAACACACACCTCCGTGCGTTTTTCCATTTCCTTTTCTAACGAAATTTTTGTTGGAATTTATTTCCCAAAGTAAGTATTTATACGGGCAAGTGCAACTGCTCCACATATAAACAGAGATCATACGGCGTTAAATTGCATCATCTTGATGGCCATTTTGTCAGAATTACTTTTATCTAATGGTTTATCTAATGCAAAAGGTTTAATTTCACATGTACACTCAAAATAAAAATTAATCCATTCGTACTTAAATCAATCCAAAGCGGTGTCATTAGTACGGTAAGTACGGATTTACTTAAATCAAAGATATAAAAATTGATTCAATTATTAGCAGGTCTTCCTTTTCTTCGGCTATTTTGTGGGTTCTAGGCAAGCGCCGTTTAATTTATACCTGTCTGGAGGCTTCCTTAATATGTACCCAATCCACTTCTATTTACATCGTCTAATTTCGGCTTTTATGGGCAATTGATCTGTTGTTGCCCATAATGTGGCGTTGAATATAGTGTTTTAGACCACGATACGTGTAAGGTTTGCCTCGGACACCGTTTTATTTCCTAAATGTCACTGTATCACATTTCGCACCCATGCAGAACAATGGATTTTCCACTGGCGTCAAATATTTTGAGTTTGGTGCACTTAGAAATGAATACGAATCCCAGACTTTATGCGGCATTCCAAAGCTTTTGTAATGCGAGATCTTTTCTCATCACTTGGTCCACAGTTGCTGTATATAATACTTCTCAACTAGAAGACAGATTAGACAACTTCTACTGTTTTTCCATCTAGAAATACAAATCCGATATTGACATAATTTAGCAGCACATTTGCTCAATTGCTGAAGTTTTGTCGATGTTGTTGTTTGTAACATGTTTCATTGTTGTGTCAAGCGTTACGTTGAACAATAAAGGAGATCAAACACAGCCCTGCTGGACACCAGTCTGTATATTTATATTGGCGCTTAGTTGGTTCTCTTCAATGATCCGACATTGTACAGCTCTTTTTCAAATTCATCACTCCTTTAGATTCCAATGCATCTCAGATCGCTGTATGATTTAATGTATCGCAGCCCCTTTCGAAATCAATGAAGCACATGTAAAAAGGAGTCCGCCACTCCACTGATTGCTCAACGATAACGCGCAGGGTGTTCACGTCATCAATGCATGAACTTCTAGCTTTAAATCCTGATTGCCTTAGGTCAGGTGTTAGAAAAGTATAATAATAGGCCATAATAAATTGATTGTTTCATATGTAGTGTGGCAGGTAGTGTCGTGCGCCTGAAAACACATTTCGTGCAGATCCATGTCATCCAGTTTTATTCTCATAAACTTGTAATGAATGTTATTCAAAATAATTAATTTAAAAAGAGCAAAGCTTGAGCAAATTCTAAACAAGTTTGTTGCTTTGTTATGGATGTCAGGGCAATGTTCTCCAAACTCCACAAGTTTGTTTATTCACTAAGAAATTTTTTTTTCGTCAGCGGTGGTGGTTATAGTCCCGCAGTAAGTTGAATTTCTTTTGCCAGTGAAGATGGCAGGTCTTCCTTCAAAATTCTCGAGTTATCGCCCAAGTGCAAATCGGCAGAAAAATAAAAATGTATTTAGAATTGCCCAAAAAGTGTTGTTAAAAAAATTTAATGATTCATCGACTTCCCAGCAAAAATTACTGCTTACCAGAAGCGTTTTTGTAAGGGAGACAATGTTACAGAATCACTTGCTGTTGCGGAGGAATAAGGCAACACATTTAGCTTCCAAAAAGCCATGATTTTTTTTTTTGCCTTACTAAAGTGCTTCACAGAAGTAATAATATATAATTTTTGTGAGAGCCCGCCTTACATTATTGTTTTTCAGAAGCATTTTTCGCAGCTTTTGTTATCAAATAAGCAATACATTGCTTCCCTCAGTTGTTAGTGCTTCCAAATCAAATTTTTTTTAGCTGGGTTTGGGCGACTCAACAATTTTAGATATTTGGGTATTTGTTCATAATGAATAATTGCCAAATTTTTTTCAAATGTAAGAAAACCCACAAAAATAATTTTGGGGGATTATTCATTCCAAATTTTTCCCAAAAACTTTGGGCTATTGTTCATTTTACACTTTTGGGTTATTCTTCACATTTTTTAGGCGAACGGGCACTGTTTTTTGGGTATTTCTTCACAATGACTAACCACCCAACAACTTTCTGCATTCCTTCATTTAGCTGTTTCGTGCGATTTGAACTTGGGCGAAATTCTATAGAAAAGGAAAAACTAAGACAAAAAATTTCATCAAAAATCTGTCGGAGTGGCTTAGTTTTCGAGTTATGGGCCTATGAAATTTCAGTACGAATATGACCAATATTGGTATCATTTTAAAGCTTTCGAGAACATCTTTCATGAAATGGTAAAATGCAGGCTTGATCGGCCATGAAGGAAAACTTTATTAGGCAAGAAAACTTTGCAAGGCGGAAAATATTTATTAGGCAGCGCCGTGTCGGGAAACATCATAGTGGAGAAAATCCTTAGGCACGGTATTTAACTTCAAGATACTTGCTTTAAAATTATTGTGTTCTTGTTTCAACTTTGATATTAGTTGAACTTCTCATTTGTTTAAGTGGAAGTTTAACTTAATATCTCTAGTTCTAAGAAATTTTTGGGTTAAGGTTCCCTGATGATCTGCATTAGCAACAGTGAAATCCTAACCCCTGAATAATCAAATTTAATGTATTGTTAATAAAAAAAATATTTTATTTAATAATTTAGATAATAATTTGGAATTATTAGTGCGTTAACATATGTTAAACATATTAATTAATTATTAAAAACTTTTGTCAACTTTTAATTTCTAAAAATCGTCTAAGTACAATTTTTGGGTCCCAAAAACTTTTCTTTACATTTATTTAAGTAAATAATTCAAAAGAATATTAAAGCTGGAAATTTAAGGACATCCTGCTAACAGATACCTGCGCGAAATCTTTCTGGGTGGTATCACCGTTACATCATCTGTCAAAATTGCCATAAATAAAGAGTTTAACAAATTATTGAGAAAACAAAAAATTAGAAATTTAAAACAATCCCCTGCCTATGAAACGTTCCCCTTTACATTTGCAAATCGAATCAAATGAAATGAAATCAAACGAATGGGTAAAAACAAAAAGCAACTTGAAAGAAATCTTTAGTTAGGCCTTTGCAACAATGCAATACCACCCACAAAGAAGCCCACATAACGGCACAAATGGAGCATAAACACACATACACAGACTTAATGCAATCAAATTTTAGTAGATTATTTCTGCGAAGGTGCTCGCAGATGGATACACACACACCCACATGCATGCATACTTACATACACACACACGAGATTCATAGAAGAAAACATAATTCGATTGTGTTCAATTTAATTTTTACAAGCTTCAATTGAGCCGTATTAAGAGAAACACACAAACAAATAAACAAATACCCAGCGAACATATTTTTTATTAACTTGTATGACATCAAAAATAATTAATTTTTTGTATTTTTTTTTACAAAATATTTATAAAAAATTTAAAAAGATATAAATTAACGGCTGCATTATAAAAAAAAATAAATTGTGTTTCAAGGGTGCTCTAGTTAAAATTGGTATGAAAATTTTGTTTTAATATGAGTTTCAAATCCAAATTATTATTTTAGAATACGGCAGTAAATCTCTAATGTTGAATTCACATTTTTTTAACTCTTCGCTCGGAATTAAGTTCTGAATATTTCAAAGCGAATCCATATCAGGTGGTCTCAACAGCCCAAGTGACATTTTCGCCGCTGGTTATTTGGATATCCCTTGATGTCAACACACTTTTTCAACTGACATCAACGCAACGATGAAGGAGGTTGACACAATTAATACTTTGTTGACGAAATTTTTTGAAAAGTTCAAATAGGTTTGTTCTTAATTTAATTTATTAAACCTAAGTTTTTTTATTTATTTTATTGTTTCTATTTAAGACACAAAACACAAAAACCTATCAGGGTTGTCAGATATTTTCTGACCTATTTCGCACAAATTGATTTTAAAAATCGCCAAAAGTCGCCAAGAACAAGTTTTATGTAGTTTTTCTTTGATATTATTTGATATTACTTTTTTTATTTAGCACTTTTTTATTATAAATTTTTCTAAAATAATTTGTATAAAAGTTTTGCAGAAAATCGCTAAAAGTTTTTTTCATCCAAATACAAAATGCATTAATTATTATTAATTGAAAAATCGCCACCGTAAAACCTAGGGGCATACTGTGTAATTCGAAACTAAAGCAAATTCTTTCGAATTTACATTTTACATATTAACATAGATGTTATTAAAATGTAAATGTGAAAAAAATTTGAAAAATTTAAGTAATACGTGCAAGTGTGATAGTCTGAACGCAAAATGTCATCAAAGTGGCAAATAATACGATAAAAATTTTGACATCCCATAAGACTTTTTCGTTTTTAGAAAATTTTCTAAACGATAATACTTTTCATTAGATTAGGGTGGCATTTTCACACAAACCAAATTTCCAAGTCGGCTGTTTCGCCGCCGATAGCGTGTCGTCATTGATGTAATGTTTTGTCATATGTATGTATATCGGCTCAAAATTTTGAATAAGTGAATCGTATGGAAGTATATTTCGTTGACATAATTTTTTAACGTTTTTGTAATATCTTTTCTTAAATTTTTTCTGTTATTTACACAGAATATTTTTAACTGCTGAATTTTTTCAAGGGCCGGCTCGTCCCCGCCTACATGAAACCGCTTTGCCGCCGCTAGTCAATGAATAGCACAGACATTTTCATTGAACAGCTGTTTTGTTTTCTGCTTGTATTACAAATTTTATTTGAAGTGTGATGGTCTGAACACAATATGTGATTTTACGTTAGATTTTTTGACAGTCGCAACGAATGTATTTAGATTTCTGTATCGTAAAATGTGATGAAAGTAATAATACTTGCATAATAGTCTGAACGGGGCTTAACTATCATTTTCCTTCGTTTCGAATTATGAAGTAGCTTCGCTGTATTTCAGTTTAGTTGTCAGTTGAAAAAGGCGATATATAACGTATTACGGATTTTTTGTTTTTTGTGCCTCGACTTTTAAGTAAATTTTTGTGACATGCCAAGCACGAATTTTTCAAAGCGAATTGAAACGAGTCTACCTTATATGGAAATGTCTTGGAATATTTTATTTTTATATAGCATCTCGCCTTACAAATTCGTTCATTTCTATATATTTATGTACATATCAGTGTTGCCAGAAAATGCTAAATCGGTCAAAAAATTCTGCCAAAATGTTCAACAGAAGAAAAGTATAATGCCAGATTTATAAGTAGAAAAAATTATTGAAATGGTTTTGAATTTCATGTTTATACAAACTTATTAGTATTTACAGGTATTTTTACAGCACATACAAATATAAAATAGTTAATAATTGGTGTGTTTTGGAAATGTTACAATTACGTTTTAAATTTATTTACGCACTATAATTCCAAAATATTATTTTACTTATTCAGCAAAATAATTGTTTAATTATAAATACATTGAAATTGATTATTGAGGGGTTAGTTAGCTGGATCCTAAGTGCATTTCACTGTTGCTAGTGCAGATCATCAGGGAACCTTTAGCCTGCAATACATGTACATGTATGAGAAAAATCCTCTATACAGAAGAATTTTTTTTTAACAAATTACAATTTTTTATTTTCAACAAATTCTGCCAGAAAGCATCTAGCAGAATTTTTTGAAAGTTGAATGCTTTTTAAGTAATGAAAATGTCAGATCTGGCAGTGAAAATGCCAAAATGGCAACAATGTTACATATGTATATAGATATGCATGTATGTATAGGGTGTTTTTTTTAGAGGTATAGAACTTCGAATTGAAATAAAACACAAGAAAATCGTTTTAATGTCCATCAATTTGGCTTTATTGGAAGGATAATTTTATGCCATTAACGTTTAAATATGATTTCGGGCATGTGGCCGCCGCGGCTGGCTCGAATAAAGCCAATTCTACAGGTCCAATTTTCAACCACTTTTTCGAGCATATGGGGCCGTATGTTGGCAATAACGCCACGAATGTTGGCTTCCAAGTCCCCTAACGTTTCTGGTTTGTTGGCGTAGACGAGCGACTTCACATATCCCCAAAGAAAATAATCCAATGGTGTCAAATCACACGATCTTGGTGGCCAATTGACCGGTTAACCGAATTAATTGCTCTGATGGACGATTATGTGTACCATAAAATGGACGGAGCTTGCGGTAAACTTCGCGAACTGAACCATTATTTTCGAAATAAATTTGCACGATTTGCAAGCGTTGTTCTTTTGTCAACCTGTTCATGATGAAATGGCAAACCAAACTAAATATTAATCACTTGACAGCTGACAAAATGGCCGCCAGTTAAAAAAGTGATGCCAACTTAAAGTTCTATACCTCAATAAAAAACACCCTATATGTATATTTTCCTTCCCACAAAAGTAAGTTTTTACAGTTTCATTAAACTCTCTACATCAGACACATTGTCGTTTTATTATTTCGAAAACCTCCTTGAATGAAAAACCAAAACCTCCTTAAAACAAACAACCCACAACAAATCGCGCCACCCGTATATTGGTTGCAATCAATACTCCACTCATACTCACATTATTTGATGCTTGAATTAAATTTAGGCAGACAACGTTTGCTGCTGATACATTTACAAGTATTTGGCCAAAAATAAAATTAAAACAAAAAGAAATGTTACAAATCTTTTTTGTTTTTTTTTTGGAGCATGACAACTTTATCGACGTACAGAAGACATTCATTCACATGAATTTCATTACAATGTCTATTTTTATGTTATAGGCAAAATGTTTTTTATTTTATCCAGATGAATCGATTTCGCATTGATTTGTTTTTATGTGTTTGGTTATGCTGTGCATAATATGTATGTATGTAAGCAAGTGAATAAATACATACATACATATGTTTGTATGTACGAGTATGTGCCTTACTTGAGTATTTTCATGTATTTTTGCCTTAAAGTAGATATTTCTTTTCGCAACAGAATTTTTAATTAATTTTGGAAATCTTTTTTTCGATTTTGGATATTTTTTATTTTTTATCATGTGTACTCGTTCATGTGTATGTATGTATGTATGTATGTATATGACTTGAATAGACTTTTCTCAAGACTTAAACTTTTTATTATCACCTTGTTAAATTTATTTTTTGTTTCCGCATATCGTTAGAAAAAGCAATGGAATTCATTCTAAAGGAATGACAGCATCCTTTTTCCTAAAATGTTATTACCAGGGAATCCAGAAATATGCTCTAAAAAAATATGCACTAAAAACTGAAAAAATATGCTCTTAAAAATAAAATAAGTTGGTT
Organism: Nowickia ferox; assembly: GCA_936439885.1. NCBI lineage: Eukaryota > Metazoa > Arthropoda > Insecta > Diptera > Tachinidae > Nowickia > Nowickia ferox. Next base: position 24,004,955 of record OW387026.1, read on the forward strand.
GATTTGTAAATGGAAATATATTTTTAATTCAAAAATTCAACAACATTTCCATATAAAATAAGACAAAAAAAAAAACCAAGAATAACTGCCGTAGGTTTACTTAAAAACATTTTCAACATGGAGCAGAATAATAAATTGTTCTTACTCAGAAGCATACGGAATATGTAAACATTATGAGTCGTTAATTTAATAATTATTGAATATCATTTTGATATATGTGTAATTTAATTTGGAAAGGTTTTCCGTATTTTCACGTCAAATTTGGTTGATAAACATATGTACAGGCTTTCTTCTATGCGCCATCTTCAGTGTTCCCACGAATTCAAGAAGTCCGAAGTGTTCCAAAATATAAGTCAGTTATCATATTGTCATATTTCTCCTATAAACTTAAAATACCTTAACAAAAAGTGTTGTATGCACTCAATCTAACCCTTTGTTTTATTGAAATTCAAAAAACTTTTGGCTTGATTATGCATGGCAACCGAACTTTAGCTGCATTGCCAGTTGCCAAAATGTTATTACTTATCACAATTGATAACTAACAGCTGTTAATTTCAGTTTATAAATTGCAATAATCTTGGCAAATTTTTAAATTTAATAAGCTACTCCTTCTTTGGGAAGGCAAAAATATATGTACTTTACAGCTAAAATAGAACTCAAATTTAGTTACAAATTATTTTAAGCAAGAACATTTAATCACAGTAGAGGCGATAATAATTCTAAGGATTTGCATTGTTCTTCTTGTTGCTTTCAAATAGATGCCACAATTTGTACTTCCATCTCTTCATTGAAAAATAATTCCACTGAAGTACTCACTCATCTTTATTATAAGTAATCTTTTCAATACTTTTAGGTAATATTTTTAGTATTTTTTGTGCACACTATTTTCACTTTCCAATCTGTCATAATCATGTTTTCGATAACTTTTAAGGGCTGATCTTACGTCTATACCTGATATATTTTTATCATGATAAATGTCAAATCCCATACAGGAAAAACCGCTAGCATAAAACAAGTTACTCGTATTTTTCATCATAAAGTTTGAAATTTGTCATGATAAGAATATATCAGGTATAGACATAGGGTAAAGGCCTGGGCACAATGAATCCGTCATACGTTAAACTTCGCCTTTCTCAACTGACATTAACGCAACGACGCAGAAGGTTGGCACAATGAGTACTTTATTGACGGAAGCATTTGAGCAGCTTTAATAGGTTGGTTCTCCATTTTGTTTATTAAACTCAACTTTTGCTTATTTATTTCGTTTATTTCTCTTGTTTTATTTCATTTTTGCTGCCACAAAACACAAAAATCTAATTCAAAACATACAAAAAAAAACCAACCCATATCTGTCAAACTACTCGACGTACGCAAAAAGTTAAAAGCTGACCAATTTTTGTACTTTGCGTTGACGGATACGTACTGAATGTAACAGACCTCATAAGAAACCTTGTATTTCAACTTAAGGTGTCTTTACATGGTAATACAATGTATTACGACATGTCAAAAAATGCTGCAGATTATACAAAATCGTATCATGTAAAAGCAAAATGTATCGAGTAGGAGAGAATACGGATAGAAAATTTGACAAGCGGTCGGTAAATGTTTATTTTCTAAACCATTTTAGAAACTTAAGTATTCTCATCACACCAGAGGTGTTTTTCCAAGTAAACATTGGCAGCACTAATGGTATATATTGAAGGTGTTGACACTTTTACAAAAACAACCAAAATCAACTCAGGAAATTTTCATGTTGTTTTTGTAAATATTTTACGAATGCAACCATCAGCTACTTAACTGGTACAGCACAACCAAACAAACAATAAATAAACTTAAAAAAAATTCTATTTTGTAGTAAAATTGCATTGAAATTATAAAATGTTTTCTCCAATATTTAGTTTTATTAGTACACATCTTTATTTTACAATTTTCCATTGCTTGCTTGCATTTTACTTATAGTATCAGTGTAAACATAAAAAATATGTACCTACAACAGACTCTTGTTCTCTTTTTTTTAACACGGAGAGAATTTCAAAATATTTTGATTCTACAAAGTCGTAATACTTTGTATTACCATGTAAAGACTGCTTTTGCTGTCAGTTGAAAAAGGCGAAATTTAACGTATGACGGATTCATTGTGCCCCGGCCTTAAAGGCTGATTCACATAGTATCTGTTTTACGTTATACGTCGCCTTTTTAAACTGGCATTAACGCAGCGTCGGAGAAAGTTGACACAATGAATACTTTGTGGACGGAAACATTCCCTGTAAAAAAAGACACTCCAAAGAAGTCATGAAAATGTAGAGTTTGTCATCCGGAAGTAGTGCAAATTCGGATAATTTCTAATGATTTTTACATAGGGTTGTCATTGCAAGAAGTTAAATTTTTTGGAGGCAATGAAAATGAATTTCCTTCAGCATGACTTTCAATTTTTTTAATGAGTTTGAGCAGCTTCAAGAGGTTTTTTTTATCCAGTTCATTAATTAAACTTAAGTTTTTTTTATTTATTTATTTTGTTTTATTTTATTCTTGCTCCCATAAAACACAAAAACCTAAATCATTCCACAAAATACCATTTAAAGCGGCCCACCCACTTGCAATATAATTGCACAATTTTTCGTATTGTACAATAATATCGCCAATATGTATGTCATATTCGAAGGTGGCACAATATATTGGCAAATATCAAAAGACTTTTGATTTTTATTGTACAATCAACACAATTGTGTAATGTGGTGGCAACATTGTTCAATGTTGTTTACTTTACTGCCAGGAAAATTGGATAATATTTTCTTTAAAAATATTGTGCCATTTATTGTATAGTATATGTAAAAATGACAATAATATATACAACAACGTATGCAATAATATTGTATATATAATGGATGGGCCGCTTAATAGCTGTCAAATTACTTAACGTACACTAAAAGCTAAAAGTTGCCCAACTTTTGTGCTTTCTATTTACGGAGACGTGCTGAGTGTGACAGAGCTCATAAAAAATCTTATATTTAAACTTAACTGTCAGTTGAAAAAAGCGAATGATGAATTCTATGTGAGTCGACCTTAGCCATGATGCGCTTGTGCTGGCTTAGTTGCAAACATTTGTAATTGTTTTCTTATTTTTTCCTAAATATACATATACTACGATATTCATAAAACTTAAAATGAGTTTAAAATGTACTTTATTTAAAGTTTTTGGTACAAATGATCTTAAAATATATATATTTAAAATAATTTTATAAATTAAAGAAGCTGTTTTAGTTGAGGCCAAGCCCTGAACTTCACTTTCTGTTCTCACAGCCGGTTTTAAAGGTAATCACGAAAATTGTATGCAATATATTCCTTTTTAATCTATTTAGGGCCATTATTATAACTTGACGTTAGTTAAAGGTAGGATTTTATTCGATGGATAAAGACTTTTTCATTATTACAACTGTAACCAAAAATAAGTGAAAACTGAAAAGAAAGTTCACTCTACCTGTAACTTTTATCGGAAGGTTTACTCATTTGAAGTGCCCACATTATCATAAGTTGCCACACTTTCTACTTTATATAATTACAGCAACATTTATTGGGAAAAAAATATGGCACTAAACTAAAACAATATAACACAAAACACATAATAATACAAAAAGAAAACAAAAGAATTGTCAAAAATGTTTTCATTATGTTTGTAATTTGCAAACTTACAAAAGTAATTTGCCACCAAGTATTTTTAACAAGAAATATCTACAGTATTCACAGAAATGTTGCCTTAAAAACAAAATTGTATTTTTTATTTTATCGGAGAGTTGTAATGATGGAAAAATTTTAAAGGTCACTTTATAGTTCAGTTTTGCTAAACTTTTAATCGATTTGCTTAGAGGGTAATCAATTCCGATAATTTCCATCCATTTTCAGCCCTGAGAGAAATGGACACCGCTTCGTGTCGTCGCAAATCTTTATAACAAATACTATTACAAAAGCAGAAAAAATCTTTTTTTAGTTATTACTAAAATTCCAGGATGTTAAATATCCCATTCTAGTTTTTATTCAAAGCAAGAGTGTATGTATGTATTGAGTTTCAAATGGTGGTTTCTATATTTGTTTCCTATATCAATACCCTCTAGTCAGCCTGGAACCATATGTCTCAATGTCAACACTCTTTTCTCTAGCAACAATTGCACTAGTTGAAAAGGCGACAACTTTCCTTTTATGCGCGAGTAGAGATACGTTAGAGACAACAGTTCTAGTGTATTTCTGGTGACATTGTCAATGAACGTGTCAATAGTTTAAGTTGTAGATGAGGGTCACTAAACTGTACTAGTGAATCTTTTGTTCAAATGTATCCATATGGTCGTAAAATAATAGTACTAAAGTCTACTGGTAGATTTTCATTGACAACCCCATGTTATATGTCAATAGGCGATTACATTGGCTGGGGTACACCTGGTCAGTAGTAGTACTGACAATGTACAATGACAATGGGTACACCTAGTCAGTAGCACTATGGACAATGTAACCAGTAAATCACTACAATTTTACTATTCTCATTTCCTGCTGGGTACTTACAAATGTACATACATACAAAGGCAATTTGTAAGCATTAAATCTCTGCTGGTATTTGTTTTTGTTAAATCTCTTATGCCACGAGTATGCTTCGTTCTTCGTGTTTGCCATGAACGAGGACATATCTACATATATTGTAGACTAGACCCCTTTGGTGCCAACGTCTCCATGTGATCCCAAAAGAACTACTTAGTCGGTAGTGCTACAGTCTAGTGGTGGATTTTCAATGACAAGCTAATGTTAAATGTCAATAGATGATTACATTTTGGCTGGGGTACACCTGGTCAGTAGTAGTACTGACAATGTCACTAGTAAATCACTACAATTTCACTATTCTCATTTCCTGCTGGGTACTTACAAATGTACATACATACAAAGGCAATTTGTAAGCATTAAATCTCTGCTGGTATTTGTTTTTGTTAAATCTCTTATGCCACGAGTATGCTTCGTTCTTCGTGTTTGCCATGTCATATCGAATGAAATATTTTATCTTGATGTTCTACTTAAGGTTTTATAGATTTTGCAGTCAAAACATTCGTTATGGTTATTTTATTTTTGTTTCCAATAAATTGATACAAGAACTACAACAGCAAACAATAGATGCTGCTGTAATATTAACAACAACAACAACAACAAATCGTATAATATTTAACAATTCCCTGGACACTACTTGTGAGGTCAGATTTGCGGTTTCTTGCCTCTCCGTCCGTCTGTCTTTCATTACATTTATGTGATTGTTCATTGTTGTTGTTGTTGTTGTTGTTGCTGCTTTTATTTCTAGTTTAATTTGATACAAATTGGTAAATTTTTGGTAAATATTTCTTCCAATTGGTTCAAGTGTTTCATCGAATTACATCAACTACATTTAATTTTAGTTTGTTATTTTTCCCTCATTAAAGTGTTTCGCTATTTAAAACAAAAAGAATTCTTGAAAAATTAAAATATGTATTTTTGTTTATATTTCACATTTCTTGTACAATATATTTTCATTATGAAATTCAACTTTTTAGAAATAATTTATGATTTGTTTTCTTGAAACTGAAACCACTGACTGCAGTTTGAAAGAAGTATAAATCCGGGCAAATTATAGTTGAGCAGCTTTTGAGGTCATTTGCCAGAGAAGAAAATATCTTCTCCTCATTCTTCCATAAGATCAAAACACGGTCAACTAAAATTGCCTAACGAAAATTGTGTGAACTAAGTATTAGAGGTTTGAAGGCAGAGGTAAACATCTCTTACTCAAGCTCATTCGGCAGTGCCAAAAAATTTTTCTTTCAATCATTTACACAATTATAAAGGCTCCTTTATATCTTCAAAAATAGTTCATAAAAATACACAAAAGATTTCTCACATTTAAGGAAATCTTTACTGACTTAAACGAAGTATTTACTAAAAATAGGAAAATGGCTTATAAGCGTTTAAAAAAGCGTTTCGTTTTAAATCAAAAAAATTTACTTTAGGAAATGACTTACTCCTGATTAGTTCATAAGATTTGACTCAATTAACCCATTCTCCTATACGCTTCATGTTCTAATATCTAATGCATCTCAATAAAGTTCGGAGCATTATCTGTGGTGTAACTAAATAACCATGTGTTATATTATACCGGTAGGTGATTTGTGTGTAGTTCTTTTCAATGAGACAGCTTTATTCTAGATAAAGATAGGTGGCACTTATTTCGTGTGGAATTTACAACAATTTGCATGTCAAATTTTTCGTATGAAATAATCAATGTTGCTCAACATTTTTCACAATTTGAACAGAGTACTATGCTTAAGGGGCCATCCATATATTACGTAACGCCCTTGGGGGGGGGGGGGGGTTCGAGTTTTGTTATGATTTGTTACGGGGGGGTAGGGGGGGGGGGGTCTGTAAAATTGTTACGTAACATAAATTTTACTAATTTCGTACAAAAACACTTCGATTTTTCATTTATTTATGTATTTAATTTATCAAAGAAATACATAATAAATCAAGAATCATGAGTGTTAAATGGATATAAATATATGCATATACATATATACATATGTACATAAATACATAATTGTTATTATTTATATTTTGCAAGCTTATTTGATTTTTGTCTACGCACTGTGTTAGTCTAACAGAAAATAAAAATAAAGTATTCGAATTCCCGAATATTCGTCCATTCTCAATTACTTGCATTTTCCCATAAATAAAATAAATAAATGAATAAATCCTAAACGAAACTTAAGAAAATGCCATAAAAATATTTGTATATTAGTTTGTAATAACTAAATAAAGAAATTTACTTCAATTCAAACAAAAAGTTATTTAAAAATCCATACATATGTATGTGTATGAATTAAATTTAATTTTTTTTAAATAAAAACTTAAAACAATTTAAATTTTTTTTAAAGTTCTTGTTACGTTATTGTGATGGGGGGGGGGGGTCTAAGAATTGTTACGATCTGTTACTGGGGGGGAGGGGGGGGGTCAAAAATCGGAAAAAATGGCGTTACGTAATATGTGGATGGCCCCTAAGGCTGCCCTGTTAGACAATTGAATCCTTGTCTATCAATACTTGTCTCCCATCAACTTGTTGTCGGAGTCGTAGTTCGTACGTGAGTTGTTGGTAATTTCAATAAAAACATTGTTTATAAGCAAATGTTTACATAGAAATTACCAACAACGTTTGTACGAACTACGACTCCGACAACAGGTTGTGAAATGAGCAAATATGTATGGTGAATTCATTAAGAATATAATATAATGTGTATATATATAATAAATAACATTTCATAAGGTATAGAATTTAAATAAATATAAAAGTATGTACTAGAATTAGAGACATAAAATATTTTTAGATCAATGTTTAAAATTTTCTTTTCGCAGAATATAATTCTTGTAAAATAGTTCATTAATAAACTTTTATTTTAAAAAAATTTTTTTTCTTCAAACATTTCAAGCATAAAACACATTCACCACAGCAAGCCACCGGCTACAAAATGTCAAGCATAGAATACACATGTTTATATGAGAATGATTACACAGTACAACAGCCAATCTGGGGGGTGAGAAATTCCAAGTCAGGGTGATGGTACTAGGTCAGTATAGTAAAACCCTCAAAGGGTTTGGCGTTCGTATGTGTCAGTTTTTTTTATGACCTTTTAAATTTTTTCTTTTTCACTTGTCCGATTTTGATGAAACAAATTTAGAAAAATTAAGAATTACAATTTCTCTAATCTGTTTCTATACCGTTTTCCTATATGTGCAACACTTTCGAAGTTAAAAATAAATTTGTGGAGGCAAAAAAAAATTTTTTTGCCTAAAAATTTAAATATTTTTTTTTAAATTCATAAAAAATCCAAAATGGAAAATAGTGCCAAAACTAATTACTTTCGCGTAAAGTCACATAACTCATGAGCAAAAAACACGAAATTAATAACACTTGATCCTTTTTTCCGTTTTGGATTTTTTATGAATTTAAAAAAAAAAAAATTAATTTTTAGGCAAAAAAATATTTTTTTGCCTCCACAAACTTATTTTTAACTTCGAAAGTGTTGCACATATAGGAAAACGGTATAGAAACAGATTAGAGAAATTGTAATTCTTAATTTTTCTAAATTTGTTTCATCAAAATCGGACAAGTGAAAAAGAAAAAATTTAAAAGGTCATAAAAAAAACTGACACATACGAACGCCAAACCCTTTGAGGGTTTTACTATACTGACCTAGTACCATCACCCTGACTTGGAATTGCTTACCCCCCAGACAATAATCCCAAAAATGTTCCACAGTGTTATTTTGAAGGCAACAGGCTACAGGTTGTTGTCCGTGCTACATTTGTCGTTGTAGTCCAATTAAACTAATGCAATAAACACATTCACCACAGCAGGCTTCAAATGCCGCTTGCAGCATTTGTTGCCTTGTATCCAGTTACTTAAATATTTTGGAGACGGCAGCAGCACCATCTGCACGTCATATTTAAATATAAATACATAGTTCAGTATTGCCACCTTCAAATATTTCGCATTTATAAAAATTAAATTACTCTTTCAAAAAGTACATTATGACGTAAAAGTATAAAAATGAATCAATTTATGCTTTACATAAATTTTACGATATTGCTTCTGTTAAATAATATGAAATAATTGTACGATATCATTAATTCAACATTTTATATTATACTGGCAACACTGAATTTTCTCATTGTAGCCAAAGAAATAGAAATTAGTTTAATTGGACTACAACGACAAAATCAGCATAGACAACAACCTGCCGCCCTGTTGCCTTGCTTTCTTCAAAAGAACCACTCTCATATAAACATGTGTATTCTATCCTTGACAATTTGTAGCCGGCGGCTTGCTGTGGTGAATGTGTTTAATGCATAATTTCTATTTTTGATGGCTACAAAACAAAAACAAAAACATATTGTTGACAATATGGCAAAATATGTAAATGAAATTAAAATTTTTTATTGCAACATAAAAAAGATAGTTACAAAATTTTAATGCTAATTATGAAAGTAATGATAATTTTATAAAGCGAAAAACACGACAATTCGCGAAAAGTTCCAACTTTTACACAAACCAAAGTTTTGAATAAAAATCGTTAAAACTATAAGGAATGCACAAAAATTTGGTAAAAGTTGCGAAAATTACGAAAAATTGCAATAACTTGCTAACAGCGGGATGATAACAAAGTGTTATATTGTTTAAAAGTCCGCCAAATTGCTAGGAAGCTGAACGCACGCAAAAAGTCGCTTTTATTGCGAACTTTGCAAAAAATCGAGAGAAGTTGCAAATATTTTAAACAATCCATACATACTATTGGTCAAAAATCGCTAAAAGTGTCAGGAATGCAAAGATGTAGATAAAAATCGCGAAAACTTACTAACAGCGATATACGCGTAATAACAATTTCTAATATTGTTTAAAACACAGTCAGGAAGGTTTATAAAACAGTCAGGAAGGTTAAAACATTTAAAAGAAGCTTTTATCGCAAAGTTTGCAAAAATTCGCGAGAAGTTGCAAAATCAGAAGCAGGCCCTAGAATTTATTAGAAATCGCGTGTTTGGAAAAAACACGAAAAAATCGCAAGTTAGCAAATTGTATTGAAGAAATTTACTAAACCTGTAAACAGTAAAGTTCGCAAAAAAATATAAAGAAATAAACTGATTCATTTTTATATTTTTGAATAAACTATTTAATTTCTATAAATGAAGGGCTTATTGTAAAAACACGATAAGCCACACGATTTCAGAAAGTGGTTTTATCAGTTCATTCAATTACTTTACAGCATCGGAACGTCCTCTTAAAATATTGTACCTATATTCCGTTTAATTTCCGCCTTAGCCGCAAGTCTCACTTTTAACATTTTGATTTTATTCAGAATTATTTGTCCCAAAAACTCGATAAGCCACAGCAATTACAACTTATAGAAATTATTTGATGTAATAAATGGAAAAAATAATAAATTTTAAACTGCAAAAACACGGTATGCCACTTTATTTCAACCAAAATAACAAAACTTTTGATATTAAAAAAAAAATATGAATAAATTTCATGCAATAACTGGATAAGCCACAACTTTTTGCGATTTTAGCGATTTCCGAAGATTTCTTGGTGTACAGCGACGGGTATGTGATAGTAGTCTTCCTTAAGCACTAAATAAAAGTATCTGTATCATGATTTCATCAAATCCCTATTTTCTGCATTTATTTTAAACTTCAAAGGCGATTTTCTCAGTATTTTCATTTTGTGGCTTATCGAGTTTTTGCAATAAGCCCTTCAAATGTAATATTTGAAAGCGGCAACACTGAAATATATATGTATTTAGGGTGCTACTGCCGTTTTCAAAATAATTAAGTAGCTGGCTACCAGGCAACATTTTTTGCCAGCGGCAATTGTAGCCGTGTAGACATGTAGCCTGCTGTGGTCTGTGTGTTTATAGCATCACTCGTCAATACGACAATTTTTTTACTCAAATTTAGAAATTTTTTAGTTTTAGTGAATATTTTTTTAGTGTACATATATATTCTTTGAACTAAAGCTTCACTTTGTTTAAAAAATATCAGTATTTTAAATGAAAAATGTGTTAAATTTATAAAAAAAAGAAATCACTCAAATTTTGAATTATGCCGGTATTAGACATTCACTGTTTTTGCTGAAATCTTATAGTAGAGCAATTAAGAGGAAGAAAAAAAGAAACATTATTCAAATTATGTCAATTTCAATCTATTAAATGGATAAAAAGTTGAAATAAAAGGAGACATGAGAAAAATAATACAAAGTGAACATAAATTACGACATGTGCAGCAGTAAATCATTGAACAAATAAACGTAGTCACTGATTTCTTTGACACATTGGAAGAATAGCAGAAAGACTAACATGCGTTATTTGCTGTTGCTAATGTTGTTGTTGTTATTGTCAAATTTAATCTCTAAATAACTTTTAGCCAGTGTGATTGTCCTTATTAAGCTGACCCTTATTTAGAAAAAAATACCCACTCACTTACTCCTCCAAAGATGTGGAAGGAAAAAACTTTCTTTTGCTTCCGTTTTTTTTTTGTCTGCGCATATAAATAAGAATGAAAAGAAAAAAATAAGAATCCATAAATATATTTGCCATAAATTTTTTAATCTTGTCTTCCTAATCGCCAAATGGCGTTTTTTATTACGATCAAAAACATTTAGAAGATTTCCCCCATCTCCTCTGAACTCCTCTAGAACAGGCTGCCATACTCAAGGCAATCAGAATCAATTTTTATTGTCAATATCTGTTAGAGAATAACAGCTAAAAGATATATTATTTTTTATCTAAGAGTATGTGTTTGTGTGTGTGTTTGTGAGTGTGTGTTTGTATGTCCAACCGGAAGATGAAACGGCCAGTTATGCGTTTATGTGTGTGTGAGTGAGTGTCTAATATTTTTGGCCGTCATATGGAACAATTTAGTGGCCCACAAAAGTATGAAATAAAAAATAAACCAAAGAAAAAAACGATATGTCACACATTCATGCATGAATATGTTTCTTTACGAGTAAAAGCTGTTCTTGTCTCTGCATTGTCTGTCTGTGTGTGTGTTCGTTATAGAGCGAACAATTTGCTTTAACTATTTTATGTTTCCGTTCCAATCCAACGCCATACGTTTATTAAGTTCCTTCGTATGAGGTTTGTTTTTTATTATGTGCCCCCTTAAAAAAAAAGGGGGCGATTACAACAATTCAATAATATAAAAAAATTTGTTACGGTCTAAAAAACTTTACTTTATGCATTTCCTTTCTGACCAGACAATAAGTTTTACTTCATTCAAATATGAAAATTTATGTCTTCTAAGACCCAAATGCCAATCCACAAAAATTTTCTTGTTTTCAGGGGCGAATTATGAACTTTAGTAAACAGTTTTGGGAATCTCTCAATACATGTGATATTATGGTCAACCTTTTGGACGAAATATTCGTATCTGTCATTTTGTTTTATTGGATATATTAAAAACCAAATTTATTCTGAAGTAACATTATCAAATAATTATGCATTCTTATTCCAGTTGTCAACATCGACGTCACGTCAATATAAGCCCAAAAAATTGGGGCATGTCTACTCGTTCTAAAGAAAAATTTTGTGCTATAGAGAATGTATTTATGTTTCCTAAGGTCTAGAAAATAGCATGAGACTCTCAATAGCAGTTAGTTGTTTAAGACAACGGGTAGACAAGCCCCAATCTTTGGTATTGTATTGACGTGACGTCCATGTCGACAACTGGAATAAAGGTGATTATTTGATCGTGTTTGAAAAACTAACTAGTAATGATTGGATCAATAGTGCGCTAAATAAAACACAAAGACAAAACATTTACATTTGCTGGATGAAATTGATTCATTACAGTTTCAACAATAAGTACATCAGCAGAATTTTCAGCTTGTTTAACTAATATATTCTCGGTAGTAAATTTATATGAGCCGAGATTTATTATGAACATCCTATAAAAATTTTTGTTGCCTATTTGGAACTGCCGTATGTTAGTCAAACAGAATATCAGAGCAAGCTACTGAACTTTTCATAAGACGACACGACGTCGCAACGTGTGAAGGTAGAGGTCCATAGCTCACTTTTTGTGCGTTACGCTTTCTATGCATCTGTCAAAAAAGTAGAATCAATGTAATAGTATGTGACAAGTTACATTGCAAAAAGCGCAGAACGCGTAGGCGCGTTCAAAGCAAAAAGTAGGTCTACTTTCTACTTTTGTACGCGTTACAAGCACCATGAAAGAAAGTCAGCTGTTCTTGAATGCTAAAGATGTTAAATAATACTTTATTTCTTACGTTATCGATAAATATTATTTTGCCGTGGATAATTTTTTTCTTTTTTTTCAATAAAAAAAACTTCTTAGTAAGAAAAAACTTGTTTAATAAAATATGTGAATATTTTCATTAATGCGATGTATTTTAATTAACTTTTCACCACACTTTTCTCAGTAACAAATTTTGCATATTAGTTATCGATTACTTTTACGTACTGAGTGTCATCTCCGCTAAATCCGTATTAAATAGCTGCTTAGAAAAGTTATTGCTTAAGCCAATAATGTGCATACATTTATATGTAATTTTCAATTTACTTACATTAAATTCAACAACAGCCGACAATCTGCTGGAATAGCCCTGGCCGTGTTCTTCTCAAGACTATCTTTTAAAATGCTGAATAAATAGTCAAAGACATCTGCAGACATTCTTGTCGCGGTTCGAAATTGCTCAGGGTCAGAAGTTTTAATTTTTTAAATGTGGTTTCAAAAAACCCACTTAAATTCCGTTCTAAATACAACGGCCGTACCCAAAACATTTTTTTTTTAAATGTTAATAGGCATTTTTTGCACATAAAATTAAATATACAAACTTGACTAACTCCACAAATTCTTTTAAAAACTCGATTTCACTCTCCATTTTTTCTTTATAAGTATTTATAAACAAACGTACACAGCTGATCAAAACAAAAATAAAATGGCGCATGAAAAGCAGTGCATGTAACTCAACGCGAACAAAGTATAGAATGAAACAAGAGGATGAAACGCGTGTAAAGCATAACGCGCAAAAAGCGAGCTATGGACCTCTACCTTGATGGGCACATAAGATGCAGCACAGCCGAATATAGCACTCTTACTTGTGTTGTTATTAATCCGTGAAATGACCGTATTTGGCCCAAGGTTAATTATTATAAGAAACATTTGTCTAATACATAAACAAGTCCAAAACTTTGTTTGTTGGCAATCCTACAAAATCAATTTCTTAGAAATATATACTTACATACTCGTATGTACATGCATGCGATGTTATCTTTTATCTTTACTTTTTTATTGTATCGATATATTTGAAACTGAAGAAATATTTACGAGTTGTTGGCATCTGGAATGATCTTAACTTTTATGCAGTTAAATTATTGTTTGTTACGCACCCAATTTAACATAATTACGAATTTAAACAACAGCAATAATAAAAAACATTAGGACAAAGTATAACCTCTACTATTGGCATTTTTATTTAAGTATGGATATTCTTTTATCTCGAAATGTATGTAAATATTTTAATGTGGAGTGACCCGAACTAAATCACCAGAAGGTTTTGCTACTTTGCTACTGTGTGTGTTTGTGTGTGTGTTGAGTGGGCATGTGTGTTCATTTTTCTTTATTTTTTGCATATAAAAACAATAAAATCAATATGGTCGCACATCCGTTGGACGATATTAAACACAGCCAACAACACACCACACACACACACTCTTACTACATCCAGCCATAAACAATATTCAATAAGTATTTACAAACCGCAACAAATCGCATGTTTTGGTTTTGGTCAAATATTAAATTATATTTTTATATCCGTTTTTTATAAATCAGATTATTAATTTTTCTGTTTCCTTGCCATAATCTTTAATAACTAGAAGTTTGTTTTTTTTTATTATTATTATGTACAGGGTGTTTTTTTAGAGGTATAGAACTTCGAATTGAAATAAAACACAAGAAAATCGTTTTAATGTCCATCAATTTGGCTTTATTGGAAGGATAATTTTATGCCATTAACGTTTAAATATGATTTCGGGCATGTGGCCGCCGCGGCTGGCTCGAATAAAGCCAATTCTACAGGTCCAATTTTCAACCACTTTTTCGAGCATATGGGGCCGTATGTTGGCAATAACGCCACGAATGTTGGCTTCCAAGTCCCCTAACGTTTCTGGTTTGTTGGCGTAGACGAGCGACTTCACATATCCCCAAAGAAAATAATCCAATGGTGTCAAATCACACGATCTTGGTGGCCAATTGACAGGTTAACCGAATTAATTGCTCTGATGGACGATTATGTCGACCATAAAATGGACGGAGCTTGCGGTAAACTTAGCGAACTGAACCATTATTTTCGAAATAAATTTGCACGATTTGCAAGCGTTGTTCTTTTGTCAACCTGTTCATGATGAAATGGCAAACCAAACTAAATATAAATCACTTGACAGCTGACAAAATGGCCGCCAGTTAAAAAAGTGATGCCAACTTAAAGTTCTATACCTCAATAAAAAACACCCTATATTTCACAAAATTGCATGAAATCTCTTCTCCCCACTCCGCAACCGGGAACAATTTCCGCTATTTGCTTTCTATGTAACAGAGTGTTGATAATTTTCACTTCCTTTAACCGGCCTAAGCTGAAATAAATTTAATTTAATTTAAGGGTGCGCTTGCCTCATCATCAACTGGGGTGACTTTTGTTGTTGGTTTCACTTTCATGCTTTTTGTCTTTGAGTTTTCTATTTTCTGTTTTTTTTTTTTTTGCTTGCCTTTTTAAGTCTGTAATTACAATTTGACCTGTCAAATGTCATTTGAAAGTTACAGGTTTATTTAAACTTTATTTGTTGTCTTTCTGCGCCCGCCCACAAAACTGTTTGTTAGCAGATAAAGTTAATTTGCATTTAATTGGTCTATAAAAAAAGAGCTCTCTTGGTTAGTTGGTTATTTTGATTTAAATTTAATAAGAAGATTTTCTAAATTGAATTTCTGGTGTGAGTGATAAAGTATTAAGATGTGAAATTATAACTAAGGGAACTTGTTGAAATATTTGCTTAAGATGTTAATAGAAAATGACCTTAAGAACTGCTGCCATGATTTAAATAGAAAGATTTATACAATCGACATTGAAATCAAGCAGAAGAGATGAGAAACAGTGGGTAACCCAATTAATTTTATGCTTTCCGTTCCATTAAAAGTTAATTGCTGCACAGAAAGAAAAAATCTTGCTCTAAATTTAAGTGTTTTCTTCTCTGCTTGATCCTGCTGTTAGATTAAGCGGATTTGGTTCAATATTTTGCTTGTGAAGCTTATAATTTTTGAACAATGTTATATATTGCTTCAGGCAGAGATCCTTGTTATAAAAGTAGTTGCGGATTGGTTGAAAGTGAATGTCACTTCAACGACAACAACAGCCCTTGACTGCCGATCATCTCTAAACGAGATGGCAGAGAAGGTTTTCAGGGAAACTACAGGGCTGATGAGCTTGCTAGAACTGGGACAACCTTACAAGTTCCACCGGATTTGAAATGTGTAGGTTTGCCCCTACTATCATGCAAACTCAGACTTAAGCGCAAGTGAAACAAATAGAAGGTGGATTACAAGAAATCATTGCGGGATCATAAGGCAGTTATGGACTCATCTAAATAGGAAAAATACAGCAAAAATAAGCAAATTAACTAACATGTGCATAATTAGTAATGAAAAAAAAACGACAATGGTAAGACTGTTGTAAGTTTAGAAATGGTAAATTTGGGCCTTCATTACAAAACACATTTCAGCAAATTGAAATACGATGAATCAAACCAATTCACATATTCCATTTGCAGAAAAGTTTCGTATATAAGGCAGAAATCTACATCAACTGACACCACACACAGCGGACCAAACACAGAAGAACGCTGATGATGAAGGTTTAGTGGCCTTCGAAAACGGATGGCTGTTCCGTTCAACTATGTGTTGTCAGAATATTTACAACTAACTTTGATGTTATTTGTTCATTAATAATTATCACATGTAATTTAGCTTAAAAGGCGATACGAACATTAGCCTGTTCAATTCATTAAATATAGAAACAAATGCAGTTCGAATAATAATTAAATTAACTACAGCATCTTTGATTTTAAAGAATAGGATTTTAGTGTCCGTGCTTGAAGGCCTCGTTGCTATTGCTCACTACGATAAATTGGCATATAATTTGTAATTGTAAGCTAATTTCCAAATACATAAATAAAATAAAATAGTGTCCGTGCTAACCAGACACTGTCTCATAGGTAGGCATGCACAAAGGTTAAAGGTCGAACCCAATGATTTTTGCCGCAACTGTCAGGATATCGATGAAGAGGAAAGTATAGAACATCTTCTGTGTCGCTGTCCTGGACTTGCAGGAAAGAGGCGGGCCACAATGGGCGCTCTTGAGTTCAGGGAACTTTCTGACGTTGCAAGTGTTGAACTGCAACGTATTAGTAGCTTTATATTTAGCTCTGGTTGGTTCGACGGTGGAAACTCCGCATAAGCAGAGTCTCCGTGGAATCACAATGGACAATAACAGACTAAGTGAGTCCGGGTTTCTGACTGCCACCCCTACCTAACCTATCCTAACCTATATATGAGTTCAGGGAACTTTCTGACGTTGCAAGTGTTGAACTGCAACGTATTAGTAGCTTTATATTTAGCTCTGGTTGGTTCGACGGTGGAAACTCCGCATAAGCAGAGTCTCCGTGGAATCACAATGGACAATAACAGACTAAGTGAGTCCGGGTTTCTGACTGCCACCCCTACCTAACCTATCCTAACCTATATATTGCTTTGTCATTTCGGCTCACGTGTTTAATTACTTTAACTTTGTGAGATGATTCATCATTGGAGTCAAATTTCTTTTCGCCGAACCGTTTCTTCAAGTTTGGAAACAAGAAATAGTCACTCGGGCGCGAAATCTGGATGAGGGAGTAATTCATAGCCCAATTCATGGATTTTTGCCATGGAAACTGCACATGCGTTTGTAGTCGATTGTAAGCAAATGCGGCACCCATCTTGCGTAAAGCTTTCTCATACCCAAGTGGTCGTGAACTTATTGCAGTTGTTTCGAATGTAGAGACCTCAACTCGGAGTCCAGAACGTTCGGCCACAACGAAATTCAGTAAACCACTTTTTTACCATTGAAATTGATAGTGAGGAGTCCCTACAGCATTTATCAAGGTTAATCTTGGTTTTTTTCTGCCAAAAATATCGCTTAATGAGCACATGATATTCACTTTTTTCCATTTTCTTTTCAAAAAGAGCTGTAGTATGTTATGGCTGCCAAACACAAAGTAAATGACGCAGCTTGTTGAAGTTTAGACAGAAGTCAACTGACAGTTGCTTGATGACAGTTTAGCAATGTTGCTTTTTAAATTAAGTGTGTTTCTTTACTCTACTTTGGGATCCCGCGAAATCCCAATTTGCACGAAAAGCGTTCCCGTACTCGAAAAGTGGGTAAATGGGAGAAGTTTTTTGAGAGTAATGTTCTTCTTCTTCTTGCACGAAACAGCCCGATTAAGCGGCGAAAAGTTCAAAAAGACACTGAGTTAATCACTCTCCTCTGTATTTAATCTCTTCTTGTACAATTAAATCAGTTCTTTTTATCATGTTTTTAACATCTAACTGGAAGATGTAAATGCCTTTTACTGCCCGGGCAGTATCTTAACAAAAAAATTGCAGTTCCAAAGAACATATTAAACCCAAGCAAAAGTTTGGTCGATTGAAATCCATTAGGAGCTCTCAAAAGCATTTTCGAAGAGTGAAACTCAAGATCTTTGATTCAAATGTGAAATTAATTCTACAGCTGCGAAACATGGTACACTGCATCCTGTGATATCCTAAAACTACAATTGTTTATCAACCACAGGACACAAAGAAACGCAAGTGGAAATGGATCGGCCATATCCTACAAAGGCCTCCAAGCAATATTACCAGGAATGCCATCGACTGAAGTCAAATGACAATCGAAGGACATGTCGCCCTGCACACACTTGGAGGCGGCAAATTGACACTGAGAGAATTGTGATTCAGCGACTGCAACTCGTAGAAGATTTTGCACTACTTGAGGTTTTCGTCACTTAAATGATGCGCCAAGTATTCCTCTCATTAAAAAATGAGCCAAATTGCTCAACACTAGAATAATTTAAATCTGGGCATCCAAAGTCATCACAAACTGCAGAAAATGTGGGTAGTATAAGCCAGTATATTCGTGGGGATCCGAACCTCTCAATTTGGAAACGCTAAAGTGATTTAGATGTGCATGGATCATCATTAAAACGTTGTTATAGCCAAAGAGCATAGTTATAGCAGGATGAGGCAACGGATGAAGTACGGGAAATTTTCCCTGGTAAATTGATCTCCAGAAGAGGCGACACAAGCTGGCATCCATGCAGTCCTGATTTAACTCATAAATCAGGCTCGTTTTAAAGAAAATATTCGCTATGAAATCGTAAGCATCACCAAGTCTACCGGGATATAAACCCATATGTATCAATAGTGGAGGCGTATAAAAAAAAATAAAAGCTTGACTAGCGTATTGTGTGGAAGACTAATTGGGTCCTTTTAATACGACTTTAGACCTGGTAAATCGACCAGATATTTACCCTGCTCTAAGTCCTGCAGAAGACTCAAGAAAAACAAGTTGATACATCTCTTTGCCGATTATAAAGCCACTTTCAACGGAACAAAACGAACAAAATTATATGATGCCATGTCTGAATTTGGTATTCCAGCGAAGTCAAAAGATCAACACTTAGAATTGCGAAGTGCCTCTCCGAACTACTGGACAAGGTCACACGCGATACTGCAGCTAATAGAACCCACACTATTTTGGCAAGTCACACAAGATTCTGGGATGTGTCAATGATATTGATATTATAGATCAAATCTTCCGTGAGCTAATCGCTGTATTTACTTCTATCGAAAGTGAATTAAGAAAAGTGAGTGTTGCAGTTAACAAGAACAAAACCAAAGTTATGGCATCAATAAACAAGAAGTTTACAAAAATGGGGTAATTTATGAATGCTGGTGACAACAGCTTTTCTAGATAGTTAATGATTTTGTCCGCTTGGAAATTAGGCTAAGAATAACGCTATGAAATAAATATTACTTTGGTCAGGGTCATCAATTCAAAAGTGAGACGATCTCTCGACAGGCCAAGTTAACACTGTAAAAAATACACATACTTTATTGAAATATTCGTATTGGCACAAGGTGACGAGGCAGTGCTTAAAGTGTTTGAGAGGAAAATTCTCCGCCAGATACATGAACCAGTCTGCGTTGGTGAAGAATATCGGAGTCACCTGAACCGCTGCGTATGTAAAAAAATGTAAAAAGTGTTGTGGGAAAAATGTTAAATTAACACCAATAAATATGATAATAAATTGACTTTTTAAATGTATATTATTTAAAGTTAATCCTGTGAATAATGGGTATTAATGAACAAATCCTGCTATAATAGCAAATACTGCTCCTATTGATAAAACATAATCCTATTTCCCGATATTGACAAAATCAAGCGCATCAAAAATCATAGGATGCGATGGTTAGATCACATATTGAAAACAGGAAAATGAGCGAAAGTGCTCCAGCGAGAAGATCGTTTAACTACGATCTGGAAGGAAGAATCAGAAGAACAAAACTCCTTTGAAAATAGGGAGTAGTTTATTTAGTGAAACAATGAAAGGTGACTTCAGCGACAGGAAATACCTTTCCTCTTAAAGGTTTGTGCTGCGTTCAGATTTTTTTGCAGAAGGAATTTTTCAGAAACGACATTACGTTGTCAATTGTTTTAAAGGAGGTTCTTCATATAGTTGAGGAAAAATACTTACATTTAGATAAAAACCTAAAATGTCATAGGAAGAAAAGAATTTGTATTATTCCAAAACAAAGTTCTCTGGTGTTTTCGGATCGGACACACCTACACATCATTGGACCTAAAGCAGAACTTCTACATGAACCGAAAAGGCTAATTTAGTTTAAATATTCTGCTGATAAGAGTCATGGTGGGGCACAACTCTGTAGTTTCTCGGATATTACAAACCAAAGCTTTGCTACACACGTAACCCATGAGCGGTATTAGGTTTAGAGTTTTTAAATTTTATCTAGTTGTTACTTTGACCATTTTGAATATTTATTTATTTATTTAAGTAATAAAATGTTAAAAATGCAAAGAAAAAATTCAAAAGCAAAACATAGTATTTTATAGGGTCTTCCAATAAGAGATTAAAGTCAATAATAAATAATCAATAGCGTCAGGACGTCAGCCCGATGCCTGCCATGGCTACGCTTTCATGACCATATTCTTTTCATGAAATTTTCGATCACTAATTCGCATATGTGCGTCTGTGTATATATTTTCTATAACTTCACGAATTTTTGAGGTCTTGAATCGACTGTGACCGTTGGCATATACCTTATCTTTCACGCAGATTTTTTTCCTTGGGGTTACGTGAAAGATAAGATCTACACCAATGGCCCACAATGCAGCCGCAAATGTGGGAATTTGTGACGTAAAACTTTATGAAAAGAATATGGTATTGCAAGCGTAACTGTGGGGCCATTTGGCTGATAATGTTTTCCATTATTAATGGCATATTATTCTCTTTAAACAAATATCCACTGATTTCGCTTAAAAATGAAAACTCTTATTGGAAGATCCTAGACTTATTTTATAATTGTACCATCTTTTTTACTAGAAAAATTGTGCACGACTTAATAAAATCACGGTTGCCAACATAAACAATATTTGGCAACTTAAGCCTGGTACTCTGTTCAAAATTTCACGCGAATTATTGACATAATCCATATAAAAACAATTCACATGAAATATTCATGAAAAAGTGTTGCAAAGCTTGTACTCTGTTCAACTCGTAAAAAATGTATGAAATGTATCTGGCAACATTTTCTTGCAATCCGCGAAATAATGTGACTGGCATTTATTTAGCGTGAAATACTGACAGCTGATGTTTTTGTTTACAAAAGTCGATCCATGTTGCATACTTTTAACCAATAAAAGCGATTATTTTTTTTTTTGGAAAAAATTAATATGGGCATCACTTGGTACGTGTCAAATTTTTCACGCGAAATAATCAATGTTGCTGAAAAATTTTCACAACTTCGAACAGAGTACTAAGCTTTAAAAATTAAAAAACGTAATAACATTTTGGCAACCAGCAACGAAACTAATTGCTCAACTATGGATGGCAACTGAACTTTAGTTGCGTTGCCAGTTGGCAAAGTTTAACAGCTGTTAGTTTTAGTTAACATATTGGCAAGCACAAACAAAAAATATTATTAAATTATGCTATATTTTTTACTTGGTTCTATTCATCGAAAAATTATTCCGCTGATAACATCGAGCCGTAACCGGCAAAAAAGCTTAAGCAACATAATTTTTTTTTACCAAAACTGATTATTTGCTATCGTAAATAATCGATTTTCGTCAAAAAAAAAAAAAAAAAAATTTTCATTTCAGTTTTTCAGTTGCGTTGCCAATTAACACGGCAACTGAAGTTCTGTTGCCATCCACAGTCGAGCCATAATAGATATATGTATATATATTGTTAATCGGAATGTTAAAATATTCTATAACTAAGTAAAACTATTATTTAAGTTTTCAGCCAAAAAAATAAATAGTCTTTTTGACTTCATTAATAGTGACCTCATCATTAAATTTACAACTTTCCATAATCTGCCGTCTATTACATTACCATTATCATTATGTTCGACAACGTGCCCTTAACCAAATACAAAAAGGCGTTTGTAAATGTCAACATGTCATCGTCATGACAGTTCCTCTTTTCGGTTTACTATAAAAAAAGTGATTTCTTTTTTCAAGTCATCCCTTATTTGTTAAACACTGTTGTTCCTTAAGCACCTGATTATTATTTGCCAAGCAAAAAAAAATGCATAAACCGAGAGAGAGAGAGAGCGAGAGAGATTGTTAAGATTGATATAAATCGTGGTTTAT